>OZ010790.1:540744508-541424508 GCA_963932465.1 Maratus speciosus | reverse complement strand
AGTAAACATCGAAATGGGATTCACGCTATACACTGGTTAAAATAATCTAATTGCGCACCTATACTGTGCGTTTGACGACCATCTATCGATAATTACAAGAAATACAAGGGGTGCGGCATCTATCCTATATGCGGTGACTCTCCCGGAGTTACCCTACCAAAATTTTGTACTAAAAATACTACATTGTTATTATTTCTTATTTTAATGTCCTGTGGGTACTATGCAAATTCATTATAAGTAAAAATTTAGAAGAAAATAAAAAGTTTTAGTGGTAAAATGTTAAGCAAAATTAAACTCGCAAAGTATAATTTTCCCTAACATAAGTTTAACATAAACCTGAGTTAAATAAAAAAAATCGCTGCTGACCATTTTTTCTTTATTTTGAATCATTAAGGCAGTCTATCAGATTAAAATGTTATTTTAGCAATTTTAATTTCGCCAGATTTTTTTCCCCAAAAGTCAAAAGATTGTGAGAATGCCCCATATATACCATTCATTTTTTTACGTTTTATTTTTGTATTATTAAACCTCTGATATAATCAGTCTAGAATGATAATTCTATAAGGCTTACTCAAACTGTGCCAAAATCTTTTTTTTTTTTTTTTTCTAATTTCGGAGAGTTATGCTAAAAAATAAACAAGCATTTTGCAAATAATAATGTAAAACAAACATTTTGCAGATAATAATGTAAAAAACACAGTTATTATCTATCGCGGATTTAATTTTTTTTTTAAAGTACGTTTTCCAAAATATTCCACAATTGTCCATAACAAGCTTAAAATGAAGAAGTACGATGAGTTTTGGAAGGTTGGGTAATTTTACCTCCCTACACAAACCACTCATCTTTTGTGATCACAAATAGCATCATAGCGTAATACAGTGATTTTCCGTATAACTATACTTACTACACTTATATATACTATTGAATACACTTATACAGTGTGTCCACGTATAACCTGACCGACCTTTATTTCCGCAGCCGTTGGTCAACAGATGCATACTTCCAATTACAAAAGTGGTCAAAATTATGTGCAGTGTTAAGATAAAAAAGTTTGAAGCAAAAATACAATTTAGCGAAGAATTACTGAATCTAAATTTTTATACGGTCCCCCGGTCCTATAAGTTATACTTAGTAAAATTTTCCTGTTACACTGAGAAGTAAGACAAAAAAAAGTCCCGTTATTCTACGATTAAAATTGAGGGAGTAATAGCTGTTTAAAGTTGGAGCATATTTTTTGCTGCACTGTAAAAAAAAAAAGGACTAAAAAACGGAAATACTACTGGCAATCTAGACGCCAGTACTATTTCCGTTTTTTTACGGGAATTTTTACCCATAAATTACAGAAAAATTTCCGTTTTTAATCAGCAAAATGGAAAATTTTCTGTAATTTATGAGTAAATATTCCCGTAAAAAAACGGAAATTTTACTGGCGTCTAGATTGCCAGTAGTATTTCCGTTTTTTAGTCCGTTTTTTATTTATTTATTTATTTATTTATTTTTTTTTTTTTTTTTTTTACAGTGTGCAATTTAGAGGTCATTCACAAATTTAGTAGAAATATAATTTCACCAGAAATATTAAAGAAATGGTTGAGAGTAAAATTAGCATTGCAATATAAATTTGAAATCTTTAATAATTTTGACGTATTACTGCAAAATCTGCAATTTGTACTGTATATAAGAGGATAAAAATAACAGAATTTTTGTTAAATAAAAGGATGAAAACAAAAGCCTCAATTCTTTACAAAAATGATAGATATTTTTAAATGCTGATAGATTATACCGTCTTTCAAATTTTGGGTTGTGCCATGATTTTTAGCTTTTGAAAATTCAGTCACATGTATTTTTTAGAGCTGAATCCGAAATTAACTTCATTTTAAACCATCCCGTCAGGATTTTTCTCAATTTCAAAGTTAAAAAGTTCAAAGTTAAAATTGATCCCTCCTCCCATCCCAACCTCATCGGACCCCTGAGCTGTTTAGCTGTAAGAAACCCAGTATAAGCCACAAAATTGAATAAATTATTGAAATAAATAAAATTAAACTGAATATAAAAGTCTTACACTTATTTTATAGTATCAGATTTTTCGCTATTTTTTTAACCTTGAAATTTACGATTTGCGAAAAATCCTGACATGATGGTTAAAAGTGAAGGTAATTTTTTTATCTAGCGTTAAAAAATACATAAAGCGTAATTATAAAAGTTAAAAAACACAATCGTGGCAGGTTTATGTTATCTGATTTAAAACCATTTCTTAAACATGTTGACGGCAATCTATCCGAATTTTTTTGTGTTATACTCTAATATAAGTATGTATGAGATGGTAAGCGACGAAAATTATAATAATATGACAATGTAATCGGATTTAAGTCAGTATGTAAAATTTAAACTTCAGTCGGACATTTGAAAGCCATTTAAAGTTCGAGTACAAATTTTAAACTGGAAAGACGATCGTTGCATGTCAAAAAAAACCTTATGAAAATAACTTAATTTTTGTTAAAAGAAATCATAGCCTCAAATCCTTACAAAATACAACATATGTTAAAATACAATTATTTTAACTAATCTGAAACTTAACTAATAAGGTTAACTAAATCGTAATAGTTGTACGATTTCTTTCAAACCGCAGATACCTTGAAATAAGTTTAAGTACTTCATATATGACCCCTCAAATAATGGTCGAAATCATCTGTTTTGATATGCAAAAAAGTGGTATGAGTCATGCATTTCAAAGTTTCCTAACTCGGTCAATTTTAATGTTAAATGAATGGGACTTTTTCTGTCTTACTTGTTAGTGTCACAGTAAATTTTTAGTAAATATCACTTATAGAACCGGGGGACTGTATAAAAAATTAAATTTCGTAATTTTTTAATAAATGTTTTTCTTGACCCAAATCGCTTTAAAAATAATTCTTTACCTTATTTAAACCATTTTTGTAATTGGAAGTATGTATCTAGGACCAACGGTTGCGAAAATAAAGGTCGGTCAGGTTATACGTGGACACAATGTATATATATACTATATAACTACACTTATGAAACATTTTATGTAGCTAGATTAGACCAATTAGTGGAATAAAACGCAAAATGTATATTTGAGAGATGTGTCACTTTTCTTGAGGATGAGTGATATTTCGGAATCTTTATGCAGTTAAGTCAAATATAAGGGTCAGAATTCGCCAGAATTCACACCCTACTTTAGTCTAAAGTGATTTTTGTGTATTAAAAAAATATTGCAATTTCGAAGTTTCGTTTTATTTTAATGTCTGTATACATTATAAGGCTAACGATTTATGCAGTCCCGAAATGTTACGCTGAATTAAAACGAAAATATGTCGCCAGACATTAAAAAAATAATATAAACTTGTTTTTGATTTTTACCGTCTGATGTAATTCACTTTTTTATATCCAAAGCTTCATTTTTCTCCGTTATTTCGCATCTTGAAATAGCATTTACCGTCTAATGTCTTCACCAATTACTGGTCGAAAACAAAATTTAGATAATAACCAAATGTATTTTCGAATGTGTATTATTTAATGATACATTTATGAATGCTTATGTCATTAAGTGAAATAAATAACATAGCAGCTGGAATTTATGTATTTCATGCACTACTTCATTTCATTCATAAAATGTTCTTTTGTGTCTAAAAGATTCTTTTTTTAGATATTTCGAAGATATTGATTATATTTCTTATTTATGAAAGTGGCTAAGTATGAAAGTAGCATAAGTGTTATGACACTACTTAGTATTATCGACCTCCCTAAACATTGTCGATGGTCAGGATTCAATTTCCTTTCTTTCTACATGTGTCATTGCATGACATATTCAATATATTATATATATATATATATATATATAATAATTATCACGAGCTTCTTTATCAGAATTTTTAATATTTTATGACCGGTTTTTCAAAACAAAAATTTTTGCCTAATTGTATCGTGAAAATGCTCTGATGAAATAAGGCAAAATTTTCAAAAAAATAATTTGCTACTGAGAATACTCACGGATTCTGAGCACCTTACGCGCACGTATACCAGTCGCTCGTCCCCAAAGGGTTAATTTTTCAGGTGTTACAGAAAAAAATTAAAATATTAAATTTCAAATAAAATTTGCTACTTCCATTTTTAAAAGATTTTTTAAAAAATGAATTGCCAATTAATATTTGCACAGGGTTGCTCAAAAGGTCATGTCCAAACGACACGTGTGAGTGTATCAGGACATGAGGAAATAGTATTATATAGGAACTGGGGATCGGAAACGCGAACGTGACGAAGCAATTGCATCCGGATCGTGACGCAGAGAATCATAAGAAGTTCTCAAAATGTGCCCCATTAGTCGAATGCTTCACATCGGCGCCACATGGACTAGGGAACATGTTCCAATCGGTCCTGTACCGTGGCCAACGCTATTACCGGTACCAAACCCTCTGGATTTCTACCTCTGTGTATATCTTGAGTCTCATGTGTACAAGACACCCGTAACATCGGCCATGGACCTCATGGCACTGATCGCTGAAGTGGCAGCACGTGTCCGGGAGACTCTTGGCCAATTGGAACATCTTCGCGATTCCATGCGGCGACGATATGAAGTATGGATCCCGGCTAATGGGGCACATTTTGAGCACATCTTATGAGTTGTAACATTTTTTAGTTATATTTAGTACTCCTATTAAGTTTTTAATGTAATACAACGGTCTTTTTACACCGTTTGTTATGTCTTCATTGCGTCACGGTTACGATACAATTGCACCGTCATGATCCCGTTTCCGATCCTCAGTTCCTGTGCAATTGTTGCTCTTCGTGACCTGAGACACCCACACGTGTCGTTTGGCCAAGACCTTTTCAACCACCCTGTATATTTTTAAAATCAAGATAAATTTATCCCTTTTCACATTTCATGTCAAATATAAGATATAATCATGTTTTATGTTATTGTGTTTCTTCTTTTTAATCTATATTCTATTCTATACGACTTTTTATACCCTTGAAAATGGAGATGGTATTTTAGTTAAAAACAGATTTAATTAAAATTTGTACCGGAATTTTTTATTAAAATTTTACTTTTATAATTTTCCTGATACGTAGCTTGTTTAAATCGATTCATTGATTCAAATCGATTGATCAACATAGATAGATGGTTAACAAATTTAAGACGACTTTTGTAGGAACATCAATATACAGTAGAACCTCGATTATCCGAAGTAATTGGGACCGACCCTCTTTCGGAAAATCGAAATTTTCGGATAATCGAGAATGCTTCAATTTTAAGATTAAGGAGAAATATATGCAATATTTCTTATTATGGTAAGAAGTGCTTAATAAAAATAAAGCAAAAGCAAAATAGAAACATTAATAAATTACCGAATTTTAATTTTGAAATTAAATACCTTTTACATATATCACAAGGGTTTCAAAAAATGCTTTGTTTGTCGCAGTTTCGATTGCCTTTGCTTTCAAGCTCTATCAGGGAGGTTGTTAATATTATTAGTTCGCCAGTATCACAGTCTTTTTGCTGCTTTATCCATGCCAAACCTTTTGCAAAACATTTAAAAGCTTCAAAAGTGTTTATCTGTTTGGTTTTTTTTTCGTTCCATTCCACAGCTTACGGGAGCTCAAGTTAAGTTCAAAGGAACTCTAAGAAAGGGGATTAAAAATATTTATGTGTACTTGTAGTTCGGAAAGGACCGCTTGCGCACAAAGAATATGAAAGTTTAAAAAAAAAAAAAAAAAAAAAAAAAAAAAAAAAAAAAAGCTTTCAAAATGGATTTTGCACATAAGGAATGTGATAGTAAAAAAAAAAAAAATGTTTATGTGGATTTCGGTTAACCGAGAGTTTCAGTTAAGAGAGTTTCTGGTAAAAGAGGTCCGACTGTACTTAATTGGTTAATTTCTTTATTTTTGAATGAAAATTTTCGAAATTCTCGTGTGAATTCAATAATACAGAAACACCATTATTTGACTCTGATAGAATTAAAACTGAGCCAAAATCATTTTCTTCCAATGAAAAATTGAAAACTTCTATACCTCTATAAAACACAAAGCACAAATATGCATATAGTAGAACAACATGCAGCATTACGAAAATGGAATCTTAAAAAAAATGTAAAATACATTTTTCAGATAATTTTTTATCGTTTATAACAAAGTATAAAAATTAGAGCAAAGAAAAAGATAAAATTTTATATCCAAATTTTCATTATTCCATGTCATTAAGTATTTTAAAAAGGCATTTCATGTCAAATAACATTCTCATATACTGCTTGAAACAAACTTTTTACAATACCAAACGTATATTTCGGATTCTATATGTTGTTCAGTGAAATAAATAATAAAGTAGCTGAAATTTGTTTGCTTCATGCCTAATTTAGTTTCATGAGTAAAATGTGATTTAGTATGCTAAATAAACTGTCATTTTTTTGTATCTCTACTATTGAACTATATATATTTTCTAATAATTTTGACTAACTTAGCACATTATTATCATGCTGTTTCCAAATGGATTAGAGTTGAAGGCGTCAGTTCAATCTATTGCGCTGTGTAATCCTTGATTTTATAATATTACTAGCAGATTCGCTCGCCGTTGGCTGGGACCATTCCGAGTTGAGTTATTACAGAAAATTACTCAGTCTTCAGCACCAGTTTATTTTATTGTGGTGTAAATGCACAATTTCAAGAACGTTTAACGATAATTTTATTCTAAACAGAAATAATACGGGATGAATTGCGTCCTAAATCTTTGGTCATAAAAAAGTTTCCATAGAAAATTATTTATTTTTCCTTTTTGAATGTTACGTGAAATAAAAAAAAACTTTAAATATAGAAACAATTAAAAATGTCTTCGCCAAAAAGAAAAATATATGCAACCTGAAAATTTCGATTGTTTAAAAGTCACATAAAGAAATAACTTTTCTCAAAATTACAAAGGAGCAGAGTCATCACAACAATAGATTGCTTGGTGCTAAAATATTACTGTAGGAACCCAAACGCCGGAAAATCCTCTTTATTTCTTACTTTCAATCGTGTAAAACACTTCTTTTCTTAAAGTTTGAAAAAAATCGCATAAATTAAAATTAGTAATACTTTTTGTTTTTAAAGATATTCTCGAAAATTTCCACCGTACAGGAATGTAAAAAATAGAATTACATGGCTGAAATATCAAGTGTAAATTGATTTGTAAATAACAAAGTCCTCATTTTCAAGAGAGGAGTAGCGGGAATAATAATAATTTAAAAAAAAACGCATAACGTTCAAAAATAGGTGAAAGAATTTCAAATAAGCTTTATTGAAAAGAGCATAAGTTCTGTTTGTATAAAATATTAAATTTTGGTTGATTTTATTAGTGAATCAAAAATTGAAATTTTGGGAAATACGCGATTTTTTTCCGTTCAACAAAAAAATCCAAAATCCGAGACTCAGATACATTTAAAACCGTCTTCGTCTATTCGGAACCAAATTTGGCGAATTCCACGTGTAACAGTTTCCTTTGGCATTCGCCAACGAATATACCAAAAAAGAAACAGGTAAACACATAGACAAAAGGCTAGATTGTGTAGTGTAAATTAGAATAGAATTGCATTTTCTCTGCAAAGAGCAGAAAACTTAGTCACTTTTTCTTTGAAACATTTCACTAAAATTATTTCTTCTATATATACAAGTTTGATCCACATAGCAATGACTGTTTGTTTATAAGAACTGTAGAAACAAACATTCCCTTAAAAAATTATTTCATTTTATAACGAAAACTCACTTTATTTCTCTACGTATTCACCCCCTACATTTAAGGCATTTTTCATATTTCATGTTCTTTCTTGGTGAAATTGTGCCTGAACATCTTTATTTCAACAACATTTGTGCACTGTGGGAAGTGATGGTGAGTTGAAGACTGCAGTAAACGGGCTTAATACGGAACAGACGGCATCCGAGTACAATATGGAGATTGTAAATCTCCTGAGCATGTAAAAATTTTCTTGGAGTCAACATGTTCTGCCACAATTTCACCAAATAAAGAAGGTGAGATTTGTGAGAAAGTGATGTTACATCAAGGGCGCATGCATCTCATCAAGGGCATATGACTCTTAGTCAAGCCATCGTATTCGACCATAGTCATTAACCATCGAGAGTGCTGCGCCTTCGACGAGTTGCACATTACTTTCCCAAACAATTACCGTTCTTTGCTTAGTGAGATTGTGTCTGAACACCTTAGTTACAATAAAATTTGTGCACGTTGTGAAGTGATGATATGTTGAAGACGGCAGCGGCAACTGACTTAATACGGGCCTAGAGGTAGCCTAGTACAAAACTGAAGATTGTAAAAATCCTGAATAGATATGACAAATACCAAAATGTAAGGGTTTAATGTGTGGTGATGTAAACTACGCATCACTTATGCAGGGAAAAATTTTGAAGAAAGTTTTGTTTTAAAGTATTTACAGCCAAACAGATCCACATGCTTTGTGGATCATCCTCGTATAGAAAATGGCATTTGCCTAAACGCGTGCATACTCTGTATTATAAATATGTTTTTTCAATATGTAAATACTATTACGAATATAAAATATTTTTCAAATTATTCTACCGGTTTCACTGAGCATAATCAACAATATTTTTAATTAATCCAAATATCTAAGTATTTGTTTTCATACATATGAAAATAACTTGTTAATAGCATTATAAATATCAATATATTTTATTTTTTTAAGTTTTACTAGAAAAAGTTCTAATAAAAAATATGTAAATTTTGCTACAATTGCTTAGAAAGAAACATTTTTTTTTTCAGCCATGTGCCACATAGTGGTATTTCTAACACTTGTTAAACTTATTCTATTTTAGACTACTTGAATTAAAACATTTATAATAAAGAATGAATTTGTTATTCTTTCTTTCAATCCATTATATTTTCAGTGTAATCAGATAAATCCTTAATTCGCACAGACTTGTTATCTCAGAATAATGTTTTAATATTTATATCTAATGACGTATCAAAATAACTTGTTTTCAATTTCAGAAAAATACTTAAAATGCAATTTCAAAATCAAAGTAATATTCTACAGATATGAAACAAAAAGTACTATTATTAGTTTAGAAACTAAAATGTTTGTAAAATACAATTTTCGGAAAAAATATTTATCGTTGAAAACTAAGTTTAAAAAATAGGGCAGAAAAACAAGAAAATATGGCGCCAGACATCAAAATATTAATAGCACTATACAATGATAAAAAGTTGTTTTTGATTTTTACTGCCTGTTATAATTCACTTTTTATATCCAAAGTTTCATTTTTCCGCGTCATTTAGTATCTTGAAATAGCATTTACTGTCGAATGTCTTTACCGAGCACTGCTGGAAAGCGAAATTTAGATGATAACTGACTGTATATTTCGAAATCTATTTGTTGTTTAAGTGAAATATAACAGCTGGAATTTGTGTATTTCATGCTCTACTTTACTTTATGTGTATTTTTTTTTTCAAATAAATTTCAATTTTTATTTAGAAAGACCATGATTACCATTGTGCATTATTGAAGTATGACTAATTTTGCATAGTATTACCGCTTTGCCTTCAAATAAATCATTGTCAATGAAACCGGTTAAATTATTTGCGTTATTACAGGCATGATTATTCTGGTTATTATATAGGATTTTTTTTAAGCAGGAGAAAATTTTGTCACTTTTTCTTTCAAAGTCTTTTCCTAGAGTCTCTATAACTATTTTTATGGACGAAAACCTGCATTTTTTAAACACGTATAAATAATATACATTTTTTTTTTTTTTTTTACCTCAATAAATATTTTATCTAGCAAATATTTAACAATTTCCAAAACATCCCAGAACAATATTTTTAATTACTGAAAATTTCCTAATATTTATTTTAATAAAATGAAACAGAATTAAAATAACACCAGAATTATCAATATGTTTTTATTGATAAAGGTTTACTATAAAAAATTAAATTAACAAAAGAAATTGCAACTTTCAATAAGAAAAAAATCAGTCAAGTGTCATATACTATTTTTACAACATGTTAGACGTATTCCAATTTAGGCTGTTTGAGGCCAAATATTTATGATATAAAATCAATTTTATGTTTTTCCTTTCATTTCATTTGATGTTCTGTCCAATCAGATAAATCAATGGTTCATTTTTACTGCAGTAACTTAGTCGAGTTAGAAAGTAATTTAAGCATCAAACTAATAATATACAGACGTGGAACATAAAAAAAATATATATATAAGATTAGAAACTGAACTATTTGTAAAATATAATATACAGAAAAAGAATTATAGTTGGAAACAAAATTGAAAAAATACGACAAAGAAACAAGAAAATAAATATGGGGCAAGCCATGATAATATTAATAACACTATAGTATGAAAGAAATTGTGTTTTTTTTTTTTAAATTGTGAGTTATAATTCAATTTTATATCCAAAGTTTAATTTTTCTGCGTCATTTATTATCTTCGAATAACATTTACTTTCGAATGCTTCGACCGAACACTGCTCGCAAGCAAAATTTAGATGATAACCGACGGTATATTTTTGAAACTATTTTTGTTAAGTGAAGTATATAACTACTGAAATTTGTGTATTTTACACTCTACTTGATGTTACTTCATTAAAGTAAATTTTTGGGCACCATGTACAATATCATTTAAAGTTTATTTTTTATTAGAAAATTTAAATTTGGCTGATCTTAGTTCGTTCGGTGAATAACTTGTTCTTGCCAAAATTCTTTTTTTCTCAGATATTTGAAGCCAATACAAAGTTTATAATCACCGTATTATGTATAAGAAGCGGAGCAAACAATCGAGTTGGAATTTCAATTCCTAGTTTTGTCTTATATTCCAATTATGTTTAGAAGTCCACTTAACATTTTGTTAGATAGTGTTGGGGCTGCTTATGGCGGCCGATTATCTACAATAAGGATATGAGGCCGAGGTGGTCCTTGTAAGGGATCCTAACCCGTACTTACGTAAGGTTCGCAGAAAACCACGGAAAACTCCGAACTATTAGGCCGACGGGCGCGATTGTGTTCAAACCCAGCACATCCCGTCTATCAGCTTTAAGAGCAGAACATATCAGCCACTGGTGTGGCAACATTTTTTTAGAATTATTTACTGGTTTATAAAGATTCTTTATTACCAGTATATTTAAAGAATAAACTGCGGCTCAGTTAATCGCTGTTTTCTGCGATTAAAAAAGTCGAAGATTATTTCTATATGTTGTGGTAACAACAACAAAAAAAAACCATGAAAGATGGCAGGTTTGAAAAAAAAGTGTATTTTGCACCGGTGTAAAATGTGTTAATCTGGAAGTCCAGGTGTTTAACCTAAGAATGATAAAAATAGTACCATCAAAATCATTTAGCCGTTAAATACTACATTTAGATACTATAATCTTCTCGTTCTAATATAAAGAATCTGTTTCTATTTTTAATAATTATTTGACTTTTTCAATCCTTTTCTAAACGAATGTATATAGCATTTGAATTAACATAATGTTTTGAGAAAACATCACGTTAATTAAAAAGCACCTTTTCCATCCAAGAATGGACATAAAATTGTGAACTATCTGGACATTTTTGTAAACTAACGCAACTGTTTTTATTTAATCCAAATGAAGGCTATGTAAAACATGATAAATGAAAGTTCTGAATATTTTCTTATTTTCATGTAAGATCGTGTAACTTCATTCTGACAAAACATCAAAAGTACAAGGTTTATCTTTTACTCGATTTTTGCGATAATAATCAAAGATAAAATTTTAGATATGAATTTCCATAACAACTACTCTCTGATCATTAGCCCATTTAAAATCAAATCTATCACACAAGTTAACTCATGGTCTATATTTAACCAATCAGCTGTTACAAGGGAAGCAATCACAATAGTTTTGTTTTCAGTTTTCTTTAGTAAAGATGAATTTCTAGAACTGAAAACTGGATTTTTTTTTATTATTTTCTGATTTTCTTATAAAAGTGTGTAATTGCATTCTGAAAAACTTTTAACTTATCTGTTATACCATATTTGTGATAATAATCAAAGATAAATTTTAGATATGAATTTTCATAACAACTGATCTCTGCACTATATTCCAATTAAAATCAAATCTATCAGAGAAGTTAACTAAAGATACAGATTTAACGAATTAGCTGTTACAAGGGAAGCAATCACAATAGTTTTGTTTTTTGTATTCTTCAATAAAAAGGAATTTCTCTAAATGATAACTAAAATTTTTGGAATATTTTCTTACTTTCATGTAAAATTGTACAATTGCATCCTGGCAACGTTTTAAAAGTACAAGGTTTGTCATTTACTCAGTATTTGCTATAATAATCAAAGATAAATTTTAGACGTGAATTTTAATAACGACTCTTCTCTGCACATTAGTAGAATTAAAATCAAATCAATCAGACCAGTTAACTCAAGGTCCAGATTTAACGAATCAGCTGTTATAGAGGAAACAATCACAATAGTTTTTTTGTTTGTTTTGTTTTTTTTAGTGAGCATGAACATCTCGAAATGAGAACTGAAAACATTGAATACTTTCTTATTTTCATGTAAAATTGTGTAATTGCATCCTGACAACGTTTTAAAAGTGCAATGTTTATCTTTTACTCAGTATTTGCGATAATTAACAAAGATAAATTTTCGATAGGAATTTACGTAACAACTACTCTCAGCACATTAGTCCAATTAAAATCAAATCGATCATACAAATTAACTCAAGGTCCAGATTTAACGAATCAGCTGTTACAAAGGAAGCAATCACAATAGTTAATTTTTTCTAGTTATCTTTAGTGAACATGAATATCTGGAAATGATAAGTGAAAATTTTAAATACTTTCTTATTTTCATGTAAAATTGTGTCATTGCATCCTGGCAATGTTTTAAAAGTACAACGTTTATCTTTTATTCAGTATTTGTGATAATTATCAAAGATAAATTTTAGATATGAATTTCCATAACAACTATCCTCAGCACATTAGTCCAATTAAAATCAAATCGATCAGACAAGTTAACTCAAGGTGTCTCAATTTAACGAATTAACTGTTATAAGGGAAGCAATAACGATAGTTTTGTTTTCAGTTTTCTTTAGTAAACATGAATTTATCTGAACTTGCATTTTTTTAGTTATCTTTTTCATCAACTTCCTCATCAGAGATCTTTAAATATCCGCGATAAATAATAGAATAATAGCTCGAAAGAAATTTAAGCAATAAAATTTTATGTCAGTCCACGAGAAAATTATTTTTTTCCTTCGTTTTTCCATTTTCATTGGCCATATGTTAATCGTGTAATGTGTATATTTAACCTGTATTTGAGAATTTTCTTAAAAATAGAACAGATTTATAGAAATTCTGGAAAGTATAATTAACAATAAATTAGATTTATAAAAAATGACTCTTAAAAAAAAAAGGTGTAAGAATTTGGTCTATTTAAAAAGTGTTATGAAGAAATTTTCATAATTACATTTTCTGTTTTTTCAATTTGACGATAATTAATATAACAGATCTGGTTATAGAACTAAACAACAGGTGTTAAATGTGGACTAATGTCCACAGTGCAAGATCCGAGAAATTCATGTTTACTAAAGAACACTGGAAACAAAACTATCGTGATTGCTTCCCTTAATACAGTAGTTACAATGTAGACATCTAAAATGGTTAATAAATTAGATTAATAGTTAGCGTTTGATAAACATTTAATACTTAATTTAGGAGCGATTAAATGATTACATTTTCTTGCAAATTTTATAAGAAAATTTTTAAATTATCCGTTTTAATTTTCCATCAGATAATTTCTTTTTTATAACCTCATATATCTTTTTCGCATTTAATTCAATAATTAAATACTCAAAGCATTTTCAGCGCAATTTAATAAGAATTCAAATCCAAAGTGTCTCTACAGTAAAACCTCTATATACAGTAAAATCTATTGTTAACTCCACAATAAAATCTATAAAAATAGAGCTCATCTGAATGCATTTTATAATATAAATATTTTTTAACATTGTAATAATTGAGGCGTTTAAAGGCAGTAAAATGTGAATAAGTAATTTTGAAAAATGTAGTAAATGGAGCAATATGCACATTGCTGTATGGTCTACCTAGTTGCGGACCAACTTAAAATCTAGTCTATAGTTAGTTCAGCTTGAAGAGGATTAAGGAGTCATAAAAAGAAAATTAAATAAATGGGATTGAAATAGAAGAAATTAAAAATCTGTACTAATAAATGAAAGTTTCGCACTTTGTATCTTTCTGTGTGTATGTGTCTGCGATGGCTAGCGAAATCTACACCACGTATCAGGTTGAAAATTTTTGAGAGGATAGCCGAAAGTGTGTTCTGATGCACCTGAGACTCAGAATTTTAAATCTCTATATAATAAAACGCAGTGTAACGCAGGCGGGGCGAACACATCAATCTTACCAGTCTCCGTTAAGCTGTCCCACCCCTGATGCGTGACGTCAGCCGCGGGTAAACAGAAGAAAAACAGCAATAGGCGTGAAGAACACTTTAACAATGCTTCCCCTTCGTTCTTTAGCATGGGGTTCAACCTGAGATACCTATTTAATTTGGAGGGGGTGGGGGAGTAAACGATAAAAATACAACTTAAAAGTGTTATTTAAAAATAAAACAGCATTATTTCAATAGTTGCAGCTAACTTTTTAATTACGCAGTTTTATTGCATATTTGTTAAATTTTTGTTTTATTAAGAAATCTTAATTTTTTTTACAGTATATTAGCCGGAAAACCCGGTTTACCCAGAAATATAGTAAATGCTAATTGTGTGTTTATTAGAACATAAAATAGCCGAACTTTGCTCATCTAAACGCTTCCATATTGTCAATTATTTTTTATCAGTTTTTCAAATTTTAAGTGAAAAACACAATTTTTACCCACCGTCCTAGGACGGGCATTAACACTAATTTGTGATAATTAGTTGAGTTACTAATTAAACTTCGAAACTCACTCTCATCAAAAAGAGAACTATTTTATCTACAGTCAAGGACAGTGTTTGCGCACGCGCACAGACCCATGTACGCAATAAAGGCCAGTTAAGAACCGACTTTCTATTTTATTCGTGTTTTTAATGGTATTGTTTAAAGTAGAATCGACTAAACAGCTCGGAAGCGTTAAATTTAAAGGCGAATTCCAAAAGATCGTACTCTTACGTCTCAAATGCCACGTCGAAAAGATGTTGCAGTTAACTCTTCGAAAAAAAAAAAAATCAAAAAGTGTCCATTTTCCAAAAAAAGTTTTTCTCTTATTGCAAAATCCCCTTCAGGTCGAAATTTTATAAGTACCGACAAGCCAAAACTATTTTCTTAAAGATGAAAAACTTTTTTCTAATTGATGGCGAAATTGGTTTAAAAAATATACATTTTAACTCTTTCAAATACACCGGCGAACGCAGGTTACTTCGCGCCTTACGGAGACGATATTTTTTCTGCGCCAAATGTAACTAAACGTCCGTATTTTAACAGAGACTTTTTAGAGTATCCTCATAGACCAGATTTACATCACCTACAAAAGTTTTGAAATGTTCGTATAGGTAGAAATATTTTTTCCAAAATAAAATATGTGTAAGAGTCGAGGAAATCGGTATTAACCTGAGTCGTTTGTACGAGGTTTCAATTACTTTCGGCATGGATGGAAAACAAAAATTAAAATACGCAGAAAATAAAATACCAAATAGTATATACTTTCAATTCAGTATTTTATCGAGATTTTTTTCATTTAGAAATATAAATTCAGACAAAGTGGAATTAAAGATATAAAATCTTACAAATTTGAGGTTCATTTAAAGGGACAGGGAAAGCAAAATTCAACTAAAAAATCGATTTTTACTTTTTTATATCAATAAATAGTTTAAACTTGTATCTCTCCAACGATGTGTCACACTTGTATATATATATATATATATGTATATAAAATAAGTATTGAAATTAATCATTCTTTCTATGAGTACTTCACAGCTTAATGGCCATATAAATCTTTAATTGAATTTTTCTGAAAACTTGGATTTTTCATGTTTATATTCCTTTTTTTCAATATCTATTAAACTTAAGAACTCAGATTTTTATTTAATACTTATATTATGATATATTGTATGCTTTAACACAGGGATTTAATGAATTGTTGAGAATTATTTATTTTAGGCAGTGAAATCTTAACAAAAATGCTAATTTGAAAATGACTTTCAATAAATAATTAATAATTAATTTTGAGTTTGACTTAGAAAGAAAGTGGTCTGTTAAAATACGTAAATCATGTTATTCGAACTACTCTAAAAAATCTAGACGTCAATCTTTCACCATTTCTGAGAAAAAGGTACATAAAGTTGGTGAATTTAACATGGCGGAGATAGGGCTTTCCCGGTCCCGTTAAGAGGACAAGGTACATTCAAACTCATTACTTTTTTTTTAATTGCACCTTAAATTCTATTCAAGGACACACTATTTAAATTATGACACATATTTATCACACAAGAAATTAAAAAAAACTTATTTTTTGGAAAAAATAAGGATTTTTGCTGAATACTTTAAGCGTTATCAAGAACTTTCAAACTGTTCCAATCTCACTCTATATCAATTAAAACCTCCAATATTTTTTATGCCAGTTTGGATTACATATACAAATAAAACTGTGCATCGAATTTTTATATATTTGAATATAAAGGTAAGAAAAAAATATTTTATAAATTGTATGAATTTTTCGCATTTTTGCATCATATTTCTGCATTTAGCTACGTTTAACTTTTCTAATTACATTTAGTTAAAAAAAAAAAAAAAAAAACTATGCGCAGTTTTATTTGTATATGTAAAGAAACTGGCATAAAAAATATTGGGGATTTTAATTAATACGGAGTTTGGTTGAGACATTTTGAAAGCTCTAGATAACTCTTAAAATATTCAGGAAAATCCCTTGTTCTTCTCAAAAATAATTTATTTTAATTTTTTTGTGTGATAAATATGTGTTATAATTCATATAGTGTGGCATTGAATAGTATTTAAGGTGCAATTAAAAAAAATAATTAAAAAATGAGTTTGATCGTCCCTTGTCCCCTTAAGGGACAGTTTTTTTTCATTCATCACGGGCCAGAGAAACGCCTGGTGGGTCAGCTAGTTTAGAATAAAATAAAAATAGAAATGTAAGTCTATTTAAGCGCAATTACAAGTTTTGGAATCTAAAAAGAGGCATAGAAGAGGCAAGAAAGGGGTGACCACCAGTAACTGGTATAAGTTATAATTCTAAGAAATACGCCTATAAACATTTATATACAAAATGACGGATTCGACATTAACGTTTTTTGGCATTGCTCTGGATGACATTAAAAAGTTTTTTTTTTTTTTTTTTTTTTTTTTTTTTTTTTTTTTTTTTCCAAAAATAGTTTCAAATTAGTTTTGTATTACAAGTTTTAAATTGAATTATATCAAGTACCGCAGTTGAAGTAGTGACGAAAAACAATATTGTCTAAATACAATTGAAGAGCTAAGTGGAAGAACATGTTAAGTAGCAAATATTACATTTGAAGAAATTTGAAGTGAAAGTTTTTGCTGTAAATTTTAATGATTTATTTTCTATTTGATACCATGTGTTTAAAATATTAACAGGTATGGTAGTAAACTCTCTCAGAAAAACTTATTCATATTTAATTTTTAAATATTAAAAATTATTAATATTATTGACAATATCAAAATATTAAATATTAATGAATAATGTCTTAAATCTTCAAGACGAAATGGAATCTTAGTATTTTAGCTTCATCATGTGATAAGATACCTCATAAAGCTTTCATCCAGAAAAAAAAAAAAAAAAAAAAAAAAAAAAAAAAAAATTTAGAAAATGTGGCATAACATGTTCATCCACTCAGCTCTTCAATTACTTTATAAAAAAAATAATAATAATGATAAAGAATATGAGCTTGTGCATTTGTTATATTTACAGTAAAGAACACAGTGGTTTTAGAATTAATTGTATTTACAATTTTTAACTAAATGAAAAAAAAAAATTAGAGAAAAATTAACTCAGAAATCTTATTTAAATCTTATAATTAGCTATACATTCACGTATATATTAGTAATTTTATATTTCAGATAATAATGTTTGGAGTCATTTTCCGTAACATTTAAGACTTGATTTTCATTGTGAAATAAAAATGCAGTTAGTTATTGCTGTGATAAAATAATATTTATTCAAAATTAATAGCCATATAAACAAGGATAGAAGAATGTTAAAAAATGTATTTTTGATATTATGTATTTTAATGTTTACAAATTACTTCGAAGAAGGCAGATTAACTTCCTAAATATTCCTATTTATCGTTCATTTAATCTTTGTGTTTTATGAGTCCACTTAAGTTCTTTATCTTAAAGCTTTATTTATTTACATAGGTTGGGTATAAACGAACAGTTTCCTTTTATATTAATCTTCTATAATCTGTCTTTATAATCTCTTGAAACCTCAATTATTATTATTTTTTTTTTTTTAGTTGTTCTGAAATGTTGTATTTTGCGTTAATGTTATCAAGTCTGATATTTTTGGTTTTCAATATGAAAATTAAAGTACTTTTAAAGGTATTTCTTTATAAATATTAATTGTGATGTTTAAGTATTGCAGAAATTTTATTAAATTTTACATTCTGATTTTCATGATGAAACATTGGTGTAATTCTACTTTTAAAAACGCAAGTGCTTTGTGTTTATTTTATACTTTATGCAATCACTGACGATAAACTACGATTTGTTATAAAAGATATTATATTTATTAGACATTATAGATTTATTAGAATAAATATATTTTTTTAATTATTTATAAATATATTTTTATTTAAAAAGTTATCATGATTTGAATAACTTTTTACTTGTCTTTATCCATAGTGTTTAAAGACTACTGATTTCAGTGATACATACGCATAATTTTGTCAATTTTCATCCGATTCAATGGTTAAATTTTGCAAGAGGTTTTATTACATATATCTGTGTGCGTGTGTTTAATATAAGTTTTCCTTTTTAGAGAGAGAAGGGAGGAGCGAATGGATAAACATGATAATTCGAAATTAAATTATGATTTTTCTAAGCAAATATTATAATCATTTTAGTTTATTTATAATTTTATAAATAATTTTATTAAATTACATTCTTATAAGTTATTATAAATAAATTGACATTAATATTTATTTTAAATAACATTGGAATTGTCAACTATTGAATGTGCATAAAACTAAATGTCAAGAAAAGCATTCATTTAACACTCTCACTGCGCAACCCGAGAAATAGTCGGGCATGCATTTTCCCGTCTAATTAATAGTATTTGGTTATTCCCACCAGTCATTTTTTAGCGAAAACTTTGTCTTATTTAATCAGGAGATTTTCCCCGATTATGATAGTCAAAAATTTCTGCTTTAAAGAACAGGTGATAAAAGATTAAAAATTCTGTAAAAGACGCTCATCGCGAAGAATTACTTACGCTCGAGAGGGTTAATTCACCTAAGTGCTTTATCAATTCAGGACCTAAACACAGATGGCAAAATATGCAGGAAATTCGTTTTCGTGAGAAATTAAACTATGCATCCGCTGAAGGGGTTTACAGTATTACTGTAAGTCTAACTGATGCCCTTACTATTTTTCAAACAAACGTTAATAAAACCAAAGCTCATTTCAGCGATTAAATAAATAATGAATTAAATCAATTGAATTGGGTGGGCGGAGATATCCAATTATTGGGCGTGGTCGCGCCCCATAGGCCCATAAAATCTGACGCCACTGGTTCTGTTCACTTTCAATCGAGCGGGCTCCGAATGATTACCAGAGTCGTTTGCAATCAATTTTCGTTAAAGGTAAAGAAAACAGATAATACTTTCTAGATCTTCAAGCACTTTAAGATCCAACAGTTGAAAATCAACAGAGTGATTGTCATTTCAAAGAAACGAACTTTTTCCGCACTGCTTTTAAATGTGCTTTTAAATTTATTTATTTTTTATTAAAATGGCTAAAAGTGGTCCAAGCTCGAATAAAAACTATTACATTTAATTAAAAAGTATATTAGGAATATCATTTTAATAGTTTTTGCGTGCTGATCCCCCACAGTTTGAAAAAAGTCGTTTTGCGTAAAATGCGTTTATATTGCTCTAAAACAGTCTAAGCCTACGGACGCGTTTCTCTAAAGCACTATATAACTACGTATGAACTTTCATTCCGCCAAATCATTTCCTACCCATAATCTTCGGATTATAGGGGATAGAAATTTTTTAAAGAAATTAAAAAAAAATCGATTTTTTTCAATCGAAAAAAAAAATCCGCCTTACACAGTTACTGTGAAATAAATTAATAAAGTGAAACTTACGTTGTTCAAAGCGTTTTTTAATGACAAATGCACCGCTACTACATGGACTCAGAAAAAGCTTGATTTCATCTTATTCGCTTTTTCAAGATTATATGCCTTATCACTTTAATTTTTCAATTATTTTTTGCAAAAAACCCCAAAAGCTCATCTAGTTTTACATGGGTTAGAGGAATACTTTATCTGTAAAAAAATAATAAAAAATAAAAGTAATTTATAACCTTCAATTTTTTATTTAAAATTTTTAAATTATAAAAAGATAAAAAAATTCCGTTCCGGGCTTTATTATGCTATTTTTTTATATACATATTTTTGTAAGAATTTACACATTTTCCTGATTACCATATAATATTACCTTAAAATATAATTATTTTACCAAAATGGAATTTTACCTTTAATAAGTTTAATAAGGATATTTTCTTTCTCAAGTACATCAGAAGTTAATTGAACATCCCTGCAGAAATATCATCCAAAAAAAATACAAAATAAATAAAAAAAGGTGAAATTTACTCATTTGACTTGATAATTCGATGAATTGTGAATATTAGTTTTTCATAGAAAATAATATTTAGATAAAATTAATTTTCTACTTTATTATAAGCTAAAAATATATCACGCAAACTAATTAAAAGTAATCTTGCTTTAATTAAATACCGTCTTTATTTTATTTTATTTTTTTATTTACTAACATACATTTAGTCATTGGAGTTCTTTTTTTTTTTTTTTTTTTTACTGCATCCGTATTTTTAATACAATTGATAATAAAAGAAATATATATAAAAATATTTTTACTTTGAACTTAAACTTACTTTGCATATTTATAAATAAAATAAAATAAAATAAAATAATGGTCTTTATAATCACACTGAAAAAAAAAAAAAAAAACAAGCGACTCATTTTTTTTTTTTTTTTTTTTTTTTTTAGAATATTATTTCTTTGTCAAATATATTCTTTTATTATTTTATATAGTACCGAAATATTTATATTTTATGTTTTTAAAATGTATGCATAATTACAGGGAACTGAAAAAAATATTTCAAACGAGAGATGTTTAAAAATCAAAAGTAAATTGACAATAAAATATCCGAAAAAAGAGTTCATTTGTACTTTATGTTATTTCTCGCACAAAAAATTAACAAATTAATTTAATTATAAATTTAATTAAATTATAAATTAAATAAATTAAATTTAAGATTAAAATTAAAATTAAAAAATAATAATAAAATATATTTTGTTATATTCCATATAATTTTCTTTCATAGTGTTGTATAGTACTAAAATATGTACAATTCATGTGTCGAAAAATGTAAGATATTTTATTGAAAATATTTAAAATAGAAAAAATAATAATACTGCTAGCGAAGAAAAATTGTAACTGCGCCAAAATGAGATATAAATAAAATATATAAAATTATGACCTTTAAAATCTGAGTGATAAGAAAAAATGTTTTTTTTTTTAAATAAAATTTTGAAATAATGTTTAAAAAAAACACTTTCTTTAATGGTGTGTTGCACAGTACAGGAATATTTATATTTAAAATTTCGAAAACTTTACGCATTTTTGTAAAGAATTTTTATTTAATGTACTAAATAATAATTATATTACTAGGACAGAAATGTTGAACCAGAACCAACGTGAGTTAAAAATACAGTGAAATAAAACAAAATAATTTTTTTTTCTTATAATACCATTGAACCAAAAAAGATTCATTGTTTGTATTGTATATTATATGCACAATCCTTAAAGGGATTTCCTTTTATTGTGATATTAAATATTAAAATATTTATATAACATATTTAGAAAAAACAAATGCATTTTTATAGAGATTTTACATTTAAAATATTTTTTAAATAGTACCTAAATATTTTAACATTTGCTTTTATGGCTGGTTTTTTAGATATAAGTGAATATGACAAATAATTTTGTGAAAATAAATTTTACGTTATAGTATTTTGCATGTTTTGACCTGTGAATCTAAAGATGCACGTATGCACATTTATCATGTGTGTGTTAAACAAATACCCAAATGTATATAATTTTAATTTTTGAAGGTTTCACGCCCTTTATCCTAATAGAAAAAGTTAACTTGTTTCATATATAAAACTTTGCATATATTTGATTAGAAAAAACCCTTATTTAGTGTCACAGCATTATATCGCATTAAAATATATGTATATCAAATTGTGGAATTTAAATTTTGGAATTAGTTTCTAAACAAAACTTAAATTTAATATATTGAAACAAGCCACGGGTATCTGAACAACAGTTTACTGTCTTGCATTTTAAAAGGCATCACTGAAATATTTATATATTTTGTTACAGAATTTTTTGCATTTTTGTAACGAACGTGCATGTAAAATACAACAACAACAGCAACAACAATAATAATACATGTAGCAAATTAATCTTTAAAAACCACCGAAATTAGGTAAAATTAAAATAAAATGGAATAATTTCTTTTTAAATCCATTGAAAGAAACAAAGAAAAATTATCGTTTATTATATTGAATTTTGATTATAAATTCTCGCGAAAAAGTTTTGTTTTATAATATTTTATAGTACTTAAACATTCATATTTAAAAAAAAAGAAAATTGTATAAATTTTGATTCAGATTTTTTAAAAATATTAAATAATAAAGATAGATTTAGCAAAGCATATTGAAAGATCAACAAAATAAGTTTAAAACCAAATACAATAAAAAAAATAGTATTTGTGATTTTAATGAAAGAAATAAAAATTCATGGTAAAGAATTTCGATTTTTTTTTTTTAAATTTAGCAATGCTTTCTTTTATAGAGTTGTACTGTAATTAAATATTATACTTCATGACTTGAAAATTTTATGCATTTTTATATGCAACTTCTAGCTAAAATACTGAATAATAATAGCAATAATAACGGGGAAGGAATGTTGGAAAAGCACTAAATTGTGGTGAAAATAAAATAATGAACAAATTAATAACATTGTAAATAAAAACGACTCAATTAACTTGCTTGAATCGACTAGTGAATATTGAATATAATTTTCATGAAAGGCATTTTCTTTTATAGTGTTGTATATTACTAAAATCATTCAAATCACTCAAATCAATGTTTCATTTCTAGAAAAAAATATAAATTTGAATGACCTGCGAAATGAGATAAAAATATAATAAAATAACGACTCTTATCTCCCAGTGAAAAGTTAAAAAATGCGTTTGTTGAAATTAAGTTTGATTTTAATTAATTTCAAAAGCATTTTTTTGCAGATTTGTACAGTTCAGAAATATTTATATTTAATATCGCCAAATTTATATATATGTATATTTTAGATAGATCATACATCTAAAATCGTAAAAAATAATAATGCCTATAGTAAAGGAATGTCGAAAGATCCCTAAAATCTCAAAAAAAGAAAAGAAAAGATGGGATAAGACAATCATGACTTTAATAACCCCAGTAAGAAGAAAAAAAAACTTTTTTTTTTTTTTTTAGTTTTGAACAGCATTGAAATATTTATATTTCCTGTCTCTAAATTTGTATAATTTTTATAATAACATCACCTCTAAGCAAAGGAATGTTTGACAATCAGCAATAAATAAATAAATATATAAATAATGATAACAATAATAACAATAAAAGAAAAGAAAAGGTGAAGTAACAAAATAATAACTTTTACAATTCCACTGAAAAGAAAAAAAATGCGTTTGCTGTAATATAATTTGATTGTAATGCCCTTCAAAAACATTGTTTTCCGTTTTGCATAGCACTGAAATATTTATATTCCATGTCACTAAATTTTAATACATTTTTATTTAGTTCGTACATTTTAAATACTAAAAAATAATACGTCTATTAAAGGAATGTTGAAAGATCACCGAGTTGAGAAACAAAAGGAAAATGTGAGGTAACATAACTTTGACATTTATAATCCCAGTGAAAAGTAACAAAACGCGTCTGTTCGAATTAAATTTCATTTTAATGTCCTTGAAAAACATTTTTCGCAGTTTTAAACAGCAATGAAACATTTATTTCATGTCTCTAAATTTTTGTACATTTTTTTTATAGACTATACTTTTAAAATACTAAAAAATAAAATAATATCTCTAGCATAATAATTATTGAACGACAACCGAAATCAGAAAAAAAGAGATAATACGAACTAATATTACTATGAACCTTTATAATCAAAGTGGAAAGAATAAATCGCATTTGTTGTAATGAAGTTTGATTAAAATTTCCTTCAATATTATTTTTGCAGTGTTGTACACTACTTAAATATTTCTATGAAAAGATAATTATGACTTTTATAATACCAGTGAAAAGGAAAACACGATTGTTGTAATAATATTTGATTATAATTTCCTTCAAAAAACATTTTCTGGAGTTTGTTCACTACTGATATATTTATATTTCTGTCTCTAAATTTTTATACATTTTTATAAAGACTATGCATCTAAAATACTTAAAATTAAAATACCCTCTAGCAAAGGAATTATTCAAATACCACCGAAAAGAGATATTATCAGATAATGCAATTATGACCTTTATAATCCAAGTGTGCAGAAAAAACGCGTTTGTTGTAACGAAGTGTGATTAAAATTTCCTTTAATATCATTTTTGCAGTTTGCAGTTTTGTACAGTACTTAGGTATTTCTAATTCTCGTTGCTAAATTTTTATACCTATTTATACAGATCATACATTTTAAATGCTAAAAAATAATAATAACTCTAGCAAACGAATGTTGAAAATTCACTAATATTAGAATAAAATGAAAAGAAAAAAGTGAAAAAAAGCAATTATTGTAATGAAGTTTGATTATAATTACCTTCTAAAATCATTTTCTGGAGTTTTGTTCAGTACTGAAATATTTATATTTCGTGTCTCTAAATTTTTATACATCTTTATAGAGACTATACATTTAAAATACTAAAGAATAAAATAATACCTCTAGCAAAGGAATTATTGGAAAACCACCGAAATGAGAGAAAATGAGAAAATATCAGACAATACAATTATGACCTTTATAATGCAAGTGTACCGAGAAAAACATGTTAGTTGTAATGAAGTTGGATCAAAATTTCCTTCAATATCATTTTTTGCAGTTTTGTACAGTACTTAAATTTTTATATTTCACGTAGCTAAATTTTTATACATTTTTATACAGAACATGCATTTTAAATGCTAAAAAATAATAATAGCAAACGAATGTTGAAGGACCGCCAATATTAGAATAAAAAGAAAAGATAATTCTTACTTTTATAATACCAGTGAAAAAAAAATACGATTATTACAATGAAGTTTGATAATAATTTCCTTCTAAACATTTTTTCCTTTTTTTTCAGTCTTGTAAAGTACTGAAATATTTATATTTCATGTCTCTAAAATTTTTATACATTTTTATGGAGACCATACATTTATAATACTAAAAAAATAAAATAATACCTCTAGCAAAGGAATGTTCAAAGACCACCGAAATAAGGTATCCATGGAAAAGCAGAGCTGCAGCTGCACAGCAGGACCACATATGGATATGACAAGTTTGACAGTTTATGAAAAAGTCAAGTTAATAATGATTGGTTCCGTTTCTGTCAGAAATAAAAGAGACAGTCTATATCTAATACACATTCCATGAAGTAAAAATCATGTGTTTACCGTCAAAATGTGTCACTTATTAACTTTTTGCAATTTCTCTTCTGATGTCTTTTATATGTCTTGTTTCTCTGGGACCGAAATGTTTTTGCTTAGAGGTTATGATCATTACGGAAATCTGTCAAGCACGTTTTTCATTCCCATCTCTTCCATGGATGAAAAGGAGAAACTTTTCTATTCCTAGCTAACATCTCCGTTCCCTTTTCAAAGCGGGCTAACATTTATCCCTTACTCCCGCGGTTCCCGATGCTTTAGATGCTTCAGGGTTGCAACAAATATGGAGTTCGGAGCTTCCGCCAACTTATCGCCAAGGCAATTAAATCGCCATCAACGTTAAAACGGGCGGGTCTTAGGATTTAATACAAGTGGTGATGTAATCTCTTGATATAGACTTAAGCTTTGTAATTGGTGTTCTTTTTTGTACATTCTGTGGTGAAAAGTCCTAATGCTTAAGTGAGAATTTCCTAGTAAAAGCGAGTTTTAGAACGCTTCCACGTAATGTTGGAAATTTTATTGGCTTTTATTCTTTAGAGAGTATCTTATGATGATGACTGTTATTTTTCGCATTATGTTACATTCCTTAAATCATTTATGCGAATAATAATGTGATAAAATTCAAAGAATTTTTTTTTCTTCAGCGCATTTATTCAAAAACAGAACTGTAGCCTCTTAATTCTAGCTTAAGTGTAAGATAAATTAAAATTAATGTGATTTAAAAGGCAGGAATTTCTTAATAAACATATTACTTTGCGCATGAAATTTTTTTGAATAGAACTATATTCTAAATAATTACTATCCATCTCCATATTACTATATTCCAAAAACATATTGTATGAACAATTAATAGTAATCGTAATTATAATAGTAATCGTACTTTGATTAAATAATAAATTTCTAAATATTTATTGAGGTGTGTATTTTTAACGCTTTATTTGTTTCAATTAGTTTTTGAAAAATCCTTTAAAAAATTATTAGAAAAATAAGCTTACTCTGCACTTACTGCCTTCTCAAATAATATTAAGATAAGATATTATAATATATATATATATATATACATATATATATATATATGTCCATTTCCTACGTTTTTAGAAATTCAACTTGCTTCTTCTGTTGATTATATAAAATATATTTTCATGGAAAACAGATTTGTAATTTCTCAACGTTAAAAGGTTTGGATGAAATGTGATGTAATCTCTTTATATAGACTTAACCTGTATTGTTGCTCTTTTGACATTTCTGTGGAAAAATGTTTAATACTTATGTTAGGCATTCCCTGTAAAACGGAATTTTAACAAGTTTTCTCGTACTGCCGATATTTTTGTTGGCTCACACTCTTTTAAGTGGATGTTATGACGATGAGTGTTAGTTTTTACCCGACTGCCAAGAAGGGTTATGTATTTCACGCGTATCTGGGTATTTGGATTTCCTTATACCCTAGAAACATCCCAACGGCTGGAAGGATTTTGTTGAATGAGGTCTCTAACGATTCGTTTTAACCGTTCGATGGTTATAGGCTAGGTCTTGTTTTTATAAATTCAAAATGGCGGCCGTAAAATACAAAATGGCGGTAGAAACGAAAAAAAAAAGTTTTACGCACCCTATTGAGTGACATATCATTTTACAGGTCTTTCAAAATGAAGACGATCTTTCATTGACTATTTTACAGTCAGATGCTCCGTTTAAATATTACACAACCTGGAAGTTGTGTAGGTAGGATCTCTAGCTTTACTGCAACTCTAACCTTCATAATTATTTATAGACCTCATCAAAACAGTATTTATAGATAGGAACTAACAATTAAACACAAATTAAAAGTCATCAATAAAAGTAAATAAAAAAATAGGTATGTAATATGAAAAATAGTTTCACATAGACGAGAAATAATTAATTAGTTCGCTTTTTACGCAGTCGGGTATTTTGATTTTTTTTAATTTAATTTTTACTTGTGACATTTATGTTACAGGTGAACAGGAGAAAAGTTCAATGGGATACCCAGTCGCAGTGCTACTCCACTCCCTGTGTATGAGTAGGCTTATAACACATCAATGAGGAGTCATGAAATTTAAGTGTAGCCGTAGCACAGATGCACTGCAATAAAAGAAAGAAAAAATAAATAAATTAAAAAAAAGGAAAGGCTGAAAATGTATGGTAGGGTAATCCTAGAATAAATGTAAAAAGAAGTTTAAGTTTAAAAGTAAATTGAAAGATAAAAATATGAAAAAAATAAAACTGAGTTTAAAGATTTAAAAAAAAAATGTTTATACTGTTCATAAAACCGGACGAAACAAAGCTAGAAAAATTTACCCATTTCCTTCAACAAAAAAGGCTGTTTTCATTACCATACATTTAATATATAAATAAGATACAATTAGTTTAACAGCTTTACCTAGGTAAAGCAATAATAAGAATATAAAGAGATTATTTTTTATTTATTTTTATTTTTTTATTTTACTAAGAAAGAAAAGACAGAAAAAGTATTAGCCGAAGAGCGCGACTACTCTTCTAATGTGGTAGTATAACTGCCTACTACTCTTGCGTTTAGAAGAGCATCATAGTCTGGTAAACCGTAGATGATATCATTAGGCACTTTATAAATTTGGCTATGGAATTTTTTAGAAAGAAATTTAATACGGTTAACAAGAGAAGTTTTTAAATCATTCCTAATAGCAGTATTACGAAGAAATCTGGAACCACTGTGGATACGTCTAAGTTGCTTATTATGTAATTGAGAAAGTCCCTTTTGGTTGCAATTTTGTTCTTGAAAGAATTCTATCGACTATGATTATATTTTAAGCATGAAACATTTTTTTTTTCGAAAAAAGGTGAAAGTTTTAAAACTTTTGCATGTAGTCTTGAAACTTTTATAGGCTCGTGCTATTCTCAGTTACTCTTAGCCTGTTTGAGTGTTCCATTTTTCTGTTTTTGTTGATCTTTTTTTAACTTTAAGGTTATAATCTTGAATTCATCAATGTAATTATTATTTTCTTATATAAATATTTTTAAAAAGAAATATTTTTTGATATAATTTTGTTTTAAAAAGAATTCTACGCCCGTATGTCGTTTTTTAAATATGAAGCTAATTTTAAAAACCTATATGATTTTAAATGATGCGATTGATAACAATTTTATGGAATGCCTTATTCCCATCATCAGAAGCGTTAGTTTTTCCCTGATAATAACACTTTGAATATTTCTTTTCCTTTCTGTTTTCGTTAAATATATTCACCAGGCTCTAAATCGTATTTGCATTAAATGCTGTTCTGTTTGCCCCCATGAATTTATTTTATAATTGACCTCTATGAAAGTATGATCCACCTTGCATACTTAAAGCATTTTACAGAATATCCTACATAGGTATGAATCTTTCGCTTTCATTAATTTTCGCATTAAATTGAATTCAGTTTTACACTTCATCTTATCTTTTACGTATGAAATATTTTTAGATATAATTTTGACGGGGTATTTAGATTTCATGTAATATAAAAAAAAAATACACTCATTTTCTCTGTTTAAAAAAATCCTCTTGTTTACTATATTACATATATAAAATATATTTTCTTGCAAAAACATAATTGCAATTCCTGTTATTTATTATAGTGCTATTGAATAGAACATCAACGTTAAAACGAGTGGGTTCTAGGATTACATAGTATATAATTATTTATATAATTATATACTATTATATACTATATTATATAATTATTTGATATGGATTTAAGCTTTGTAATTGGTGTCACTTTTATGCATTTAGTGGCGCAAATTCCTAATGACAAAATATGTACACTCCTTAGAAATTTCAAGGAGTTTCGTACAACTGTTTAGGATTGAAAGATTTCTGTTTAACACTTAAAATGTGAAATTTGCAATTTATGGTTAAATAAAACAAACAAAAAAAATATGAAAAATTGTGGTAGAACAGAACATGCCCTGTAATGCTTATGTTAATATTTCCTAATAAAAGTTAATTTTAGGATGTTTTCGCATGATTATTATTTAATAATTTTATATAGATTTAAGCTTTGTAATTTGCGTCCCTTTTGCCTTTTTAGTGATGCAAATTCCTAATGCCAAAATATGCCCACTTCTTGGAAATTCCAAGGAGTCTCGTACAACTGCTTAAGATAGAAAATTTTCCATATAATTCGTAAATCGCAAAATTTTCAATCAAAGGATAGGCCCCACCAGTGGCCGAGAGGTTCTGCTCTCAAAGCTGGTAGACGGGAAGTGCTGGGTTCGAACCCAATCGCGCCCGTCGGCCCAATCGTTCGGAGTTTTCGTGGTTTTCTTCGAACCTTGGATTTCCAAGCGTTAATACGGGTTAGGTTTCCTTAGAAAGACCCCCAACGAAGGGCAACCCCCCCCCCCCTTAGGGCCTATATCCCTCGTGTTGATAATTGGCTGCCATAAACACAACCAACCAACCAACCAATCAAAGGATAAATAAAACGTAAAGATCTAATAAAAATTGTTTCAGAACAGTACACACATCGTAATGCTTATGCAAAAATGTCCATGTGAAAGCGAGTTTTACGATGTTTTCGCTTGATGTTAAAATTTATTGGTTAAAATTCTTTTGAGTGAATGCTATGACGATGGCTGTTATCTTTAACATTTAAGTTACATTCTTTAGGTTATTTGTACAAATACTATTTTCTTGTAATCATTTGTTTTTATTATAAAAAATATATATTTTATCGACACGGTTTTAATCTAAAAGTAATTGTATGTACCAAACCATAAAACCAAATTAAAAGCAAGCATTATTATTTTTCAAAAATGGAAAATATTTATTAAAATAGTGAGAACTTAAAACACAGAATAATACCAGCACACATTAACTTTAATATTCCCAATTTTCCAGAAGAGAAGTTAGCTATCCATCAGGATTTAAAGATGTGAATAAATTAAATTATTTTAAATACCGAAAGAATTTTTGCATTTAAATTGCTAACAAGTCTAAAACAATTAAACGTATCTAATATCAAATTCTTCAGAAATGTCTTAAACATTTCAGTATTTTTTTCTTTGCTTGATCCCATATATAAACTTAATCCTTTTGATGGTATGCATATTAAATAAATGAAAAAAAAAATCCCAAATTCGGTTCATTGGTGATATCAGGAAAATTAGCGTAATCAGTTGCAATCGTTAATTACTTTATTAAATAATTTTAATGGTAGATAAATTATCGAAATGGTTATATGAATCTCCATGCACATAACTCGACAGTTTCGTTCTTCCTTGTTTAACGCGAGGAGCTGTAAATTTAGGCAATAAGAAGCAGATAAAATATATTTAGACGTTTTAAGTAATATAAAAATACACCAAAAGAATTTCTTTAACGTAACATAAAGAGATTCAAAGTAACATAAAGAGAAAAAAATAATACTTCAACAAGAAATAAAAAATCATGCGTCAAGCATAGATTATGAAACACTTTCCAACACATTCAGAATAATGCAACAAAACTGCACCGTTTTATAAGTTTAAATACAGGGTATTCCAAAAATAACGACCCATTTCTATGAAAACACTAATCTATTGATACTTTTCAAGGTAATTGAAGAAATGGTGGCATTAGGAGAAAAAGTAGCCATCGTTTCCTGGAAACTGGGTCATAAAACATATGAAGAGGTGCGTCAGCTGTACGATCGAAAATTTGGAAAACAGCCTGCTCTATGAACACGGCTACCTGTGAAGAAATTCAGAGGAACCGGTAGCATGGCGGGTGAAAAAAGGTCCTGGATGACCATCAAAATCTGACGATACCGTCAAGAGCATTTGTGAGCCATTTAAAAGGAGTCCACGTGCTAGCCGTGAGTTGAAAATTACCTAAACCACTGGTACAACTGACGCACCGCTAGATATGTTTTATTACCCAGTTTCCAGGAAACGATGGCTATTCTTTCTTCTAAGGAGAGCATTTCTTCAAACACCAGTGAAAGAAATCAATAGATTAGTGTTTTCATAGAAATGGATCGTTATTTTTGGAACACCCTGTATTATAATTCAACCAAATGGAAACGCATAACATATTTGAAAACTCAATTTCAGCTGTCCATCTAAAATCGGAAAATATTTCGAATTCTTTGAGCAGTTCTGTATATCATATATAGATTTATATCTATCAACTGCGTGCACGCCAAAATTTATTTCCGTTAAGAAATACATATACCTATACCTGTGTTGAAAATTCCTCTTCAGCAATTTCCGCTATAAGGAGATTGGTACGTTAATTCTTTTGTGCAGCCCTGTATATGATGTATAGAATTTATATGCAATGAGTAACATGCAAAACATTATTTAAATTTTAAAGCGCATACCGAATTTCAAAATGCACTTCCAGCAACTACTACTCAAAGACAGTAACTGTAACCGATTTATTTTGAGAGTCCCTGTAAACGAACGACAAATGCTATAGACCGGGAACCGGCAGCACATACAATCACCTCATCGAGTTCACGGATAAAATTCTAGGATTAGTTAAATCTTGATTCGTGTTTTAAAACGCAATCGGTCTGCCAAGTCATATCTTGGTGGAAAACGCCTGAAAACCCGGTTTTAGCCGCTGACTCGTAGGTTTACTATTGTGTTTTCCTGATCCCAGTGGTCCATGTTTCCATACCTTTTGGTGCAAGAATACACAATGGTAAACTTACGAGTCGGCCGCTAAAATCGGTTTTTCAGGTGTTTTCCACCAAGATATGACTTGGCAGACCGATTGCGTTTTAATATGCGAATCAAGAATTAACTAATCCTAGAATTTCATCCGTGAACTCGATGAGCTGATTGTCTGTGCTACCGGTGCTCTACTATGAATGCCCTACACTATCGTAATCAACTTGTAGTGAAATTCAGTGATTTATATCAATACATTTGAAATAGCATAATATCATTAAAGTATTCTGCAAACGACTTTTCCCCATGTATCATAATGTATTCAATGCTTTTGAGTGCCATATGCTATATAACTATTGATATGCCATATAACTATTACTCCCATATGCTACATATACAATACCAAACATGTTTTGGTGACCCTAAGAAAGTTTATAAATTGTATAAGAAACCGAAAATACTTACGGGAGTTAGAGCGTGGACAGACGGACAGACAAACCGAATTATAATGTACTTCAGTTTTCTGAGAGTTATTACCGTGAACCCAAATGGAGTTTCGATGAAACACCTTGTGTTTTTTACTAAATAAGAGGTTTGCGACCCTATGTTCCTATGGTGTTTTTCATCATTGTTGATTGCTTGATTTGCCATGTCATTTTGTGTAAACGTTTTCTTATAATCACCCTGTATATTTAAATCATCTTCTAAACAAAACATAAATTTTATAAATTTATAGAATTACTTATTGATACGAATGCCAATATTCATGATCAGATAAAAGAATGCTTAGGTATCTGCATCGTAAATTATATCATCTATTTGTGTAAAAAAATCCATTAGTGTATGTTATTTTATAAATGACTAGCAACCCCCGCGGCTTTGCTCGCGTAATATTTGAAATGTGCCAAGTTATATTTATATGTCTAATTTTTATTAAAACGTACTAACTAAATTTTTATTTTATTAAAAGGGAATATTTTATTTTATTAAAAGGTTTTTTTTTATTAAAAGGTACTTATTACTTTTAGGAGTAATTCAAAAATTACTATTTAAAACACAGTTTGATTAAACATCATTATTAAACTGCATTAGGCAGAAATGAGTCTTAAATTAATAAAATGAAATAAAACTAAATAAATGATAATTTAGAAAATATTTTGAAACTTTTATGCTCAATTAATACGCTCATTTCAGTATTCATTTGAAGTTTTGAATTTTTTAGAAACCATCTTCTTACATCTTAAAATTAACCATCGTGTCAAATTCCAAGTCCTACCACCTCTCTCAACATAAAGGGCTATGTTGAAACAGGAGCTGTGACCATTAATTTGCCAACATTAATTTTGAAATCGGTTTGTTATTTCCTAATATTCCACAGAAACGTAATTTAAAAAGCTTTTAAAGCCCTTTATTAGAACGTTTGTTGTTCCTGTGAACCCCAGGTGGTAGAATCACCGCCATAAAATATAGCCTGTGTAGGATCAGAGACTGTTATCATTGATTCGCAACTATTACTTTTATAATCGGTTTATATTCCCTACAATTGCATAGAATCGTAATTTAGAACTTTTTTAGAATGCTTTTCGCACCTCCCCTTCACTTCACCCCTTTTTAATTCGAATTTATTTTCGACGTTCCTTCGAGGGCATTTATATTTTATAAATAACTACCATGTCATATTTAAAGTTTCTAGCCCTTTCAGTATCACAGAAATCGCAATTTAGAAAGTTTTTAGCTCCTGCAACCCTCTGGTGGTAGTGGAACAGACATAAAATATAGCATATGTTTGAGCAGGTCCTATCCCCCAAATTTGTCATCATTATTTTATTAATCGGTTTGGTATTTTTTAAGTTTGCTTAAAAATTGTAATTTATAACGCTTTTCACTCACTTCATTTTTTTAAATTTGGAATTTTCTTTCGACTATTCTTAGAAAGCAGTTGCATCTTGTAAGTAAATACCATGCCATACTTCAAAGTGTCAGACCCCTCAGTTTTGCAAAAAACGAAAATTAGAACATGTTTTGCTTTTGCAACCCTCAGATGGTAGTGACAGCAACATAAAATATAACCTATGTTATAGCAGGGACTGTCACCATTGATTTGCAACCATTACTTTTGAAATAGCTTTGGTATTTCCATAGATTGAGTAGAAATCGCAATTTAGAACGTTTTTAGGACGCTTTTCGCGCATGTTCACCCCTTTTAAATTTCGTTGTCACCGTCATTTTGACACCCTTATTTTGACACTATTATTTTTTAAATCGGTTTGGTATTTCCTAAGATTGTGTAGAAACCACCATTTAGAACGTGTTTTAGAACGATTTTCGCGCATTTTCACCCCTTTCAAATTTCGAATTGTTTAAGAACCGTTCTTAGAAATCCTTTATATCTAATAAGTAGCTAATATTTCAAATTTCATATTTCTAGGCCCTTCAGTAACACATAAATTGCATTTTTAGAACGTTTTTTGCTCCTGCACCCCCTTTGGGGTAGTGACACCGACATAAAACATAGCCTGTCTTGGAGCAAGCGTTGTCACCATCATTTTGACACCAATATTTTTTAAATCGGTTTGGTATTTCCTGAGATTGTGTAGAAACTACCATTTAGAACGTTTTTTAGAACGCTTTTTGTGCATTTTCACCCCTTTCAAATTTCGAATTGTTTAAGAACTGTTCTTAGAAATCCTTTATATCTAATAAGTAGCTAATATTTCAAATTTCATATTTCTAGGCCCTTCAGTAACACATAAATCGCATTTTTAGAACGTTTTTTGCTCCTGCACCCCCTTTGGGGTAGTGACACCGACATGAAACATAGCCTGTCTTGGAGCAAGCGTTGTCACCATCATTTTGACACCTATATTTTTTAAATCGGTTTGGTACTTCCTGAGATTGTGTTGAAACTACCATTTAGAACGTTTTTTAGAACGCTTTTTGTGCATTTTCACCCCTTTTAAATTTCGAATTATTTAAGAACTGTTCTTAGACATCATTTATATCTTATAAGTAACTAATATTCAAAATTTCATATTTCTAGGCCCTTCAGTAACGCTAAAATCGCATTTATAGAACGTTTTTTGCTCCTACACCCCCTTTGGGGTAGTGGCACCGACATAAGATATAGCCTATGTTCTAAGTTGGACTAACACCATCATTTTGATACCATTACTTTTGGAATCGGTTCGGTAGTTCCAGAGCTTATCTCCGACAAATAAACAATTTTTTCCTCTTTATAATAGGAGTATAGATATGTGTACAATATGTGGGTAATACAATGTTTACGGATTTCCAATTACTCTTGCTTCGGATCGAGAAAAGTTAAAATTGATAACTGTTAAAAATAGTAAAAGGGTTTAACAAAAAAAAAATTAATGATGCAACGTTTTATGTATAGTAAATAATTTTTAACTTATGTCGATTTTTTTTTTTTTTTTTTTTTTTTGTAGAAGAAATTTACAAATTCTTAATATTAAGTTCCATGTTGTATATGTGTTTTTAATCATTTGGAAAAATGATTATTGTCCTCTTTGGAGGAGGAAATCAAAAGCATATCTGACGCTTTTTATTGGTTGAATCTGCATTTTATTCGTTTTCTGATTGGTCTATACAGAAATCTGTATTTCCCTTTTCTTTCAACAGAGATGGATACTTCTGTTGCCACTATTACAAAAAAAGTAATAAAAACTACAAAAAAAAAAAATAATAACTCAGAAACAAATTGAGATACAGCTTTCAAACAAATTGCAAGTACATTTTTTTTTTATATACGACGGTGTAAAAAGTAATATTGTGGGGTGTTTAGAAGTTTAAGAATGAAATTTCATTTAAAATTGGTCGTCAGATTTCCAAGAAATCTGACGATGAAAAAGCCTTTTCCCGAACAGCCAAAGAAATGCTTGGATAATACGCAAGTTTCAGGTGGATAATACGTAAGTTTCAGGAAATCTGACGATTCGCAGGCGATTTTTGTCGCCTGCAGTTTTTACGTGTAATAACACTATTAATGTTTAATTCATGTCGTACATAATGTATGATCAACTCCGTGCGATTTTTTATGTCTTAAATTTTAGTCTTCGAAAAAATCATTTTCCAAATGGTCGTTGTAATTTGTTAAATTGCTTTTTTTTTTCTTCGTATAAAGGATATTTTATATCGATTCTTTGAAAAAAGTATTATGAGGTAAATCACTGCAGTATTAATGCAATCAGATCCTTACAGATTAAATGAGAGCGAATTTTAGCGGTTGTCGGCTCTTGGTGGCAATGAATAGACACTATTTCAGCGCCATTTATAACTTATAACTTAACCAAATAACTTATTTTCCTTTTAATATTAAAATTAAAGTAAAAATGTTTATGACTCAAATTCATTTTATAAAGGTAAAGGTTAAAAGAAATACTTGGATTCTATTTAGATAAACGTTTATAAATGTCAACTTACGTAGTACACACTGTAAAAAAATAATGCCATTTTTCTGGAAGGAATCGGAAAAATAGTTGCCCTTATCGTACCGAAATAATTTCCGACCGAAAATCCGTGAAAATAAGGAAATAATCAGTAAAACGGTATTTTACGGATTTTATTACGATTTTACGGATTTCATTTCGAGCTGAGTTGGAAATTATTCCGTTACGATGAGGGCAACTATTTTTCCGATTCCTACCGGAAAACTGACATTATTTTTTTTTTACAGTGCACTGTGATAAAAATCTGTAAAGTTACTAAAATTTTTCTAGGAAACTGGTTTTTATGTAACGGCAACAACAAAAATTCACGTAACAGATACACTTTTGCATCGTAAATCAAAAAATCTGTAAGGTTACTAAGAATTTTTTAGGAAACTTGGATGCCTAGAGCTTTTTATGGAACTGCAACCAGGGTTCCATATAAAATTTTAGTAAGATTACTGTAATTTTAGTAGCCGGTCTTTGCTGAAAGTAATCTATGGTGAATTACTGCAATGTTTGTTCAATGAGATTACAGCGCCTTGAGTAAAAGGGAAGAGAAGAAAGAGTTTGTCGGTCTTTAGAGGCGATCGATAGCAACCCTTTTATAGCATATTAATGCAAGAAATAAGTTTTTCTTGCACAGTTAAAAGTAACAGACAATTTTAGATTATAAATGAATTTTTTTAAAAATATCGACGATAGAAAAAAAAGTCCAAAGCAATAACTGAATTAAAATATAAAATCCCTCGTATAACTTTCTGTTTTATAATAGTATATTATTTTTGACTTATTCGATTCTATTTACATTTATTTATATAAGATGAATTGTGTATTTTCTCGAAATTTAACACTGATTTAACATTGACAGTTTACTAATAATTTTTAAATGTCAAATTTATGTAAATAACACGATAATGATAATATATTGAATTCCTTTCAGAACAAAATTGAATAAAGCGTTATTAGCATTATACTAAAATGTTTAATATTGCTCAGGAAAATCTTTATAAATGAATTATAATTCAGTTATAATGAAATTTCACTACAGAAAACTGATTTTCGAGGACCCGCGGAATTTGTGTGAAATTAGTCGGTACCACGAAATGTAATCCGTGAACAATATATGATTTCACAATGCCATTTTTAATGTTCTTAAACTTTTTTTTCATGTAACTACAGGACATTAATATATATCTTTAATTTTACAGTTATGTAAGTATCAGCACGCTCGAATTCCCGTCATCATACTGATGTGCAATATTGCATTACTGTGTGTGCACAAAAAGATACATCTATCGACTGAATGAATCAATTCCTTTTAATAAGATAATATATATAGTTCATAGCAGAAATTTCATTTAATTACACAGTTTTCAACCAATATAAAGAGACGAAACAATGAAGAAACATTAGTACAGAAGAATTAAATCAATTGCTACATAAAAGTTTCTTAGAAAAAACTAGGAAAATGATCAAGACCAATGTGGTCAAAAATTACATGGGAAATTCTTGATTCCATTGAAATGCTCGTCTGTGCTCATTTTTATGTTTCCTAAAAATGGCTTATTTGTCTGCCGATGACTCATGTACCCGGATGACTCTATAAAATAAAATTAATGTCCAATTAACAAACCATGTGAGTAAAGTAGTGTATTGCAAGCGCAAATCATAAATTTTCTGTTTTGTTTCATACATCAATTCATAAATGCTCAATTAAGGATGTTTTTTCTACTGTCTTTGAGTAAAACTATAATTTTATTAATTAGATATGGAAAACTATGATGTACCAAAATCTTATTTCTTATCCTTTTTATCCCTTAATTGGATTATTTCTGTGAGTAAACAAGGAAACATGGCAACGAATTATTTAGACTAAGCTGGAAAGACCTATTGTGTTACCTACTCCTATTGAATTTGGAAATAGTTTTTGCAAGTAGATCGTAATAATCAGTAAAATTGTCCGTTGAACATAATTTAACGTATGAAATTTACTTAAAACCTAGAAAGGACTAAGAAAATCATTCATGCATAATGTGATCAAAAGTCATAAAAAATGCTTGATTCAAGAGAAATGAAATTTATTCGTTTCCTAAAAACGGCTTAATTTTCTGCCTATGACTCATCTACCCGGATGACTCATATAATCCCGGATACAAAATAACATTAATGTGCAATTAACAAACCATGTGAGTAAAGTAGTGTATTGCAAGCTCAAATCATAAATTTCATGGTTTGTTTCATACATCAGTTCATAAATGCTCAATTAAGGATGTTCCTTTCTTCTGTCTTTGTGTAAAACAATAATTTTATGAGTATGATATGGAAAACTATGATGTACCAAAATCTTATTCCTTATTATTGTTATTATTATTATTATTATTTTTTTTTTTTACCACGTAATTGGATTATTCCTATGAGCAAAGACGGAAACACGGCAAAACATTATTTAGACTAAACTGGAAAGTGCTATTGTGTTATACCCCCCCCCCTTTACTTGTTGAATATAGAAATAACTATTATTATTATATCGTAAAAAGCAGTAATTTCGTCCGTTAAGCATTTATTTTTTTTAACGTAATTAATTTAACGTATGAAATATACTTAAAACTTTGAAAAGAATTTGAAATTCATTCATACGTAAAGTGGTAAAAAATTATATGAACAACACTTAATTCAAGTGAAATGCCCTTCTGCACTCATTTATTTGTTTTCTAAACACGGCTTGTTTGCCTGTTGATGTCGAATGCACCCTTATGACTCTGTAAAATAAAATTAATGCCCAATTAACAATTGATGCGAGTAGGGTAGTAATGGATCGTAAAAACAAATCATAGATTTCATGATTTGTTTCATACGTCGATTCATAAATGCTCAATTAAGGATGCCCTTTGTCTTTGAGTAAAACAATAATTTTATTAGTATGATATGGAAAACTATGATGTACCAAAGTCTTATTCCTTATTTTTTTTTTATCCCTTAATTGGATTATTTGAATAAGTAAAGACGGAAACATGATAAAACATTATTTAGACTAAACTTAAATTGCTGTTGTGTCACCCCAGTCTTGCTCAATATCAAGTAACTTTTGCTATTCTACTGTAAAAAACAGTAAATTCGACCGTTTTACATAATTTAACATATGAAATTTACTTAAGGGGGCTGCTCACTCAGCTTCGAAATTCTCCTCCGACTTCGAAATGTTAAGTTATGGACTTTTGATGCATTCACATATTTAAAATATCTTCTCGGGAAATTCATATTTTTAACATCTTTTTCCTGTGTACTCTTCTTAAAGAATGTTTCTTTTTTTTCTTAGTTTTCAAAATATTTCTAAAATCTATGCTGGATTTAATATTTTATCTGTTAAAAGCGAGCGAAATGTGAGTAAGATTTTAACACTTCATATAAAATTAAGCCTATATTTTAGAAATATCTTGAGAACCAAGAAGAAAAGAGACATCTTTTAGGAAGAGTACACAAAAAATAGAAGTTAAAAATATTAATTTTCAGAAGAGATATTTTAAATGTACGAATGCATCAAATACCCATGATTTTACATTAGCAAGGGGCAAATCAGAATATCAGTGACCAGCCCTCTTAAAACCTAGAAAAGAAGGCTAAGAAATTCATCCCTACGTAATGTGATCTAAAATGACATGACAATTGCTTGATTCAAGTGAAATACCACTTTGCACTCATTTTTTTTCCTAAAAAAGCTTATTTCTCTGCAGATGACGCATGCACCCGGATGACTCTGTAAAATAACCTTAATGTCCAATTAATAAACGCTGTGAGTAGGGACATGGGTCGTAAGAGCAAATAATAAACTTTATGGTTTGCCAATTCATAAATGCCCAATTAAGGATGTTCTTTTCTGAGGTCTTTCCCTAAAATAATAATTTTATTAGTATGATATGAAAAACTGCCATGTACCAAAATCTTTTTCCTTGTCCTTTTTATCCTTTAATTGGATTATTTCTATGGGTAAAGAAGGAAATATCGTAAAACATTACTTAACTAAGATAGAAAGGAAAGAGATATTATGTTACATCATACCTTCCCCTTTGTTGAATATAGAAATAGGTTTTGCAATAGATCGTAATGATTAAAATATACGTCCGTTATATGTAATTCAACGTATGACATATATTTAAAATTTAAAAAGATTATTCTTACAATGAGCAATCGTACAGCTGAAAAATTAGACATTTTTTTATATATTATTTTATGGAAATAGAAATAATACAAATCCAAAAACCCTACATAGTATTTACTTACCATTCTTAATTACCTTCCATAAAAATTTATGGAAAAATAATTCATTATAAGTTAAATATGTAAAGAAATATTATTTCATTTAAGTTAATATTTCAATAACTAAATTAGCATAATGTTATTATAACGGTAATAAAAGTGATTAGATTAGTATAACGTTGCCATTTTTCTGCAACTGAAAAACTGTCTGTAAATAGTTATTTATAATAAAATATTAATGTTTTGAAATGGACACACTGTTTTTTTTTTTTTTATTTTTTTTTGGCAGATCATATTTTTAAATGCCTTTTATATATTTCCATAATCACTTTAATATTTTTCTCTAAGGCTATGTTTTTTTTTTCTAATTAATATTTTAATTGCGTAAGAGAAAAAGTATCTATAAAATAAGGTTAAACAATATTTTCATATCATTTCTAATATTTTTTTACTGAATGGAATATTATGAATTATTTTAGAGAGTGAAATCGAATAAGCATGTTTCTAATTCCAGGTTAGTGATATTCTATATCATTGTCAGCAAAACTATTTACGCACGTGTGCTAAGAACTTCATAGATATTGCTATTCTAAAGTGCCAGGGATTTATTGGAGTAATTCTTAACTTATGATAAATTATATTACTAAATTTGAAAACGTCACAATGCTAGTTTATCAATGAGACTTTGCCTATAGAAAATTTCTTTTTTGCGGACAAAAAAAAAAAGTTCGTGTAAATTTGGTCTGCTTATTTAGCACGTCTTTATATATTAAAAGCAATTGCCACGAAGACATTTATGGAGATTTATGAGTATTTCATAGTTTGTTGCATGAAAATTAACATTAATATTTTCAAATATTTCATTAAAATATATCAAAAGAGATCAAACTCTTTCCAAATATATATATAGGATGGTTATATATAAAATGTTAATTTATTGATGACTTGAATAACTAGATGTTATAATAACAATACATGAACTTTAATACAATTCTATCAAGATAATTTTACACCACTTTGTTGATAGCTTCTTCAAATACATTACATTTCTCATTTAAAACCTATAATACACTTTCTTTTGAATAATCCGATTAGGCCTAACAGTGCTTTCCTTGGTATTTCATATGCCGATGCTTCATGAAGAATATAATTTAATAGACTGATTCTTTTCTAATTTTGAATATCTCCAAACCTTGATCTCGTGATCATGAAATTTCATAACTCATGTTTTCAAATCATGGATAATAAAAATACCAGAGCATCAGTTAATTTGCTGACCATGCACGTCATAAAGAAAATAAACGTGTTTAAATTCAAATCCTATATATATATATATATATATATAGAGAGAGAGAGAGAGAGAGAGAGTGAGAGGGAGAGAAAGCTTCATATGTAGTGTATTTGACATGCAATGCGCAGTAACAAAACTTTTTCTTTTCTTTCCACATTTTTCTGTTTATTAAATATATTTTCATTGGATCATGCATGCATACTAGTGGTAATTATCAGCAGTAATTTTCATGTTCATTCTTGCTTTACATATATTTTTTTCTTATTTTTTTAAGGATGATATAAAATTCAGTTAAAAAATGTTAATAATATTGTTCTCAAAATATTAAAAATGAAATTGTAATAATGTTTGCTTTAAATTTAGTTATGTTAATATTTTCTTTTTTGAAATAAATAATATATATAATTTTATATATATGTTATTGAATTAAAGATTTTTTAAAACTCAAAACACATTCTACCTCGAGAACCTTATATATATGTTAATATTTTAGTTGATAAATTCAGAACATAAAAAAAATATCGTACGTTCAACCATTTTTTTAAGGAATAAATAAACAATATTTTAGCACTCCAAATGAAATTATAAAAAAACACTTTTGTAACTAACCATAATTTTCAAGAGCAGCCATGATATGGAATCATGGGAAATTTAACAATCCTTAAGACAATGCAAACAATCCTTTAATATATTGTACTGCCATTCTGATATGTATCATCCAAAGATTGTCCAAGTTATGAGAAGCCTAACCTTGACAAAGCAATTATTTTTTTTTAAATGGGATAATATGAAAATCAGTTTTATTTATTTTTATCGTTTGGTACTTTATAATTAAATTTAGACATTATTTTTATATTATTTCGGCGCATTATATTCAACTGTTTGAAAGATGTAAAATATATCGTTTTAAATTATACATGTGTTATATAATGTATCATTTAAAAGGTTACGTTAAATAAAAGATATGTTGTAATCTCATATTTTGTACATAGATATAGGATTTATTACATAATTTATATAGTATATGTCTATATAAAATTATTTTTAATTGAAATAAGATATTTTAGATTATCAATTAAGAAATGAATTTTTTGTTACGCTGTGAGAATTTGAACATAAATACAAGTAAAAAAAAAATTCAGAAATGAAAAATTACTATTTTAATAAAATTATTTTTTTACATTTTTTAGAAGTAATTAAAGTGATATTTATTCTTTAATGCATTGTCTTTATTCATATTTAAATATTCTTGCAATAAAACATCACAGAGCAGTGATAAGATAGAATCCACTGAAATTTTATCACTTTTCGAGCCTTTACAGAATATGCTTCAATGCTTGCTGTCAATCACATCACAAATTCCAATCTCTAATGATGAACCTAAAAGCTCGTAATACGTCCGTAATTTTTTTTTTTTTTTTTTTTCCCTCGGGGAAAAAAAAAAATTTTGCAATTCTTTCTTATAGTTTTATTTCGAGTATTAAAAATATATTTCACTTAGATTTAATTACTTAAAATATAAAATAAAGTGTATATTTCCGAAGTATTTTGTGAAGCAAAAAACTTAGAAACATCCTTCAAGAAGTGCATACTGAAAGAAAAAAGTAAAAATTTTAATTTTCACAGGTGAAATTCGAAATATACAGACCTATTCGAAACCAAAGGTTTAAGAGTGTGCATTAGTGACGCGGAGAAATGTAAAGCTAATGTTAATCCTATGGGAGCGTTATTTTCTAATATCTCGCTTAAATTTTAATATTTTAATATTTTTGATTTTTTTTTTTTTTTTTTTTTTTTGCTTAGGATAGCTGACGACGATCTACAACCAGGCTAGATTTTATTTTTTCTATTTTGGTTTCAGATTTCTTTTAAGAAATTTACTCACACTTTCGGAACTGGTTGGATCCGGTAAATTGATACTACCCTAATATTAAAAAATACTGTAACCAAAATCGAAAAAGAAAAACCTTCTCCGGTTAGAAATAATCCTCATCTCTTCCATGCAAAAAAAAAATCAATTAAAAATATTAAAATGCAAGCGAAATATTTGAATATAATATTTCCATGGACTTAACATTAGACTTTTCGTTTCTTCCTGTGACTAGTGTGATCTCTTACTAATAAAAAGGGGAATTAGCGGTATGACTATGAGGAATCTTAAGAATCTACACTAGTCACTCAAAAAGACCCGGATGATAATGTTAATCCTATGGGGAAGTTATTTTCAAATATCTCGCTTGAATTTTGATATTTTGGAATGATTTTTTTGCATAGGATAGCTGAGGAGGATGTACAACCGGGTCAGTTTTTACTTTTTGATTTTGGTTTCATATACAGTGGATTCTCTCTATTCTATACACTCATGGGACCGACTAAAAATGTTCAGATTACGGGGGTGTTCATTATAAAGGGAGATAGGCAAATGCATTAAACTACTATATTGAGTTTACAGGCTGTATAGAATACTTAGCCTGGTTAGCCATGCAAGTTACTGAGATGGAGTTCTGAATTTAGATTTGGTGGTTAATGTAATATCAAACTAAATTCAGTCGGACCTCTGCTCTACCATCTCATTTAACTTTTTTTTTTATTAAAAAAGTTTTACAAATCATACATATACAGCAGTACCCGACTTACGTCCCCTCGTCTTACGTCACCGCGAATATACGTTGTCTGTACGAATTGAATATTTCCAACTGAGCGAAAAAATGCCCAGGCTGGGAATCGAACCCAGATCCTTGGCTTACAAGGCCAATGCTTTTCCATTTAAGCTAACTGGGCCGACAACCAGCCAGCATATTTCGCTCAGATAACCTTATTGGTAGGACTGTGTTAAAATAATAGTTCATATACGTTGTCTGGCCTGGAAAAAAAATTCTTTAATTTAAACGCACTTTGAACTTTTTTGAAAACTTCGTTCAGAAATTTAACATTTCAGATGCTGTCACAGCCATAGGGGGTTCATGGCGTGAAGTTCAGCAAAAAACAATAAGAGATGCTTGGAAAAGATTGTAGCCCTTTTCCTTCTCAGAGACTAAGAAAACATATGAAAATTTTGATTCTGTAGCTCTCGTAATTGATGAAATTGTCGAAAAGGGAAGAGGCAACTTAGAGATGAAGGTGTTGAACTCAGAAATTCTCCTGATCCGGAATTAACCATCGACGATCTTATCGAATTAAAGAAACAAAATACTGTCAAAGAAATAGATGAAGATTTTGAGCCTAAGATTATGACGGTTGCAAAATTAACCGAAGGACTTAAACATTATTGAAGCTGGAATGACGGTTCTTGAAAATATTGATTCAGATGAGCAAAGTGTAGCAATGAGTAAAAAAAGCTTAGAAAACATTCTGCTGTTACAAACAGCTTCTAAGAGAAAGAAAAATAAAAAAAATGTCGGTTCAAACGTCATTGCAAGATTTTTTCATACACTCAAAGACTCGAACCTGGCAGCGAAAAAAAACAATAAATTATAAGTTAATAACTTAGTGATTTATTTCAAATTCTTGTATTGTGAACGCAATTTTTTCCTAATGTTAAATGAATGTAACCTAATCCCTAAATACAATAGAACATGTTCATTAGATTTTGGTGAATTTTTATTATTTATCCTTTTTTGTTCATCTAAATGTACCTCGACTTACGTCGCTAGTCTTGGAGCGAATTGCTGACGTAAGTCGAGGTATTACTGTATACGATACATTACTTAAAAACATAATCGGTACATTACTTTAAAAAAGTGGAAATTTTAATCTGTTTTTGCATTGTGTATGTCCGTGCAGTGTACATGTTATCTAGATGTTTAAGAAGTGGAAAAGGTTTCGGGTGACATTTAGCCGCATAGTTCAACAGGTCTTCAATCTCCTGGCCATATTGCTTGAAGGTAATCGTACTTCTTGTTTCATCGATCTTTTCTGATTCTGCTTCTTCTTCACTATCCTCTTCAACGATGTTGTTGTCGCAAACCGAAAGGCTTCCGTCTGCTTTGAGATAAGCTACATCAGTATGAAGCTCTTGTAGAATTGACGCCAAGTCATTCATAGCTGTTGTTGCTTCTTTGTCCTCTATTCTTGATTGCTCATTCTCACAAAGGAATTTAGTTTTGTAGAAGCATCTTTGGATGGTATAGGGGGTTACTTCGTTCCAAGCCGTTGATATCAATGGACAGCATCCATGATACTGACCTTCTTCGTTAGTTTGGTTGATGATAGGGGAATTCCCCGAATTCCGATAGCAAACACATGTTCAGTTTACAGAGAGGTAGGGTAGAATGGGGATCAAAAGTAGCGTTCATAATAGTGGGGTGTTCAGATTAGAGGGTGCTCGGATTACAGAGAGTTCATCTTTTATTAAGTCTATGTAGCTTCGCCGGGACCATCCGAATGCGTTCATAATACCGGGGTGTTCACATTAGAAAGTGTTCAGATAGAGATAGAATCCACTGAAATTTTATCACTTTTCGAGCCTTTACAGAATATGCTTCAATGCTTGCTGTCAATCACATCACAAATTCCAATCTCTAATGATGAACCTAAAAGCTCGTAATACGTCCGTAATTTTTTTTTTTTTTTTTTTCCCTCGGGGAAAAAAAAAAATTTTGCAATTTTTTCTTATAGTTTTATTTCGAGTATTAAAAATATATTTCACTTAGATTTAATTACTTAAAATATAAAATAAAGTGTATATTTCCGAAGTATTTTGTGAAGCAAAAAACTTAGAAACATCCTTCAAGAAGTGCATACTGAAAGAAAAAAGTAAAAATTTTAATTTTCACAGGTGAAATTCGAAATATACAGACCTATTCGAAACCAAAGGTTTAAGAGTGTGCATTAGTGACGCGGAGAAATGTAAAGCTAATGTTAATCCTATGGGAGCGTTATTTTCTAATATCTCGCTTAAATTTTAATATTTTAATACTTTTGATTTTTTTTTTTTTTTTTTTTTTTTTTTTTTTTTTTTTGCTTAGGATAGCTGACGACGATCTACAACCAGGCTAGATTTTATTTTTTCTATTTTGGTTTCAGATTTCTTTTAAGAAATTTACTCACACTTTCGGAACTGGTTGGATCCGGTAAATTGATACTACCCTAATATTAAAAAATACTGTAACCAAAATCGAAAAAGAAAAACCTTCTCCGGTTAGAAATAATCCTCATCTCTTCCATGCAAAAAAAAAATCAATTAAAAATATTAAAATGCAAGCGAAATATTTGAATATAATATTTCCATGGACTTAACATTAGACTTTTCGTTTCTTCCTGTGACTAGTGTGATCTCTTACTAATAAAAAGGGGAATTAGCGGTATGACTATGAGGAATCTTAAGAATCTACACTAGTCACTCAAAAAGACCCGGATGATAATGTTAATCCTATGGGGAAGTTATTTTCAAATATCTCGCTTGAATTTTGATATTTTGGAATGATTTTTTTGCATAGGATAGCTGAGGAGGATGTACAACCGGGTCAGTTTTTACTTTTTGATTTTGGTTTCATATATATTTTTTATTTTTTTTACTTTCGGAACCGGTTTGAAGCGGTTCTGAAATAAAAACTATCCTAATTAAAAAAAATTAAAAAAAAAATAATAATAAAATAAAAAAAACTATAGCCAAAATCGAAAAAGTAATAACTAGCTCGGTTGTAGATCGTCCTTAGCTATCCTATGCAAAAGAAAAAAAAAATCATTCGAAAATATCAAAATTCAAGCTAGATATTTGAAAATAACTTCACCATAGGATTAACATTATCATCCGGGTCTTTTTGAGTGACTAGCGTAGGTTCTTAAGAATATTGAGCAGAGTCACTATGATTGGTGCCATTCAAAGTTATTTTTACTTCTTGAGTACTTATTATTTTAAAATAATAAGTACTTCTTATTTTTTAAAAAGCAGATGATGGATGTTTCATTATAATGTTTTAAAATATATATAATTAACAGTTTAACTTTGAAAAATTGTAAATAAATTTAGACAGTACAGTTGCATAATTTCGATATATTATACTTATTTCTTAAAAATGTATAAAATTTATCACTTTAAATTGTATTTAAGGGAGTCCGGGGCTAAAAATTCTCAAAAAATGCATTTAAAAAAAATGTTTGATTTAAAAAAAATGCTGAGTTTTTAGCTTTAAATACCACAAACTGCATGCTTTTATTTTCATTACATCGAGAGATGTAACACCTTTTGCCTTGAGAAGCGATGTATCAGCTACTCTCTGATGAGAACTTTAATTTCATTTATCTCAGAATGAATTTTTTCACGATTTGTCAACTTTAAAAGAATATATATAAAGTTCCTTGCAAGATATATGTATGAAATTTTCAACAGAGATTTTATGCTATATTTCCAACAAATTGTCTTCAGGATTTTTAGTTTTGAGTGATAATTGAGAAAATATGCTAATTTATGCAAAACTCACTCATAAAAAACCTCATTTTTTTAATTAATTTTTTTATATAAAATTCCTAATAAATCTTTTTTTAAATCCTGATTACAAATTAAAATTACACATTTTCTGTACACAAAAGTGTAAAAATTTTGAAAATCAAGTAAGTACTTCCAGAGTTATATCAAAAAATTAAATATGTTTAAAATTTTAAAATTTAATTTAAAAAATATTTAAAATTTTTTCAGATTTTTTTTTTTTTACTTGCAATATTTTTATTATATTAAATATATTTCAGAAAAAAAGTTCATAACAAAATCTCTATAAATAAAAAAATATATAATTTTAAGCCTCAAACCGAATTGTTTTTATTTTCTTACATTTTTGCTATGCCACCAAGTTTTGAACTTTATTATAATAGTTGAAATATATTTTAATACTTTTAATAAAAAAAAAAAATTAAGATGAAAACTTGTCAAATTTCGAACAATAAAAATAATTTCCTTACAAAAATTACTTATTTCCATTTTTCAAAAGAAATTTCTCAAATATTTATTTTCCACTAATCTGAATTAACTCATATCAAAAAGCTTTTCTAATGAAACATCATTTGCCAGAGCAGCGATAAGATGAAATCCGCTGAAATTTAACCATCCTTAAGAATATCTAGCAGAGCCACTCTGATTGGTGCCATCCGAAGTCAGGTTGACCACGTGATGAAAATCCTAGCGTTGCTATGGAAACGAGAAGAAGCGGATTGGCGCTTTTCATCGTTTTTGTGGTTGACGATGGCTTCTTTTTGGTCAATGCTAGCGAAGCGGATTAAGAATGGCAGTTATTTTTCCTTCTCCCTTTCGGTTTCATGTATTTCTTCGTTCTTGTCCATTTTTATTTGGATTCTTTTTTGTCTTTTCCGATTAAATGTCGTTAGGTTGCAATAAATAGGAGAATTGTTGGGAGTTTCGGAATTGTAGCATTATTTTTGTGTGTTATGTTTTTGAAGGAAAATACTAATTGGGAAATAGATTAGAAGCATTAACTTTGGTAAAAATAATATGAAAGAACAGAATATCTTCTTTTGCAGTTTCCTTGAGTAAGATTTTTAAGCCTTAATAAGATATTAGTATTAAAAAAAAGTAGTGTAGTAAAGCTCTGTAGGAAACGAATATTGGATATATTTCGTCTCAATATAGGAACAGTGTTGCATTAATAGAAAATACTTTTAAAAAATACAAATACTTGTTAAATATTCACTTTGAATTCGATATATTTACAATGAAATTATTCTTTTCACACACAAATTAGTTTTATATCCCACATATTTGGAATGACCGGCCAATATCACAAAAATATTGGATTTTCATCCGAAATTTTCAATATGAAATGCAAATATTCCACATCGTACTTTGGAACATGGACAATGAAATGGTGGAACCTTTTTGCAATATTTTTGAAGTGTTTCAAAATGCAAACACCTCAATGTTTGTTCCATATCCCATGCCAGTATTGGGCAATATACAGTCAACATGAAAAATTTAGGCACATTGTCGCTTTGGTTATATTTAGGCTCAATATGAGAGCAGTGATGCATTGATACAAAATACTTTTAAAAAATACTAACACTTGTTAGATATTCACTTCGTATTCGGTATATTTAATATAAAAATTCTTCTATTAAGTACATATTAGTTTTATGTTTTACATTTTCGGAATTCGAGGCTAGCACCAAAGAAATATTGGATTTTTATTGGAAATATTCAGTATGAAACGCCAATATTACACAACGTACGTTTGAAACCTGGAAATTGAAATTGAGGAATATTTCTTGCAATATTTTTGCAGCGTTGGTACAATGCAAACATCTCAATGGTTGTTCAATATTTCATAGCAGTATTGGACAAGATGTAGTTAATTTTAACAATTTGACTCAATGTAGATTTGGTAATATTTCAACTCAATAAGGATGCAGCTAATTTTCAAATACGCGGATACTCAAAAGGAAATAATATAATTCGAATAATTACTATCTCTACAGCACAGCTAGTCCATATAACATCTCATTCATGTCACAAATGGTCACAAGTGTCACAGTCACTACGGTGAAGCAAAAAATAGGAAATTCCATCCAACTCATTATAAATCTCAAATGATCACTATAAGTGACTCCAGTGAGACGTCACTGTGACTCCTGCTTTGTGACGAGTCTCGTCTGATTTTACAATGTAGTTACATTTTGACTCTCATGTGACCATCATCTACAGACTCAATTTCAAAGTCACCGTGAACGTTGCATTGTGATAAGTTACCAAATAATGTCACATTAAAGTCACATGATGACTTTCGTGTAACAGGGAGACTACTGTGATGTCACCATTGTGCTCTTTGGTGAAAAGTCACCATGTGACTATAATGTGATATTTGGTGACTTATCATAATGCAACGTTCATGAAATTGAGTCGAAAAATGACAGTCACATTAGAGTCACAATGTAACTACATTGTAAAGTCACCTGGTGACTCGTCACAAAGTAGCAGTCACATTGACCTCTCAGTGGAGTCACATATAGTGATCATTTGAGACTCATCATGAGACGTGGGGAATTTCCTATTTTTTGTTTCAACCTAGTGGCTGTGACACTTGTGACCATGTGTGACATGTATGAGATGCTATATGGACTAGCTGTGCTGTAGGGATAGTAATTATTTGAATTCTATTATTTCCTTTTGAGTATTCGCTTACTTAAAAATTAGCACTTTGTGACTGGTCCTTAATTTTGGACACCAGTGTAGTAGTCAAACTTGAAAATCTCAGGAAATAGTTGCAAACACAAGAGGTTAGTTTTAGTAACTATAATTCTAGTTTATGAAACCATTCCAGAAATCAAGCGATAATTTCTTGCTACTGAAACGATTCATTATCGGCTCGCAACCTAAAAAACAAGAGACTAGAAATTCTAGATCATTTCGACTATTCAGCTTAGTTGTTTACTCTATTCGCATAATTCAGAAATCTATATTTCTAGTTTAGGGATTCAAAAATTTACTATATATTAGTTCTAGGTGAAGGGGGTATATATTTTTTCTCAGTGTGTGTTTTATTTATATTTAATTGTTTCATTTATTATTTGGTGAATGTTTTAACTTCGTTACGGGATATAAGCTGGAAAAAAATGCGGCATAACGGGGTACAAACGGAGTTATCTATCGCAATCGACTGCACGCGATAGAGATAGATTTCTAAAAAATCATACATCGAAAATTAAAAAAATTGAGTAAATAGCGAATTTGTTTTCAAAGAAATTGTGATACAGTTTCAAACAAACTGCACCGGGGGAGTACCATTTTGCCTATTCAGCGGTATAAAAATTGAAAATGTGCGATGTTTGGAAGTTAAAAAAAATAGCACTAAAAGTTAAATTTAATCCTTTGCACTCGAAGTTTTTTTCATTCGTATTTCTAGCAACTCGAAGCGATTTTAGTTATACCTTATTATTTTTTTTTAATTTTTTATGAATACAAATGTTATGATATACAAAAAAACCCAAAAATTATAAAATTATTACATTTTGTAATCGTTCAAAGTGTGATACCTCTCGCAAAGTGTGATACCTCTCGAACCAATTGCCAATATGTAATCTTGGCTTTTCTAGACAGGTATCACAAAATTATTTGCTTTCTCTCCGTAGCGGAGCCCTCGAGTTTGAAGACACATTTTAAATTGCTCCGCTCCAGAGCCCTCGAGTACAAAGGATTAATCATCTGCTGTTGCCACCGTCAAAATAACGTCAGCGTTATGCACGGACACGTTTGTTCTTTGTCATATAGATATTGTAATTATATGCACATGACGGCCCAAATAACACGACAAACAGTATTTTATTTAAAAATGGATCTTACAATAGAGATATAAAATAGCAAAAGCTGTATTTAGCGAGCGCATAAAAGATTGGATGCAGGCAAGTTCACAAGTAATGGTTAATGGGATAGAATCCCCTCCCCCCATATAGTGGATGTAATGCTCTGTGACTAATTTCATTAGGGCTGTTTTTAATCCAAGATTTCTTTTAAAAAAAAACCTAATTCGGCTACAGTCTTGAAATGGGCCATTGAGCAAAGTGACTGTGACGGAGTTTTGAAATTTATGCTATATCACTGTACTTTCAAACGCAAACGTTTAAAAAAACATTATATAGTAAATGTTATATGTATGTCAATCAAATTCCTTTAGATTCGAGTATTTATACATTGTCGTTTCTTCATGATAGTCATATTCTTTCTATTATATTATTTAGGTTATTTTTTAGATAAATCTCTTATATACATAAAGCGCATATATATATATGGCGCATGCGCCATTCACCTTGCTGAGCATGAACGTGCCTACAAATCTGGAAGCCTGCAATATATACTTGTACAGCATTCTTTGGATACCGACCATATCACAGATTTCGCAGATACGACAGTTATAAGATCCAGTTGCAATAACGTTAAAAATAGTTTTTTACGTCCGTTCACGCGTAAACAATTCCGCCGATTAATGAATCCTGTGCAGTTCCACGTGAATACACAACATTGCTTTGATATGGATACTTTCTTTAATTTTAACTGTTAGTAATTATTAACAGTAAACATAATATTAAGTTTTCTGGTTATTTGAATGTTATTCACTGATGAGCGGCTAAAATTCAGCCCGAAATTTTTAATTTTTTTAGCCCGCATTTTTAATTGCATGTATATTTATGTAATTTTTACTTGAGTGTCCGATGAATTGTAATATATTTTCATTTTTTTCAATTTTGTGTATGAGACATTAAACAATGTTTAGTTATTTTAAAGCATTATCTTTTTTAATTCATTATAAATAGTTTTGATAAGACTTGTAAAGAAATATTTTGAAATTATTAGAAAATTATGTTTAAAAAAAATTACAAAATATAACGTTACAAACGTAGAAAAACATTATAAACGGTAAAATTACGTTATATTATTTTAAAAAAATATGTTAAATATAAATTAATTACACGTTTTAGTGTTAAATGTATAATCTATCATTCCTGTGAAAGACTATATGTTTTTTATATTGACACTGTAAAAAAGTATGTAACGTTACTCCATATAAACTTGGTGGCAGTCTTGCTGCCTCCATATTATTGGGTAATTTAACCGATATAACTAGTGTTAGGTGACACAAACGTGTAATATTACACCTGCTTTATCAGTTTAAATTACGCCATTATATACGTTAAATTACTCCTCCATAAAATTGGTCGCAACATGTTGCCATCAATTTTACGGATTAATGTTACATCAATTTTGTACAGTGTAACAAAATACGACCATTATCTCTTCTTTTCTCAAAATATTTTGGCCTTTAAATGTAAGATTTTAGAACATTGCATTATGATATGTAATCTTTAAATAGTAAATATGCTAGAAAAAAATTACGGCAAAATAGAAGAAAAACTTAAAATATAGGTTTAGTTAATAAAAATATAACTTTACCCTGTGTTAATAAGACACCACGCTAAAATATACATCAAACACACTATTGCTTTTTCATGTTTCTTATCTTAAAATAACTTTGTTTACCATAGTGCCTGCCTACTCACTTTGTCGTAATCCTCTTAAAAGCGTCTTAACAGGCTATTAGTATTCTTTAAAGTAAATATTATTTACAAAGTAAATATTTTTAATTTTATTTAATCACATAATACTTAAAAAATTATTTTCTTCGTATCCTTTTGAAATTCACTTAGAAGCGTGTGTAAATCTACAAAAATAATATTAAAGCTTTTAAGAATGTTAAAAATGGAAAGCAAACTTGCTATTTTGTATCAGTTATTGTATAAACTAGTGTAAATGCCCGTCCTAGGGCGGTGGGAAAAATTGTGTTTTTCACTTAAAATTTGAAAAACTGATAAAAATAATTGACAATATGGGAGCGTTTAGTTCGGCTAGTTTATGTTCTAATAAACACACTACTAGCATTTACAATATTTCCGCATAAACCAGGCTTTCCGTCTAATATACCATAACAAAATTAAAATTTCTTAATAAAACAAAACTTTAACAAATGTGCAATAAAACTTGTAATTAAAAAAGTCTGCTGCAACTATTGAAATAATACTAATTTTTTTTTTATAACACTTTGAAATTGTATTTTTATCGTTTATCCCCTTCCCTCCTCTCAAAAAAATTTATTATGTATTATTGATTAAGCATCATTAATTAATAAATAGAATACATTTTAAAGAAAAAAAAACAGTATCAGTGTGTTTTAAATCTGTCAATAAAACTTGTAAGCAAAAGACGAAAACTATTTTTATTCAAGAATAAGTTTTAAAAATACCTTTTAGTGTTTCGTAACCTAATTATATATATATATATATATATATGTGTGTGTGTGTGTGTGTGTGTGTAGTTTTTAAATTATTGTAATACAAAGAAGAATCAAACATAGTTAATGCTCATTTTTAATAGCTGTACAAAACTTTTGTACTTAATGTTTTAAAGTATCAAACTTAAATAATCATTTATCCTTTCTTTCACAAACGATGCTAACTTCGTTAGCGAACATGAAACGCAGTTTGAACTTTGAAAACGACCACCAAAAACTCTTTTGCAACCCTGTTGGACATTGTCCATTCAAGTTGTGGGGCTACGTAAAGCGGCATTTCCCATGCAGTTTTTCTCTGTACGATCTTTGCGTCACATTTCAGCAGAAATGAATTTTCGGAAGTGTCTCGTGAAGAATCCATCCGAAAAAGACTGTTTATGGAACGAAGGGGAAGCACTGTTAACCCTCCGACTGTCTTGGAAAAGGGCAAAATTGTAATGTTGTTTTCTCTGCATTTTGTTTTAAATGCTAAAAAAAAAAATGATTCTTTGAACATTTTATAAAAAAACTTAATAACGAATATGAATGCAATCCTTGGAAGTATTAATCATTGTTCAATGTATTAAAAACACATTAAAGCAATAGAATTATATTACTTTAAACATTGCTTGTATTGCAGTGAAACCTGGAGCTTAGTGAACGTATTAACACGGGCTTGTCAGTGAGGGGGTTAAAATGTTCTTCACGCCTTTTGGTGTTTTTCTTCTGTTTACCAGCGGCTGACATCACATAGGTAAACAGAGGTAGGACAGTTTCAAGTGACGCCATTTATGTTGCCTCCATTAATCTTCATAGCTCCATGGTTTAATTTTTTTTCAATGAATCACAAAAGTGAATGACTCGTTACCACAGTTTCTTATTTAAGTTTTGCGCTACGTTTGTTTTCAACTCAATTTCTGAAAGGACTGCTCAAATCATTGAAATTTTGTTAATTTTGAATATTTATGTTGATTATGTTGATGTATTCTAAAAATTAAGTTGAACAATAGACATATCAGGTACAAAATATTTGTATTTAGGCACGTAAATTTTCTCATATATATCTCAAATCGAAATTAAGCCTAACGTGGCTCCGTTTTATCGGAGACTAGTGAGATTGATGGGTCCGACCCGGATGCGTTACACTGTGTTTTATTACATAAAGATGTGTAGAAATTCTCTTATTTCGAAATAAGTATTTCATCACTTCTGTGAACCACAGTTTGGGCACTTCTGCTATGAGGTGGTTCAAAATAATCAGTTAAGTGCGAGTACTATTCGCGCACAGTGGGTTCCGTACAATAAATATATTAACTAGAAAATGTACAAAAAATCGTTTCTAAAAGAATAATAAGTTCTTATATAGGCTTTAAAAGCCGATGGGCACTTAGAGTACGCCGTCCGAGTCTTTATGTTACATTGCATAAAAAACAAAAATTAAACACCTATATCGCGAAACCCGCTTAACTTAGACAGCTAACATGTACGAGGGTGGTTTAATAATTATTGTCCCAAGTGTGTATAAAATATTTGTACTGCGATGGTTGATGTGGAATATTGAAGCCTAATGTCTTAGATGCTATATGCTTAATTTCAGAACCGTAGATGCTATATTATTTGTTTTTCGTTTTAGGTGTGAGAGGTGAAACCTAGAATAGGGAATTAGGGAGAATATAGGGAATTAGGGAGAAATTGAAATAGGGAGATTGAGGGGAAAGGCTGGTTTTGAGCTTGTGGGACCAGACCTGAAGCAATTCTGTGATAGATTTGACGTGGCTACAACAATGTGATTCCGACCCCAAACGACAGTTAGTCACGTTTTGTTCACTGTCACGCCTCCCCCACACACACACACACCCATTTTAAAGCTAGGTGTGACCTCTTACATCAAAATCGAAAAAAGATACGTTAATATAGCAGTTACAATTCTGAAACTGAGTATATAGGCATCTAAGACATTAAGCTTCAATATTCCAGATCAACCATCGCAGTACAAATATTTTATACACACTCTGGACAATAATTATTGAACCACCATCGTATGTCCAAACTGTCCGTGTCTTGAAAGGTTAATATCATGGCTAAATACAAACAATTTTGTTCGAAAAAATTATCAACAATCCGTTTATAATTCCGCTACGATAGGTACCTCGAGCGCCCCTGAACTCCTTGCTGAACATCCCCAAACCGAAATTTGTGTGTAACAGAAAAATGCGATTTTCTTAAAAACTATGTGACTACTTCTACTACCCCTAGTATTTTTATAATTTTAGTTTTAGTACATTCGGACATAGAAGCGGGGGGGAGGGGTACATATTTTTGCATTACATTTTCGAAGATATCTCTGAAAATACAATACCTAAAATTAAAACAAATGTATTTTTGAGTTTGGCCTTACGAGTACTTTCACACGATGTACAAAGAAAAAAATCATGTAACTTAAGTAGCCCTATACATATTTGCTAAATATATTTGTGAATGGTTAATAATCTATAAATATGTGGGTTAATAGCCTTTATTACTTCTTCCAAATTTGAGCTTTCCACGTTCCATAGTTTACGAGAAAAAACGGCTATGACAGACGGACAGGCAGACAGACATACAAGTGATGTTATAATAGTTCCGTTTTTACTTTTTAAGTATGGAAGCCTAAAAATGGTCATAGTTAGACAAATTTCTCTCAGTATTTGTACAATCCCTTGAATTTGTGTTATGCTATATCTAGTAAATAGAAATTTCATCGTTATGTAACCCATTGTATCATCGCTTTGCATATCAACCAAATACACGAAAGTCAGTTTAATTTTTACATTGGGCTTTATAAAACGATTTTAGATATTGCTGGTATTTTCCAACACAACTGTTAATAGAATTTGTAAATAGAATTTGTACACAGTTAGTTAATTTTTCAAGCCAAACTTTTTTTTATCATTTGAGCAGTTTCGGAGTTTTATTGCTAAAATGAATTTTGTAAATTTTGTAAAATTAAAAACGCAGGAGACGTCCATAAATGGATTTTTTTTACAAAGGTAAGTTCGTGTACTTTACAATTTTGTATTAGAAAATTGACAATATTTATGAAACTTTTATGAAGTATGTAATTTTCTATTTATTGCAGATATGAAAATGGTACGTCTTAGTCAGTATATTTTTTTTATTTTTATGTTGTAAATATTTTCATGTTTAAAATCATGTATTTTGTCGTTTCAGTAAATATTTTTCAAATCGGAGTTGTTAAGCTAGAAAGTGTTAATAGCAAAAAAATGTAAAGCTTAACATTCGGAGATTATGATACTTAAAATTAAACCACCGTATGAACGCTAAGCAAACGGCAACTTCGACAGCCGCCAACTTTTGAACGAATCTGTATGCCTACTATTCAGAAGACTGTACATGAACATGAGTCTAGTACCGAGTCGGGTATACCCGATTTTACCCTCGTCCGGTTAATTGTTTTCGATGCGAGCTGGGTTCGGTTCCAGTTGACTTCAATTGTTTCATGTTCTGGTCGGTTTCGGATTGAGATTTGACTCTTGCGAATCTGGTTCGAATTTACCCTATCTTTCAAAAAAGTCTAGCGTATTTTATCAGGGAAAAAAATCTATAGATCTGAACATTAATGAATATATATATATATATATATATATATACATGCTCTTTTTTAAATACACAAAATAAAATTTATGTTAGAAATATAAAATAGACTATTTTTTAATAATTGTATTAAAATAACGATTAATTTTCGTCTATTTTGAGATCGTTTTGGGGTTTGGTTAAAGTGTTTTTGGTTCAGATAGGGTTTTGGAGTGACGAAATATTTTTGTCGAATTTAGTTTGGATTTCCAGTTAACATTGAATAGAATTTCCGCAGGACTGTAGCCTAAACTTAAGTACATGCCATTTCATTAAAATACATTTCGCAGAAATCACGTTTTATGTGGTTGAGCTAACAAAATATAACTTTACTCTTATTTAAAGAGATTACATTTTAAATTACACGTCATTCAGTCTCTAGCTTCTCTCTCTATTTTTTTTTAAATCTTAAGCTAACTTCGTTTATTAGAAGCCCAGTCCAATTACCATAATCCCCCTAAAAGTGTAATTAGTAGGCTATTAAAATGTTTCTTAAAATGCAAAAACACGTTTCAAAATATGTTAAAAATTTTATAAAATTGCATAATACTCGCAAAATTATTATTTTCATCAGCAGCTTGAAACTCAGTTAACAATATCATATATGTGGGATTAGAAAAATAATATCCAAGTACTTACTCTATAAAATTGTATCTGGATTTCCTTAATTAAAAATAATTATTTTTACACTTTCCCAACCAACATTAGCGGGATACTAGAACTACGAGCTAAATAAAAAAAATGGTGCATGCCGAAGAAAGACTTTTCTCAACGTTTGTAAAATCTTTTGGATTTGAGTAGCTCTTATTACGAATAGCAGTCTCGTGGAGCTAGTCGCAATAGAATTCGAACCCTTGGCGGTATTGCTTTCACCTCTGTATTGTTTTCTATTTTTTGTCGGCTCCTTACATCATTCCATTTCCGTATTTTATTTGCTGAGCCAGCATCCACAGTCAAAATTCATCTCTTTATATCGCCTCGTAAAGTAGCTTTTCTGTTCGGACGTCTATTTTCGAGCCCGCCGCAGAAGGTATTCCAGTTACGGGGACATTGAATTACAAAAGATTGCGCTACCAATTATACCCCACTCCTTTCGTCTCTTCATTTTCTTCTCTGTGTTGTGGAGGTCTATGCAGGCATCTTGCATTATTCCTTCACCGATGTCCTTGACTGAACCAGAGTCCTCAGCCAACCTCATCTTTTTTTGTCGCTACTTCATGTAGCCATCATCCTTTTGTTCGGCCGCCGATTTTGGAGTCCGCCGCAGCCGAGATTCGACTCACGGACATTTTATTTGCAAACCAGTGTTCAACCAATTGCGCCACTGCGACATTTCATTCGTCTCTTCATTTACTTCTCTGTATTGTGGAGGACAAAACAGGCTTCTTACATTATCCCATCACCAAAGTTCTTGATTATACCAGAGTCCTCAGTCAACACTATCTTTTTTGTCGGCAATTCCTGTAGCTTATCCATCATCCTTTTGTTTGGTTGCCATTTGTGGAGGCCACTGCAGCCGAGATTCGAATAACGGACATTTTATATGCAAACCAGTGTTCAATCAGTTACGCCACTGCGACATTTCATTCGTCTCTTCATTTGCGTCTCTGTATTGTGGAGGTCGAAACAGGCTTCTTACATTATCCCATCACCAAAGTTCGTGATTGGACCAGAGTCCTCAGCCAACACCATCTTTTTTGTCCCCACTTGCTGTGGACATCATCCTTTTCTTCGGTTGCCAATTGTGGAGTCCGCCGCAGCCGAGATCACGGACTTTTTATTTGCAAACCTGTATTCAACCAATTATACCACTGCGATATTTCATTCGTCTCTTCAATTACTTATCTGTATTATGCAGGAGGAAACCGGCTTCATACATTATTCCATCACCAAAGTTATTGATTGAACCAGAGTCCACTTCCAATACCCCTTTTTTGTCGGCAGTTCCTGTCGCCATCATCCTTTTATTCGGTAGCCAGTTGCGGAGTCCGCTGTAGCCGAGATTCGAATCACTGACCTTTTATTTGGAAACTAGTGTTCAACCAATTACAGAACTCCGACATTTCATCCATCTGTTCATTTACATTTCTGTATTGTGGAGGACGAAACAGGCTTCTTACATTATCCCATAACCAAAGTTTTGATTAAACCAGAGTCCTCAGCCAACACCATCATTTTGTCGGCAATTCCTGTAGCTTATCCATCATCCCTTTGTTTAGTCGCCAATTATGGAGTCCGCTTCAGCCGATATAAGAAATCACAGACCTTTTATTTGCAAACCAGTGTTCAATAATTGCACCACTGCGACACTTTATTCGTCTTTTCATTTACTTCTCTGCATTGTGGAGGACGAAACCGGCTTCGTTCTTGATTGAAACAGAGTCCTCAGACAACACCGTCTTTTTTATCGGCAATTCCTGTAGCTTATCCATCATCCTTTTGTTCGGTCGCTAATAATTGTGGAGTTCGCCGCATCCAAGATTCGAATCACGAACCTTTCATTTTCAAACAAGTGTTCAACCAATTGCACCATTGCGACATTTCTTCCGTCTCTTCATTTACATTCCTGTATTGTGGAGGACGAAACGGGCTTCTTACATTATCCCATCCCCAAAGTTCTTGATTGGACCAGAGTCCTCAGTAAACACCATCTTTTTTGTTGGCAATTCTTCTAGCTTCTAACTCTTCTACACTATAAAAAAATACGCCCAGTTTTCCTATAGGAATCGGAAAAATATTTGCCCTTATCGTACTGGAAAATTTTCCGACCCAGCTCGGAATAAAATCTGTAAAAAAGGGAAATAGCCAATAAAATGGTATTTTACGGATTTTATTCCGAGCTGGATCGGAAATTTTTCCGGTACGACAAAGGCAAGAATTTTTCCGATTCCTACAGGAAAACCGGTCGTATTTTTTTTTACAGTGTAGCTTCTTTTAGCTGCAGCCGAGATTCGAATCACGAATCTTTTATTTGCAAACAAGTGTATAGCTAATTATATCACTACGACATTTCTATTGTATCTTCATTATTTTATCTATCTAGAGAAAGCGGATGCCGTTAACTTAAGAATATTCTTCTTAGTCTATCGCTTAAAAAGAACGCAAAGTTTTCTATTCTAAAACAGAGGAGCGACCATGTAAACGCTGAAAAAAAATCGACCTTCGACAGCCACCATCTTTTATGACAGTGATTGGTGCTACTAATCGCCTGAACATGAGCATATTTCATAACAGTAGATTAAGCGATGCCAAAAATAAAGTTATATATTCTTTAGTTAATAAAAAAAAACATTTTTAAGCAATATTAAGGACACGACATATTATATTTTACGTTATTCACGTTCTAGTTTTTAACTTCCCATATCTTAAAATAACTTTGTTTATTAGAAGTTGACCACTCGCTCTGCCTTAATCCTCTTAAAGAGTATTTAGTGTACTATTAATACGTTTCTTTAAAGGAAATAATCTTTTCAAAATATATTTTAAAAGGTTTTATATAATCACATAATACTTAAAAAATTATTCTTTTTATCTTCTTTTTGAAATTCATTTCTAAATATATTTTTTGTAAAACTACAGATATAATACTCTAATATTTAGGAAATAAGTAAAGATGTTAAAACCTGCACCCCCCCTCCCCCCCAAAAAAAGAGAAAGAAAAATTATGCGTCACGCATAGATTATAAAACACTTTCCAACACTGCAAAAAGTTTAACTATTTAATAAGGTAAATGAAGCCATCTAAATAATTATTTTTTTTTTAAAGCGCACAGCACAATTGAGCAACAATTTAAGCAATTGCATAACACCCACAGTGTATGAGAAATTCAATTTATTTTGAGCAGCCGTGTTAAATTTGTTACACTCTACCAAGTTTGTAAAATTTAATTTATCTATAAAACACAAAGGAGATTTGAATTTTTACAATTTATCGCCATGTATGGTGACTAAAGGTAACTTTACAGCAAACTCTACCTCAGGCAGACCCTGTGTAAGGCGCAAATCAGTCTAACGCTGAAACATTTGCTAGTTCTGACAAATCCATATGTGGAGAGTAAATTCTGTTTAAGGCGGATTACTACCTATAGCGATTCTTTTCAAGATTTTCTAAAAAAAAAAAAAAAAAAAAAAAAAAAATTAAAATAAAGTAAAATTCCATTTTAATGGATGCTTTCTTAAGAATCATCAATATTTGTATCAGAATTTAAAAAAAATCCTCTGAAATTTATTTTACGCATTTAAAACCAAAAGTACAGTTTAAAAATTTAACCATATGTATTTTCCTGGTTTCTAATTATTCTTTATAAAATTTTCCTTGTAGTATAATGATGAGTGTTGAAATTGATAATAATCGGTAGAAACGTTTTTAATATGTTAAGCAAAATTTAGAACAATAAGTGAGTCTCCACCCTTATTTCTTCTCCGTGCATGATAATTCAACTTTTGTTTTTCTTTGTTACAATGATCCATTGGTAGTTTTATAGGAAGAGTAAAGGGAGGGGGAGGGGGTTCTCCTTCTCAGACTTTTTAAACTTTAGGTCATTTTCCTCGTTTAGTTTAGAAAAATTTATTAAACCGTGCAGAATGATTTTTCTCAATGAAAGTTCACCCAAGCTATCTATCTGGAAATACACATGGACATCATGCCAGTGCAATATCATGCCTATCTTAGTTTTTGTACTTCTTATAACGCTAAATTCACGCCGTTGAAAGAAGTCAAGAATTATTTTTACGTCAAAAGAAAAACAAACTAGCAGTACCTCTAATTTCCCTGTTTTTTATTACAGACTAGAATAACGTTTATGTCAGAATCTCATGCAAAAACTGTTGATATTAGCTACTTGCAGAATAATGTGTAATTCGAAATGTACTACGATTTATGTTTTATTTTCTGAAAATTGTTTTCACATAGGAGTTCTTAAACATAGGTGTTTATATCTACTACTGTAAAAGGCATTTGGAATGCTAATGCTACTAATACTGCGATATAAAATTGTCGCATGTGTTGAGTCACGTGACAAATTGCGCCCTTCATTCATTGCCAGATGCGCCAATGCTTGCTGAAAGGTTAGTCAGATCCAGTTTATTGTGTTCTCTTATTTTTTATCTATACTAAGGGATCCATCCAGCCTAACCGAGTTATAGAATATAGGACAAGCACATTTTTTAAAAATTATTATTGAAAACAATAATATATATTTTTTTTAATTATTATTTTTATTCATTTATTTATTTATTTTACCCACTAACATTGCCAAAAACCATTTTTACGTGAAAAATATTATTAAAGTTTCCATATAAAGAAAGAAATCACAAAGGACCGCCACTTACAGCAGCAATTTTTATTCTCATACCTTAGTTCTTATTGTAGTTAAATAGTGTTGTTGAATTACTTTTGGGTTGCTTAAATTTGTGTTTATTTTTTTTAATTATTATTTTATTCATTTATAGATGAAGTTTTAATTTCGTTATGGAATATAGGCTGAAAACGAATGCCGAACTATTTATATTATTTTAAGTGCAGACGGATTTATGTTCGTAATCGTCTGCCTGGACACAGATACATAACAAAAAAAAAACATTCATTGTTTTAAAAATTTAAAAAAAAAAAAAAGAGTAAATCATGATACAGTTTTAAAACAAATTGAGATAAGCAGAGATAACTTAAAAAATATATATGCATGAATTTTTTTAAAAAATAGCAAAGAATGAGTAAATTGCGACACAGTTTTCAAACGATTTGATATAAGCAGAGATTTAAAAAAAATCATCCATGAAAATTGTTTTAAAAAGCGCAAAAAATTAGCCAATTCCTATACAGTTTTCAAACGAATTACGATACAGCTTTCAAACGAATTGCATTTGAAAGTTCATTTTTACGGTTTCATTCATCTGACGAAACCCTATTCGTCTCACTCCTCTGTCTGTCTGTCCGTCATAGAGCCCGTTCTCAGAAACTATGCACATTGGAGACTTGAAATTTTGGAATCTTAGAGCTGAACACCTCACATCAAACGACAAATAACACAATTTTGAAAAAGTCTTATACTCGTATTTACCCCTCCTTGCTCTAACTTGTGTATTTTAAGCTTCTTTTTCTAACTCAGCTCCTAATTAAGTTGAAGACTTGAAATTTTGGATACTTATAGCTGAACATCTCATATCAAACGACAAATCATAATTTTTTTAAAGTCTTATATTTACCCCTCCGGGCTCTAACTTGTGTATTTTAAGCTTTTATTTTTTTAACTCAGCCCCTAATTAAGTGGAAGAGTTGAAATTATGGATTTTTAGAGCTGAACATATTACATCAAACGGCAAATCATAAAATTTTGAAAAAATCTTATATTTACCCTTCCGGGCTCTAACTTGTGTATTTTAATCTTTTTTTTCTAACTCAACCCCTAGTTAAGTTGAAGACTTGAAATTTTGGATGCTTATAGCTGAACACCTCATATCAAACGACAAATCATATTTTTTTTTAAAATAATAAATAGTATTTACCCCTCCGGGCTTTAACTTGTGTATTTTAAGCTTTTATTTTTCTAACTCAGCCCCTAATTAAATGAAAGAGTTGCAATTTTGGTTTCTTAGAGCTGAACACCTCACATCAAACGACAAATCATAAAATTTTGAAAAAATCTTATATTTACCCCTTTGGGCTCTAACTTGGGTATTTTAAGCTTTTTTTTTTTTCTAACTCAGCCCCTAATTAAGTTGAAGACTTGAAATTTTGGATACATATAGCTGAACACCTCACATCAAATAGCAAATTACAAAATTTTGAAAAAGTCTTATATTTACCCCTCCAATCTCTAACTTGTGTATTTTAAGCTTTTATTTCTAACTCAGACCCTAATTAAGTTGAATATTTGAAATTTTGGATACTTTTAGCTGAACTCTTCACATCAAACGACAAATCATAAAATTTTGAAAAAATCTTATATTTACCCCTCTGGGCTCTAACTTGTGTATTTTAAGCTTTTTTTAATTTTAACTCAGCCCCTAATTAAGTTGAAGATTTGAAATTTTGGATACTTTTAGCTGAACACCTCACATCAAACGGCAAATCATAAAATTTATAAAAACACTTATATTTATCGCGAATCCCTCTGTGCGATCTGTGATCACACTTACCCGCTTGTTTTTCCTATTCGACAGTGTAAAAATTGAAAATGTGCGATGGTTAGAAGTTAAAAAAATGTAGTAAAAGCGAAGTTTAATCTTCTGCTTTTACCAACTTCAAAATGACGTCAGCGTTACGCACATACACGTTTGTCCTTTATAATATATATAGATAAGATTTCAAGCAACGATCCATTTTGCTATCTCTAATTTCTTCTACTTTACATTTATCTCTATAGTATAAATGAAAGTATTTAAACTATATTTCCTTTCAGCTGTATTCCTTTTCCGCTGTCTTTGGTATTATTGCAGTATACATTGGTAAATATTAGTTAAATCGATTTCAGCAGCGGTTGAATTTAGTCATGGCATTATCGTGAAACACACAGTGATTATATCTATTGTTTGTAACTGAATCGTGTTGTTATAGCTATAAAATATTATGACACGGGAATAGAATTTAAGAATACTTTCGTTTTTCTTAGAGAAAAATGAATGAGAGATAATTTAAGTAATTTTGTAAAATGCTTCTTTGCTTTAAAAAGTTCTTTTCTTACAGTCATTTAAATACAGGGTTTAAAGTTTACAGGGTTTAATAGTTTACAGGGTTTAAATACAGGGTTAATAGACTGACAGTTTAAAATGGAACAGCAGGTAAACGGTTGTAGATAATTAAATTATTCCTGAAGGATATTAATGAGTAAAGTTATGAATCTTTTCAGTGGTTTTTGTTTTAGTCAAAATGTCACCAATAGATGGCGCTTTAAAGACACATAATGTTAAAAATAACCTTAAAGTTTCAATTTTCAATCTCCTCTTATTCAAAAGTTAAACAAAATGTGAGGATTTTTATTATTAGCACTAATGTGAATGAAGAAATATATTCTGAAATTTCAAACATAGCTTTTAGCTTTTTCTCAGGGTGAATAATATTTATTATAATTTGTAGGTTATATGCCTTTCCGTACCTTAATTCACCTATAAACAGCAATCTCTTTTTATTTTCAAAGATGAGTCAAATTATTAAAATCAGCAGATATATCTTTAAGGCTCTTGAATGTGTTAAAAAAGAAAAAAAAAAGAATATGAGTTCGTTCTTTATTTTGCTTTGAAGTAATTTTAAATCGCACAGGAAGCCTTCATCTCTGAGGTTTTTGGCCATTTAACCATCATATTTTCCTGAAGACGGTTGTAGAAACAGCTCGAAACGTAGAATTCTACGTTTCTAGAACCCTACGATAACTTTTTACTTATTAAAGTTCGTGTTCTGTGTACCATTAAGCAAGGTTGTGTGTCTTTAATTATTATATTTTATGGTGAATTGTCCAGTACAAGTTATTAAATCCATCGACTTTTTATCATAATACCCTATATTAAGAGAAATGCACATGATATAGATTAATAATCTAGTGCTTTTATTTTAATTTTTTTTTTCGAAAAACAATTTAATTTATAAAAACGATGTATAATTGAGAAATAATTAACTTTTGAAAATACAATAATTCAAATAATAAAAAATAAAAGGATTACAGTGCAGAAAAATATTAGACGAATTCTGTACGCGTAATGGGAGTTTTTTTTATCATCTCTATCAAGAATAATATACGTAAAAATGAAAAAAAAAATGAGATAGCTTATATACTTTCACCTAAATAATTCAAATAAAAATTTTCTTTATATTTTAACAATGTAAAAACCTATAAATATGAGAAATTTGTGGAAATTCCAAATTTTGGTAAACATTTTAATCGAGATAATTTATAGGGGTTAGAAAAGCATTATTTTTTTGGGCTTCCCTAGACAGGTCATATCTTTTTTTTTATCTTTGAATTGTTTTGATATAATAAAAAATATAAATAAGTAATTGAAAAAAAACCCGCTTAAAATGCAGAAAAAAATGGACGAATTCTGTATGCATTTGTATGCATTGTCGTCAATCCACAGCTCTCTCGTTTAGGTTTCAATCAGAATATCGCAAAAGATTTTGATCAGGCAAAAATCATATTCCCAACATCCAATTATTAGCCTCCACTATAAGAGAATCAATAGAAATCCTGTGTAAAAGCAATTAAGTGTGTAACGACGCCCTATCGTACAATATCCCGAGTTTGTGGTTCAATATCCTGAAAATAAATCCTGAAAACCTGAGGTGACGTAATAAAATTTAAAGTACAGACGTTAAATATTTTCTTCTACCCATGGAAAATGACGTATGAGAAACTAAGTGATGTCATAAAATAAACGGAACTGCAATTAATAATAATATATATATTTCCTCTAATTAAATTCAATCAAAGAAACTGCTACTGCAACTTCTACTTTCAACTCTAGCAATTATTGGCTATCTCATTTTCAAAACAAAGTGACGTATTTGTATAAATAAACAACATTTAGTTATTAAGATGTTCTCTGATGATAAGTCTGGAAGGCTTGAAATTACTAAGAAGTTTTAAATAAAATGTATATTTTAATCTTGTAACATCTTTTTCGTTACATTAGTCGCCTTTTAAGTAATATTTTGGACATTTTAATGTTAACATTATAAATTTTGTGTTTTCTTCCATTTCGGAAAAAGGAAATATTTGCTGGATGCGAAATCTTAGCTGTTTTTTGGTGGGTATTTTTGTTGTTGTTGTTGTTGTTGTATGTGCAAGGGTGGGTGTGTGGCTCCAACCAGGATTCCCATTTAAACTTTTTCACCAATCCTTGAGTTTCGCGAGCAGTGTGTGACTGGTAATGTCATGCAGTAGTATGACACAATCACTCAACATGACAGGGCGTTTGCGGTGGAAGCTCAACGTAAACTTGTCAAAGTAGTACAAGGACATCACTTTTCTGAAAGTCTTGCCATTTCAACCTCTCTGACACTTCTCCGAACTTACGAGTAGATTTGTTGATTATGTGGAAAAATTAAAAGGTATGCGTCTACGACATAGGTAAACGTGACCCCCATCTGTGTATGTGGTCTCCCCTGCACCTCACTTCGCTACGTACTCGATTGTCTTCTAACAACATATTACCATGTTAAAAAACACAGAGCTATGGCGATTTCGGATTGGATTAATTATATTAGTGAAAGTCCTGTTCTCATGAACAGAATATCAGCACTAATGAGTTTTATAGATAAAAATTAAGTCAGTTTTAGAAATAATTATCCATACCTCTCGGATACTTCTTCAGACATGATTTATGATTTTTTTGTTATCTTCTTTGTTTCCAATATAAATAGTTTTCATATATATTCATTAAATATTATTATTATTAATTTTTTATTGTTGGTATTATAGTTATTACAAGTTGTGTTTTTGTTACTAATGTTTTGTATTTATTATATTTCGTCGTGTTTTGAACCAGGAAGCTATATTGAGAATCTTACAGTTTTTTTTTTTTTTTTTTTTTTTTTTTTTTTTTTTTTTAAACTTACTGTAGCATAAATATAAACATTGAACATTTCTTTTTAAGACCAATGTCAGACGGGCATCTTTTTTGCTGCTTTTTTCCTTAAGGGATCTTGTACCTTTTAAACGCGTCGAAAATTAACGAAAAACTTCAAAGTTTGAATTAGTCTATCTTCAAAGCCTTTTTATGTATAAACATGAAATTTTGGATATTGATTAAACAGATTGTGCTTTGTAATATGCTACCATTAGAAATTTATTAACCCTTTACAGAATTTGTGTATTGTTGAAATCAAAATAGCTCTTTTTTTACCCCATAAGTCATTGCGCGCATAATATCGTGAGAAAGTATGTATGGATTGGCATGAAATTCGGTAAATATACTAAACATATATGTGTGTTTAAAATGATCTACTCTTAGGCTAAAATTATTTCATTAACTATATAAAAAAAAAAAAAATATTTTCGTAAAAAATATAAAAATTTTGTATTTTTAATGAATAAAAATAGTCATAACTAAAAATATTACCATTGTAAATACTTAAAAGTAGATCATTTTAAACACACATATTTCTTTAGTATATTTACTAAATTCAATGACAATCCATACATATGTTCTCAAGATATCATGCGCGCAATGACTTATGGGGTAAAAAAAGAGCTATTTTGATATCAACAATACACAAATTCTGTAAAGGGTTAATAAATTTCTGTTGGTAGCATATTACAAAGCACAATCTGTTTAATCAGTATCCAAAATTTCACGTTTATACATAAAAAGGTTTTGAAGATAGACTAATTCAAATTTTGAAGTTTTTCGTTAATTTTCGACGCGTTTAAAAGGTACAAGACCCCTTAAGTATTATCCATTCACAATGCTAATAGCATTGTGAATGCATGTTTTTACAGCACATCCATCTAAATGGATGTTCAGGCCATAACTCGTTTTAAAGTAATTTAGAAAATGCGAGAAGTATGGGAAATAATAGAATTTATTATAAAGAGCATAAGGAAAGTATTAACATATGATTTGAAATTGCAAAATAAAAATAGTTAAAAAAATTTAAAATAACATAAAAACGAAACTTACCAGCAGAACGTAGAATTCCAACTTGACTCATTTATTACGCCATTTTGTAAACAAAGTAGTTACCGTTGCCAAAAGCTGAATGTTGATTTTTGGTTCATACATTATCAAAACCAACTGGTTTTAGATTGCTACAATTTAAATTTAACGCAACAGAATGAGAAAACAAAACATCCATTTAAATGAATGCCTGGCCTCGGGAGGATATACCAATACCTTTTGCTTGCAATTGAAGTATAGTAATAACAATCATGTACGATTTATTGGTGTTGTATCTGTAAATGGAAAATCTCTGTAATACGGCAAACATACCTAAAAATTGAAAAAAATCTCAAATAGTAAATGCGCTTTATGCCCCGAAACGCTTTATAGGGCGGAACATACGATAATTATACTTGACGCGTCGATTTCTTTAAAATTCAAACAAGTTCGGAATTGTTTGAGAAGTATAAAAAGTATTAGTCACCTGTTGTGAAAAAAGCTCATTCAATTAATAATTGAAGCGCTAAGTGGAAGAACATGTTAAATAACAAGAATTACAATTGAAGAAATTTCAAGTGAAAGTTTTTGTTGTCAATTTTCATGATTTATTTTCTGTTTGATACCATGTGTTTAAAATATTAACAGGTGTGCTACTAAACTCTATCAAAAAAACTTATTCGTATTTAATTTTTAAATATTAAAAAAATATCAATATTATTTGCATTAATAAGTATTAAAATATTAAATATTAATGAATAATGTCTTAAATCTTGAAGGCTAAATAGAATTTTGAAATTTTAGCTTTACCGTGTGATACAATACCCCTGATAACAACTTCGTCCTAAAGATAAAATAATTTTTAAGAAAATGTGGCATAACATGTTCTTCCACTCAGCTCTTCAATTGTTAGTGAAAGATGACTATCAGCTTTTAACTTGTATGACATTTGAAAGGATTATATTGATTTACATTATCATGATTCCCATTCAAAGTTTTGCGTTCCTGCGCTGCAAGTTTAGATAGCGGCATACATAAAGCAGAAAGATAAACTCGGTGTTAAAAAGGACATTTTCGGAAGGATGAAAATGTTAAATTATTTGTGAAATATAAAATGTTATAAAGTCTAGTTTTCATTATATGTAGTTTAACAATCAAATGTGAAACTTTTCACAATGAATGCATCGATTCTTCTTTAATTCTTATACGAACAATTGAGACAACTTATATATTTTACATAAATAATTCAAAATAAAGATATCCTTTATATTTTTATATAAAGTTACGGATAGTTGCTAGTATAGATAGCGATTAAATTCCCTATATGTATAAGCTATTCATTTTCTTAACTATATGTATAATTTTATTTCATTTTACTCAGAATTATATCATTAACAAAAAATAACAAGAAGTTTTAGACCCGATATTATCCTTTAAACGAGGCCGCTTTCTAACGTAATTTCTTTTTAACTGTGTAAAATATCCAGGTATGTATTCCACTCATTAATTGTGTGCAACGAATTAAATGAAATTAGAAAGTATCGAGTAATGATACATTATTGATTTTCTATTGCAGAATCCTATCTCAAAAAGATGATTTTTATGAATTGTGACTACGTATAATCATTATATGGTGCGAAGAAGGAGTAGTGTGTTTCCAGTTTTACTTTTATTTTTTATATCTTTAGTTATTGAACTCTTTTATAAGTGACTCAATGATTATTAATTCGCAATACAACATTGTTTTTATGTTTTCTGTGTTTCTAATACATAAACAGAAAAAAATGAAGCATTTGCAAAACGCCTCACGTAAATAATGTTTGATGTGGTGAAACGCCCGGGAACTGATACTTTAAGCATTCTTTCTTGTTCAAATCACTATTACAAATTCTTAAATCTACTTTATTCTTGTTTTATTTTTGAAAGTATAGAAGAAGTGCATTAAAAAATTATTGTTAGTAAAAGTTTGAAAAACTGTATTTTTCTTTACTATTATTAATTTTTCTTTTCTTAAACATGATCAAAAAATTCAGTAACTAACACTATCCTTTTGTGAAAAACCTATAGCTGAAAAATAACTTATAAGGGTTAAGACAAATAAGTTACCACTAGAAAGCATTACTCTGCAGAATTCTACAAGAGAATGTTTATCTGAGTTAGATTTGTTGCTGAATTGTCAGTTACTGTTTCGATGTCAATAACTGTGGGTTTCACCCTAGTGCGCTTACAGTTTTACTTTTTTTATTTCAAAATCAATCATACTTATTGTACTCTTTTGCATGTAATTCACTGATAATTAATTCGAATTTCAGCATGTTTTTATGTTTGTTCTTTGTTTTAAAATAAAAACCGGAGAGAAAATGAAGCATTTGCAAAACGTGTTGCCTAATATTACTGGTAAACATTGCTGAATGATATAATGCAGCGATTGTTATCCATTTTTTTAATGAACTGTGGATTGGCGAAGCTGGGATATGAACCAGGGATTTCATAAGTATGATCTTTAATTAACAACATCTTTAATGAAATTTTTCTTTAAGGGGGCAGATTTGCTTTTTTTCAGTTGGTAAAATCAATTTTCCTTTCTTTTACATTTTTCTATTCCCTATAGTCTGTAGATTATCCCTGTAAAACAATTTGCCTGAATTCGAAGTCTTTTTGAACTTCTTTAGTGCAACACGTCTGTTGGCTTAAACTGTTTTGGAGCACTATAAACACATTTTATGCAAAATGGCAGTTTTTAAACTGGGCAGTATACTGTTTTTATAACATTAAAATGTTATGTTATCAGGAGGCGAGAACGTTAGAATCCAGCAAAAGGCCAAGCCAGTTACTCAAAGCTGGTACCTCGCTTTATACTGATCATGTGAGATGAGATCTTCTACAGAACAAAATCCATGTTGTACACTGTAAAAAAAACCACTGTAGATTTGCCAGAACAAACTCGATCACAGTGAATGTGCTATATCTTTCTTTTGTTTCCTGACTATATTAACATGAAAAATACAGTAGTTGCGTAAAATTAACAACACAATGTGCTGGCAATTTAGACGCATTTTTTTGCAGCACAAACTGCTGGCGTCCAAATTGCCAGCACATTGTGCTGTTAATTTTACTCAACTACTGTATTTTCCATGTTAATATAGTCAGGAAACCAAAGAAATATACAACACATTCACTGTGATCGAGTTTGTGCGCGAGATGAACAGTACTTTGTACTGTAAAAATGTCGTTTTTTTACAGTGTAACAGAAAATAGTAATTTTTAAATTATTTGAAAATTAGATTAATAAATATTAGACATACTTAGTAAAATCAAAATTAAATTTTTAATAAACTAACTTCTTATCCTAACCTTAGACGCATCGACACCCTATCATTACTCGATTTATCTAATTATTCGTGTATTTTAAAGAAGTTTTTTTTTTTTTTTTTTTTTTTTTTTTTTTTTTTTTTTTTTTTTTTACAAAACGTCTAATCCCCATGTTTATTTTAAATGAGCATTATTTTTGATTGCGTTAATTTAAATGTTTTATCTCTGCACGGTAAAAATTGAAGTATTTTTAAGCGATTAATTTTGTATTTTGCGAACGATTTTTTGTGTAGATTTAGAGCGATTTTCCATTTACAGATACGCAGCGATAAATCGTGCACGATTGTCGTTACCGACATCGATACACGACAAATGCACCCATACACTACGCGCTTTTCCACCTACCGTTCGATGGTGAGTTTATCATCATAGTGTATATGAATGCGGTCACCGATGTCCGATAACGACAATCATCTATGATTTGTTAGTGTCATATCGGTAAATGGAAAAGCGCTCTTAGATGGCAGATTACGACATTCAGGTATTTTTTTCATTTCTGCTGTTTTATTTTTTTATATTGTTAAATATTCAATAACTTTCAAAGTTTTTTTTCCCATCATTTTTTAAGTTTTTAACGGTCGTTGTTTTATCTCCTGTAGCAATGTTTTCCAATACTGGACAATAAGCTTTGCAAGTGCATCATTCTGTTTAGTGCTTATTTTGTAAAACAAAGAGCAAATACAAAAAATTGTTGTATTACAAATTAATAATAATTGACTTACCTGTAAATAAATAGTAATAAAATTTAGATATGAATTATTGTTAAAATATGCTGTTTAGTAACCCTATCTCTTATTATACACCAAACATTATTTCATTTACTTTCCAAACAAATATTCAAACATTTAAACATAATGAGATTCAAGAAAATGCAACTAAATGTATCATATGTTGTAATATCTCTATATAGGGCAACTCTAGGATAGATGGCCATAGTTTTTAAATATTGTAATAAAAAATTCTTAGAATGCAAATACAAGAAATATTTATGCATATTTGAAATTCTTATACATATTTACATCATATTTAGTTCAAAAAATAATTAAATATCGAGAACATAAAGTGGGAAACAAAATTGAAATTAAAATGGCAGATGGCCATCTCTCCTTCAAACCGAAGAAAGATGGAATTCCAATACAAGAAAGAAAAAATGATGTTAAGATAGCAAAAAATAACACATTTCAAGCTGTTAATTATGCAAAACGTATAGAAAATTTTAAAGATACAGTTACATCACGGAAAATCAGTAAATAAATTTGAATAAACAAAATTTGAAGTATAATTTCAATTCTTCACTTTTCGTAAAATTTTACCACATTTTCGACGAAGATCTTGATAATATGTGCACACGGTTCGTGGAACCACTTCTGGCACTTTATGCATTCTATCCAGTCATCCTTTTTGGTTGTGGTATTACCTTCTTCTCCACAACCAAAACTCCCTCGTCCAATTCTATTCCCTCGGATTTTGTAGAATCTAATAATTTCAAATATACTTCATCTTCTTCGCTGCTGGAAAAGCCGTTTTTTTTTCTCGGTTTTATTTTAGACTTTTTCACGGTTTTAAGTTTATTCATCAACTTTATCTGTTTCTGGGATGCACGTTTCCGAAGTGTTTCAATATTTTATTAAACATAAATACATCGTTAAACTCTGTTATATTATTGATATTGAAATATTTATATCAGTCAAAATTTATATAATTATGTCAATTAATATAATTTTAAAAATAAAAATTACATAATTATTTAAAAAATAGTTATATTTAGTTAAAAACTCACTCTATGTAATTTTGAAATATTGATTATAGGTGGCCATCTCTCCTAAAATTGATGGACAGATTGCTACCCAATTTAAAGCGACACTTCGCTATTGCACGTCTTTGTTTTAGACTTAAAAGCAAAGGTTAGATTATATACGTACCTTAAAAGTCCTTATAGAAAAAATAAATGTAAGATACGTAATGAAAATCGTTCAGATATCTAACTCAACAAAAATACCCAACCACTAAATTAAATAAACATTAAAATTACACTTTCTTTTTATAATTGAAAAACACAGCTGGACGTCGCATTGAATGAATACGTTGATCTATTTCTTCCGAATGAAGTTTATGCTGCAATCTATTATATATTTTTTGAAATATTTAGACTGGCCATCTCTCCTCTATGACCATTTATCCTAGAATTACCCTAGTATGCTATGAGCAAGAATTTTTATGCTATGCTAACTTTTCAACACGTTACCCACCTTGTTAGAGAATGTTTTATTGCATACAATGTTCTGAAATTGTTTCAATAATCTGGAAAGTTTAGTCAGCATGATGTTTTCAACGGTGATTGTTTTAATATTTTCAGGGAAAAAATATTTACTTGGGTACACACATTTTCGAATCTCAAAAATTCTTACTTACACATTTAGTTTTTTTTATGTTTCAGATACCTACTGAGATTATAACATCTGAATTTAATTAATAATTTAAAATGTTAATATGATTCGTGAAAACTAAAAATAAACAAATATAAAAGTAAAAATAAATTATTTAAACTCCTTTATAAACATTCAATGTTCATCTTCAAAACCACGCCTAATTTAATGACTGTAATTAATTTTTTTCGCAAAACATTTCCATTGCAATATATTAATTTTGCCTCGTGAGTACAAAACTCGATTATATATATATATAAAAAAATTATGTTTGGTAGAAAGTGCAAAGAAATGAAAAAAAAAAGAACATATAATTTTTGCTCTATTTCTTTTTTATTATAGGTCAACTGGAAAGAAAATATGAATCTAGATTTATAGGGTTTCTAAATTCCTTTTTCAATGTATAATTGCAAATTAATACTAAACCTTATAATAGTTGTTGTTAGAGAATGTTTTATTGCATACAATGTTCTGAAATTGTTTCAATAATCTGGAAAGTTTAGTCAGCATGATGTTTTCAACGGTGATTGTTTTAATATTTTCAGGGAAAAAATATTTACTTGGGTACACACATTTTCGAATCTCAAAAATTCTTACTTACACATTTATTTTTTTTTATGTTTCAGATACCTACTGAGATTATAACATCTGAATTTAATATATAATTTAAAATGTTAATATGATTCGTGAAAACTAAAAATAAACAAATATAAAAGTAAAAATATATTTTTTAAACTCCTTTATAAACATTCAATGTTCATCTTCAAAACCACGCCTAATTTAATGACTGTAATTAATTTTTTTCGCAAAACATTTCCATTGCAATATATTAATTTTGCCTCGTGAGTACAAAACTCGATTATATATATATATATATAAATTATGTTTGGTAGAAAGTGCAAAGAAATGAAAAAAAAAGAACATATAATTTTTGCTCTATTTCTTTTTTATTATAGGTCAACTGGAAAGAAAATATGAATCTAGCTTTATAGGGTTTCTAAATTCCTTTTTCAATGTATAATTGCAAATTAATATTAAACCTTTGGATTTCACGAATATTTACTCAACTGTCAGAATATATAATTTTAAGTAAGTAAAAAATAATTAAAAAATATAAAACATGAAATAAAAAAAAATGGCTAAAAGGCACTTTTTCAGAACTGAAACAATCATAAAATAACTTAATTCTGATAAATATTACCGGTTTTCTAATTTAAAATTGTAAAGTATATGGACTTACCTTTGTAATAAATTTAATTTTTATGTCTCCAACATTTTTAATTTGGCGAATATTACGCAGTTTATTTTAGCGATAATGAAGTGAAACTTCTGAAATGATAAATAAATGTTTAGCATATTAACTCAGTATCACGGTCTGTTGGGAATTCTATGACCAATTTATATTAACTACTGTGTTAAAAGATAGAAGCAATACATAAAATCGTCTTTCGAGCCAACTGTATAAGTAATGATGACTTTTGGATATGCATAGCAGTGATACAAAGAGTTAATGTACTAAAAAATATATATATATATATATATTACAATTCATCAGACATACAAGTATAATTACATAAATACATTTAATACAATTAAAAAGCAAACGTTTCAAGCTAAATTTTAGCCCCTCATCAGTGCAACAAAACATTCAAATGACAGAAAATTATATATCATGTTTACAGTAAAAAATTATTAGCAGTTAAAATTAAATAAAGTAATAAATAAAGTATTTTTTTAAAAAAAAGAGGTTGAGTTAAATAAAAAGATAATAAAAACAAAATCTGCAGCATTATATCAATTATTTTATGTGTCTGAATTTCCTTATTTAAAAACAGGCGATTGCCATTCTCGTAAACTAAGTTTACATCGTAAAAATAGTAATTACTTTCGTCGGAGGTCATGTTTTATATTGGCATTGTTCTCTTCAAACACATTTTTTTTCAGTATATATGATGACGTAACTGTTTCATTACACAGTTTTACTTCAGAAAAAAAGCTTCGCTGAAATTGATAATTCCTTCACATAATGTTTCTTTATATTTCGTAAATATGTGATGGTATTACTTACTTTAGATTACTTTTTCGGCACTTTAAGTATTTTGTTATTCTAAGACCATGTTTTTTCGACGATTTGCAAAGAACACAGTTTCAATTTTTAAAAATTTTATAACTGGCAAAAAAAAAAAAAAAAAAAAAAAAAATATATATATATATATATATATATATATGCTTATTTATAAAACATTATGCATATTACAAGTTCTTACTTACATATTTAATTGTCCATAAATTCAAGAATCATGTTGAGTTAAATAACAAATAATAAAGCAAAATCTGCAGCATTATATAAATTATTTTATGTATCTAGATTTCCTTATTTAAAAACAAAATTTTTCTACCCTCGTAAACCTAAGTACACATCGTAAAAGTAGAAGTTCTTTTGTCGGATGTCATCTTTTATATTGGCATTGTGGTTCGTTACACGCGTTTATTTTAGATAGATGATGACATATCAATTTCATTACAGAGTCTTATTTCACAAAAAAGCTTGGTTGTTTGTTTGTTTGGTTGTATGATGTTTTACCGAGCAAAATCCCTTAAAGGACATGCTGCGCCGCAAAAAAGTTTGGCTAAAGTTGATAAACTCTTGACATAATATTTCTTTATAGTTCGTAAATAAGTGATAGTATTACTTACTCTAGATTAATTTTTCTTTACTCTAAGTTATAAGGTACTTGTACCCAATATGGACAGTGCTCTGAATGTGGACAAACCTAATATCTTTAAAAGTGACAATTTTGATCGAGAGATGGCGCTACATGTCCGTGAAGAAAAGCAGTTGAAAAGATAATTAAAAAGTGTAAAAAAGCGCGCTGTTCATCATTTGGAAGGAAACTTGTTGTTTCATGGTGTGCTGAGCGTAATTACAGGTAAGTTTAAATCCTTATTAGATATGGTAAAATTAATTTAAATGTTAAAACGTGGAGTGTTTTAGAAAGCTGACAAAACATATTTTCGATTGCTATTGCAAATATTGCTTCAAAATGTTTTCTTTGTTTATTTATTACAAGATTTAGTAAAACTATGCCCGATTCACAATATGGACACCTTATGTTCACATTGGAAATACAGACAAGTGAATCTTCAGATTCACTTGCCGTATCCTCCAATCCTCCAAGAAAAAAATCCTCCACAAAGCCCTTGCAGAAAAATCAAAAGCAGCCTCCCCTCAGTAGGGTATCTGTTGGCGAAATCGCAGGTACCAGCGGTATGACTTCCTCAACAAAGGAGAGTTGGTACTACTTCTTATGCAGTATTGATGCTGTTGCAGACATGCGGATATGCATCACATGCGGCAGATGTGTCCATGAGGACTGCGAGGGACTTACCGCCCATGATGAAGGAGTTTTTATTTGTCTATCCTGTGAGAACTGGGTAATAATAGATGTAAATTCTGCAGACAGATGCAATAAAGCCAAGCAAAACCAACTATATTATTTCATAATATTGTGTAGTAACTGAGGTACTTTGCATGAGTCTTCGAAGAGCCACAACCGAAAATGACCCCTCCCCTTATAAAGTGCACGTTCTGAAGATATTTACTGTCCCCCCCCCCTTCCCCCGCAATAATTTAAGATATTTCTCCCTCTGCTCTAAAATCCCTTGGAAGAGTGACTCTTCCATACACCCTGTTTAGTAGGTCAATAAGGAGCCACCTGTCCCTAATATGGACATGCATGTCAATAATAGGGACAGGTTCTTCGTTATATGGACACTTGTAAACATTTTTTTGTTTTTATCATTAAAATTAAACCAGAATAATTACAATAATTACATTAGCTCATTTTAATAATGATAGTCAACAGTCCAGGGATAGTGGTCAGATATTGTTCGAGTCCCATGACGGGTACACGGAGGTGAAAAAAATCAATTTTCCTTAGGCTGTCCATATTGGGTACCGGTACCTTATTTTATTCTAAGACTATATTTTTCGATTATTTGTAATGCACAATGTTTCCATATCTTTTTTTTTTTTTTTTTTTTTTTTTAAACTGGGAAAAATTTATATGCTTATTTATAAAACATTATGCATATAGAAAATTCTTACTTACATATTTAATTGTTCTTCAATTCAAAATCCAGGTAGAGTTAAATTAAATAGAGTAAAAAGAAAATTTGCAGCATTATATCAATTAATTTATGGGTCTGGATTTCCTTATTTATAAACAAGCGTTTTTATATTCTCTTAAACCTAAATGCACATCGTAAAAGTAGATTTTACTTCTTCGGAGGTCATGTTTTATATTGGAAATGTGCTCTTCACACAAATTTATTTTATGATAGATGATGACGTAACTGTTTTATTACAGCATTTTTCTGCACAAAAAAGTTTAGCTAAAAGCAGTAAACTCTTTACAAAATATTTTTTCATAATTCGTAAATATGTGATAGTATTACTTATTCTAGATTAATTTTTCAACACTTTAAGTGATTTGTTTTTCTAGGCCCATATTTTTCGAATATTTGTAATGAATACAGTTACCATTTTTTTTTTAATTTTACAGCTGAAAAAAATACATTTATATGTTTACATGTAAAACATTACCCATATAGAAAATTCTTACTTACATATTTAATTGTTCTTCAATTCAAAAGCCAGGTACAGTTAAATTAAAGAGAGTAAAAACAAAATCTTCAGCATTATATGAATTATTTTATGTGTCTGAATTTCCTTATTTAAAAACAAGGTTTTTCATTTTCGTAAATCCAACTACATATCGTAAAATTAGAATTTCTTTCGTCGGAGGTCATGTTTTATATTGGCATTGTGCTCTTTACATGCGTTTATTTTAAGATAGATGATGATGAAACTGTTTCATTACAAAGTTTTACTTTACGAAAAAGCTTGTTGAAATGGATAAAAACTTTACATAATATTTACTTAAAGTTAGTAAATATGTGCTGGTATTACTCTATGGTAGTTTAATTTTACAACTCTTTAACTAATTGTTTATTCTAGAGCCATATTTTTTTTCGCTATTTGTGATGCACAAATGTACCCATTTTTTAAATTTTACAATTGACAAAGCAATTTATAGGCTTATTTATAAAACTTTCTGCATATTAAAAATTCTTACTTACATATTTAATATTTCACCAATTCAAAAACCAGGTTGATTTAAATAAAAGAGATTACAAAAGGGATTCTGCTAAATTATGTTCTATCCTATTAAAATCTGTGCTCGTATCTATATAACCTCAACAAACACAAAAACCACAGGGCGCAGGGCTATGGAATTTGGCACGCGAGTTAATGTTAGGGGCCCATGAACGATTAGGACAAAAAAATTGAAAATTTTAAATAGATTTTTTTTATTTTATGTTTTTGAAGAATCTTTGCCTTTTTTATATTCAATCAGTAATCTCTCGAGTTCTAACCAATGTGGGATATACATATTACATTCCGCATGCTGCGATATTAAGACGCTGAAGTGGTTATTACGATAATTCTTTTACCTCACATGTAAATAATTAGAGATATACATATTACGTACGCCACGCTGCAATATTCAGAAGCTCTAGCGGGTATTACGTTAATTCTTTTGCCTCACATGCAAATAATTAGAGATTCTTTAATGGCGCTTAATTATTACCTTTTAAAAAAATAAAGTAAAATATTTTATTACAAACATCAACAAAACTTTTTATTCTATTTGTCCCATTACTCCAAAGATATCGTTTTATCGTCTGCTGCCATAGTAACGTGATAAATTAAATTTCATTAAAAATATGCACAGTAGTAAAAATATACTTTTATAAATAGAATAGTTATTTTGATTTTTGGTTTTAGAATTAAATTCATGAACTCCCGTACGGGCCAGTATTAATTATTTTATGTGTCTAGATTTCCTTATTTTAAAAGAAGTTAACCCGTAACCTAATTACCGTAAACTTATGTACGCATCATAAGAGTAGATTTTCTTTCGTAGGAATTCGTATTTTATATTGGTATTTTGTTCTTCACACACTTTTATTTTAGAATAGATGACGACGTACTGTTTCATTAGAGCGTTTTACTTCACAAAAAAGCTTGGCACAAATTGACAAACACTTGAAATAATATTTCTTTATTTTTAGTAAATATGTACTGGTATTACTTTATGCTTGATTCCTTTTTTAATATTTTAACTGATGGTTTATTCTAGGGCTATATTTTTTCGGCTATTTATGATGCACAAAGTTTCCAATTTTGTAAATTTTACAAGTAGCAAAATAATTTATATCCTTATTTATAAAACTTTTTGAAAATAAAAAATTATTATTTATATATTTAATTTTTCATCAATCAAATACAAACTGAGATTACGACGTCTAAAGTTGATTATTCGACCATCGCATTCTTTTCATTCTTTCGTTCCTCCTAGGAATTCTTTTCTCATCAAAGCAATACTTCATGGGATTTTCATATATCTTTCTAACTAAAAATGAAATATTAGATAAAACATTCTAATAAACTTCGAGATTTTCATAAGTAGAAAATATTCTCTATAAATTACAGAATTTGAAGAATTTTTTTTTATAATTTATTATAATAAAGATTACTGCTATATGATATAATCAAACAATTTCATTTTTTATTGTAACCAGCTGTATCTGTATTTACAGCTAATTTTTATTTGTATTAAAATTCAGCAAAGATATAAAGAAATCAGCATTGCATTTTTCGGCCTCTAAATTATTTTTTAAATTGATTGTCAGGATTGGAATTTAATATTTACTGGAGATGCTTTCGAGTTTTTATATTTCATTTCATTTAACAGACAATTATTTTTCAAATGAATTTTCAGTAGAATTTAGATAATTCTTTCTTTTTGAATGTGCTTTTTTTATGTGTACCATGTCTGACGCATGTATGTATATTATGTGAAAAAAATCTATATATAATCTAATCTATATATAACTAAATCGGTATAATCTACAATATATATGTGAAAACCCAAATTTCCCTTTGGTGCTATATTTCATATTACTGTAATTTCCGGTATATAATCTGCAGACCAAACAATTCTCTTTGAAACCAGAAATTTTATTTAGTAATTGAAGACAAATATTTACCGCGATTTAAAAAGCTACATTTTATTTTTAAAAATTTCTGGGTCGAAACATGATTGTTTGATCCGCGGATTATACGCCGGAAATTACGGTATTTGTTATCTCAAAAATGCATAAGGTATTCTTATAATATTATTATTACCTAGAAAGTGTACAGTTGTCCTTGTAGTAAAATAAAAAATGAAAAAAGAAAGGACGAAAAAACTGAACCCTTTCAACAATTTTGCGAATAATAATAACAATAATAATAAAATAGCACATTTTCTTACTGCCACGTAAAACCTTTCAACTGATTAAAATCTCCACATGAATACTGGAGTGGTTGAATATAGAAAATGAGGGAAAAAGACACAAAAGCGCGGTACTTTAAAAACACACTGCAACATTCACGATGCATTCGTGTATATGGAAAATTATTTTTCAAATAATCTTTAAATAACTGAAAATAAACCTTCTATAAAAAAAAAATATTTTCACATTCAATACATTTCTCTGCCTTATACAAAAATGCAGAAACATAAATTCAAGCTGTGTAAAATTATAAATAAAATATGTGTTTATGAACTGTTATACAGGGTGTCCACTCTCAGTTTTGAATAATGGCTAATTCCTAAACCGATAGGTACAAAAAAAATAGTTTCAATAATAAAAAAAATTAATGAGCTAAAGAAGCATTTTGGGTCAATAAAAACATTTGTTACAAAATTATGATTTTTAAATTTTTATACAGCCCCCCCCCCCCGATCCTACATGTTATGTTTAGTAAAGATATCCTTTTATACTAAGAAGTAAGAGAAAAGAAAGTCCCATTCTTCTACGATTAAAACTGATAGAGTAATAACTGTTTAAAGTTGAAGCTTCTTTTCTTTTGCTGCAAAATATGTCCCATTATCAAATTTACTAGAAATATTATTAATCGTCAGATATAAAAAAATAATAGTTGAGAATAAAACTAACATTACAATATAAATTTGAAATCTATTTTCATTCTGACGCATTAGAGAAAAATGTATAACTTGTATAAAACTTGTATGTTGTGGCCATCACAAAACTTTCTTCTATTTAAATCACATAAACAACACTAATTGATATCAAGATATACCTGAATCAGGAGTTTGATGAAAATTCGTGGATGAGTTCTTGAGATAGAGCTATAGTTGAAATTCTGAAATATGCAGCATAGCAGCGTCACCTGTTGAGCGATTTGCAACAAAACAAACAGCAGTAATTCGTATCAAGGTATACCTGAATCTGAAATTTGTTGAAATCCAAGCATTAGTTCTTGAGATAGAACTATTGCGAAAATTACAAAAAAAAAAAAAAAAAAAAAAATCAGCATAGCAACGCCTCCTCTTGAGCGATTTACACCAAAATGTATAAAACTTCAATTCATGTCAACGACTAATTGAATCTGAAGTTTGAAGAAAATCCGTGCATTAGTTCTGGATAATGAGCTATTGCGGAAATCGCGAAAAATGCAGCATAGCAGCGCCACCTGTTGAGTGATTTACATCAAAATATATTAAACGTCAATACCTGTCATGGACTAATTGAATCTGAAGTTTGATGAAAATCCGTGCATTTGTTCTGGAGATTGAGCTATTGCGGAAATCGTGAAATTGCTGTTTAGCAGCGCCACCTGTTGAGCGATTTACACTAAAATGTATAAAACTTCAATTCATGTCAAGGACTAATTGAATCTGAAGTTTGATGAAAATCCGTGCATTAGGTCGTGAGATTAAGCTAATGAGGAAATCGTGAAAAATGCCTCATAGTAGCGCCACCTGTTGAACGATTTACACCAAAAACTAATCAGCACCAATTTATGTCAGGGGATAACTGAACATAAATTTTTAGTAAATTTCGTGCATTTGTTCTTGAGATGCCCACAAAATTTGTGTCACATATAGACAGACATTTTGTAAAAACACGTTTTTCGGAATCTCTGACACCTAAAACGTGTAAATCCGACGAAAACCGAAAATCGAAGATTTTCACGAATCCAATACTTTCTTCTTGTAAAGATTGAAGAAAGTAAAAGAGACAATTACACTATCGGCTATGGGCGGTAATTACTACGGGCGATTATTTTTTTCATTATAGCTCGCAATACTTTCTCAAAACAGAAAACTTTCATATACATTTTGACAACAATTACAAGAGAACCACTATGAGGAATTTCAGATTTGACCGAGGTAGAGCTTTAAACTTAAAAGTTTACTCTGATTCTATTTTATTTTAAGTTCTTAGATTCTAGAATATTTTTTTTTCAATCAATCTAATAAAAATCGGCAGTGTATTTCGATTGTAGCGGGAAATAAGCGTAGAAATAAATTAAAAGTAACTAGTATGTTGTAGCCATCACAAAACTTTATTTTATATAAATCATATCAATTAAATCATTTAAATAATACAAAAAATTACATCAATTTAGCACGAATTCAGATCAAAGTATATCTGAATTTAAAATTTGATGAACATTCGTCCATTAGTTCTTAAGATAGAGCTACAGCGGAAATTCTGAAAAATGTAGCAAAGCAGCGTCACCTGTTGAACGATTTACACCAAAACATAAACAGCACTAATTATACCTGAACTAAGGTATACCTGAATCTGATGTTTGATGAAAATTCGTGCATTAGTTCTTGAGATATAACTATTACAAGAAATGCTGCATAGCAGCGCTACTTGTTGGGCGAATTACACCAAAATAAATAAAACGTCAATTTATATGTCAAGGACTAACTGAATCTGAAGTTTGAAGAAAATCCGTGCATTAGTTCTGAAGATTGAGCTATTGCGGAAATCACGAAAAATGCTACGTAGCATCACCACCTGTTGAGCGATTTACACCAAAATGTATAAAACTTCAATTCATGTCAAGGACTAATTGAATCTGAAGTTTGATGAAAATCCGTACATTAGGTCTGGAAATTGAGCTATTCCGGAAATCGTGAATAATGCTGCATAGCAGCGCCACCTGTTAGCGATTTACACCAAAAACTAATCCGCCCTAATTTATGTCAGGGAATAACTGAATATAAATATATATTTTTTTTAATTTCGTGCATTAGTTCTTGAGATAGTGTGCCCACAAAATTTGTGTCACATACAGACAGACATTTTGTAAAAACATGTTTTTCGGAATCTCTGACCCCTAAAACTTGTAAATCCGTCGAAAACCGAAAGTCGAAAATTTTCACGAATCAAATACCTTCTTCTTGTGAAGATAGAAGAAAGTGAAAGAAACGATTACACTACCGTCTATGGGCGTTAATTACTACGGGCGATTATTTTTTAATTATATCCCGCACTACTTTCTCGATACAGAAATTTTCCACATAAATGTTGGCAACAATTCCACGAGAACCGATATGAAGAATTTCAGATTTGGCCGAGGTAGAGCCTCAAAAGTAAAAGTTTACTCTGATTCTATTTTATTTTAAGTTTTTGGATTCTAGAATATTTTTTTTCAATCAACCTAATAAAAATTGGCAGTGTATTTCGATTGTAGTGGGAATTAAGCGTAGAAATAAAATAAAAGTAACTAGTATGCTGTGGCCATCACAAAACTTTCTTTTATATAAATCATTTAAATAATACAAGAAATTACATCAATTTACCACCAATTCAGATCAAAGTACATCTGAATTTGAAGTTTGATGAACATTCGTGCATTAGTTCTTAAGATAGAGCTATAGCGGAAATTCAGAAAAGTGTAGCATAGCAGCGCCACTTATTCAGATATTTGCGCCAAAACATAAACAGCACTAATTGATATCAAGGTATACCTGAATCTGAAGTTTGATGAAAATCCAAGCATTAGTTCTTGAGATAGAGCTATAGTGGAAATTCTGAAAAATGCAGCATAGCAGCGTCACCTGTTGCACCAAACATAAACAGCAGTAATTCATATCAAGGTATACATGAATTTGAAGTTTGTTGAAAATCCAAGCATTAGTTCTTGAGATAGAGGTATTGCGGAAATTTGGAAAAATGCAGCATAGCCTGTTGAGTGATTTACACCAAGATGTAGAAAACTTCAATTTCTGTCAAGGAATAACTGAATCTGATAATTGATGAAAATTCATGCATGACTTCTAGAGATAGAGCTATAGTGCAAATCGTGAAAAATTCTGCATAACAGCGCCCCCTGTTCAGCGATTTACACAGGAAATTAATCAGCACCAATTTATATCTGGGACTAATGAATATGAATTTTTATTAAATTCCGTCCATTAGTTCTTGAGATAGAGCGCCCACAAAATTTGTGTCACACACAGACAGACTCACAGTTTCACAGACTCATAGACAGACTCACAGACAGACATTTTGTAAAAATATGTTTTTTGGGTTCCCTGACCCCTAAAACGTGCAATTCCGTCGAAAATCGGAATTCGAAAATTTTCATGAATCCAATACTTTCTTCTTGTAAAGATGAAAGAAAGAATAAATAACAAAATTTTTATTAAATGAAATTATGAAAAGCATCAACCACAGTTCTCTACAATTAATACATATTTTAAAATACTATTAAATTATCTAATCTAAATCTTAATTAATAAAAATGCAAGTCGTCTGAAAACCTGCTCCCTTTGGCTGCAATGCAGAAATGTACACGCGAAATTAATCTATCTAATACTTTAAGTTCACTCTCAGAAATAAAACTCTCAATTTTGACGATTCAGCAGTCCTCGAGCTATATTTCGTTGTTTTTGACAATCATTTCGTATCAAAATCACGTGACTTTTAACGACATGTAAACTCTCAAATATTTGACGAAGGTGTTTCTTCACTCACGGCCAGACTCAATGCATTTTAAGGAAACCGTACCTCCTCAAATCCTGCGACTTTAGCAAGCAAATATTTGCTTATGTTATTCCTGTCATAATTTATTTAAAAAATTTATGTTATTCCTGTCATAATTTATTTAAAAAATTTATGTTATTCCTGTCATAATTTATTTTAAAAATTGCACTTTTTAGCGCTTTTCAGAAAATGCTGAAACACAGGTAGTTATTGTTTCTGCATTAGTTATTTTTTTAGCTGTTAAAGTTTTTAAGAATGTTTATTATTATTTATATTATTATCATTTTACTTTGCTCTCTATGGTTTAATTCGAAAAGAATAAATTTCCTGTGTTTTACAAAATCGTTCAAAAAGAAAATTTGGTCAATAAAGTTTCAAAATTCCAAAATCTTTTTTTCATTTAAGAAATATATTCATATAACTATCAAATTAAATATGCATAATTGATCCCTCTCCCTTCTCTTCTGTAAACAGTAAAGTGTTAAAATCTTAACCAACTACTCAAATTGATAAAATCTCCCCCATATGTACTTTAAAATTCGTTATTTCTGAGCAACAAATTAACCAGACCATATTTTAATCATTCATCGAGCAAAGAAAATTTTCCTAATAAATTATATTAATCAAGCTATATTATAATTATTCATATTATAATTATTCATATTAACCATTGGAAATAACAATAATAAATTAGTCTTACTAATTAAAACTTGCAAGAATTATAACACCATCGATAAAATTACAACCAACCTTATAAAAATATAAATATACATTAGAATCCATTACATGCATGTAAAATCGTATCTGTTCCAGGACTCAATAGCTTAATAGCTAGAGTGACCGTCTCCCACACCGGAGGTCGTGAGTTTGAATCAACCCGAAGCTATTATTTTTTCTCCTGTCGATACAAGAGCTTCCAAACTGTTCAATAGGTGGCACCACCAGCCCTCTGATTGCACTTTTCAAATAAGCACTTTTGACGAAATTGTTATCCTCAAACAAGCGAAGAAAGTAATTTTCTCAATATGACGAAATATTCGCTCGGAGCATATCCCAGGAAATGGTTTCGTCAAAAATGAAGAAAATTTCGTGAAATCTGAGTATCCATTTCTGAGAGTGTTCTTTCTGTACGATCTCTCGAAGCTTGGCCCAACTCATCTGTGTTCAGATTCAGAAAATTAGCATAACTCAAGCAATTAAAAGTTCCATATCCCGGTCAATTTTAGTGTTAGATGAATGGGACTTTTTTTTTCGTCTTGCTTGTTAGTGTAACAGAAATATTTTTTATTAAATATCACTTATAAGACGAGGTACCGTACAAAACTTTAAATTTCGTAACATTTAAGAAATGTGTTTATTCATCAAAACGACTTATAAATAATTTTTTACTTCATCTAAAATATTTTTGTAATTAAATTTATATATCCATGACTAATAGAAATTTGCCATTGGACCATTTTGAGAGAGGACAACCTGTATACAAAATATGGTACAAGTTTTTCCCTTCATCAACTCTTCTGTATTTTATAAGAATTTTCAGTCGTAATTGTAACTTGAATATAGAAAACAATACGCATAAAATTTCTAATAGAATACAAATAATATAATTTGTTAGTTGTTTCTTAGAAGAATAGAATTTTTTAAAAGAATATAAAAGGTGTAACTTTTTTTTACTTAATAGAAAGGAAATCCGCAATAATCTTTATTATTCCCTAAGACTATTCAACTGATTAAAATCTCCAGATGTATTTTCGAGCTATTCAATGCGTTAAAGGAAAAAGTATCATAAAATGCTCAATATCTTCAGAAATGATTCTTCATAGATTTTCGATCTTAAGTAGTAATATTTGTAAAATATATCCCTTCAAATGTGATTTTACCTTATTTAATTTATAAGAAAGGATTGGAATGTTTAAACAAAATGATTATTGTAATCAATTCTATAAATTTTAACATATATTTTCATTCCAGAGGTATTTATTTTATAATGTGTATTGACTGTTGTTAAAAAGAATGTTGTTATAAATGTTTACTAAGTGGTAAGATTTTAAAATATTCTCCTTTCACTGTGGTTTTAACGGATTAACTTTTATTGTAATTTTAACAAGTAACCATTCTAAAATACCTTTAAATTTATCATTTTAATTTTTTTTACAAAGATAACAGCAAACTTTGTAAAAATACACATAAAATATGTCATAAATCTATTCTGCATATGGGTACACGTGTATTTTATTTATCTGTCTATTTTTAATCTAGGATATTTTTAGTTAAAAGCAATTTTTAGCTACAATTGTAATTTAAAATTACAAACAAAGCAAATGAAATTTCTAATGAACAAGTTATCGTTTTTTAGAACAATCGAATTTTGTGAAAAATATAAGCAGGGTGTTTGAACAAATATAAATTCAAGCTGTAAAAAATTATAAATAAAATATGTGTTTATATACTTTTATGTATAAAATACGCGACACGTTTTCCCTTCCGCCTAATTCACTTTTGTTTGATAAAAATATTTCGTAATTGAAACTTGAACATAGAAAACAAAACGCATAAAATTTCTAAAAGAATAAAGGTACTATAATTTGTTACTTGTTTCTTTGAAGAATGGATTTTCTAAAAGGATATAAAAGGTGTAACTTTCTCTTTTACTTAATAGAAAGAAAAACCTCAGTTTTCTTTATTATCCCCTAAGATAATTCAACTGATTAAAATCTCCAGATGTATTTTTTGAGCTATTCAATGCGTTAAAGAAAAAAGTATCATAAAATGCTCAATATCTTCAAGAAATCTCATTTCATAGATTTCCTATCTTATGGGGTCTCAAAACTCTTAAAATTGGAAAAAAATGAAAAAAAAAAAAAAAAAAAAAGACAATTTTCAACATTTAATATCTTAAATGCATATGATTTTAAAACACAATTTTTATTAGGATGAATGATATAAGTATGTTTTTTTCATTTCATGTATTTATAAAATTGCAAGATGCAAAATTAGAATTTATAGGGGGCTCCAAACCGTCAGATATTTGACGAGCAGAAAATTGGTATAACAGCTTACGCGCAAGTTAACAAAATAAATATTGCAACTAGAATGAAAATTTGGGTGCCTACTTCAGATTTTAATAATCACCCTAAATCTAAATAAATTTGTATTTAAAAGATTTTTATATTTTGTAATACAAAGTTGAGTTAAGCTAATACAAAGTTTAGAGAATTTCAACAGTATAATCACCTAAAAAAATATTTCCTCTAAGAATAAAAAGAGGATTTTAGGTTCAGTTCATACAAACTACCATGAAACACGTGTTTTGAAAATTACATGAAAAAATATTCAGAAGTTTTTGAGATATCCTGTGCGTTATGCCTAAAACTTCTTTTACAGAAAAATTACTTCAAAGATTCGGAAACGCCGTTTCAGCTGTTGAGCAGGTATAATTCTAAAAGCCATAACTTCTGTTCTAATAAGAATTTTAAGGAAACAATTATATCAAAATAATCAGAAATAAGGAGTTTAACATATAAAAAAATTAAAATTTTGAAAATTAGGAAGAATTAAGAGTCCTGAGACCTCTTATGTAGTAATATTCGTAAAATATATCCCTTCAAATGTGATTTTAGCTTATTTAATTTAGAAGGCAGGTTTTGAATGTTTAAACAAATTCATTATTGTAATCATTTCTAAAAATTTTAAATTATATTTTCATTCCAGAGGTATGTATTTTATAATGTGTATTGGCTGTTGTTAAAAAAAAACATTTAGGATTCAGACTACGTGGTAAGATTTTAAAAGATACTCCTTTCACTGTGATTTTAACTGATTACATTTCATTGTAATTTTAACTAATAACCATTCTAAAGTATTTTCAAATTTATCTTTTTAATATATATATGACGTAAAGCGAGGAGGGTTCGCGCGGTAGGAGAGATTGCACACAAAGAGATTCGACGGGAAGGAGTAGAGTGCGCGCCCGGCGAACTTAAACGATTTCTTATAAACTACTAACCTGGACTAAGTATGCGAACACCAAAAATTCATTTTAAAAGTTGCCATATTTAAATAAAAGGTCGCGCAATCTCTCTTACCAAAATAGAAGAGTTTGCGCATCTGCTACTTAGGAGAGGTGGCGCATTTCCCCATAAGTTTAAGAGCTAGGAGAGATTACACAGCTTATTGATAAATTTGTATAAATTGCAAATTGCGTGTAAAACATATGAATGAATCAATTTTGAAATAATTTCTGAAAAACACATAATTATCAAAACTAAATTTGGCAACAAATTAATTTGCAAAAAATACATTTGCAGATAAATTTTTTATTAATAAATTAATAATACAGTTGTTATTAAATAAATTTTATGGAAATATTTTTGTTAATAAATTAATAATATATTTGTTAATAATTTAATTAAATATTTACATATACTGTTTTAATTTATGAGCAATTAATTCGCTAATAAATTAATTTTGATAACTAAAATAAATTTTCTAATACAATGTTTTGAAAAAGCTTTCACCCATTCCAAGTAGTGTAATGCCATCGAAATCAAAAGGAAACAGAGTGCAACTAATGTTACTGATCCACAAAATATAGATGAAAATAGACTTAAGAAGGATGCCGCTAAAAAAAACAGCTGAAGATAAGGTGCTTCCACAAAAAGTGGGATACAAAAAACTCAAGGAAAAAAACCGAAGGTCAATGAGAATGAGTGCGCTGAATGTCTGGAATTATACCAGGAGACAACTTCGACAAATGACTGGATTCAATATATTGCTTGTTGCAGGGGATGCACGATTTACAACAATAAGTGCATCGATTGTGGACGACGACAACTTCGGTTAGAAAAGAAAATACAATGAAACTGTGGAAATGGAAATGAAGTAATTTTCAAGTTAAACATGTTATCACTTGATTAATGTTATTTTGTAATCTTAGTAGGGCTTGCTTTTACTCATATTTTAATCTTCTTAAAAAATGTTAACTGTTGTTAAAATTCTTTCTGTTATTTATTATTTAAACAATTGGTTGAAATATTCACTCCTAATACAATAATATTTACTCACAAAAACCTTTCAACAATGCCGATTAAGTGTAAAATTGTAGATATTATTAATAACAATCTCTTCTACCTATGTGCGCAATCTCTCCTACCCATGTGCGCGTTCTCTCCTACCCTTAAAGGAGATATTGCGCAAAATAGTTTTCTTGGTTTTATTACTGCTGTTCTATTAAATTACAGTATAACAACAAACGAACGACGGAAATGCATAAAAAAAATGTCAAAATTATTCATGAATAGTTTAGCAAAATATTAATATTTAGATTTTTTTATTATCATTCTTTTGAAATGTGCGCAGTCTCTCCTCGCTTTACGTTATATATATATATATATATATATATATATATATATAACAATTAATTAAACATAACCTTCCACCGTCAAATATTATGAATTAAAGCTGTAAGTATTAAAAAAAAAAAAAAAAAATAATATAAGAATTATTATGGAAGAAAAAGAAAAAAGTGGACACCGACAAAAATTGAAAAGCTTATACATTGAATTACGTTATCAAGGGCACAGAATTCAATGATATAAGCAAAATGGTTGTTTTCTGTGGGAAAAATAAGCTAAAGCTAAAGTTATTTTCCCCTGTGCCCAAACAACCATAAAATCAAGTGAATTGATTAAAAATGAAAGCAGAATAGAAACAAATAATATGAAATGGAAGAATCAATAAAACGTATTTAAATATTTATAGGATATAAAATATAAATAATAAACACCATACCGATTAATATTTCAGTATTTTACAAAAATCCACGCGCACATGGCTGCCAGTATATCAAAAAGAATAAGGTGAATAAAACAGTTAAGAAATCACAGTAAATGATACCAAAGGATGCAGTTAATACATTTTGAAATAAAATTTGAAATACCTTGTTAAACACATTTAATCTAATATAAAATAAATAGATATTAATTACATATTTAAAATGCACTATTAAATTAATTAATACCAGTTTAACAATATCGTCAAAATTTGGCTAAAAATTCCCCCTGGTGTATTAAATTATAACTGAAATGGAGCTAGAAAAATTAACAATTAGAGCTATCTTAAAGAGACAAATTTAGTGCTGCCATCTAGTATTACTTCTATTAAACAACTAACGCAAGATAAATATTTGTAAGCATTTGAATGTAAATAATTGTATAAATAATTGTAAGCATTTGAATGTAAATAACTGTATAAACAACAAAACCAAACATATCCTTATATATAGAGAATTATAAACCGAATATAAACCACGCAATGTATTTAAAAACTATTGTAAATAAAATATAAAAGCATACAATATATTCTATTAGCTAACTTATTTAAACTAAACTAAGAAATAAATAATTCTAGAACATTGATAATATATAGCATATAGCTATATGCTATAAAACAAAATAAAATTCAGTAATATTTCATTTAAATAATTATTAAATATAAAAATTATTTTTTATGAATTATATATCAGATATTTATAAAATGAACAGGAAATAAAAAACATGTGGAAGTAAATAGAAGGTTAAATGATACTTAAATACCCATTACTTAAAAAGCACAAATAAAGAGTGTGGATTATCTTCAGACATCCATAAAAAACCATAAAGTATGAATGTGGGACATTCAAGAACATTAATCCGATAATAAATATTAAAAATAATAGAGTAATAATAATAAAAATAATTACCCAATTTTAATGCATACAGTATAACTATATTTATATTATACATACTTATATGTATATTATTCACTGTAAGAATGGCGTACTATTAGTAATTAATATGATATTGTCCTTAGTAAATTTAAAATTTAATAACAAATAATTGTAAATTAGATTAATCAATAATTAGGCTAATTATAATATTAATGAAATTCTCCAATTACATATAAAATATCAAATCAACATCCATATAAAATACGTAACAAAAATATAGTAATAATACAAGAGCCCCCATTTTTTTTATTATATATAATTAACTATTGCGTATTATCCAGACAACACCACCCTCCTCCGTACTCTAACATATACCCACCCAACCATCCTATAATATTTTTTTATATTATTTTACATTTTTTAATTTTTTATAGATATTTTTTTATTTTATAATTTTTTTGTAATTTTGTTTACGCATGTGTTAATTTGTTTTAATAGATCATGTAAGAAAAGTACTAATTGTATATTAATGAATATATGAATTTTTTTGGAAAACCATGATTTAATGCATCATTAATTAGTTTTTTAATATTATTGTTAATTAGAGGAGAAGAACATAAACATTTTATTCTATATAAATGATTAAGTATTATATTCCGAAATACAGAATGATGTAGACAAGATTTAAAATTTGTAAATGTATTAACTTTGAATTTAAATTCTTTACGTTTGTCATATAAATCTGTGATTGTTTTATTGTCTTTGACTGTAATTTTAAGATCTAAGAAGTTAATTGTATTGTTAGATAAAAGGTTTTCCGTTAATTCCAAATTAGTGGGATAATCAACTGGAAATCGAGTAATTGCAGATTGATCAGTATCAATTAAAATGATGTCATCAATATAACGATATAAATGTAGATTATTATTAGTAAAATTACGTTCATAATGATATAAGTATAAGTCAGAGAGTAAACTGGGAGTACAACCGTCTTGTGGTATACCGACATGCTGTAAATATAAAGTATTATCTTGCAATATATAATTATTATAGATAATGAAGTTAGTTAAAGATTTAAAATATGCAATATCTATATTAGATGGTAATTCCAGTTTTTTATAATATTTTTTAAATAATGAATTTATAATTTTATGTAAATCTAATAGGTCTATATTATTAAAAAGATCTTTGAAGTCATATGTCGTTATATTATAAACACAATGAAGATTTTTTAAAATATTAACAAGTTGATAGCTATTTTTTATACAATGTGTATTATCATTATTTGTAGTAAGTACATATAATTGATTAAGAATTTTTAAGAGAAGTGTATTGGCTTTATTATTATATGTATTACAACCAATAGTAACAGTACTAAATTTAATAGGAGTTTTATGAAATTTGGGAATAAGAACTAAATATGGATAAATAAAATTAGTAGATAAAATATTTAATAGTTTATAATAACTTCGAATTTTACGATTATTTACAATTACAGTTTCATTAGTTTTTTGAAATGACTTATTAGAAGAAATAGAATTTGTCAGAAGTTGGTGATAATATGATTTACATATAATAGCATAATTGTTAGGAGATTTGTCTACATATGTAATAACGTAGTTTTTTTGTAATTTAGTAATTTGTTGGAAATAATGCTTAGTATTAATAGAAACCAAATCAGCAATATTATTTTTTAAAGCCATAGTTAATTTTTCAATTACTAATATCTTCCATTGATTAAAATATTCAATAGGCTTATTATAAGAGATAGAAATTTTATAAATAAAAATATCAATATCATATGTAAACTGTTTGATAATAGATTTAACATTAAATTTAGATGGAAGTCTATATTTAGTACCATAACCCATTAGTTGTTTCAATTTAAAATCATGAACAATATCAAGATTTCCAGTGATTATATGTCCATGATCATTGTTTATGTATTTTTTAGAGTGGGGTCTTTGCAGTTACACGGAAAATTACTTGCAGCAGATGTATTTTTTGAAAATGTATTGTAGTTAAAAATCTTTCTCCCAATTGTATTCGGATATTTAAAGGTTTTTGATATATGAAGATTATTGATAGGAAAAAAAACAATTTTTATCATTAATTATAGAATTGATATTAATTTTATTAAATATGTGATTTTAAAAAGTAATTATCATTTGAGTATTCATGTTCTGAATTTTGTGTTTTTTTTTGTAAATTAATATTTAAAAGATTAACCCTACTCATAATAAGGTCAAAGTAAATATCAGAGAAATGTTTAAAGAAAGATTTACTTAAAAAGACATTTAAATGTTGTACAAGCTGTTTCTTTTTAATAGCAAAGATGTTTTTTCGAATTAACAACCAGTTATAATTCTCTAAGTAATTTCGTTGAAGATCATTAATTTGTTTTGTGATAGATTTTTTGGAAACTACAACTGATGATGAACCCTTTCCGCGTTTATTACGTGTTGTTTTAGCATTTAAATTATGATTAAGAGTAGGATAAATTGGAGAATAATCAATATTGTTATTTATAGATGTGAAGACTTTGACAGGTCTGTTAAATACTTCACTATTAAGTCCACGAGGATAAATTGTGTTATAATATTTCATATATGATGATTCCATATAAAGACGTTCTGATTTATTTTTTAGAATTTGAAGGATTTCAATTGTCGTATTTTTAAATAGATGTTTATGGAAATGTTGAATTTCAGCTGTAGATTGTATATTTTTTGCTTTGTTGTTATTAGAGTCTGAACGATGATGATTGATTCGTTTATGAATTGGACCTGATGTTTCACCAATATATTTCATATTACATAAGTTGCATTTTATACTATAAATAACATTAAATGCTTTACAAAAACTTGAATAATTAGGATCTGAGACAATTTGTGTCTGAGCAGCGTATGGACATGTCTTGCACCGAGAATCATAGCACTTACGAAAAAATAAAGGACGAGGGGGGGAGTATAAATGGTCGCTGGATGACGATCCAGGAACAACCCAATTATTATTCCTGTACCGGACACTACACTGCATAGATGCTAAGTGTATCTTGCCAGTATCGAGATGTTTACTAAGAACTGCCATATAAAAATTATGTATGGAAAATGCAATAATTGCCAAAAAAAATAAGAAATTTTAATAATTTAATTAAATTAGCCTTGATTAAATAATAAAACTTGAGTAAGAAAAAATATATACAATATTTACAATAATAGAAGCAGAACGCAGAAACAATCTTCAAATTATCCATAACCAAATTATGAAAACCCAAATATCGTAGACTAATAATAGCAAGAAACCACTAAACTATTTTATAACAAATAAGTCAAAAAAGATCCGCATAACATCCAAATCCTAGAACAACTATAACCATGCAAAGACAACCAAAATGCATACCCAACTAACCACTCAGATCAAATTAAAATGAATTTAAACTAAAGCAAATTAACATTAAATCTATGAATAGGAATAATTATTGCTACCAAATTAATGTATATATAAAATGATTATCTCTACAGAATTATGTAAAGCTATAGCAAAAATAGAAAATATATAGGACAATATCATACACTAACTTCAAGAAAATTCAGATAAAATCATAACTAGAAAATTAAAAAACATTAAATAAATCGTTGCAATGATAGGAATGAAAAAATAAATGGAATCCTAAAATAGGTATCAGATAACTACATGGTAGAAATCATATTGATAATACACATAGATAGTGCGCTAATTGCAGCAATGATCTAAGCGTATAATATTTAAAAGATTGCTAAATAATTTAGCGACCTGGGAATATATATAAATATATATAAGGTACCATAAGGAAAAAATACATCAAAATGAATTGTTGACATTCAAAATAAAAAGATATTTAAAAATATCGTAAAAAGCATACATTCATAATTACTTGCGCAAATGCATCATAGTAATTTGAATGCTAATATATAACCATTAATTAAACATAACCTCCCACCGTCAAATATTATGAATTAAAACTGTAAGTATTAAAAAAAAAAAAAAAAAAATTAATATAAGAATTATTATGGAAGAAAAAGAAAAAAGTGGACACCGACAAAAATTGAAAAGCTTATACATTGAATTACGTTATCAAGGGCACAGAATTCAATGATATAAGCAAAATGGTTGTTTTCTGTGGGAAAAATAAGCTAAAGCTAAAAGTTATTTTCCCCTGTGCCCAAACAACCATAAAATCAAGTGAATTGATTAAAAATGAAAGCAGAATAGAAACAAATAATATGAAATGGAAGAATCAATAAAACGTATTTAAATATTTATAGGATATAAAATATAAATAATAAACACCATACCGATTAATATTTCAGTATTTTACAAAAATCCACGCGCACATGGCTGCCAGTATATCAAAAAGAATAAGGTGAATAAAACAGTTAAGAAATCACAGTAAATGATACCAAAGGATGCAGTTAATACATTTTGAAATAAAATTTGAAATACCTTGTTAAACACATTTAATCTAATATAAAATAAATAGATATTAATTACAGTATTTAAAATGCACTATTAAATTAATTAAAGCAGTTTAACAATATCGTCAAAATTTGGCTAAAAATTCCCCCTGGTGTATTAAATTATAACTGAAATGGAGCTAGAAAAATTAACAATTAGAGCTATCTTAAAGAGACAAATTTAGTGCTGCCATCTAGTATTACTTCTATTAAACAACTAACGCAAGATAAATATTTGTAAGCATTTGAATGTAAATAATTGTATAAATAATTGTAAGCATTTGAATGTAAATAACTGTATAAACAGCAAAACCAAACATATCCTTATATATAGAGAATTATAAACCGAATATAAACCACACAATGTATTTAAAAACTATTGTAAATAAAATATAAAAGCATACAATATATTCTATTAGCTAACTTATTTAAACTAAACTAAGAAATAAATAATTCTAGAACATTGATAATATATAGCATATAGCTATATGCTATAAAACAAAATAAAATTCAGTAATATTTCATTTAAATAATTATTAAATATAAAAATTATTTTTTATGAATTATATATCAGATATTTATAAAATGAACAGGAAATAAAAAACACGTGGAAGTAAATAGAAGGTTAAATGATACTTAAATACCCATTACTTAAAAAGCACAAATAAAGAGTGTGGATTATCTTCAGACATCCATAAAAAACCATAAAGTATGAATGTGGGACATTCAAGAACATTAATCCGATAATAAATATTAAAAAGAATAGAGTAATAATAATAAAAATAATTACCCAATTTTAATGCATACAGTATAACTATATTTATATTATACATACTTATATGTATATTATTCACTGTAAGAATGGCGTACTATATATATATATATATATACAGAATAGATTTATAACATATTTTATGTATAACTTTACAAAGTTTGTTGTGATCTTTCTTCAAATCAATATAAAATAAAGAAATATATAAATTTCTTTATTTTATATTGATTTGAAGAAAGATCATGGCAAACTTTGTAAAATTATACATAAATTATGTCATAAATCTATTCTGTATATAGGTTTGAAATGTATTTTATTATTTTTAATCTAGGATATATTTTTTTGAAAAGCAATTTACAGTCGCATATGTAATTTAAAATTGGAAACAAAACAAATAAAATTTCTGATGCAATACTAATACATGTTATCGTTTTCTTACAACAATAGAATTTTGTGCAAAAAATATAAGCAATGTGTTTGAACAAACTAAATTCAAGCTGTGCAGAATTATAAATAAAATATGTGTTTATGTACTGTTATGTATAAATTACGCGATACGTTTACCCTTCAGTTTAAATCACTTTTGTTTGATAAGGATTTTTCGTAATTGTAACTTGAACATATAAAAAACGCATAAAACTTTTAATGCAATACAAATACTACAACTTAAACATTTCTTAAAACAATATAATTTTTTAAGAGAATATAAGAATTGTAATTTTTTTCTTTACTTAGAAAGAAAACCCGCAATTTTCATTATTAACCCTTCAGACGATTCCACTAATTAAAATCTCCAGATGTATTTTCGAGCTATCCAATGCGTTAAAGGAAAAAAAGTATCATAAAATGCTCAATATCTTCAGAAATGTCACTTCATAGATTTTCTATCTCAAGTACTAATATTCGTAAAATATATCCCTTCAAATGTGATTTTAGCTTATTTATTTTATAAGAAAGTATTTGAGTATTTAAACTAATTAATTATTGTAATCAATTTTAAAATGTTTAAATTACATTTTCATTCCAGATATATTTATTTTATAATGTGTATTGGGTGTTGTTAAAAAACGTTTAGAATTCTGACTGAGTGGCAAGATTTTAACATATTCTCCCATTACTGTGATTCTAACTGATTGTATTTCAATGTAATTTTAACTAATATTCGTTTTTAAATATTTTTAAATTACTCTTTTCTTTATACAAGGTAATAAAACTTGGCTTCTCGCTTCATAGAATATACGTGAAAAGCATTTTTTAAATTGATAATAGATTTTTTACATTTAATATATTTTTTTAGAATACTCACTTACTATAGAATAATCTAAAATTATATTTATATGAAAACTAGCAAACAATCATTAAAATTTTAAAATTTATTCGATGCTTTCGTATTGGAGTTAACAACCGAAGAAATCGCCAAAAATCAGTATTTACAACCAGCCCTTTTTATTGCTTTGCTTCAGCTTTTTTTTAAATGTTCGATTAAATGTCTTAAATTTGTGTTTTATGTATATTTTATTTGTTGATTGATGAATGTTTTAATTTCGTTATGGAACGTAATCTGGGAAAAAATGATGAGCTATTTATATTATTTTAAGCGCAAACGGATTTATCTTCCGTAATCTTCCACACGCCATAGTGATACATTTAAAAAATAATAATGTTTCACAATTATTTTAAAAACATTTAAATTGAGTAAATAGCGATACAGTTTGTAGACAAATGACGATACGGTTTTTTAAAAAAATGCATTTTAAAGTGAATTTTTTCCCTATTCGACGATACAAAAATTGAAAATGTGCGATGTTTAAAGTTTTAAAAAAATTTAGTAAAAATTAAATTTAATAGTTTTTGTTGCCACTATCAAAAGGACGTCAGCGTTATGCAAAAACACGTTTGTCCTTTATAATAAAGATATACATTTCTTTATATTGTATTGCATTGAATAAAGGTGATAGCAAAGTTTGTAAAATTATACATAAAATATGTTATAAATCTATTCTGTGTATTTGTTAAACGTGAATTTTATTTGTTTATTTATTCAATTTTAATCTAAGATATCTTTATTTGAAAGCAATTTTCTGTAACCTTTGTAATATAAAATTGGAAACCAAACACATAAAATCTCTGATGCAATACTAATACATGTTATCGTTTTCTTACAATAGAATTTTGTCAAAATATATAAGCGATATATATTTTACTTTTTACTTAGGAGATACATAAACCGCATTCTCTTTATTATTGCCTTAGAAGATTCAACGGATTAAAATCTCGAGATGTATTTTCTACCTTTTGAGTGCGGTAATAGAAAAAATAACCATCAACTGCTCGGCATTTTAAGAAATGTTACTTCATAGATTTTCAATCGCAGCATTTGATCGTAAGTTGTAATACAGTAAAATTCGGATTATCCGTCCCTCACGAGGCCGACGGTGTGACGGATAACCAAAATAGACAGATAATTGAAGACCGCTACTAAAATTATATATCTATATATTAATTTATATGAAAAAATAATAATTCAAAGATTTATTTTTATTTGTTGTCTACTTAAGTTTATAAAAAGCATAACTGATAATAAGAAATATATTTAATGGACAAATTTAGAATTTTATTGAATACATGTGTAGTACTTATTTTCATCCCAAGTGAGCCATTATAATTTTTTGTTTGCGGTTTGCTTGCGCTTTTACTGCAGCAAGATTACTAATTCTACTTAAGGTGTCTTGTACCTTTTAAACGAGTCGAAAGTTATCGAAAAACTTCAAAGTTAGAATTAGTCTATCTTCAAAACCTTTTTATGTAAATGAAATTTTGGATATTGATTAAACAGATTGTGCTTTATGCTACCTTTATAAATTTATTAGCTTTTTTCAGAATTTGTGTATTGTTGAAATCAAAATAGCTCTTTTCTTACTCCATAAAGTCCTTGCGCGTATGATATCTTGAGAAAGTATCTATGGGTGGTCATGAAATTAGGTAAACGTACTAAACAAATATGTGTGTTTAAAATGAACTACTTTTAAGTACTTATTATTTAAGTACTTATTATGGTATTATTTTTGGGTTATGACTATTTTTATTCATTAAAAATGTAAAATTTTGATTTTTTTTAATATATATATATAGATAATGAAATAATTTCGGCCTAAGTGTAGTTCATTTTAAACACACATATATTTTTAGTACCTTTAACAAATTTCATGACTATCCATATATACTTTCTCAAGATATGCGCGCAATGAATTATGGAGTAAAAATTAAAAAATAAAAAGCTATTTTGATTTCAATAATACACAAATTCTGTAAAAGGCTAATAAATTTCTAATGGCAGCATATTACAGAACACAATCTGTTTGATCAATATCCAAAATTTCGTGCTTATACATAAAAAGGTCTTGAAGATAGACTATTTCAAACTTTGAATTTTTTCGTTAATTCTCGTCGCTTTTAAGGGGGTTCGGGACACATTTAAAAATAATTTTTATTTATTGAGTTCAAATCGTGAATTTTTTTGTGATGGTTAACAATATCATTTGTAAACAAAATCGCAACATAAAACTTCTCATTTTTTTTAAATTAAAATTCAAAATTTATTAAAAAAGTGGGGTAATTTAAAATCGTTATAACTCGAAATATTATTTGTAGAATTTCAATTTTTTAGTATTTAAATACACAGAAATATAAACGTTTTAATTTTGATTCAGTATTTTTTAAAATATTAATTAAAAAAATCAAAAATATTTAAAATGAAAAATTAAAAAAAAATGATGTAACTTTCTTAAAAAATCATATTTTCAAAAGTAAATGTTTTTCTTCAAATTTTCTGAATCAAAGTTAAAGTAAACTAATTGAAAAAGGCTTGTTCCAAGTTTGAATTATTTATCTTTAACGGTTCTTGCGTTACAACAATTTAAATACCAGAAATGGTGAAAAAACCCATCATGAAGAAAAACGCATTTTCACCAGAAGTCGTTTGCATGACAACCATTGCTTGAAAGCTAGATTTTGAAAACAAACCAAAACAAAAAAAAATTAGTATGTTCCGTTCTAATTAAGATAGAAACATGATTGGAAAGTCATTTTAAGTAGGAGAAATCAGTGAATTTTTTACTGCAATATTTTTTTTTTTAGAAAATTTAAAGATTTTTGTGTCCCGGACCCTCGTAAACGGTACAAGACCCCTTAATAAAAATAATTTCGGTTGGATCTGCTTCATGACTGACTCCTGAATCACCATCCTCCAATCTGCTTCACACTGTAAAAAAAAAATCTGTAGTTCTACAGATGTAAAGTTACATGCTTACTAAATTTCACCTGTAACTGTACGAAAAAAGCTGCAAATCTACAAAACTAGTTTTTGTAAAGCTACAAAAATCTGTAACTTTACAAATGAATCTGCTAAAATTTCAGTAATCGTACTAAACTTTTATTTGTAACCCTGGCTGCAGTTACATGAAAAGTTCTCGGAATCCCAGTTTCCAAAAAAATTCTTAGTAACCTTACAGATTTTTTGATTTTCGACGCAAAAGTGTGTCTGTTACATGAAATTTTGTTGTTGCCGTTACATGAAAAGTTCTAGGAATCCAAGTTTCCTAGAAAAACTTTAGTAACTTCACAGATTTTTTTTTACAGTGCAGGTTTGTCTGGATTCAAAATATTTTGAATTATTTGGTCAGCGTTAATTCTTCATAACCAGTGTCCTTTTTGTCACAATTGAACCAGTTTGCGTTTTGATCAGCTGAAATATTTTCTAGCTGCTGTTCCTGACGTCAGACAATTGTTTTACTCAAAATAACGCCCGCCGTCTCATTCGGGATGGCGTGCATTTGAATTTCCGTTACTCGTTTCTGATAAAAAAAAAAAAAAAAAAAAAAAAAAAAAAAGAAATACAATTTAACAAATTACAATGACCATTTGGAAAATGATTTTTTCAAAGACTAGAATTTAAGACATAAAAAATCGCACGGAGTTGATCATGTATTACGTACGCCATGGATTACATTTTTCGGTACTGTAAATTTTTAAACTTCTACGGAGCTGGTCATACATTACGTACGCCATGGATTAAACATTAATATTCCTGGACCAATTTTAAATGAAATTTTATTTTTAAACTTCTAAACATCCCACAATATTACTTTTTACCCCGTCGTATAGAGAAAAAAAATTTCTTTTAAATGCAATTTGTTTGAAAGCTGTATCTCAATTTGTTTCTGTTTTTTTTTTTTTTTTTTTTTTTTTTTTTTGTAATTTTTATTGCTTTTTTTGTCATAGTGGCAACAGAAGTATCCATCTCTGTTGAAAGTAAAGGGAAAATACAGATTACTGTATAGACCAATCAGAAAACGAATAAAATGCAGATTCAACTAATAAAAAGCTTCAGATATGTTTTTGATTTCCTATCCTGACGAGGAAAATAACCACTTTTTCCAAATAGTTTAAAAAAATGCAATTTAACAAATTATAACGACCATTTGGAAAATGATTTTTTCGAAGACTAAAATTTAAGACGTAAAAAATCGCACAGAGTTGATCATACATGAACAAATTTTAAAAGAAATTTCAGTTTTACAATTTTCGGTACTGTAATTTTTTAAACTTCTACGGAGCTGGTCATACATTACATACGCCATGGATTAAACATTTATTCCTGGGTCAATTTTAAATCAAATTTCATACATTACATACGACATGGATTACATTTTTCGATACTGTAAATTTTTAAACTTCTACGGAGCTGGTCATACATTACGTACGCTATGGATTAAACGTTAATATTCCTGGACCAAATTTAAATGAAATTTCATTCTTAAACTCCTAAACACCCCACAATATTACTTTTTACACCGTCGTATAGAGAAAAAAAATGTACTTTTAAATGTAATTTGTTTGAAAGCCCAATTTGTTTCTGAGTTATTAATTTTTTTTTTGTAGCTTTTATTACTTTTTTGTGATAGTGGCAACAGAAGTATCCATCTCTGTTGAAAGTAAAGGGAAAATACAGATTACTGTATAGACCAATCAGTGTTTTTAATTTCCTACCCTGACAGAGGACAATAACCATTTTTCCAAATGGTTAAAAAAAGAAGTAGGATATAGGGGGCCCTAGGTGGCGGTTGATAGAGCGGCGAGTAATCTAACGTTTACTGCATACATAAAATATGTTCTTTCTGTTGGAACTTTAACTGATTTAAATTATGAGAAAGAATTTCAGTGCTAAAATATGATGATTATTGAAGTCATAAAACAAATTGAACATTATATCGATTTTCTTTTTGTAGTTTTATAGTTTATAATATGCATTCACTAATTTTGAGTAAGAAACTAAGACTTCCAGTTTATGGGCTTTATTGTAAAATATTTTCTTTCAAATGTAATCTCAGTTGTTTAGAGGGGAGTTGGAAAGCCCTATACCTACACTGTTAAAACTAGAGGTTGCATATGGCACCTCCTAGGGGTGAAACGCTTGTCTCATGAGCGACCCCCCTACGGGAGCCAGATTTGCACCCTTAACTAGGGTGAAAAAGTGGCACCCCAAAACCAGGGTGCCACAAAGGGTGAAAGGATGTACCACAAGGGAGAATAATGGCACCCCTACAATGTTGGCCAATATTTCTATTGTGTCGTTTGGATAATCGTGTCCGTTTGGGAAAATCAATTCGTACCAGAAAATTCTATCATTTAATTATTAGACATCGATTCCGATATCTAATTACTAGGCAGAATTTTCCGGTTATATTAGGTTATAACTTTTTAGATATTAATTACTTTTTTTGAATCCAACCAACTGCGGTTTACAGATGCGGTGAACGTAAACTTCTCACTGAGATAGAAGTTTATGCTCAGGAGATTTCTAGCCTTATTCAACATAAGGCAGAGAAACCTGGCTCTATCAAACAACGGTAAAAATTATCTATGGAAAATGTAGCAATAAGAAACATTCAGTAGAAAGTGGTGGGAGCAGACTTTTCTGTTAGTGACGAAAAAACTGTCTGACAAAATTATAATTTTATTATCTCATACTCTTTCAATCACAATAGACTTCCTTTTTTTACATTCTTTTAACAAAGATTTATTTAAATATCACTTTTTATTATTAAGTTTGTTGGAAATTTAAAAAGAAATTATGTTGATACTAAATTTGTATTCTTTCAATAATAAAAAATAAACTTAATTTAAAAGTCTGAAATTCGAGATCATTATAAAAATATAAACATAGTTTCCCTTAATAAATACATAAATTGATCTCTTTTTTACGTAAAAACACTATGTAATAAAAAAGCATCTGTCGTTTTTTATAAAAATAACAATTGTTATATTTTAACATCGTTATAGGCAATACATTATTTTTTTTAAATACAAATAATTCTAGAGCAATAATTGCAGATTTCATTATTAAGTTTGTATACTATAGCACTATCAATAGATTTTAATAAGAAATGCTTTTCTTGAAAAAAAATTTCTATTTTCAATCTCTATAAATTTCTAAATAAATTGTACTATAGAAAATTTTCCATACCAATCTCAATAGATTTCTATGTAATTTTGTTCAAATATATATACATATATATAAATAACATATTACATTCCTAAAGAAATTTTTTTTTATAAGTTAAATTTCATAGCAGGCTTTTCCATTAAAAAACGCTTCGATGAAAACGATAGAAATGGGCGGTCCTTCAGAACTTTCCATTAACTTTGTTCAAGATTACAAACTTGGTCAGATATTCTAAATGTCAACATATATCTTGAAATGTCTAAAAAATGATATTGTTTTTACGAACGTCGATAGATCTCTCTGAATGTTGGAATACTAATATCATTTTTACAACATTGGCAAATGTAAATAATATATAAAAAATAAGGCATTAAAAAATCAAGTTTTCAAAAAATGACAAAATTGTTAAATTTTATAGTTAAGAATACTATTTACGTATTATAATGTAACAATTAATCCAAAAAATTTGTTTGGATGCTTTCTTTTAAAAACTAATTTTAAGGTACATCTGTGAATATCGGCAGATATTGTAAATTTGACGTCTGCATCCAGTGACTTTGGAGATATTGGCCAATATTGATCGGGACATTGGCCAATATTGATCGGGACATTGGCCAATATCTGTGTGCTACCTGTGTCTTACAGCCATAGATTTCACTTCCCGACGAAGAAATATGGCACCCCACACTCGTCACAGCGCATGCGCTAAGTGCCAGTCCCCTGTGGGATGCCATATTTCTATCACACAACACCTTAATTACTCCAGTCACGCATTGAGAAACCAATCGGCACCCCAACCACATTTCGAAGCCTCTTGGTGCCAATTGATACCGTGTTTTCACCCCAGTCTTTCAAAAGGCACCGAAAAGTCACCTTCAGTTTTAACAGTGTAGCATGTTAAATTAATCTTCCTTTTCTCAGAAAATATCAAAAATATTCTCATTAAATTTTTTATATGCATAATATAGATACCTAATAAATTGAAGGTAAATTTATAAACAGACATTATTTAGTTCTTTCAAAATATATCTGGAATAAAAACCACTTTTAAATAATTAAAAAAAATGCTTTTTTTCAAAGAAAAACATTTTTATAAACATTTTGTACACATGTAATTAACACAAGTTTACTTCAGATTGATCTGGGATATGTGTAAAATATTCAGCCAAAATTACAGACAGTAATACGTAGTACTTTCTGTGAAAAGGTACATAAAATTTCAAAACACAACATTTTGTAAAAATTTAGTTTCAATTTCATGTAATTTAAAGCTTATGTATGATTTAAACAAACGGAATTGCTTTTTAAAAAAGGTTAACTTCTTGTTGCTGTAAAACAAAAATTATATACAATTCGAAAGCAGAAAAATAAAAAATAAAAAATATAAAAAAAAGTTTTTTTTTTTTTTTTTTTTTTTTTTTTTACAAATTTGACTTCCAATTGCCTTTAATTTACATCGGTAGGTGTGAATTTAAAAGCCTATCGAACTTTCAAATATTTTTCCAAAAAGTGTGGAAAATATGTAATTTCAGTAGCAAAGTTTTTAATTATAAATGTAGATTACATTTTGTTATGTAAGCTTATAATTCCATGAGAAAGAATTTCAGTGTTAAAAAATAATGATTTTTGAAAACAATTCTAAAAATGAAACCTGTCTTCTTTATTGTTAATGCAATTTTTCAATTTATAATGTGCGTTCACTTTTGTTACGGATGCGTAAAAGTCTAATTTCAGTGGGAATAATCTAAAGTATATTAATTTAACTGTGACTTTAAATAACTTAATTTATAACAATTGATATAATTTTCAGTGCATATCAATACTGAAATATGTCACTAAAAAACTGAACGCTAGATAGATTTTCATACAAAAGTATTTAATTAATAAGGTAGATTATCTTTTGTTACATAATCTAATCATTCTAACCTAAGTATTTAAGTGTGTTCAATATACTACTTCTAGTGTGATTTATCTCTTTTATAAAAATATATTTTACTTTTAAAGCATACGAATTTATAAAATAAAATATTTTATAAAACTTGAAAATTATACAGATATTCGCAACACGTTTTTTAAATATTTTGTAGATTGTTTGTCGATATACAAGAACAAGATTTTAATTTAAGTGGTGATATTTGTAAAATATATTCCTGCTAATATAATTTTAATTAATATAACTTTTAAGAATGGATTTCAATTTTATAGCATATCCATACTTGAAATCTTTTCTACAAATTGAACATTATCTAGATTTTCGTATTACAGTTTTTATTTTAAATTGTAGATTGTGCATTGTTGTTCAAGCTCGAACTTAAATTGAAATATTATAAAACGTTTTCTATTCACTATGATTTTAACTGATATAATTTATAGGATTATATTTTAATTTCATAGCATATTAATATTTGAATTATTTTCTGAAGTCAAATATTACGCAAGGTTCCGGAGCACACTTAATTAATAATTTTGATTTTCTTTGTTATATAAGCTTAGAATTTTAACTTAATTTTCACAAATATATTCTATAAATGGTCTATAAATATATTCTTTCCCCGTGATTCCTGACTGGTGAAATTTATATAAAAAAAAAGATTTAAATTTTAAAATATTTCTATATCATTTAAAATCAATTCTAAAAATAGAAAATTAGGCAGATTTTCATAAGATACTTTTTAATTTATAATGCAGATTGTTATTTTTTATAATTTAGGCACATAATTTTAACTTAATTGATAATATTCATTAAATATATTCCTTCCTTTGTGATTTTCAGTTGTTTAGCTTATGAGAAGGTCTTATTAAGAATCTTAAAAATAATATTTGAAATCACTTCTAAAGGCTAATCATTTGTTAGATTTCGGGAGAATTGTTTTTTAAATGTATAATGTCGATTCTATATGATGCAAACCAATAATTTTAATTAAAACTTATAATATTCAAAAAATTATTTCCATTTTTTGTGAGTTTTGACTGATATAATTTATGAAAAAAGATTTTAATTTTAAGGCGTAAGGATTTTTTTAATCATTTCTAATATCTGAACATAGTCTACACTTATAATGTTAATTATTTTTAGTTTCACAAGCACACAATTTAAACTGATGATATTCTTAAAATATACTCACTGTAACATTAATTTTTTATGATCAACTATTTCCATTTTAAAACATAATACATCATAATCTTTGAAATCATTAGAAAATATTTAATACTATATATTTTTGTACAGAATGAACAGTTAAATATGTACGTAAGAATTTTTAAAATGCATAATGTTTTATAAATAACCATATGAGTTTTTTTGCCGGTTGTAAAACTTAAAAAATTGGAAACTCCGTGCATTACAAATAGTCTAAAAAATATGGCCCTAGAACAGGGACGGCGAACCTTTTCACATCCGCGAGCTAAATTTTTCCAAAAATGTATTTTACTTTATCATGACGTGCCAACAATAAAAAAAAAATTAATTGATCAAATAATAATGAATCAAAACTAGGACTTCCCTCAGAGGGATTAGTCTGAGCGATATTGCTGAGAACATAGATTTAATAATAACATGTGGAAGCAAAGAAAATGAGATGTTATCTTTAATTGTCCATATACTGCGATAAATTGAAATGATGAAAATAAACGAATGGTAGAATTACAAAATTTTATATACAAAATCGTATACACTGTTTAAAAAAATGGGAAATCAAACCATGCAAGACAGCCATGCATGGATATAAAATTGAAAGTACGCAATATATTAAAAGTAAAATAGAAAATGAAACACTAAATTATCTTATATCGGAATTTTAACTGTATAAAATGATGTCAAGAGCATAATCAGACGCTCCGTACCAATTTGAATAACTTTAAATGACAAATATGTGGAGATTTCGCAAGCAACACCTGCATTAGACTGAGTGTCCCCGTATTTTCCGCTTCGAGATTAAAAAGGAAACGAGCCTTGACGAAGCTGTGTGAAGTGAAAATGCAGAAGAAGTAAAGAGAACGAAATGAGTTCGACGACGGAAGGTTTTTTTATTAAAGAACAGAACATATTTCGATGAAATAAGGTTGAATATTTACACGACGTAAGAAAACCTCAGAAATATATTCAACGACGTCCTAAATTATAGACTTTAAGCTAATTAAAGAACGAGAAGAGTGTTTATATCTGTATTTTTTGTTGTGTATTCGTCCCAATAAATGTCAGTGCTCGTCCTAAAAGTGAGTTGTGAGTTATGTATGGAGTCTCGCTCCCATAAATTGGCGTCAGAAGTGACAGTTAACCCACCAATATGATTAATTAGAGTTATTCATCCTACATATTCAAGCCGGATATTCTTCTAACGGTGAGTTCATTGCTATTATTTTATTATGAAGTTAGTTGAAATACCAGAACTGGAAGTTGCGTTTAAAAACGAACGAACGCATAAAATTAAATTGCTGCATAAATTCCTATTTGGTGCTGACGGTGATCGCTCTAATAGAAAGACAATACGTGATTTTACTGGTTTCAGTTTTCAAACCGACAGCACCGAATTCAAAAATAAAATAACTAAAGTTCAAACTGATTTTTCATTAAATGATCTGATTACAGTGTGCAATCTACTTTGTATTGATAATGAGGGATCTTTAAACGATCTCGCAACCCGATTAGTGACATACCTTTCAGACTTGACCTTACTACAAAATAATATTATACAAAATGAAAGTGACACCGACTCGGAACCCGAACTGCCTTCAAATAATATGACTTCAAGTAATAACACTCAATTATCAAATTTTGACAAACAACAGCAATTTCCAGTTGAAAGTTTTATGCCATCGTCTATGAATTTTACTGATATTGAAAGTGTAATACCTCCTTTCGATGATAGTTCTTTTAGTGATATACAGGTATGGTTTAATAATTTTGAGGATGTTACTAATATGTTTAATTTATCTGACTTTCATAAATTCATATTTTGTAAAAGATCATTACGAGGAAAAGCCCAGTTATTGGCACAAACAGAATTTCATATTAATTCATATGACAAACTTAAACAACTCTTAATATCAGAATTTAGCACCACTTATAATTCTGCCGAGTTACATGATATATTAAATAAACGAAAATTGCAAGAAAATGAATCAATAGAAGAATATTTTCTTATCATGAAACAAATATGCTCGCGTGGTAAAATCGAGGATTCCGCATTAACCCATTAAGCGCCGCTATATTAAGCACGTTAACTAAATAAAGTTTATATAAGTTTTTTATATACATAAGATGTCAATATGATAAAGCAGTTGAAATTTTTTTAATAACTGTAACCGTTTAGAATGTATAACATGTTCCCGTAGCGGGAGCGTTGGCGTCTAATGGGGTTTGAACCTCTCTCCGAATCCTAAGGAGTCGCACGTTATTTTCTCCTGCCCCAATGCAATTGCGGTTAGAAAAAATTAATAAAACAACATTTTTGGCAATCTGCAAACAATTTTATACAAACATATAAATAATTACTAAAAATACATATATTAAAAATTTAATATTAATATCTGAAAAACACTTTTATTAAAATTTTTTGAACGAGTAGCCAAAGTATCAGAAATATAAAGCCAGTCTTACTTTTTTATTATTATTTTCCGATACGTTTTCTACGGACCTTCAAGGAAAACTCTGATGTAACATTATATTGCATTTTACACTACATAGACACACACACACGCACGCACAAACACACACACACACACACACACACACACATATATATATGTTTTACATTTAGGTTTACTCTATGTACTTATATTGAAATAATTTATTACATCTACTCGTTGTCTGTTAATTATAATTATATATTATTTCTAAATGATGTATTAAATTTTCTCTTTTATTTGTTTCAAATAAAGCAATTGTTTTAGAAATGGAAATTAAGACATCTTTCATTTAAAAAAAATGCTTTCACGCTACTATTACCGCACTATGCTATTCAAATTATTTAATAAAATACATTATTTTTATTACTTCTGTAATAAGAGGCATGCGGGTATTGAAAAATTTGTCTACAAAATTAACGCCGTTAGTAAAATTAATATAAAATGAAACAATTCGGAATTTTCGGAATTTTTCTTTTTGTATTTGGTATATGAATCTGCCTATTCAAGTCTATTTCAAAAGTAGCTGCTATCTTCTACTTTATTATACCTTTATTTATGCTCAAATTTCTTGTTACATGAAATTGGAAAAAAATCTTTTTTCAATGTTTTAGTAATAATTTACAATCACTCATAACACAATCCTGTATTTTTTTCTCTTTTTTATTTTACATCTTTTTTTTTTTTTTTTTTTTTTTTTTTTTCTAAAACGGATAGACATTATAAATATAACTTTTATTGTTTTAAGGTGTTAGTGATGCTTTTTATTAAATCTAATCTGATTCAAAGGGGCTCTGTTTTTTTTTTTTTTTTTTTTTTTTTTTATATATATATATATATATATATATAATATTAAACATCCATACTCAAGCAAACTGAAATATATTGCTGATCATAAGAATGAATACAAAATGCCCTTGAACACAATTTATAATTACTATACCTAATAGTCATATGGTCTATAAATCACCTTTTTTTCTTCGAACAGTCAACAGATTTCTTTTCACTTACTGCCTAGAAACACATTCTTTCTTTATGGAAGCGCGCTTGCAGATAAAGGGGGAAGTGTAAGCACAAGCCGCCAGAGCTCCCTTTGTGGGAACATTCCAAAGAAACCTGTCTAATATAACTTTAAATGGGTATATTTACTTTGGGGTAGGAATGGATTATTAGTTGAAATGTTGACTTTAAATATTCACTGTACTTGTAAAAAATCAAGAATTTTTTTATTTCTTTTCACTGCTTTTACTTGAGATAGTCGAAAATGTAAAAATTTTCTTTTTTAAAAAATCTGCAAAAAATTGTAAAAATATATATATCATCCTGAAAAAAATATATATTAGACTCCATACTATTAGCTTTTAAATACAAAATGTATTTTTTAAATAGTTTAAAAATATTTTGAGAAAAAAATTAATAAAAAGTTGTTCCCGCAACGGGAGCGTTGGCGTTTAACGGGTTAATGCAATACATCATAAACGGCATACCCGACCCCGTTTTCAGAAAATCAATGTTATATGGATGCCAATCCATTGTAGAATTCAAGCAAAAGCTCAAAATTTATGACAAAATTCGACATGACTTTGAGAACACTAAATCTCGTAAAGTCAAACCTGAAATGACAGTGAAAGAGAAATCCTTTCGACCAAAATCTGATCTTTTTTGCTTTAATTGTGGTTTGTCGAATCATAAAAGTAGCCAATGCAGACATAAAGATAAAGGCCCTCGTTGTTTTAATTGTTCGAATTTTGGCCATAAATCGGCTCAATGTGATCAACCAAGGAAGCCTAGAGTTAAGTCAGAACCCTCCAATGTTTCCACTGTCACGTCGAACACTTTCATGACCAAACAAGTCATTATTTCGTCTGTAAATGTTACATCATTGGTAGACACAGGTAGTGAAAGAAGTTTACTAAAGGAAAGTATTTATCGCAAACTCCCTACAATTTCGAACCTTGAACATTCAACTATCACATTAACTAGATTAGGAAATACTATAATCAAACCCCGAGGTTTTTTCTCTACGAACATTATGATAGATGATTTTAATTATACAACTAATGTTTATGTAGTCCCAGATTATTCCATATCTTTGATCTTATTATTGGTACAGATATCATTCAACAAAGTATTTTAACAATTTCTGGAAATAATATTTCGATGCAAAAAATCGAGAAAAATGACGATACGTCCAATAATTTTTTGATTAATATTGCTTATGTGTTAGACGATCTTAATCTTGATTTATCTCATATTACCGATGAAACAATACGTTCAAAAATTTCAGAACTTATTCAAAATTATTCTCCTAAAAAAATAAAGACAACTGATGTTAAATTATCAATTCATCTGGAAAACGAAGAACCTGTTACTTGTCCTCCCAGGCGCTTGGCGCAAATAGAGAAAAACTTCGTCGAAAAACAAATTTCTGAGTGGCTCGAAAAAGGAATTATTCGTAAAAGCACTAGTAATTTTTCATCACCTATTGTCCTAGTAAAAAAGAAAGATGGTTCATATAGATTGTGTGTTGACTATAGGAAGTTAAATTCTAAAACACATAAACAACGTTTTCCCCTCCCAGTAATTGATGACATTATTGATCAGTTGCATTCTGCAAAAGTATTTACTACTCTTGACCTTAAAAATGCTTTTTTTCATGTCGAAGTAGAAGAAAATAGTAGAAAATATACTTCTTTCGTAACACATTCTGGTCAATTTGAATTCTTATATATGAATTATGGCCTTAGCGATGCACCGTTAGTGTTTCAAAGATATATTTATAACGTTTTTCGAGACCTCATTAATGAAAAAGTACTTATTGTCTATATGGATGACTTCATAATACCAGCTGAAAACGAAGTCGAAGGACTCCAGAAATTACAACGCGTCCTTACAACTGCATCCGAATATGGTTTAGAACTGAATCTCAAAAAATGCCACTTTCTACAACGAGAAATTGATTTTTTGGGTTACCACATTAAAAATGGTCAACTGCACCCATCCCCCTTAAAAACTAAAGCTGTCCTTAATTTCCCAGAACCTAAAAGTATAAAAGATGTACATTCATTTGTCGGATTAACTTCATATTTTCGTAAATTCATTCAAGATTACTCTTTAATAGCTAAGCCTTTAACAGATCTTCTTAGAAAGGACACTAAATTTCACTTTGGCGACCAGCAACGAAATGCATTTAATCAGCTGAAACACATCCTTTCTTCAGGTCCTGTTTTAAGCATTTATAACCCTAGTAACGAAACAGAAGTTCACTGTGATGCATCTATTGACGGTTACGGAGCAGTCCTCCTTCAAAAGTCTTCTATTGACAATCAATTTCACCCTGTCTATTTTATGAGCAAAAAAACCACAGATGCCGAACGTAAATATTCGAGTTATGAATTAGAAGTTTTAGCTGTCATAGAAGCCCTTAAAAAATTTCGCGTTTACATTCTAGGTATTCCTTTCAAGATAGTCACAGATTGCAACGAATTCGTCCTTACTATGAATAAAAAAGATCTTTGCACCAAGATTGCTCGATGGGCTTTAATGTTAGCTGACTACAACTATACAATCGAACACAGACAAGGTACACGCATGCGCCATGTCGACGCTTTAAGTAGAAATCCAATATGTATGATCATTCAAGATAGTTTTACTACCAAAAACATACAATCACAGAACACTGACGAACATATACAGGCCATCAAAGAAATTTTGAAAACAAAGCCATATGACAACTATTTCCTTAAAAATAACGTTCCCTATAAAAATCATAAAGGTATCGATCTGATAGTTGTGCCGGATGAAATGCAGCTAAATGTCATTAAACACGTTCATGACAAAGGACATTTTGGCCGTAAACGCTGTGAAGAACTCCTTAACGAAGAATTTCTCATCCCTAATATGTCAAATAAAATTGATAAAATTATAGCAAATTGTGTAACATGCCTTTTGTATAATCGCAAACGTGGCAAACAAGAAGGTGAATTACATCCCTTACCTAAAGAAGAGACTCCTCTCCAAACCTACCACATTGATCATTTAGGCCCTCTTGAAACAACCAACAAAAATTATAAACATATTTTGTCTTTAATAGACGCATTTACTAAATTCGTCTGGTTGTATACATGTAAAAGTACTTCTGCTACCGAAGTTATATCAAAACTACGACAACAAAGTCACACTTTTGGCAATCCTTCCATTATCATTAGCGATAAAGGTCCTGCATTTACAAGCAAAGAATTTGCTGATTATTGTCAAGATGAAAATATAAAGCACGAGACAGTTACAACTGGCCTTCCCCGTGCCAATGGTCAAGTAGAGCGACTTAATTCCACCATAATTTCTGTAATCTCTAAAATGTCCAAAGACGAACCGACCAAATGGTTTAAACATGTTCCTAAAGTTCAACAAGTCATTAATTCAACTTAGCAAAGAAGCATTAAGAGAACACCGTTTGAAATATTATTTGGTACAAAAATGAAACAGAAAGAAGATGTACAAATTATTGACCTCTTAAACAGTGCAGTCGAAGAACAATTTATGAAAGACAGAGAAGAGCTCCGTAAAGAAGCCAAGAAGAATATTCTGGAAATTCAACAAGAAAATCGCAAGCACTATAATTTACGACGTAAGTACAAGCTTGGTGACCTTGTAGCAATTAAGAGAACCCAGCAAGGACCAGGTTTAAAGTTGAAATCTAAATTCTTAGGTCCGTATAAAGTAATCAAAGTGAAGTCTAATGAGACCTACGACGTAACGAAAATCTCATCAACTGAAGGACCGATAAATACTAGCTCCTATGCTGAATACATGAAACCTTGGCCTGACGAAAACTGAAACTTAAAAAAAAAAATACGATGTTACGCTACTTCAACTATGATGTGCAGATTAATTTTTTTTTTCTTTTCCCCTAAGAACAGTTACTGGTTTTTGTTTTTTGTTTTTCAGATTCTATTTTACCACATGTCGCTGCGGCAGTTCCAGATGTCAGGACGGCCGCTTGTGGAGATTTCGCAAGCAACACCTGCATTAGACTGAGTGTCCCCGTATTTTCCTCTTCGAGATTAAAAAGGAAACGAGCCTTGACGAAGCTGTGTGAAGTGAAAATGCAGAAGAAGTAAAGAGAACGAAATGAGTTCGACGACGGAAGGTTTTTTTTATTAAAGAACAGAACATATTTCGATGAAATAAGGTTGAATATTTACACGACGTAAGAAAACCTCAGAAATATATTCAACGACGTCCTAAATTATAGACTTTAAGCTAATTAAAGAACGAGAAGAGTGTTTATATCTGTATTTTTTGTTGTGTATTCGTCCCAATAAATGTCAGTTCTCGTCCTAAAAGTGAGTTGTGAGTTATGTATGGAGTCTCGCCCCCATAAATATATGATGTTTATAAAGAATGGACTATACTTTATACGGAACATAAAGTATGACACAAGATCTGAATATATCGCCTGCATAACTTTTGAGCTGTCAAAGTGTCATTTGAAGTAATTTACAAATCCATACATATTTATTCAGCAAATCATGCAAGCTAACTTACGCCAATATGAACCCGATTATGAAATTTCACCAGAATAAATTAATATATAAAAAATCTACTAATGATAATTGAGAATATGACCTTATGATAAAATGTCTAGAAAAATGAATCAGATAAAAAATTCATATCACATTTAAAACGGCACTTCCCTCTGTTAGTGGCCTTGGAGAGAGAGAGAAAAGCCTAGAGTAGGAACACTTTAACAAGTACTTTCGGGCAACCTACTCACTGTTTCATACAGGTCTTTATTCAATATTTACACAATTTATTTAATGCTAGGTGGGTATCTATCAGTTTTGTTGCATTTAAATTGCAAGTTTTGCGGAGGAAATGCAGCATTATGAAATATTTAGAGTTGCTATACCTAATAATTCCAAATTAATGGTAATTGAGATCGCTTTCCGTTAATTTCATCTTTATAAATTTTTAATTTTTTAGAAACCATTCATAGGGACAATTGTATATTTTAAAACTAACCCCCGAAACAAAATTTCAAGATTTTGGGCTCAGCAGTAACACAGAAATAGAAAATTTTCGAAATTTTTTTGTTTCTGCACTGTTTTATATAGCGACATTTTCAGAAATTGTTCTATTGCGAGAATTTACGTCATGATAAATACAGCCATGTAAATTTTCATGTTTATACTCCTAACAATTCCATGTACTTCGTTACTTAGATCATCTTTAGATCTTTTTGCGCTTTGTATAGTCTTTCGATTTTTTAGAGTTCGTTCTACAAAGAGCATTTACATCTTATAAATTACTACCATGCCAAAGTTCTAGTTTCTAACCCCAACAGTATCCCAGAAATTTCAGTATTCCAAATAAATCATAGTTTAGAACCTTTCCAGAAATTTTTATGTTTATCCGTCAAATTGAACCTTTTAGAGAGCGTTCATTACGAGTATTTACATCTTAAAAGTAACTACCGCACCAAATTTAAAGTTTCTAACCCAATCAATATCGCAGAAATCGCAATTTTAGAACTTTTTTGCTCCTGCAGCGATGTAGGTTCTTGCACTGACATAAAATACAGTCTTTTTTTCGGAGCAGAGATGGCCATCAACATTTTTTTAATGTTGGCTATGTAGTTTCAGGGATAACAGCTCGCAAACGTACAAGCATTAATAATATTATACACTTTATAATATTAGAATTAGATGTACAGATACAAAAGCCATTTATCTGTTACAAACTAAAGTGCCCGGCGTTGCCCAGAATTTGAAGGATGTTTGTTCTGAAAAATCAATTTCAAAATTTAACATACAACACAAAACAAACATTAAAAAAAGCAGTCGAAATGTTGTATGAATGAATCATATGAAAACGCTACATAAAAATAAATACATGTATATAACAAACGCAAAAGAATACAGCTATAAATGAACTTATTTCAATTTATAATTGGAGCAATAATGTTAAAATACGCCAGTATTTCCGTAATCCAGGGGCCTCGCTAGGGGGGGGGGAGCCTCCCCCCAAACATTTGCGAATGTTATTACACTTGGCAAATTTACAAACTTAGTTGGCAAATTTGTTTAAAATTTTAATAAAACTATAATATATTTTCTATTTCTGATAGACTTGGCAAACATTACAAAACTAATTGGGAATATTATTAAACTTTTAACAAATAAGAACTATATTACATTTTCTAACTGTGGTAAGTTGGCAAAATTATAAAACGAATTGGCAAATGCTGAAATTTGACTTGGCAATTTAAGGTTCTCTCCCCCACCAATAAAAAGTCTTAGCGATAGCACTGCCCTAATCGGGTTTTTATCATGCTTCAATACATTTTCCCCACTCATATGACGTTATACTATATCCACTACGTCCTTTATATTTCCAATATGACGTAATATTTTCCTCTTTCACGTGGAAACCTTGAAATAGAAAAGTTATGAAGTTATATTCACTTTTTTTAAAAATTCGGCAAACTATTTATTTCATTTTCATTTTTCACGTGGAAATCTTTCAGTAGAAAATTAATTGTTGTAGTAATTATTGTGTATTTTAATTGTTGGCAACTGCTATAACGAAATATGTTTAAATTTGATAAGAAATTGCTGTTAAATTGGTGGTTTTTTTATTAATTAAAAATTAACTATAAATTATTTCGATTCTGGAATACTTTAGTTGACTCGGCTATGTTTTAATACACATGTACGTATCTTTTCACAATTTTGGCTTCCAAATTGTGGATTTTTATAGAATTACAAACAGACAGATAGACAAGTTTTCATTTTTATATATCTCTCTATTCTAAAAAAAGTAACTAACGCTGTCACCGCCGCTGCCGGTTTTGAATTTTTTGTGACCGGAGGTCTTTCTTCGTTAATATTAAGAAAACTATTGCATACAAAAATATGAAAATCGGTGGTATTATAGAGAAATGTTTGATCAACACCCTGATGTATACAGTTTTAAAAAGAAGAATTATGTTAAGAGATATTTAATGCTAAATTTGGACAAAATCGTTCCATTAAAAAAAGTTTTATAGGAGCAAAAACTATACATGGGAATTTAATCATTTTTATATCATTTTATTCAATAGAAGATCCCGGTGTGCAGATTCCATTTTTTTTTTTATTTGACTCATTTTTTGAGGTTTTATTTCTATTTTAAATTCAAATATTCAGCATTTCGACAGATATTTTTTTACATATTTTAGAAAATGGTATTAATTTAAACTGTTGCCAACTGTATAAACAGCGCAAACAATAATGTTTGCATCAAATAAAAAAAAAAATTATTTACACGTTACTATTATAAACAGAAAAATACCTTCAAATTAGAATTAAATAATTAGGTATAAGAAGCAGGCACTTATTGGAAATTACGCCATAAAAACTATATTTACATGTTAATTTTAAAAGAGAAAGTATATTGTAAAATAAATTCATTAACATGTGTTAGAAGTCTTAAATAGAAGAAATTCGTCACACTACACTTATTATCAAAATGAACAAAAAATAATACTGCAAAACAGTTTAAATTTAAAAATTGCGTTAGACAAAATATTATAGGTTAAATATTAGACTTTTTCAAAATTTTTTTATTTGTTGTTTGATGTGAGGTGTTCAGCTATAAGTATACAAAATTTCACGTCTCCATATTAATTAGGGGCTGAGTTAGAAAAATTGCTTAAAATACGCAAGTTAGAGCCCAGAGGGTTAAATATTAGACCTTTTTTCAAAATTTTATTATTTGCCGTTTGATGTGAGGTGTTCAGCTATAAGTATGCAAAATTTCATGTCTCCAACTTAATTAGGGGGTGAGTTAGAAAAATTGCTTAAAATACGCAAGTTAGAGCCCAGAGGGTTAAATATTAGACTTTTTCAAAATTTTATTATTTTTCGTTTGATGTGAGGTGTTCAGATATAAGTATGCAAAATTTCGTGTCTCCAACTTAATTAGGGGCTGAGTTAGAAAAAATGCTTAAAACATAGAAGTTAGAGACCGGAGGGTTAAATATGACTTTTTCAAAATTTTATGATTTATCGTGTTATCGCAAGTGTTCAGCTATAAGTATGCAAACTTTCATGTCTCCAACTTATTTAGGGACTTAGTTAGAAAAAGTGCTTAAATTACACAAGTTAGAGCCCAGAGTGTTAAATAATGGACATTTTCAAAATTTATTATTTGTCGTTTGATGTGAGGTGTTCAGCTATAAGTATGCAAAATTTCATGTCTCCAACTTAATTAGGGGCTGAGTTAGAATAATTGTTTAAAATACACAAGTTAGAACCCAGAGGGTTAAATATTAGACCTTTTTCAAAATTTTATTATTTGTCGTTTGATGTGAGGTGTTCAGCTATAAGTATGCAAAATTTCATGTCTCCAACTTGGGTCTGAGTTAGAAAAATTGCTTAAAATACACAAGTTAGAGCCCAAAGGGTTAAATATTACACTTTTTCAAAATTTTATTATTTGCCGTTTGATGTGTGGTGTTCAGCTATAAGTATGCAAATTTTCAAGTCTCCGACATATATAGTTTCTGAGAACGGGCTCTGTGACAGACGGACAGACAAAGGAGTGAGACAGGTAGTGTTTCGTTAGATGAACGAAACTCTGAAAACATGCTGCGGATGACTGTAACAACATCCTAAAATTACATTACCATCAGCGATCTACCAATCCCGAATTTAGTTTATATTCGTTTCATATATTCTTATTCTTTTGTGCGGCCCTGTAAAATAACTATCAATAATATATACATACAGTAAAACCTCTGAATAGCGGACACCTCGAGAATGCAGAATTTGTCCTCTATTTGGAGGTGTCCGCTACTGAGAGTAAAACATGTACAGTTATTTAAGTGTTGGTAATCGAAAAAATGTTCGCTAAATAGAGGTATCCGCTAATCGGGTGTGTCCGTTATGGAGTTTTTACCAGTAAAACCTCTGAATAGCGAACACCTCGGGAGGGCAGAATTTGTCCTTTATTTGGAGGTGACGGCTACTGAGATTAAAAAGTGTACAGTTATTTAAGGGTTGGTAATCGAAAATAATGCCCGCTAAATAGAGGTGTCCACTAATCGGGTGTGTCCGTTATGGACGTTTTACTGCATAATAATATCATCCTTTACAAGAAAATTGAATGCTGTATGACAGACAGACAGACATCCAGAGAAAGATAACCTCCCGGAGCAATAAACACTCATGTCATTTGTTTTAATCATCCACAATCGTTTCTAAATTTCGTTATACGCGTATTAAAAAAATCTGTTATTATCCAGTCGATAGACTGACAACTATCTTTTAACCCGAGTTTTTAGCCGGATTTAGCCCGTACTGTATTATTAATTGTTTGCCCACCAAAACTGGTTGCCACGGGTTGTTGTAAGGTTTGTGATTACGTGGTTGAAACTGATCTATTCAATATTACTGCGTGCATATATATTTTTTTTTTTTTATTTGCTCCATGTGTTCAAACCAGTTGTCTACGAAAACATCCACCGGTGAAAGTGACGCACACCCAATTTCTGTGACGTATGCAGATATCTTGTGCTTTTTTATCAGTTTTTTTTAATATAATTTTTAAACGGTTTGGAACATGTTTTTCATAGTAGGTGCATTCAGTAGGTGGCCCTCATAGGTACCTTCTGGTGCAATCAGAAAAGAAATCCGACAAATATTTTTTGAGTTATGCTTGACGAAAGGTTTTTATTAGGCTTTTTTTTAAGTAGGACATGGCGTTAATATCCATCGTAGTAGTAATGTGTCCGGACAGTAATATTTCGCTGAGTAGTAGCGCCTTCGCTTTGCTCAGACAATTACTTACAATTTTGTTTTTAGCAATAAAAAAAATTGAGTAATATTTGATGTTATAAAAATTTATTTAAAAAATATTTCTGTTGTTTCATTTTAGATGCCAAATAATTTATATCAGTTTCGTACACAGTTATTTTTTAGAGAATGCATGATGAATTGGACTCATTTGACGAGATGTTTTTACTTGAATTTTTCAAATTATTTATTTCCGGAAAGAATGTCTCGTAGAAAATATTGCCAAAATTGCAAGCGCCAAAATCTACAGCTTTTAATGTCTGGAATTGAATCAATGCTTTTAATCTTTTTCTTTTTTTTTATCTCTTAATTTTCTCACTTATTCTTAAAATTTTGTAAGACAATATTCAGCTAGATTGGGATACATTAAGCATATTTCAGTTTCTTAAATCTGTATAATAATGATAACCAACCAAAATAATAGAATTCAGATAAACAGAGACAACATAAAGATTAATTAATGCATTTTGTGAAATTCTACTATATTTTGATGTAGAACCTGAATCTATACCGCTCCAAAAAAAAATCTCCAGCTTGCCACTTATGGCACCCATGCCATAGGTTCGCCGCCCATGCCCTAGAATACGAAATCAGTTAAAGCGTTGAAAAATTAATCTAGCACAAATAACACTGCCAGAGAACTTCGCCTTTATACATTAAATTATTTCACATTTTTTAGCAAATGATTTCAGTACGCCTAGAAACATGCTTCATCAGTAAATTCTTCCCGGAAGTCTAAAAAAGAGAGAAGAATTCCGTTCATTCGTAGCACGCATGCGCATTGGCTCTATTAATACTACAATTTCGAATTAATTTTTAAAATGAAAAACCAAAATTTATATAAATTAAAGATTTCTATAACAAAGGAAACGAATATATATATATATTTAACTTTATTAAATCATATTCGAGGATGGAATAGCACAGTTGACGTTTATTTCAACAGCGCGAAAAATATCCAGACCAGGAATCGAACCTAGATACTTGGCGTGCTGTGCCAATGCCTTACCTGTTACGCTATCCGGACTATACCTGTCTGACATAATTCACTCTTATTTGTTGGACTTGGCTGCGAACTGCAGCGGCAGTATCCTTCATTATGACCTAATACATGGTATACAGGAGTTTCCGTGTTAAAACACACTTTCATCCTGTAAATACTATAGTTATATTAAAAAGCAGTAAACCAACGTTTAAAATGCACAAATAATGGATGAAAAGCAGCAAACAGCTGTTTCGAATCTACAGCGAGATTCTTCTTCAGTGCAAGATAGGGAAAAAGGAACAGCGTGCTTGAAAAAGCAAGGCTGAGCAAAATGATAGACAGAGACGCGCTGCCTTATATACCCTATGCGGGTATCGAAAGCGCCGGAAATAACCAATGAGAGAGAAGTAGTGGAAACGACTGGGTGGACAAGTAGCGACATCTACCGCAGAAGGAGAGAGAAAGAAACCAAAAAAGAGGAAATTAAATTAATGCTTTCCAAATACTTGGAAAATCTGGAGTACTAGATAAGTCATTGACTAAAGAGTGAGAATTTTTAATGATGTGGTAAGCTTCCCAAAAATCAAGATCAAGGTTAGAAGAACATTTTTGGATAATGGTGGCTGAGGAAAAATCGAACCTATGTTGAGAAGTCCAAGAATGTTGAGCAATAGAAGAACGTTTGAGCTCCTGATTTTTAACATAACCTTCATGCTCCTTTAAACGAAATCTAAGAGCACGTTTAGTCTGGCCAATATAAGAAAGGCCACACTGGCAAGAGATTTGGTAAATGCCCCAATTATCTAGGCGATCAACGGGGTGTTTGAGATTTTAAAAAGTGATTTTATTAACAGGAGAAAAAATAACATTAAAATCAAACCTTCTTAGGATTTTAGAAACTTGCTGACTAATTTTAGGAAAAAAATGGCAACACAACTGAAGTATTAGAGTTGGAATTAGAATGCTTTTCAGAATGGACGGATTTCGTCAATTTCTTATAAATAGAATCAATAATATTAGAGGATTAACCACGATCAACAACAATAGCTTTGATGTAATTAAGTTCAACACTAAGTAACTGAGGAGTGGAACAAATATTGGTAGCCCGAAAAACAAAAGTATTGAAAGCAGCGAATTTCTGGTTAGGGGGGTGAGAAGAATGCCTGTGAGGAGGGAGACTGACAGCAAAAGGTTTACGAAAGACGGTAGTCTGAAAGCCATTTTCACTACGAATAACAAGGACATCGAAGAAAGAAAGACAGTTATTGGTCTCAATTTCAGAGGTAAATTGAATGCAGGGATCAATGGAATTCCTAATAGAGAGAATATGATTAATATCGGAATTTATTTCAACCAGGACATAAACATCATCAACATAACGAACATAGAACGGACATTTTAAATTTCAAAAAGTTTGACCTCAAAATAGTGCATATAAATATCGCATAATATTGGACTAAGAGGATTACCCATAGCCAAACCATCAATCATGCGGAAGAAATTGCCATTGAAAACAAAAGTATTTTGCGACAAGCAAGCGCGAGTGAGAAGGATAAGTTCCTCGATTTCAAAATAGGAGAAATGGAATTCACAAAGCCTGTTCTTGAGGCAATCTAAAGCCCCCTCAACCGGAACGTTTGTAAATAATGATTTAACATCAAAAGAAACCATCATGTGACCCTGCGGCTTAAAATTATGAAGTTTTTTAACAAAATCAAAAGAATTTTTAACAGTGAAACAGTTACTGCTCAAAAGTGGGGAAAAAACAGAAACTAAATATTTGGCAAGCTTATAAGAAGCTGTACCGATACTAGAGACAATAGGTCTAAAAGGAATGTCAGGTTTGTGGACCTTAGGTAAAGCATAAAACCTGGCACAATGCGCAATAGATGGAATAAGAGACTTCTTAAAGTTAGCAGGAATAATGGAAGAAGACTTGATGGCAGACTTAATAGAGTTAATTTCACTAGTGGAAGGGTCTTTGCGGATGTCCACATAAGGACCATCTTTAATTAATTTAAGAGATTTTTCCAAATACGAAGATTTGTCGAGAAGAACAATCTGACCACCTTTGTCAGCCTTGGTAATGATTAAGTTTGGATCAGAACGCAAATTTTTCAGACATTGTTTAACTGGATTTTTAAGATTGGGCTTATAAACATTAGAATTGAAATCAACAGTATTCGCAATGAGATGCCTGATGGACTCTTTTTGAGAAGAAGATAGAGCGCTATGCTTAAAGGCCCTTTCAATAGGAACAATTAGATTAGGTAAAGAAGGACAAGCAAGTACTACAGTCAAGTAGGAAATGTAAGTGTTCCAAAAACCTGTACTTTTTTAATCTTAAATTACAAAATCTATTAATTTGAGACATTGCGAAAAAAAAAAAAAAACTGTAGGCGTAAGAAGGTTATTCCTAATTTCATTTCTATACGTTGTAATTTATTTTCTTCTAATAGAATTGACAAGGTCTTATTTCGGTCTAAATTAGCTCTTTTAAGAGCTTTGATTCAAGAGACTCGCCATAAAATTGCTCATATAGAACGCGAGTTATATTACTTACATATCAGCCTCGCTAATTCTACACCTGATTTTGAGTCTATAGACAGAAGGTCATGGAGTAGAGTTCTCACAGATTCTTCTGTTCATTGTTCGGTTTTAAAGATGAAATTTAATGCACTTTGTAAAAGTTCTGTCGTTAACAACTCTAGCAATTTGCCTGTTGTTAACCAAAATGTTGTTGTCAATCTTTCTAGTGTTTTTTTAAGTGACAATCAGCTCGATGCTCTCAAATTGAATAACAATTTCTCTGTCTCTGCTTGTCCTTCTTTACCTAATCTAATTGCTCCTATTGAAAGGGCCTTTAAGCATAGCGCTCTATCTTCTTCTCAAAAAGAGTCCATCAGGCATCTCATTGCCAATACTGTTGATTTCAATTCTAATGTTTATAAGCCCAATCTTAAAAATCCAGTTAAACAATGTCTGAAAAATTTGCGTTCTGATCCAAACTTAATCATTACCAAGGCTGACAAAGGTGGTCAGATTGTTCTTCTCGACAAATCTTCGTATTTGGAAAAATCTCTTAAATTAATTAAAGATGGTCCTTATGTGGACATCCGCAAAGACCCTTCCACTAGTGAAATTAACTCTATTAAGTCTGCCATCAAGTCTTCTTCTTCCATTATTCCTGCTAACTTTAAGAAGTCTCTTATTCCATCTATTGCGCATTGTGCCAGGTTTTATGCTTTACCTAAGGTCCATAAACCTGACATTCCTTTTAGACCTATTGTCTCTAGTATCGGTACAGCTTCTTATAAGCTTGCCAAATATTTAGTTTCTGTTTTTTCTCCACTTTTGAGCAGTAACTGTTTCACTGTTAAAAATTCTTTTGATTTTGTTAAAAAAACTTCATAATTTTAAGCCGCAGGGTCACATGATGGTTTTTTTTTTATGTTAAATCATTATTTACAAACGTTCCGGTTGAGGGGGCTTTAGATTGCCTCAAGAACAGGCTTTGTGAATTCCATTTCTCCTATTTTGAAATCGAGGAACTTATCCTTCTCACTCGCGCTTGCTTGTCGCAAAATACTTTTGTTTTCAATGGTAATGTCTTCCGCATGATTGATGGTTTGGCTATGGGTAATCCTCTTAGTCAAATTTTATGCGATATTTATATGCACTATTTTGAGGTCAATCTTTTTGAAATTTTAAAATTTCCGTTCTATGTTCGTTATGTTGATGATGTTTATGTCCTGGTTGAAATAAATTCGGATATTAATCATATTCTCTCTATTATGAATTCCATTGATCCCTGCATTCAATTTACCTCTGAAATTGAGACAAATAACTGTCTTTCTTTCCTCGATGTCCTTGTTATTCGTAGTGAAAATGGCTTTCAGACTACCGTCTTTCGTAAACCTTTTGCTGTCAGTCTCCCACCTCACAGGCATTCTTCTCATCCCCCCTAACCAGAAATTCGCTGCTTTCAATACTTTTGTTTTTCGGGCTACCAATATTTTTTCCACTCCTCAGTTACTTAGTGCTGAACTTAATTACATCAAAGCTATTGCTGTTAATCGTGGTTATTCCTCTAATATTATTAAATCTATTTATAAGAAATTGACGAAATCCGTCCATTCTGAAAAGCATTCTAATTCCAACTCTAATACTTCAGATGTGTTGCCATTTTTTCCTAAAATTAGTCAGCAAGTTGCTAAAATCCTAAGAAGGTTTGATTTTAATGTTATTTTTTCTCCTGTTAATAAAATCACTTTTTAAAATCTCAAACACCCCGTTGATCGCCTTGACAACTGGGGTATTTACCAAATCTCTTGCCAGTGTGGCCTTTCTTATATTGGCCAGACTAAACGTGCTCTTAGATTTCGTTTAAAAGAGCATGAAGGTTATGTTAAAAATCAGGAGCTCAAACGTTCTTCTATTGCTCAACATTCTTGGACTTCTCAATATAGGTTCGATTTTTCCTCAGCCACCATTATCCAAAAATGTTCTTCTAACCTTGATCTTGATTTTTGGGAAGCTTACCACATCATTAAAAATTCTCACTCTTTAGTCAATGACTTATCTAGTACTCCAGATTTTCCAAGTATTTGGAAAGCATTAATTTAATTTCCTCTTTTTTGGTTTCTTTCTCTCTCCTTCTCCGGTAGATGTCGCTACTTGTCCACCCAGTCGTTTCCACTGCTTCTCTCTCATTGGTTGTTTCCGGCGCTTTCGATACCCGCATAGGGTATATAAGGCAGCGCGTCTCTGTCTATCATTTTGCTCACCCTTGCTTTTTCTAGAACGCTGTTCCTTTTTCCCTATCTTGCACTGAAGAAGAATCTCGCTGTAGATTCGAAACAGCTGTTTGCTGCTTTTCATCCATTATTTGTGCATTTTAAACGTTGGTTTACTGCTTTTTAATATTCCTGCACAAAGGCTATAATTGCTATTTTAAAATACTATAGTTATAGCTGAGATGAATGACTAGCGCTGCAGTCCGCAGCCAAGTCCAAGAGATAAGAGTGAATTATGTCGGCCAGGAATCGTCCGGATAGCCTAACAGGTAAGGCCTTGGCACGGCACGCCAAATATCCAGGTTCGATTCCTGGTCTGGACATTTTTCGCTCTGTTGGAATAAACGTCAACTGTGCTACTCCATCCTCGAATATAAAGATTTCTATTTTATTTTAAAAAGAAAAAACAAACAAACAAAGTAAAAGTTTTCGAATTTAAAAATAAATAACAATTAATTTTCTCATTCTTTTAAAAGTACTCAAAATTTATTTTCTTAAAGTTATAAAAAAATATCCGCATTTAAAATATATTATGCACACGTAAAATATATATATTAATTAAAATGAAAATAATAAAGGGAAAAAATGATTTTACACACACAAAAACACCCCCTCTGAAATAAAAATATAATATTCATATTTTACATCTAACAATCTAATTAAAAATAATTATAATTCATAATTTTATCCCATATTAACACTAAAATGTTACCCCAGCTACAATCTCATTAACGGTAAAATCTTCCTGAAATTAACTTCAAAATTCCCAGCTACATACATTTCATACTACGGTAGAGCGCCGATTATCGGAACTCCGATTAATCGAACTGCCAATTATCCGAACAGCCTACTTCTCTCAATTTTTTTTTTTTTTAAACCGACCTTTCATTTATTCGAACAGCCTATTTCTCTCAAAAAAACTTTTTAATGATGATGAGATTGTGGATGAGATTTAACCCTTAAATGCCGGATTTTTCAAAAATCATTGTAATAATGTTTTTCGGCTTTCATTTTTTAAATAAATCATGGGAAAATACTTTAAAAAATCATATTTTGTTTTAAGTATGGTTTACGGGTAAAAAACAGTTTGTTACTAATCGGAAATACTGGACCTTAATTGAAAAAATAATTTTCCTTGATAAAATTCTGTAATATTAAACACACAAGAATTTTAGGAACTATAATAAGAAATAAATTTTACTTGCTCACTGCAGAACAAAAAAGGGTATTTCGCAATCTTCCAAACAAACAAAAAAAAGAACTAGTAGCAACAATTTAAAAAATAAATCTATCTTTATTCTTAAACAGCACAAGTGTTGCCATATACATGTTGAAAATCGATTTAATAATATTTTCAGAATATATTTTATTGGAAACATTAGGCATTATAGCTTCAATAGTATTCTAATAGTATTTCAGAGCCTAAATTGGGTATGTTGCCGAAAAGCAACACCAGGCATTTAAGGGTTAAGATGAAAAATAAATTGAGGAAATGAAAACGAATGTTCTGGAAACGACCCAGGTCCATCACATAACGAAACTTTTGAATGCTTGGGAACAGCTGTGAAATGGCTCGAACGGCAGAAGAACTCTGATCCTATTTAACTTAAGAAGAATTCGAGATATGGTAGCATTGGAAAGAACATCTTTTCTGAAGCAAGCAACAATCGAAAACTTTTTTACTTAAATTAAAATCTCTGGAGTTCAGAAAATGATAAAAAGAGAAAGAGAAAATGTTAAATGATAAAAAATGTAAAACAATTTTTAAACACGCTAGCATTAATTGGTGCTGCCAGTCCTAAGCTTGGATAAAGTGTGAAGGTTTTAGTATACTCAGGAACATCCCTTAAATTGTTTGTCCATTTATCCAAACTTTTGCTTATCTGAACTAGGGTCTGTCCCGACTTGTTCGGATAATCGGCGATCTACTGTATGTACATTTCATACATTGCACAGTTTTTTATGAATTATTTAACATATATACAAAAATGTTGCCTAATATCCAAAGGGTTTTAACTCTTTAATAATTTACCTTATATAGAAAAGTAATTTTCGATTTAATTTAAATTTTTAAATTAATTTATAAAACTTCACAATGATATAAGGAAAAGAGCCGATACAAATATAGGCTGTGACATATATTGTACTCTTTCGTTTCAATACGCTGAAATTTGCGCAGTCAAATATTTGAAAACACTGTTAAAAAAGAGACGTGAGTCATAATTGTGATATTTTAACAAAAACACCATGAAAATTATGTTACATACAGTTGTTCCGATTAAATGCATATTTTATTAACTTTGATGATTTTTTTAAATTTAAATCAATGTAATTATTCAACAAAAGTAAATTGATTAACAAAATTTCATAATAAATAAAAGAAAAAAAAAACAAGCGTGTCAAAATTAATTAACTTAAAATTAATTTCCTAATGTGATATGTGTGATGTGGCTATATGATTTTTTTGCGAAATCAGTCAAAATGTTTTATTATTATTTTTATTTAAAGCCAAACATTTAAATATAAGGATCTGCGAATAATGAAGGGATAAAATGCATGTTCTATTCGAATAAAATTTAAAATTAACTGATGCATTCGCACAACAATAGATCAGAATATAAAGCGAAATTAAACAGAATCAGTGAGAAATGTGCTCAAGGATATATTTCTTTTTAATATTCATCATGCTGTCACCAGTCATCATTAGAAAAAAAAAAAAAAATGGAAAATTCAGCATTTCTTTCATTGAAGAAACAAAGCCTCAAAAAACATTAAAATTATAAAACAAAACTCTAAATTCTTATAATATTTTTCTAAGTATTCACTCGTCGGAATTTCCTCTCTATTTCTCTGTACCACCCTCCAGCCAGCGGAGAAGAGCGATCTCCCGCCAATTGGCAGCATATTTTCCGGGCTATTTGGCACCTGTGGCAACCCTCGGAATCTAAAGCATTATGATTCGCGGGAAAAGGAATAAATGTTAGTCTAGTGGATGAGGAGAACAGAAATGCTCCCCTTATTAAAGAAGTGTCGTTCGTATAATGCTCCGGAAGCATTAAAGCGTGACTAAATACATTTTATTGGTTAGATATATGAAATTGGGTATGGGGCTAAGAATGGAAATGATTTAGACGAAAGTTATACCACAAAAAATAGCAATAAAAGAAATTGAAGGAAAAAAAGAGAGTTGATGAAAAGTCATAAAATCTTCTTCATGAGACTTCTGTTAACGCAGTTGTTGCCGTACGGACTATCACAGAGGGTTAAAGAGACACAATCTTGAAATTCTGGAAAAGATTAATTGAAGTTTCAGAGCTACATATGTGGTCCTGTGCGGCTATCAACACTTTCGTTCTCAATGGATATTTTATCTTTGTTTTCTTCCGACAGATTCTTGCTAAAGGTAAAATTAATTTTTATTAAAGTTATAATATATGTGAAAATTTTCTAGATTAATAACAGCAATGAAACATGGATATTTCATAAATCGAAAGAAAAAAACTAACACCATAAAAATCATAAAGAGATTAAAATAAAATTTAATTAAAAATTTTTTTTGTACTAATCTCGTTTTTATAATTTTAAATTATAATACAATAGTGGTCTAGAGTACTATTCAACAGTACTCAACATGCAGCTCTAGAATGCAAGTTACAGTTTTCTTTTTTGTATGATGTTTTGAATTTGAAGCACAAATATTGTTAAAAACTCTCTGACAGCGTAGGAAAAGAGCAATATTGTAATGTTGTTTTCCCTGTATTATGTATTTAAATACTAAAAAAAGATGATTCTTTTAACATTATATGAGAAAAGTAATTACGAATATGAAATTCTCGAGAGTATTAAACATTGTTCAATGCTTTAAAAATAAATTAAATCAATATAATTATATTACTTTAAATAATGCTTATATTGCACTGAAACCTGGAACTTACTGAACGTATTCACAAGGGCTTGTCAGTGAGAAGGAAATTTTTAGTACCTAAAAATAAAAAAGTATTTTATGTATGAAATTCAAAATTTGAGTACGATAAGTACAATCTTCTTTTTAAAGATAACCTGTGGAATTTTACATTTTTTGTCAGCTGAGAATTATTTTGAAAATAAAATAATCACTTTAGTGCTATGAATTTTATTAGTTAGACATAAGAAATTGGGTATGGGTCTAATAGTTGTGACGATTCAGTCATAACACAAAAAAACAGTAAGAGAAACTGAAGGGGAAAAAGTATTGATAAAAAGTCCCAAAGGCCTCTCCGCAAGACTTCTGTGAACGCAGTTGTTGCTGTACGAACTTTCACAGAGTATTATAGATAGAGAAAGCTTGAAATAATAATAATAATAAAAATAAATAAAATAATTGAAGTCTCAGAGCTACATCTGATCCTGTGGGGCTATCAACGCTTTTCTTCTGAATGGATATTTTATATATTTTTTCTTTTGATAGATTCTTTCAAAATGTAAAATTAATTCCTGTTGAAGTTATAATACAGTAAACTTATGATTATCCGTCACTCACGGAACCGACGGGCTGGCGGATAATCGGAATAGACGGATAATCAAAAGACAGTACAAGACCATTATTAAAATCCCATTTTTATTTGTTGGTTTATAAATAACAATATTTAAACGCCTTTTTTTTTTTTCTATTCACTGTGTATTTCGTGAATAAAAAGATCAATTAATAATAAAAAAATTAATTTATGAGACAGATTTAAAATTTTACAGAGTAAGTATAAAGTACCTGTATTCATCCTAAATAATCCGTTATATCTTTTTGTTTGCGTTTTGCTGGTGCTTTTACTGCAGCAAGATTATTAATTTTATGTAATAAAAGTCCTTGAGTTGCACCTGTTTTTCTTGGAGAATAGTTCCGCCTCATTCGGGTTCATTTTACACGTGAGTTCTTGTTGTTCGTTTCTGGTTATAAAAAAAAAAAAAAAAGAAGGGTGGCGGTTGATTGAATGGCGGATAATCAGAAGTCTACTTATATGCGAAAAGTTTCTAGATTAAATACAACAGTGAAACATACTTCAAATATTTTATTTTATAAATTGAGTACGATAAGTATAATCTTTTTTATTCTGCGAAACTTTTCATGTTTTAAGACTGAAATAACATAATCATATTGTACTATGCATTTTATTAACACTAGAACCGCCGAAAATTTTACTCAAGTGTTATAAAACTATTTTACACCAGAATCTTTATTTAAAACTTTTTAACTTATTTAACTTATTCCTCTGTGGTTCATATTTCACTTATTTTAGAAAACAATTTCTGGTTCGGTGGATATTTTATCTTTTTTTTCTTTCGAACTTCTTCTTGCAAACGGTAAAATGGTTTTCTATTAAAATTTAAATATATGTCCACATTCACCGATTTAATGAATCGTGCTTGAAATATGCTATTTTATAATAGAAAAAAAAAATAAAATCGTAACAGAGAATTAATAAAAATTGACCAAATTGTGAAAAAACAAATCTGAAGAAAACTGATTTTTCTTTAACTAAAAAAGGATTTACTGTAATCTTTTCTGATGAAAGTAAATAGTAGATATATTTTTTTATGGGAAGCTTTTTTTTTTTTTTTAATGTAAAACGTAACCATTTTTTTTAGTCAATATTGTAAACATAGTTATGAAATTCATTTAAGAGGGCTCAGGACTCTTAAAGCGTCAAAATTTTTATTTTTTTTTAGATGTTAACCCCTTATCTTTTCTGAACATGTTCATGCAATTGATTCATTCAAATTTCCATTAGAACAAAAGTTAGTGCTATTAAAATTATACCCGCTAAATAGCTAAAGCTGCGTTTCCGAAATTTGAAGTCATTTTTACCCGACTGAAAAGAATGGTTATGTGTTTCACGCGTATCTGTGTATGTGGATTTCTTTATACCCTCGAAACATTCCAATGGCTGGATGGATTTTAATGAATGAGGTCTCTATCAATTCGTCTTAACGGCCCGATGGTTATAGGCTAGGTTTTGTTTTTATAAAGTCAAAATGGCGGCCGTAAAATACAAAAAGGCGGTAGAGACGAAAAAAAAAACAATTTACGCATCCTATTGAGTGTCATATCATTGGATAGGTCTTTCAAAATGAAGACGATGTTTCATTGACTATTTTACAGTCAGAAGCTCCGTTAAAATATTACACAACCTGGAAGTTGTGTATGTAGGATCTCTAGCTTTACTGCAATCTAACCATCATAGACCTCATCAAAACAGTGTTTATAGATAGGAACTAACAATTAAACACAACTTAAAAGTCATCAATACAAGTAAAATAAAAAAAATAGGTAAGTAATATAAACAAGTAATATAAAAAGTATTTTAAGTCAATTCCTACTTAGGTTAATAAGAGAATTTTTTTTCTCCCATTCTTCTTTTTTCTAAGGTGGCGCTTAAAATGCCTTGATCAAGAAAAGTGCTTTCTCGGTCTTAAAATACCTTGATCAAGAAGAGGGCTCTCTCGATTATTGAAAATTAATTAATTTGATTTAATTAATGAATTAATATTGGAAAAAAAACTGGATTAACATCAAGTGTCATCCACTACAAGTTTAAAAAAAATTATTTGAGCTTGATTGAATGAATAATAAGTATTTTATTAACGATTAACAATTTGAACAAGATATATATAGCGAGAGTGTGAGCTAATAGTAGGAATTGAAAAGAAAAAATAGTTTCACATTGATGAGAAATAATTAATTAGTTCGCTTTTTACGCAGTCGGGTTTTTTTTTATTTTTTAAATTTAATTGTTTATTCTCCAAATGACGTTTTTGGCATAACGCGCAGGATATCTCAAAGACTTCTGAATATTTTTTCATGAAATTTTCAAAACATATGTGTTGCATTAGTCTGTATAAACTGAACCTAAAATTTCACATTCATCGATCAAAAAAATATTTTTTTTTTTACATGATCAATTTTCCAAATTTTGTATGAGCTAAATACAATTCAGTATTAAAAATATAAAAATGCTTTAAATATACATATTTTTTTTTAGATTCAGGTAATTATTGCAATCTGAAGTATAATAAGACACAAAAAATGTCATTCTATATCCGAAATTTATTTTGTAATCCTGTGCGTAAGCTGTTTTACCAATTTTATGCTCGACAAATGTCTGACAATTTGTAGCGCCCTATAAATACTAAGGGGCCATCCACAAATGATATCACGCTTGGAGGTGGGGTTCATGAAATTGTGACACTTTGTGACAAGGGGGGTAAGAAGAAGTGTGACATCGCACATTTTGGTTAAAATAAAAGCATTAAAAATCAGCAGATTAAATTTTAAAGTTATTTTGAAATTAAAGTATTTTGTGTTAATACAGTAAAGATAACAATTAATTCCAAATAATATTAAATTCCATTTCAAATTCTAAAATACTACTGTTTTTAATTGTTCTTTCATATTAATATTTTATTACTATTGTATATTAATTATGTTTTTTGTTGTAAATCTATATCTTATTTCATACAAAATAAGTACACGAATAATTTTTATTATCATGCTCACAAATGTCATTAAAATACATAGTTAAAAGTTTCAAAATAAAATTTGAAGTAGGATCAATAACATAGTACTTTGTTTTTGAACTGCAAGTATATGTTTATGTAATATAGCATGACATGTGACAAGAGGGGGGGGAGGGGGTATGGTGAAGTGTGACACTTTGTGACAAAGGGGGGGAGGCAAAAATATTTTTAAAAAAGTGTGACATCATATATGGATGACCCCTAATTACATATCTTGCAATTTTTAAAGACACGAAATGAAAGAACATACTTATATCTTTTAATCCTAATAAAAATTGTGTTTTTAAATCATATACATTTTAAGATATTAACTATCGAAAATTGTCTTTTTTCTTTTTCATTTTTAACAATTTTAAGAGTCCTGAGACCCCTTAATCGATAATAGAATAAAAAGCTAAATTAAAAATCAATTAAAATAAAGTGTGTTTCAGTTCAATTTTCAGTGTTTCAGTGAAATTGGGCATGGGGCTAAGAATGGAAATGATTTAACCTAAATTTATAACACAAAATAGTAGAAAGACAAATTGGAGGAAAACAAGGAGATGGTGAAAGTCCTAAAATTTCCTTTATTAAAATCGCGTTAAACCGATGTGTCACAGAGAATTAATCAGCGACGATATTGAAATTTTGGAAATTATTAATTGACTTTTTTATATTTGCATGGGTATTTGTGTGTATTAAATGTGCATTAAATTTGTGTATTAAATCTTGCTTGAAATATTTTACAATAGAAAAACATAAAATCATAACAGAGAATTAATAAAAACTGAATAAATTGTGAAATCAAATAAAATCTGAAAAAAAACTGATTCTTCTTTAACTAAAAAAATGATTTACTGTAATATTTTCAGGTGAAATTAAATAGTAGATATATTTTTTAAAGGAAACGTTTTTAAAATGTAAAACGTAACCATTTTTTAGTCCATATTATAAAAATAATTATAAAATGCATTTAATCGATACTAGAACAAAAAGCGAAATTAAAAATCTATTAAAATAAAATGTGTTTCAGTTCAATTTTCAGTGTTTCGGTTAAATTGAGCCTGGAGCTAAGAATGGAAATGATTTAACCTAAATTTATAACCCAAAGTAGAAAGATAAATTGAAGGAAAGCAAAGAATTTATGAAAGTCATAAAATTTCCTTTATTAAAATCGCTTTAAAGCCGGTGTGTCATAGAGGATTTAATGAGTGACAATCTTGAAATTTTGGAAATTATTAACTGACTTTTTATATTTACATAGGTATTGCAGCTATCAGTGCTTTCTAATATGAGTTCTAAATGTATATTATGGAATTATATATTATCTCTGTTATCATCGAACAGCTTCTTGCAAAATGAATTCTTATTAAAAGTTTTATGCATGTGAAATTTTATAAAAATCAGTTCAACATAATTTGAATATATTTTTTTAGAGAAATAAATTCAACTTCTTCAATTTCGAAATTGAAGGAAAACAAAGAGTTGATGAAAGTCATAAAATTTCCTTTATTAAAATCGTGTTAAAGCCGGTGTGTCACAGAGGATTAATGAGTGACAATTTTGAAATTTTGGAAAATATTAATTGACTTTTTATATTTACATAGGTATTTGTATGCGGCTACCAGTGCTTTTTAATATGAGTTCTAAATGTATATTATGAAATTATATATTATTTCCGTTATCTTCGAACACATGCAAAATGAATTCTTATTAAAAATTTTTTGCATGTGAAATTTTATAAAAGTCCGTTCAACATACTTTGAACACATTTTTCTAGAGAAATAAATCCACGCACTAAAAACCGCAGAAGAATGGTGTAAGAAATCAAATCTAAAGAAAACTGTAGTAGTATTTTCGTCTAGTTGTTTTATAAATGCCCATATATACGAGGGTGTGTGGTAAAGTTTCAATTATAGGCGATTATTTTCATATTCTATTCATACCACTATTAAAAAAAAAAAAAAAAAAACAGTTTATAGTACATTTTTTTTACAAATGTTCCCATAGCGTATGTAATTTTTTTTTTTTTTTTTTTTTGAAAAATTGGTGCGAGTTATCATTGAAAAATATTCGCCTGTAATTGAAACTTTACGCTTCCTTCTCGTATGCGTATATATATATATATATATATATATATATATATATATTATATACAGAGTTGTTGCCAAATTCTAAACACGGGGTCGCAAATAGCGTATTTAATCAAAAATACAGGTTGTTCCTTCCTAACTCAATTCGGGTTACTGTAAAAATTTTCAGATAACTGATTTCAGATATTATAATAATCTGTACAATAAAAGCGCAAAGCATTTGACTGTCATCAACAGTTCCGGGATGACCGTTTCACTTTTTATATGCCAATTGGCCATTTCGATACTTTTATGTTAACAGAGCGCAGGTGATAAATCGCTAAATATTGTTCCATCGCCATCATTTCATTTAAAATTTAACTTATCACTCATTTCATTTAAAATTTAACTTATCACGCATTTCATTTAAAATACATAACTTTCATTTATAACACATACATCAAACTAATTTAAGTACACTGAAAAAATAGGATGATACATTTGTAGCATTAAAACTGATCTATTGATCAGTTTTAATTGTCGTCCATTATTTATTAAGTGTTAATGTTTGGCGAATAATTTGGCGATAGTTTTTTTATGAAAAGTGGTCAACAGGGATAATGCAGAAGTACCCCACAAAAGATATTAACAACGATATTTTGGTTTAATGTAAGTGTGGATATCATTAAAGGTTTTTTACAGAAAAAGACATTGACCAAATCCTATTAGCTAAGATACACCGTTTGGCAGTGGATCGAATTACGTAAAATGACATAACATATTTTAAAATCTCCGCATTTGTGAACGCATTGCAACTGATAAGCAAACGATCGCATAGATTTGTTGATTTCTATCAGAATTTTCAGATTTACGGTACGCAAGTAAATAAAATTATGAATAAAAGTAACATGTTGCAATGCTTAGTATACATTTAAGGGAGACTAAACTGGTCGCCAGAGGCGGCTAGTACTTTTAATAGCCATTCTCACCTTTGTTGTAAATGTGATAATATCAAACAAAAGTGGTAGTAGTTTCCATTATACGTGCAAGCACTATGCGCTTGATGCTGCACATTTTGGACTGAGATTAACAGTTCATACGATATCATCGATTGCTTGAGCATCGTGTTTTTCCCAAACTTTCAGTGATGTTATCACATTTCACGCTTTTGTTTTCAATGGGTCTTTCACTTTTAGTTTAGTTCGATAGATTATTGCAAAAAATAAAATTCACTGTTTTGTACAACCGTGTCAGCAATGTAATAAAATCTATCAAAATTATGGGAAAAATAATCAATGAATTAAAAAAAAAAAGTTGTATATTATAAAAATAAATCTCATCTAAAGTGCACAGCATGAAATTTCCTGTAGGTAGGTTTAATATGAAACACGAATTTTAACTTTAATCAATATTAAATACATATTATATATAATAATAATAATAATAATAATAATAATAATAAAATTCAATAAATTGATAAAAGAAACCGAAGACAGAATTTTAAATAATTGAAAATTAAAATTAATTCTTTACTATATTCTCTGTTTGAATGTTACAAGTAATATGATAATATACCTACCGTAAAATCCGGTGTATAGCGGGTACCGATGTATATCGCGCACCTACGATTTTAGACTTCTTTTTTTCTATTTTTAGGTATATTTACCGTATGATGCGCACCCTTTTCTTAGCAAAAAAAAAAAAAAAAAAAAAAACCTGAAATGTAAAAAAGAAAATGGAAATAATGTCATTTATTCTTTGGATTTTCCTAGAATTTCGAAAAATGGTATATTGAAATGAGAAGAAATAAGAGGAACAGTATTTCCAAACGCATTCACTTTTTATCCATAATATAACAAAAATACTACATTTTCCACTTATCTATTAAATTCTAATTGAATCAACTCATACAACTTAAAATTATTAAAGCTATTTTTTATATATACAAGTTTATTCATTATTAAAGCTAATTTTTAGGTGCGTTCGTAATTATATAAATACGTAGCACCTATAGTCGTCGTTCAGTCCGTCCGTCTGTCCGTCCGTCTGTCCGTCTGTCCGTCTGTCCGTCCGTCCGTCCGTCTGTCCGCATGTAACAGAGCAAAAACTACCCAACCGAATGGTCTGAAATTTCAAATATACCATTGTTGCAAAATTTTGTCGAGCCATTTAAACTTTTATGAAAATCGGATGTATAGTTTAATTACAGGGACAGTCAAAAGTTTTTCTTTACATTACGGCCAATGGGAAAATTTATTGCAAGTGCATTTTAATGATATTACAGCCTTCCGAATGATCTGAAATTTTAAAGATATAACTGTTGCAAAATTTTGTCGAGCCCTTTCAAATTTTAGGAAAATCGGATGTATAGTTTAATTACAGGGACAGTCAAAAGTTTTTCCTTACATTACGGCCAATGGGAAAAATTATTGCAAGTGCATTTTAATGATATTAGAGCCTTCCGAATGATCTGAAATTTTAAAGATATAACTGTTGCAAAATTTTGTCCAGCCCTTTCAAATTTTAGGAAAATCGGATGTATAGTTTAATTACAGGGACAGTCAAAAGTCTTTCTTTACATTACGGCCAATGGGAAAAATTATTTCAAGTGCATTTTAATGATATGAGAGCCTTCCGAATGATCTGAAATTTTAAAGATATAACTGTTGCAAAATTTTGTCGAGCCCTTTCAAATTTTAGAAAAATCGGATGTATAGTTTAATTACAGGGACAGTCAAAAGTTTTTCTTTACATTACGGCCAATGGGAAAAATTATTGCAAGTGGATTTTAATGATATTAGAGCCTTCCGAATGATCTGAAATTTTAAAGATATAACTGTTGCAAAATTTTGTCGAGCCCTTTCAAATTTTAGGAAAATCGGATGCATAGTTTAATTACAGGGGCAGTCAAAAGTTTTTCTTTACATTACGGCCAATGGGAAAAATTATTGCAAGTGCATTTTAATGATATTACAGCCTTCCGAATGGTCTGAAATTTTAAAGATATAATTGTTGCAAAATTTTGTTGAGCAATTTCAAATTTTAGGAAAATCGGATGTATAGTTTAATTACAGGGACAGTCAAAAGTGTTCCGTTACATTACGGGGAATGGGAAAAAAAATATTGGAAGTGCATTTTAATGATGTATCAGACTATGCGCTTTATGAAGTGCAAAAAATTATACATTCAGTACAATATGGGGTGCAAAAAATAATTATAAAACTAGTTATAGTACGAACGCACCTCATTTGCCACGTTTGACGAGCAATTTCCAACTTGTTATGCTTTTCCTTGTTTTTAAATGTACCATTTTTGTATTCGGCATATAACGCGCACCCGTAAATTTCGATCTTAGTTTCTATATTAAAAGTGCGCGTTACATGCCGGATTTCACAGTATCTATAAATGTGAATTTGGATTTTTTTTTTTTTTTTTTTTTTTTTTACACTTTCCAACAAAGTTGAAAGTGTTTATGACTTCGGTTTGTTTGTCCATGTGTACGCGCTCTAACTGTCATAAATATACTCGGATTGCTTTGAAAATTTTGGATGTTATTGACGTTTACCATAGCACGAACCCTATTTCAAATGAAGTGTGCAACATGTTTAGTTCAGCTACAGGTAGAGTCAAAAGTATTCCGTTACATTACGGCCAATGGGAAAAAATCGTTTCAAATGATTTTTAATGATGTTACTCGCTCAAACAGAAGAAAATTTATATGCATTTATGAAGTGCACTAAAATATGCATTCTGTAGAATATGCGGAGCAAAGAATAGTTATTATTCATTTACAGGGCCAAACAAAAGAATTCCGTAACATACTGATGTATGGGGGAGGGGGGAGGGATTGTTTGCGGCGTATTTTAATTATGTTAAACTATTACATACATAATGAAATTGATATACGTCACTGAGGTTTACTACAAGTTATTTCAGGTATAATATAAAGTGCAGAGCATTTACAGGGACACACAAAAGATTTCAGATACTATATTGTATCAGAAGTATTGTACATTAGCGGTTATTACTGGAAATGCATTTTCAACTATGATATGTGCTTTTATATTTCACTATATTTATGCATACTATATGGTATGTATAAATCCTATAATTTATATACAGGGCTACACAAAAGAATTCGTAATGGTTACTGCGTATGAGCGCAAATTGCTTAAAGGTGGCTTTTAAATGAGCTATGCATTTTTACACTGAACTGCATTTAGTTTATTAAGGAATATTTGTAGAATATAGATAAAATGATATACAGGGTCAAGCAAAGAATTGGATATATGCCGTCTATTGGATGATAATTTCATTTCTGGAAATATGATTTCAGTAGTTTTTAGAGTGTTTTAGTTTGATTTAAATTTTAGCTAAATAGTGGCGTGTAATAAAGGTACTAGGTAAACTACAGGACTGTACATAAGTATTCAAGTATGTTTCAATTTATTAGTAAAAATTGCTGAAAGAGAAATTTCTACCTGTTATGCGTTTTCTTATTAACTAAATTTACCCATTATATAGTGTATATATATCAACATACAGATCAAATACTGGGCTGTTCAAAAGAATTGGGATATATATTTGGCTGTGGACGGTAACTGCTTAAATCAATCTTTTAAACATTTACTTAGTTATCTTATTTACCTCATTTCCCTAAATAACGAAGTTATGTTAAAGCTTTCAGGGAGTGTTTGAAAGTGTTTCATAATCTATGCGTACGCATGATTTTTCTTTCTTGTTATCACTAAAATTGATTTGAAAATAAATAGTCGCATGTGTACTTTAACATAAAATTGAAATGCCAAATAATTATGTAGTATTAGGTTTTGTATTTACATTTGAAGTGTGATAGTATAAAGTGTTTATTTCTATATTTTGAAGCACGTGATCTATAAATGCTCACTTACGTGTGTCCAAGTTCCAAAGTTTTCTTTTCAAACTTCAATAACACTCAAATAAAATACCATATCGACTTCAAATTTTAGTGAATTGCAGCCTGAGGAATAGCAAAGAAAATATTCAAATTTCAGTACATAAAATTTTGCTGTTACGGTGAGTTTAAAGGAAATATCATGACATGCGATAACGACAATAAATGGAAAACGATATTAATGTTTTTCTATATTTTATTTCAGTTTGTATATAACTGGGATGTGTACATTTTCGTGTAATTTTGTGCTGCTCATGTGAAGATATCATTCAAAATTTGAAACAATACTTGCATTTTGATGTATAACTTTCACTTTGATCTTTAAAGAGAAAAACATGCATTGTGTTGTATAATATTCTTTTATATTTTGTAAAATTTTTCAACAGTCGAGCTACATTTATTGATGAAAATTTGCTGCATGATTGTTCGGAGATTTTGTTTCTATTTAGCAGTTTTTTTTTTTTTTTTTTAATTCACAAGAAATATCGACGGTGATTGCGAAGTCCCGTTAATTGCTTTTGTAAATGTATCAGATTTTATGAAAATTTAGTATACTAAATTAATCGGAGTGATACATTTTTTTTTTCTTGTTCAATTAATTTTGTGCAAACTTTTGAATCATAGCCGTTTCAATGAATGCGTAACTTGGAACTGACGAGTTAGAAGTTAATAAGGATTTTAAATTTTTAATTAGTGCTTATTATACGTATGTTTTGACATGTTTTTTGAATTTTACTGCTATTCAAGGAAGTTGCCTTAGTTACTGAATGATTTATCAAGTAAGAACATTTCAGTATATTTAAAAACTTTAGCATAACTCCAGAAAACAGCTTTGAATTATCCAAGCATCTTTGTTTAGACTGTCCCTGAGGACAGAGGAAATAATAAAATAGTAAGAGGAGACCATTCAGTAAATTACCACAATCATCCCGAATGGGTTATGTTCCGAAATATTAACATTTGTAGCGACTTTTACTGCTCTTTTTGGTAAACATAACACAAAAATGAATGTTCGTACGGTTATAAGACTAATTACGTACATCCTGAATGGGTTATTTTGTCAAAAACAGCAGTTTTAATGTTTTTCTTGGAAAAAGTGTGACAAAATTAAATTCCATCCCTTTTATAATAGCAAGTAAGTACATACTAAATGTGTTATTTTTCAAAATATTAACAATTCTAGCACTTTTCACTGCTGTTATTTGGATAAAGTATGAAGAAAATGAGTGTTCGTGCTGTTATAAGAGTAATTAAGTACATCCCGAATAGGTTATTTTTTCAAAATAATAAAATCTGCAGCAGTTTTTAATGCTTTTCTTAGCAAAAGTGGACAAAAATTAATATTTGTACTGTTATAAGAGGAAACAAGTACATACTGAATGAGTTATTTATCGAAATATGAACATCCGCATCGATGTTTAATACTGTTCTTTGAAACAAATATCATAAAAATGAATTTTTGTGTTCTAAGTAAGTACACAAGTCTTATTACTATTCAAGAAGCTAGTAAATTATATTTATATATTATTTATAAAAGGATAATATTTAAAAGTTTAAACTAAAAAATATTAATACCTCTACCGGTAGATATTTATGGATGCATTGGGGTTAATTTTGTGTAAAACTATTAGATGGTGATTATCTTCAGCGCGGAAAGTAATGTAACACTGCGAATACACATTCACTGATTTTGTACAGATATAAGACCGGACATAGATAACAGAGGAAGAAGTCCCTTTTCTGAAATTGATATATTAGGGGGCTGGTAAATTAGATTCACAAATACCGATCTAAAATTACAAACACCTTTAAAATATCGATTTAATTATTAATAATCTAAATTACGTAGTAAGCAATTGGCGGCTTTTAATTAATTGAATGATCTACAAATCCTCAATTTTGTTTTATTGTATAGCGTTTAAGTTAATTAATCATGAACATTTCTTACTTTCTTTGGACACACTGTCTGGAAGGCATTTTTCAAACTCAGATGATAATAACACTTATTTTATCAGAATATATATGTCGTAGGCTAATTGAGAAATCCGGCTCTTTGCAAACAGCCTAGGCTCTTTGCAAAGAGCCGGGCTAATTGGAGAATCCATCTCCCTTTTTTCAATTAGCCTGATATTTTTCAGGCTTATTGCAAAGAGCCTAGAAAGCGTTAGGCTAATTGAAAAATGACCTTATTATCCGATCAGGGTGATATTTTTAGCTCACAGGCTACCAAAGCATGAGAGCTTCTGTGCCCGCCGATTCTGTATGTACGTAACGCGATAACTCTTGACAGAAATATCCGATTTGCTTCAAATTTTTTTCTCTAGGTTCATTCTGATAAAGTGCTTCCCTGATTATTTTTTGCGGTTCATTCGTTAAGGATAAAGGGGGAAAAGGGGGGCTAGTCCCCCCTTAATTTATATAAATGGGTTTTTCATGCAGAAATATTCGATTTGCTCCAAATTTGGTATACCGGTTTATTGTGTTAAGGAGCTTCCCTGATTAGATTTGAAAGCTCATTATTTAAATATAAAGGGGGGAAAGGGGGCTACCACCCTTAATTTAGATAAATCGGATTTTCATGATGAATTATTCGATTTGCTCCAAATTTGGTATACCGGTTTATTAATTTAAGGAACTGCCTTGATAAGATTTGGAGGTTCATTAGTTACATATAAAGGGAGGAAAGGGGGGGCAACCACCCCCCGTAATTTAGATAAATGGGTTTTTCATGCAGAAATATGCGATTTGCAATAAATTTGGTATACCGGTTAATTATGTTAAGCAGCTTCCCTGATTACATTTGGAAGATCATTATTAAGTATAAAGGGATAAAGGGGGGCAGTTGCCTCTCCCCTTAATTTAGATAAATGCGTTTTTCATGTAGAATTATTCGATTAGCTCAAATTTGGTATACTGGTTTATTATGTTAAGGAGATGGCTTGATTAGATTTGGATGTTCATTAGTTAAATATAAAGGGAGGAAAGGGGGGTGGCTACCCCCCCCCCCTTAATTTAGGTAAATGGGTTTTTAATGCAAAATTATTCGATCTGCTCCAAATTTCGTATACCGGTTTATTATGTTAAGGAGCTTCCCTGATTAGATTTGGAGGTTCATTAGTTAAATATAAAGGGAGGAAAGGGGGCTAGACCCCCCCCCCCCCCTTAATTTAGATAAATGGGTCTTTCATGCAGAGTTATTCGAATTGCTCCAAATTTCGTATACCGGTTTATTATGTTAAGGAGCTTCCCTGATTAGATTTGGAGGTTCATTAGTTAAGCATAAAGGGAGGAAAGGGGGCTAGACCCCCCCCCTTAATTTAGATAAATGTGTTTTTCATGCAGAGTTATTCGATTTGCTCAAAATTTCGTATACCGGTTTATTATGTTAAGGAGCTTCCCTGATTAGATTTGGAGGTTCATTAGTTAAATATAAAGGGAGGAAAGGGGGGTGGCTACCCCCCCCCCCCCTTAATTTAGCTAAATGGGTTTTTAATGCAAAATTATTCGATCTGCTCCACATTTCGTATACCGGTTTATTATGATAAGGAGCTTCCCTGATTAGATTTGGAGGTTCATTAGTTAAGTATAAAGGGAGGAAAGGAGGGCTAGACCCCCCCCCCCCCCTTAATCTAGATAAATGGGTTTTTCATGCAGAAATATTCGATTTGCAATAAATTTGGTATACCGGTTAATTATGTTAAGCAGCTTCCCTGATTACATTTGGAAGATCATTATTATGTATAAAGGGGGGAAAGGGGGGCAATTGCCCCTCCCCTTAATTTAGATAAATGCGTTTTTCATGTAGAATTATTCGATTAGCTAAAATTTGGTATACTGGTTTATTATGTTAAGGATATGGCTTGTTTAGATTTGGAGGTTCATTAGTTAAATATAAAGGGAGGAAAGGGGGGTGGCTACCCCCCCCCCCTTAATTTAGGTAAATGGGTTTTTAATGCAAAATTATTCGATCTGCTCCAAATTTCGTATACCGGTTTATTATGTTAAGGAGCTTCCCTGATTAGATTTGGAGGTTCATTAGTTAAGCATAAAGGGAGGAAAGGGGGCTAGACACCCCCCCCTTAATTTAGATAAATGGGTCTTTCATGCAGAGTTATTCGATTTGCTCCAAATTTCGTATACCGGTTTATTATGTTAAGGAGCTGCCTTGATTAGATTTGGAGATTTATTGGTTAAGTATAAAGGAGAGACAGGGGCTAGTGTCCCCTTAATTTAGATAAATGGATTTTTCATACAGAATTATTCGATTTGCTTCAAATTTGATATCCCAGTTTATTACGATATGGCTTCCTTCATTTGATTTGGAGGTTCATTGGTTAAGTATAAAAGGGGGGAAAGAGAAGCAATTGCCCCTCCCCTTAATTTAGATAAATGGGTTTTTCCTGCAGAATTATCTGATTTAGTTTAATTTTTTTCAAACGGATCCGAACTTGAAGGTTCCATTTGAAGTCAACCCGAAAACCGACCACAACCAGGTTTCTTATTGAGTTCAATTAGAACTTTCAGGTTCGGATCGGGTTGCCGGTGGACGGAGATTATTTTGTCTGGCTTGCATCGGGTTGTAGTTCTTTTGAATATTTTTGTCGGTTAAGATTTGGTTCGGGACGGGTTTGAGGTTGACTTCGAATGGAATTTTTAGGTTCTGGTAGCGTTGCGTGTCCACAGAAACTAATTTGTCTTGTTCGGATCCGGTTATGGATCTTTGGAATATTTTTGTCGGTTATCAGGTTTGGTTCGGGATTTCGGGTTTTTTCAAATGGAACTCTCAAGTTCGGGTTGGGTTGCATGTAGACTGAAATTATTTTGTCTTGCTCGGATCGTTGTACGGTCTGTTGTAATTTATTTTTCGGGTTTGGGTAGGGTTATGCGTTAATAAACCTAATAAAAAGAAAATTGCCCAGTTAAACTTATGGCATTGAGCTCACAGGCTATTCACACTAATTGTATATTATACTCTTATTTCAAAGAATAATGCCCCTCGAAAAATAAATGAAGGTATTAGTCCCCGTTGCCCCCCTTTCTACTTAACCAAAGAACCTCCAAATCTAATCAGGGAAGCTACTTAACATAATAAACTGGTATACCAAATTTGAAGCAAATCAGATAATTCTGCATGAAAAAAAACAATTTCACTAAAATAAGGGGGGGGGTATTAGCTCCCCCATTTCTACCTTTATGCTGAACCAATGAACTTTCAAATCTAATCAGAAAAGCTCCTTATTAGAATGAACCTGGAAAAAAATTAAAATAAATTAGATAATTCTGCATGAAAACATATTTATCTAAGTTAAGGGGAGGGGCAATTGCCCCCTTTCCCCCCTTTTATACTTAACCAATGAACCTCCAAATCAAATGAAGGAAGCCATATCGTAATAAACTGGTATATCAAATTTGAAGTAAATCGAATAATTCTGTATGAAAAACTCATTTATCTAAATTAAAAGGACACTAGCCCCTGTCCCTCCTTTATACTTAAACAATAAATCTCCAAATCTAATCAAGGCACCTCCTTAACATAATAAACCGGTATACGAAATTTGGAGCGAATCGAATAACTCTGCATGAAAAACCCATTTATCTAAAATAAGGGGGGTCTAGCTCCCCTTTCCTCCCTTTATACTTAACTAATGAACCTCCAAATCTTATCAGGGAAGATCTTTAACATAATAAGCCGGTATACCAAATTTGGAGCAAATCGAATAATTTTGCATTAAAAACCCATTTACATAAATTAAGGGGGGGGGGAGTAGCCCCCCTTTCCTCCCTTTATACTTAACTAACGAACCTCCAAATCTAATCAAGTCATCTCCTTAACATAATAAACTAGTATACCAAATTTGAGCTAATCGAATAATTCTACATGAAAAACGCATTTATCTAAATTAAGGGGAGAGGCAATTGCCCCTCTTCCCCCCCTTTATACATAATAATGATCTTTCAAATGTAATCAGGGAAGCTGCTTAACATAATTAACCGGTATACCAAATTTATAGCAAATCGCATATTTCTGCATGAAAAACCCATTTATCTAAATTGATTGGGGTAGACCCCCCCCTTTTCCCCCTTTATACTTAAATAATGAGCTTCCAAATCTAATCAGGGAAGCTCCTTAACACAATAAACTGGTATACCAAATTTGGAGCAAATCGAATATTTCTGCATGAAAAAACCATTTATATAAATTAAGGGGGGGGGGACTACCACCCTTTTCCCCCTTTATCCTTAACCAATGAACCGCAAAAAATAATCAGGGAAGCACCTTATCAGAATGAACCTAGAAAAAAAATTTGAAGCAAATCGGTTATTTCTATCAAGAGTTATCGCGTTACGTACGTACACACGTACATACAGAATCGGTAGGCACATAAGCTCTCAGGCTTTGATAGCCTGTGAGCTAAAAATATCACCCTGATCGGATAATAAGTGTTCATTTTTCAATTAGCCTAACGCTTGCTAGGCTCTTTGCAATAAGCCTGAAAAATATCAGGCTATTTGGAAAAAGGGAGATGGATTCTCCAATTAGCCCGGCTCTTTGCAAAGAGCCTAGGCTGTTTGCAAAAAGCCGGATTTCTCAATTAGCCTGCGACATATACATCAATACAGCCATGTATTGGTTTTGATCCAAAGCCAAATACATTCAGCTATATATAAGTAAAGTAAAAATGTAAAAAAAAAAAATCCAATAGTTTAGTTTATTTCCTCCTTGGTTCGGAAGAATCACATGTGATACTGCAGAACCGAGGAGGTTATGTAAAAAATGTCTATGGACTTTCAGCAAAGTTCTTACTCGTTGGCGATATGCATTCTGTGTTCTATTATTTAGTTATAATCAAAATCATATAATCAAAAAAAGTTTTATTTATACAATAATGCTTATAAAAAAATGAACTTGTAACATGTAAAATGTTAGATAAAAGAAATTGTAACTTAATGCCTAAGTATTTAAATTAGTTAAAGTTGATCCAACGCACTTTTAATTTGCTAATTTGAAATGCACTCAATTACATACTCATGTGCTATTGTCTATTCATATATGTATTAAATACAGCTACAAGAAATGAATAAAAAAAGAGCCCATTTTATTAGAAAATATTAATAAAAAATATATACAACTTTTGCTTATTTATTCTTATTTTATTGACATTTATTTTTTAAATCATTTATAATCGGCATTTAAGGCACGTATTTCAAAGCAAAACTGTTGATATCTCTTGAACTAGCGCATTTCTAAAGAACATGTTAAACTGTCATATCAAATAACAATTCCCATTAAATATTTCAGAACAGTTATTATTCGCTAGTTTATGCTGTAGAGTAACATTAAACGATTGTTGACTGTCAATTTGAATAATTGTTCGAAGAGTTAATTCAACCGCATTAAAAGTACATACATTTTAATATTATTATGCTTGGTTGGATTATATCACATTTATCTTCTTGTATTTGACTGATAAGCTTAAAGGAACACTTAATCTAAATAAATCTATTGGTGTAAACATTTGTTTCAATGTGTTAAATTTTGAGCAGTGAAAGATTAAATTGTGATAAGCTGTTTATAGAGATGCAATTAATTTCGAAACTTTAGAGATAACATATTATTTGAGGGTTTCGATAAATGCCATAAAGATAGAACTAACTGTAAAATAATATGACTAAGCAATTTGTTTGCACATATTAATAAAAGTTATCTAGGGTATTATTTTTTTTTTACAATTTTCATTATTTTTAAATTTTATTCATAGCGCGTAATCGAAACAGAAGTATTGCTATGAAATAAAAAAAAATATTTTTTTAGAACACTGTAAGTCAATTTATATTTATAGGCCAATTTATAGCCGATTTTTACATCAATAACAATAATTATTGTAATATTTCAGAAGAATTTAATATTTTTAGTACTTCACTAGTTTATTATACTACAAAGTAGTATTCAAAGATTTTTGAGTGTTTAGTTTGAATAATTATTTGAAAAATTAACACAGACTCATTAAAATTACACATATTTTAATATTATTGTGATTGGTAGACTTGTATGATTTTTATTATACGATATTAAGTTGACTGTTAAAATAACATAAATAAATAACTCTATTATCAAAACATATGTGTCAAAATATTCAGATTTCAGCAGAAAAGATCAAATAGTGATGCGGAGTTTTTATGCAGCGAATTAAATTTAAGTGTTTGAAAATAATAAATATAATTCATAAAAGTTTTCATGCCTGTAAATAAAATCTAATAAGCAAAAATACATTATAACACACAGCATTATAATGCATTGTAATACATTACAAACATTGTAACTAAGCAATTTGGTATGGTATATAAATGTATAACGGATTACCGAGATAAATCAATTTTTTTCATTATATATATATATATATATATATTAATATATATATATATATGTATAACCATTAAATAAACATTACCGACCACCAACAAAAACTGAAATTATGAATAAAATGACATTGTATATATATTTATATGACCATCAAAAATCAATACAAATTACAATCAAACATAAAAAATAAAATAAATATATATATATATATATATATATATATATATATATATATATATATATATATACTCTATTTTTTTTTTAAGTTTGCATCATGCTTTGTAATCGAAAACAGATTTTTTGCTAGTGCTTAAGTAATTACATTTACAGGTTTGTGATTATTTTTTTTTAATTTTTTTCTTAATACTATTTTTAAACAATATTTTAACACATTTTTCCTAATACTGTTTTTAAACCTTGAAAATTAGTAGAATGTCACGAATATTATTGTTTTAAAAAAGCGGTAGGCGAAATAGTGAAAAAAATTCGCCTGTGGCAATCATGTATATATAAAAATTAAAAAGATAACTTGCTGATTATTAACCCTCATTTAAGTATTTTTAGGATCAGTGTAATTCACTAGTTTCTCTGTAAAGCTATATTAAACACTTGATGTTTATCAATGTGAGTAATACACTGCTCAAAACAATTAAAGGATATTTGAAGTTTTATATAAAATAAAGATATAAACGAATTTTTTTTGCCGAAAATAGAAGAAGAGAATCACAAATGCAAATTTTTTTGGTTTTCAAACTGTGGAGTATGCAAATTTTGAGTTCGACGTCAAAAACGTCGCTTCAGCGGCAGCGAATGAAATTTGACTTTCAACTGGATAAAAGAGAATGAAGACAAGGATGATCGGCATTCAGTGATTGCTTTGTTTCGATGAGTACGATGTCTCAGCGAAGTCATTTGACAGATTCAGAAGCTTTGAGAATTGTTGGTAGGTTAGAAGGGGGCCAAACTCAAGCCGAAGTAGCGCAAGCCATTGGAGCGTCACAAAGTGTCATTTCCAGGATCTGGAACCGCTTTTTGGAGAGTGGATGTGCAGGCCGAAGACCAGGGCAAGGTTGTAGACAGGCAACAACGCCCAATGAAGATCGGTATTTAGCGTTAACAGCTCGGAGACACCGAACCATGAACGCTACTGTTCTCCAACAACACCTTCGCTCGGCTACAGGCACCACGATTTCAACTCAGACTGTCCGAAACCGGCTCCATGCTGTAGGTCTGTATGCTCGCCGACCGATGGTATGTGTTAGATTAACATCAAGGCATCGTCGCGACCGCAGGGAGTGGGCAACCGAGCATGTCAACTGGAGGAGAAATGAATGGAGCAATATTCTGTTTTCTGACGAGTCCCGTTTTTCTGTGCATCCGGATAATAGGCGTATTTTCATCTGGAGGGACCTTGGCAGTAGGAATAATCCTGCGTTCGTGCACGAAAGTGTCAGATTTGGCGGTGGAGGAGTGTTGGTGTATGGTGGCATCTCCATTGACGGGCGCACTGACCTCTACATCATTCGAGATGGAGCTCTGACTGGTGGTCGATATAGGGATGAGATCCTCAGACCTATTGTAGTCCCTTACGCTGCAGCAATCGGGTACACGACATTTCGGTCCCGACACTTCGGTCCCGCTATTTCGGTCCCGCCGTTTCGGTCCCGAGACATTTCGGTCCCTGGCCATTTCGGTCCCGAGACATTTCGGCCCCTGGCCATTTCGGTCCTGAGACATTTCGGTCCCTGGCCATTTCGGTCCCGAGACATTTCGGTCCCTGGCCATTTCGGTCCGGAGACATTTCGGTCCCTGGCCATTTCGGTCCCGAGACATTTCGGTCCGGAGACATTTCGGTCCCCGGCCATTTCGGTCCCGACACATTTCGGTCCCGAGCCATTTCGGTCCCTGGCCATTTCGGTCCCGAGCCATTTCGGTCCCTGGCCATTTCGGTCCCCAGCCATTTCGGTCCCTGGCCATTTGGTCCTTAGCCATTTCGGTCCTTTGTCATCTCGGTGCCCACCACCTTATAACTCGTATTCTAATTGTCGTGGGCCGCCAAACGCTGTAATTTAAACATTATTTTGGACCTTTTTAAATTTTTTTAACACCCCCCAAATTTAAAAAAAAGCTGAATATAACAGTCCGATAAATTTAAACTTTTATAACTCGTGATAATTAAATCACAGCGAGCAGAAAATTTGTTTGCTTGAACAATGTGATATAATTATACAGGGGACATTGTCTTTTTATTATTATTATTATTTAACAAAATGGATTTTTTAAGCTTTATTATTTGTTATTAATATTAGGTATTTTATATATACTATAAACTGCCATAGATGATTTTTTGGTTGTTTTCATACGTTTTTTAGAACCTTTAAATTATCATCATTAATTAAATAATTTAAAAAACTGTTCTTATTTTTTCTCCTTCTTACAATTAGATTAATAATAAATGTCTTCAATAATTCAATTGGACACTTATAAGCTATTGTAGGTAAATATCTCCTCAAATCATTCTTCTACATCCTCTCCTTTAATAATTCAGAAATGAGATATGTTTATTGAAGCAAAAATATTTAATTTTTCTTATTACTTTTATAATACAAAGTTATAATTTTGTTTTCATCAGTTACTTTACCATTATAAACACGAGTTGGAACCCGTCGAGATTCGACGAACTAAAATGTTAGAAAGTAACTGTCAGATCGAATTTATAATAAACCTACAAAAATAATTACAATAAAAAATTCATCTAACATTGGTTATCTCACTCTTAAAACAAATAATATTTTTAACCTAAAATTACTAAAATATTATTTCCACAAACTTCAACTGCTTAAATTATTGAAAAATTAAACTGTATTAGAATACGTAATCAAGATGAGTAATTATGATAAATTTATCAATTGGGACTTTTATGTTTGTTTTTACGGGATGAAAAATGAGTTAAAAGGATTTCGCTTTGTCAGATCATAAAATTTTCCCCCATGAAATCTAAATTGTTCGTTATTTTCAAGTCCCATAATTTACAAACGCACCACTCAAATTCACAATTTGAAAGTATTTTAACGCGCAATAGATTATTAATAAATGTATTTCTAAACTTAAAGTCACATGTGTCCGATACAACTTTTCATGTGAACATTCGCACAAACTTTAAGTTCTAATCTCAATACCCGCGAAAAAAAAATTCAGAAATTTGCCTTTAGTTGTCATAGTATTGGCCATTTAGTATTGGTCAAATATTCAGTTTTATCAAAATAAATGATCGTTTTATTTTAAATATGACACAATTTTTACTCACTGAATCATTTTGCCTGGCATCTCAAACTCAGTATCAGCGTAATGTAAAAATATTGAAATGTAACTGATTTATGAAGAAGAATGAGTGTTTTTTTTAATGTCTGACATCATTTTCTATTCAAAAATTATAAAAAAGTTACTTTAATTTGTATTGTGAAAATGGCATCAATAAGGATATAATCAATAAAAATAATAAACTATGACTATTTTTCCTTTACTTTCAATATAAATGGAGTACTTCAGTTGCCACAATTACAAAATTTGTATTAAAAACTACAAAAAATTAATATCTCAAAAATAAATTGAGATACAGCTTTCAAACAAATTGTATTTAAAAGAGCATTTTTTTCCTTATACGATGGTGTTAAAATTTAAAATATGCGATGTTTAGAAGTTTAAAAATTTGCCGTAGATATAATTGCAAAACCGAAATTTTATTTCAAATTACAAAGTGTTGCCATTCGCAAAATGACGTATGCGTTACGCACAGATATGTTTGTCCTTTATAATATAGATTGGGAAAACAATAGTGATTTGGTAATTAGGTGTGCCAGGAAAAATATTTTGTTGTCAGAAAACTCCATCCACCGCTTCATTTTTTTTTAAATAATTATTGGTTGCATTTTTAACAGTCTTCTCACCCATTGCAGACGATTTTTGTGAACTAATTTTATTGAAACTGGTCCTATTTCTTTGTAATAAGATGATTATTTTTTATTTTATGTAATAGTGTAAGTATTATTTTAATTAATTTTATTTTCAATTTTTAACTGACAAAACTAAGGTTTTTAGGTGCGTTCGTAATTATATAAATACGTAGCACCTATAGTCGTCGTTCAGTCCGTCCGTCTGCATATAACAGAGCAAAAACAACCCAACCGAATGGTCTGAAATTTTAAATATATGATTGTTGCATAATTTTGTCGAGCCATTTCAAATTTTATGGATATCGGATGCATAGTTTAATTACAGGGGCTGTCAAAAGTTTTTCTTTAGATTACGGGGATTGGGAAAAAATTATTGCAAGTGCATTTTAATGATGTCACAAGCTATGCACTCATGAAGTGCAAAAAAAAATATACATTCAGTACAATATGGGGTGCAAAAAATAATTATAAAACTAGTTATAGTACGAACGCACCTCATTTGCCACGTTTGACGAGCAATTTCCAACTTGTTTGTATTTGTCATTTATTTATTGATTTTTAATGTTACCCTTTTCCTCCCACTTTCCCAGAAAAAAAAATTAATAATTTTTTATTTTAGTTTTATTATTAATTATATTAATAGTTTTAAATTTCGGTGACTTTAAATATAAAATAAATAAAAATGTAAAAGATAAATTTCAGTTTATAACTACTATATGATAAATTGAATATAAAATGTATTATGTATTGAGTTTATTTTAAAGTAAAAAAATGTAATGTATATTAATAATGTTATTAATTTAATAAATTAAGGATACATTAAATAAAAAATATATTTAATAAAATATTAATTTAATTTTTATACTAAAATTCCTAACTTTTTTGAGAATTAATTAATAGCAATTGTTAGTAGCAATTATTAATAGCACTTAAAGATTTTATTCAAAAGTTTTAATTTATAATTTCCAAAAAATAATATAGGAATTCTTTGAAAAATCAGTCAAAAACATAAAGTCTAAGTAATAATTAATTAATTAATTAAACATAATAATAATAATAATAATAATAATAATGCAACATTGTACAAATACGTAAAAATACCTTTTAACAGTGTTAGGTGATATTATGCAGATTTTAATTTTTTAAGTACAGTTATAATTTACAATTCGCAAAAAGTAAGAAATTATTAATTAATTATAATTAAAGAGCAAAAATAATATTATAAGCTAACTAATAAATGAATAAACAACATGTTTATCTTCAGAACCCTTATCACTTTTACACATCCTAATGAAGTTAATAACATTATAATAACCGACAATTAAAAAAATATATATTTGCATTTACCCTATAAAAACTATTATATAGTTCATGTAATAGTTTTTAAACAAGCAATTGATAAATTAGTTATCTAAACAATTAATAATTAAAATAATTTTGAATTGATAAATACGTTTAATAAAAACAATTTAATTTTTGAATTTTTTGTTACTTAACAATATAACTATGAGTGTTTTCAACTTGTCGTGCAAGTTAAATTCATGCTGTATCAAATTTATTGCAAACTAACGGCAAACAAGTAATCAAAAATACCGCAAACTTACTGCAAAGTAGTAATCTTTCCATATCACACTATAAGTTTAACCCCTTTGAAGGGGTCAATAGACCTGATCAGGTCTATTGATGCGAAACCGCCGTCAGAAGGCGCATGCATAGGTTTTATCACCATAAACAAGTTTAGGTAATATTTGTACATTTCATTTCGAGCATTTTTTGGTATTTAATAAGTATAGCGTTTAGAAAAAACGGTGCCTACCGAATAAAATTTCTGCAATTTCTGCATATGTGCTGATTCTCATTCTTGTTGAGTCTCTCAACAGAGAGATTTTTTGCTTTCGTCACTTTCGTGAATTAAAGACAGTCTTGCCATCAGTTTCACAACAAAATACTCATGCAAGTGGGTGATGGTATACCTTGCGGGAGATTTGCCGCGAATTTCTCAATTCAAATTTGTCACGGCAAGATAATATCAGAAAAAATCAACTTTCTGCTAATGTTCATGCTATCTGGGTTACCTCAAAAATTTCCATGGGGATCGCGGCGGATCGCATGAACGGCTCATGCGATTGACACTTATGTGAAATCATTATCCAATATCTATTACAGCACAAATTCTTAATTCAATGACAAGAAATTAAACATGAAAATTGCTGTTTTACACTTAACCACTTGGCCCTAACTTTATTGTAGGCAAATGTTATGTAATATGAAACTTGATTTAACCCATTCGCTGCCAAAACTAAGAATTTTCAAATTTTTTGTTGAAGGTCGTTTGCCAGCACAAATTCAGGAAGATAAATTTCGCTTTACTAATACAGCGAAATTTCTGCCAATAAATGAGGCATTTTTTTTTAAATTCTAAAATAGTGGTGACAAAGTAATCAATAAATTAAAGCCACGAGTATAGTCGTGAATGACAGCGAATGGGTTAATTAAATTTAACTCCTCAGTATGCGCTCAGCTTTTTACATCATAAGTGAATCTTTTTCACTGGTAAATATTAATGTAACTTGAATGTATTATTAGTTGCAGTTATAGAGATTGACCTTATATTTTTTATCCATGCTTTTTTTTTAAAATTAAGAAATTAAATAAGGATATACCTAAATTCTTAAACTTACTCGAAATACTTCTATCATATATACACAGTCAAGGCAAGATTCCAAGGACTGGTAAAAAGCTCCATTTTAGACAGGCTTCCATGTAAAGAAGTGTAATTAATTATACTTCTAAGATACACTACCTCAATAAGATCTATTGTTCGTTTCGCAGGGATTCTGAAACTCTCCCGTTTGAGACAGGATTCCGTTATAGAAAGATTCCGCTTTCACAGGTTTCACTATGCTTCACTAAAGAAGGGTGAAAATCCCCTTTTCAGACAGGTTTTCAGCAAATTTAATTGTATCGCAATTCATATTAAGACCATGTAACGCTTACGTTAAAGACAGGATTCTGTTATACACAATTACTATTTTGACAAGTTTTATTCTATTCATATGATATAAATAAGTATATTTATATAAATACACAAAACTTTTAAAAATGGAACCTGCCTATAACGGAGTTCTGTCTTAAACATAAATGTTCCATAGTGCTACGGAAAAGAATACTATACAAATACACCAAATAACACGGAAACCTGTGTAAAACGGAATTTTTCACCAATATTTACAATTTTATCTTGACAGGTTTTACTATATATATAACATGAAGGGAAAATTCTGGACCCTCCCAACCCCCGAAACGAAATCCTGGCTACGCCACTGCATGTCGTCCCGGTTTTTTTAAGCCATTAAAGATGAAAAATGCCGTGTGGCCACAAAAAAGCGCCGGCTGACTAGAACAAAGAGAGCGCGAGTAGAATAATTCTTCTATCTGGATCTTTATTTAGCATAATCAAATGGGGGAAGCCAGGACATCTACACTTGACACATATATATACATGTATAATATTCTTTTGAATGAATAACATATAGATATCAAGAAAAGCCAAATATGTTTTCTAAATTTCCAAATTTCTTCATTGTGATATATTTATAAAATTTCTTAATTTAAAATGAAATTTTACGTAAAAGGGATTCACTATACATTACTATTGTGAGATTTTATGTTATTTTTTTGTATTTTCATTTTTATTTTTTATTTGTCAAATTAAAACATGTAGGCTGCTTTAATTCTAAGTATATAAGTCAAATAAATAACAAAGAAATATTTGAAATACAGAATTAATTTTAAATACGAAAAGAATATTTTATGACAATAGAAATTTTAAAATTTTGATTTATGTATATTGTGCTCGTAGTTTTTGAATGTAATAAGCATATAAAAGTCTTAAATATATTAAAAAGGATTTGTAATTGTTGCAAACCACTTCACCGTCGACAGGTATGGGGGAAAAGTGCTTTTATCCCCGAGTTATCTCGGGGCAAACGGTGAAGTGGTTCAAAATTAAAAATATTTTTAAACTTGTCATTCGACACCGGTAGAAATAGCGGTAATATTATTGTTACATGTAAAAAGATTAATGCAAACTTTTAAATAGTTTTTCAAAAAATAGTAAATTAAAATAATTATTAAAATAAAATAGAAAGTTCTAGTCTGTTCCGGTGCAGAATTAAAAAAATAATGTGTCTTTATCACAATTCCATGTTAAGAATCCCCTTTTTAAAAAATATGTAAAATGCAATACATTTAAAATTGATGCGCCGTTAAATAATAGGATAAAATAAAGATTTGTAAAAATATTTGCAGATTTTTTCATTATTAATCACATAGTGTGCAAATTATATACAATTGAATATGTGCATTTTGGTATGGGCATTTGCATATGAAAATTAAAGCTCGACTTATAAATATTTTTAAATTGTCTGGACTTTATATTTATGATAGACTAAAATATGAGGAGCTTCTATAAAGAATCCACAGAACTCTCCCTTCCCCCACTCCTGAAAACGATTACTTCTACCACATAAATTTTGCATGGGGTGCTACAATTTGATTGCGAGTTATAAGTGTTTGCGGTTTTCGGGCCCTTATATTCGGTTATACTAAAATTTCAAGGGTTCAGTTAAAAAATCTTATAATGTACCTCCTTTTTTAAAGATTACGTTTACCGTACAAAATATGAGTGTGATTACGATAATTACAGAGAGAGTTATAAATGTTTTAATTTATCAGGACCTTATACTTAAGATACACTAAAATATATAAAAAGTCAACAGAGCCCCCCCCCCCCCTGCCTTATAAAACGATTATGATTATCATAGGAAATTTGTGTGGGCTGCGACAACTTTGATCTGTGTTATAAGTGTTTGCGTTTTCGAGTCCTTATATTTAAGTTATACTAAAATTTAGGGAGTTCAGTTAAAAAATTTGATAATGTACCTCCTTTTATAAAGATTACGTTTACCATACAAAATATGAGTGTTTTGCAATAATTATAGATCGAGTTATAAATGTCTTAATTTATCAGACCCTTATACTTATGATACACTAAAATATAGAAAATGTCCTCCTCCCCCCCTTGTTTTTTAAAATGTCTTACCATACGAAATTTGTGTGTGTTTACTAAAATTTTAAGGCCTTTATTTAAAAAACTCTACAATGTCCCCTATAAAATTGTCACCTATTTCAAGTGCACAAAATTTCAGCTTGCTGGAGAAGGGACCGAAATATCTCGGGACCGAAATGTCTTGGGACTGAATTGTCTCGGGACCGTAATGTCTTGGGACCGAAATGTCTTGGGACCGAATTGTCTCGGGACCGAAATGTCTTGAGACCGAAATGTCTCGGGACCGAAATGTTTTTGGACCGAATTGTCTCGGGACCGAAATGTCTCGGGACCGAATTGTCTCGGGACCGAAATGTCTTGGGACCGAAATGTCTCGGGACCGAAATGTCTTGGGACCGAATTGTCTCGGGACCGAAATGTCTTGGGACCGAATTGTCTCGGGACCGAAATGTCTTGGGACCGAAACGGCGGGACCGAAATGGCGGGACCGAAGTGTCGGGACCGAAAGGTCCTGCTTCCGCTTTTTGGAGAGTGGATGTGCAGGCCGAAGACCAGGGCAAGGTTGTAGACGGGCAACAACGCCCAATGAAGATCGGTATTTAGCGTTAACAGCTCGGAGACACCGAACCATGAACGCTACTCTTCTCCAACAACACCTTCGCTCGGCTACAGGCACCACGATTTCAACTCAGATTGTCCGAAACCGGCTCCATGCTGTAGGTCTGTATGCTCGCCGACCGATGGTATGTGTTAGATTAACATCAAGGCATCGTCGCGACCGCAGGGAGTGGGCAACCGAGCATGTCAACTGGAGGAGAAATGAATGGAGCAATATTCTGTTTTCTGACGAGTCCCGTTTTTCTGTGCATCCGGATAATAGGCGTATTTTCATCTGGAGGGACCTTGGCAGTAGGAATAATCCTGCGTTCGTGCACGAAAGTGTCAGATTTGGCGGTGGAGGAGTGTTGGTGTATGGTGGCATCTCCATTGACGGGCGCACTGACCTCTACATCATTCGAGATGGAGCTCTGACTGGTGGTCGATATAGGGATGAGATCCTCAGACCTATTGTAGTCCCTTACGCTGCAGCAATCGGAGATAACTTCATTTTAATGGACGATAACATCAGGCCACATCGTGCAAACCTGGTGGAGGATTTCCTTTTCAAGGAAGGAGTCGTTCGAATGGAATGGCCAGCGTGTTCTCCAGACATGAATCCAATCGAGCACGTTTGGGACGCTCTAGGAAGACGAGTTTCTGGCCGCCAACAACCACCACAAACTCTCCAAGAACTGGAAAGAGCTCTTCTGGAAGAGTGGGGCAGAATACCCCAACTCGTCATTAATAGCCTCATTGAGTCCATGCCTCAAAGGTGTTCAACGTTGCTGGCCGCCCGTGGAAACCATACCCCCTATTCAAAATGATTTTCTTTGAAGAAAACACCTTTTCTTATTCTTTTTTTCTCATATGCACAAATTGTGTTTTTTTCCTTTAGTACACAAATGCGCAATAAAATGCATTTTTGTCTGCCAAACATGTGTAATTTATTCTCATATAACCTACTATGTCTGTCGACCATGTATCGATCAGCTAAACAGTTTACCAGATACAAAATCCACCTAAAACTGCAATATCCTTTAATTGTTTTGAGCAGTGTAGTTTTAAACGTTAATTCAAGCGCATTGGAACTACGTACAGTTGTAATAATATTATTATTGGTTCAATTATATGATATTTAACTTCCATTAGACAGAAAAAGTTAAAGAAGATTTTATATAAATAAATCTACTGTTGCAAATGTTGACGAAACAAAGGACATTTCCATTAGTTAAAATTGTATTAAGCAGTTGATTGGAATATCATTAAAGTTAGCAGACATTACCGACGTTATACTAAATTACCTTAAATACGAGTTCTGACTGATAAGTATCCGACTATTAATTTTTCCATGCCAATAGTAACTCTAAGTCGGCGACACTGTGCACATTGGAAGGAGACAGCTTAACCCTCTCGCTGCGCAGCCCGAGATATGCTCGGGCATGCAATTTCTAGTCAAATTAATACTATTTGGTTATTTCCACCAGTTATTTTTTAGCGAAAACTTTGTCTGATTTAACAGGACATTTTCCCCGATTACGATAGTCAAAAATTTCTGCTTTAAAGAACCGGTGAAAAACGATTAAAAATTCTGTAAAAGACACTCATCGCGAAGAACCACTTACGCAGCGAGAGGGTTAATGCGTATGTTTGAATTTTTCAACGAATTCCAGTGGGCCGTTAGTTGCATGCTGGTCGCCGAATGAGGTGCTGTGATATGTGCTGGTCGGATTTTGATTTCTCTGAAGATGACTGAACGGGTTGAACAAAGGTACTGCATCAAATTTTTCAAAGCTTCGTGATTATTAAAGCGAAACAATTCATAATATTCATCAGGTGTCTTTTGATTCGTCAATTCTCCAATTCATTCATACCACCTGATTTAGACTTCCTAGACATAACATGGAATTCCAATCATTCACCAACTTCCCTACTCTTTGAGACTTCTGATTGTTTCCGAGATTGATGGCGCCATTGAAAGGATCTGTTTTGAGAGTAGATATGAGATACGCAGAATACGATGGCGGCATTGAACACCATTCAAGGAAAAAAAAAAGGCTTCCATAAGTATTTTCGGCAGTGGAAGAACTGGTGGGCTAAGTGTGTGAAAACGCAAGGTGCCTACCTTGAAGTGGATTAGGGTACCAATTCCGTCAGGTAGCTTGTATATTTTTTTGGGCAAAGGTCGGAAACTTTTCAGACAGGCCACATACTTAAAATTACAGCAAATGTAGGGTAGACCGGGGCTAGTTGGCTACAGGGGTAAGTAGGCGCAGTCCTTATAAATCGGCTGTTTGTGGATAGATTACGCACCCAGTCACAGAGTACCTTTCTTCTTGCTTTTTACAATCCTCATTGTTGTTTTGCAACGTTACCTACGTTCAGTGGACATTTATTACGATTTTTCTATTTTTTGCACTCATAAGTAATTTTTTGTTGCTTCATTCGTTTTCTAATTTCTAATACTTATCTTAATAATTACTATTTAACTTGCGCAGTTTTTCTTAGTGTATGATTAACTGTACCTACCCCATATGTGATTTACTAGGATTATTTATGCTTAGAGGGTTATGTGTCCCTTTTGTGAAGAAATTCATTATGAGGCTAGTAGGCGCATTGAACACGGGACAAGTTGGCTCGAGGTCTGGTGTGTGCTGGTAGCTTGAAAAACAGAAAACACTGAGAAAAGTGGTTGCAATGCAAGATTTTGGGCACACGAGGTTTGCCCAAACTGAGAAAATCATTTTTTTATTTGTGACAACTGTAACTCTGATGATGATTTCGAGTAGGATAGATGTTACTCATTGTTAATGTTTTATTCATTATTTTTATGTCTGTATAATTTAGATTTTACATTGAACGGCGATAACGCCTTTGTTTAAACTTACTGGTAATAATGAAATTGATTTCTCTTAACTGCGTGTGTTATTTAATTTTTTATAAAGCGTGTGCCAACTTACCCCATAGGTATAGGCAACTTGCCCCGTGACGGGATAGGTTGGCGCACAATTTTCCTTTTACTTTAGGCTTCCGCTAAACATAAACTACAAAAGCTATAAACTCAAAACTCCAGGTATTTATAGCCCAATGCCTGTTCTTTAAAAGTACAGTTAAAGTTTCATAAAAAACTTAAACAAAAAATTAATAAAAATCAATAACTGAAAACTGCGCCTATTAGCCCCGGTCTCCCCTAATTTGCAAATGAACCTCGTGATGGTACCCCACTGCCTTCGAAATCGTACTGAGCGGTTCTTAATGTGACAATCACTTAAAAGAATCGTCGTTAATATTTATATTTCTTCGTTAATTTTTATATTTCTTCGTTAGTATTTATAATCTTCTTTAATACGGGAAATTGAAAAAAAAAATCAATTAATAAAATACCATTTTTCCGCTTTAGTTTCAATGGTGTAAATTATTTAATATTCATAATTTTTTTAAGTTATTACTGAAATCAAATTTCGATAAGGTAATAAAAAATTTTAGAGGAAATCTCTTAATGTATCCTTAATAGAAAATACAGTGTTGTTTCATCTGCTCTTAATTTTTTTTATGAATTTCTTATTGATTGTAATTAAGGTGGGGAAAAACATTTCTTATATTTATATATTTATGAAGAATAAATTGAGAAATAATATGTATTTTTATACCGATTGGAAGAAATCAAATATAATTTTCAATAAATTGTGTGAAATATATTGCAGAATACTTACGTAATTATTTTTAATGTACAACTCTTTAGCTTAGGTTATTTTCTTTTTCTTTTTTTAATAGTGTTTCACTGCCTTCTATAAAAAATAATTATCGAAATGTTTTCCCTTTTTTTAAAATTAACAAATTTACGATATACGCTTATTTAGAAAAATCATTTAACAAGTCTAAGTGAACTTACAAATCACTAGAAATGGGAATTATACGTAGAACTCGCACAGTTCCTGTATTTTCTTAATGCTTTTTTACAAATAGAAATCATCGCCTTTGTTATTCGCAGAGTTTTTGTCAGGCGAAGATTGCTTTTTTAAAATATTGTTACTAAATGTTGAAACTACCCACAGCGTGCGCATAATTCCCATTTTTGACTCACGTTTGAAATACATTTCCCATCTTACAAAATAATGTAAATTATCCTACAGTATATTGTCTTTCAAGTTACTTAAATGCGAACACTTGTATAATCTTTTACTAGTTTAGCATAATAAGAAGCAGGTATATACATCTTATTTGTTTATAATAGAAAAAAGCTTTTCTAAATTTTACAAAAAATTATTTATTTTATAAATTGTTTTTCTAAAATGGTTTTATGGAAAATTTTAAACCACCCGCAACCTGCGCATAATTTAAATTTTTGGCCTAATCTAACAAAATAATGTAAATCATCTTATAAGTAATTGTCCTTTAGTTTACTGAAACATGAAAACTTGTATAATTTTCTACTAGTATAGCACAAAAAGAAGTAGGTGGATACATCTTAGTTGTATATAATCGAAAAACACAACAAACGGAAATTATTATTGTAGCTTCACCTATAGCTTATTCTATTTAGATGGGAATATAACTGCATTATTAAACACATGTAAAATAAATGACATGTCATATTATAAAGCATATGTTAAACAATAGCAAAAAGATATTATTATCAATAAGAAAAATTGAATAATAAATCAATAAAGATGAAAGATAAAATAACAGAATGAATCATTTTTATTATTTATTTTCTTTTTTTTATGCTTGATGGTATCTTTTGATATTAAGTCGCAACAGATGATGTGAACATAAAATTTTGTTGTCTCTCTTTTTTATTATACAAAAAGAAAGAGTGTAACTACTATTTCCTTACTTTCTGATAATTCTTGCATTCCACAAAAACTCTATATTTTTAAAGCTTACTAAAAAAATAAAAATATATATATACTTTGGATTATATATTCGGTAACAATAAAAAAGATATATCAATAAAAATGAAGGATAAAAGAACAGAATGAATAATTATACATATTTATTTTATAAGTTTTATGATTGATTGTATCTTTTTGTATTATGTTGCCCCAGATGATGTGAAAGTAAGTTTTTTTGTCTTTCTTTTTTATTATACAAAAAGATTGAGTATAACTACTATTCCCACAATTTCCTGATAATTCTTGCGTTCCACAAAAACTGTATATTTTTAAAGTTTACTAAAACAAACAAAACAGTTAGTTTGGATTATATATTCGGTAACAACAACAGTGGTGGAAAAGATACGCAGCAGTAGACCGATTGTCACCACTAAATTTATGTAGTATTCTTAGCCTTTTTTAATTACAGAATTACTGATATTAAATAAGGTGAACAATAGCATAAAAATTTAGTGGTGACAGTCGACCCACTACTGCGCATATTTTCCCCGTGTTTTTCACCGCTGCAATAAAAAATATATATCAATAAAGATGAAGGATGAAGTAACAGAAGGAATCACTTTTCTTATTTATTTTATATTTTTTTATGATGGATGATATTAGTTATTATCTTTTGATATTAAGTAGCCATAGATGATGTGAAAATAAGCTTTTGTTGTCTTTTTTATATTATAGAAAAAGAAAGTGTGTAACTACGACTTCCAGAATTCCTGATAATTCTTACGTTTCCCAAAAATTCTATATTTTTAAAGCTTACTAAATCAAATATAAAACTACTTTGGATTATATATTCGACTACAATAAAAAAAGCTGTATCAATAAAGATGAAGGATAAAATAACAGACTGAATAATTTTTCCTTATTTATTTTATATTTTTATAGTTGATGATATCTTTTGTCACTAAGTCGCAACAGATGATGTGAAAATAAACTTTTATTGTGTTTCTTTTTTATTAGAAAAAAAAGAAAGAGTCTAACTACTACTCCCATACTTTCATGATAATTTTTGCGTTCCACAAAAACTCTATATTTTTAAAGTTTTCGCAAACAAACAAACAAATTACATTAGATTATAGGTTGAGTAACACTACAGAACTTGTAGTATGTGGTCACATTATGATAGAAGAAAAAAGAAAAACAATCAAGTTAAAATATGCTATTTGAAATAAATAAAATACTTAATTATTGATTTATAATTAATTATCATTCATAGGATGTGTTATACCATTACATTAAGCAGATGTTGCATCTTTACAAGCTTTAGATAATGTTGTTGCTATTAGGTGATAAATTTGATAAAAAAGTCAAATTATCAAACTTTTTAATAGATAATTTTAACTGAAATACAAATTTTTTTAGACACAATAAAACATTTTCATATCAGAAATCACGACAATAAAAGAAATAATAAAAGGGTATAAAAGAAATGTTAATTAAATTATATAAAAAAAGGAAATTGCTAACGAATTAAAGCTATAATTGGTGAGTATGCAAATTCATATTTAAAATAATTTACACATTGTCCATGGGCATATTTTTCTTCATAAGAGTATTAAATATTAAATACAAAAAATTAGGGAAAACTTTTAAAGGAAAAAAAAACAATTTATTCTTCTTTGTGAACTCAATAACTTCATTTAGAAAAATTAAGGACGCGTGAAAAAATTAGAAAGTTATAAAATCGACCAAATTCATTACAGAAAAAATCTCTAAAAAATTATAAATATCTTCTGCTTGGCTATGAAACACAGCCAATGCATCATTCGGATTAACTTTAGAGTAGTCTAAAACCTACTGAAATTTATCGAGCTTTTAAAAAGATTTCCATAAGCTTTTAAATATCATGTGTTCCTAAAAATATAAAAATCCATGGGAATAAATTGTACTTCGAATTTTTTTTAATTTATGGAATGCGTGAATGGTCTTAATTCTCAAAGATCAATATATTTATCTGGAATCAAAAAATAATTCCCACAATTTATAACACTTAATTGTCTGGCATAATATGTAGAAAAGTTACCTTATTAGAAGGAAATATTTAGAATACTTTGGAATGCACAAAAAAGAAAAAAAAAGTCAGAGACTTGAACATTTCCTTAACCTCAACTGACATTTTTATTTAAAATACTTCATACACAGACTATTAGTTTTTTAATAACATTTATTTTCCTAAATATTTTTTTTATCCATAAATATATTATAACTTCAAATCAGTGCATTAAGTATATCCACAAGTTCATCCATGTATAACATGACATAGTATATTATAAAATAGTAAAATTGTACACTTAAAAGTTTTACTTAAACCATTCACAAATGATTTGAAAATGAGTGCTGAAAAAAATTAAAAGATGTTATAATAGCATTTTAAAGATCTTGCTCAGAAAAAACAGGTATAATAAACAGGGTCAGGTTAAATAGAGGGACTTATCGTACTCAAGCCCTTTCGATTAAAAAAAAAAGCTTTAGGTGAGTGGAGTTTTCTAAAATATTGTTGTCTGTTTCAATGTTTGATAATTTATTCATAAAAAACTCTATAACTTACAAACTGTAGACTAGGAGACTCAGCATTAACTATGCAAATCGCATTTTTATTTTGCATACAATTTATTTAATATTTTGAATCTTTCATTCCCAGTTTTGTTTCTTTCGTATTATCATTACTGACATTAAAGTTTCAACTATTTTCAAGAGATTTATCTCTTTTTAGTTACGGTAATTACGATTTAATGCACTGATTTCATCAGAATGTTTATATTCTTTAAAACCTTTTTTTTTTTAAATGACCTGATCATACGCCTCCCCCTCCTCAATCCCCAGTTGCCTCATTATTTGATAATAACTTTTTTACCAATTGCATTACATGATAAATTCTTTTTAAAACCGATTAAAATGTTGATTTAGGGATACTGACATAGTTGGAACGATTAATTACTCTCATAAGTATTTTAATAATTTTTGATAATCTTAATTGCTCAATTCATTGGAAAATGTTTACTTGAGTGCTCCGATATTTTTTAATTTCACTGTAATGGAATAAGTCACTGTAATGGAATGATATTTTAATCTGTATTCGCTATTGTTACATACTGTGGCTAGTAAATTTGAGCCTTTAAGTGGTCTCAGGACTCTTAAAATTCGGAAAAAGGCCAGTTTCAGCATTTAATATCTTAAAATATATACACTGTAAACTGAAATGTCTGAAATTCAGACACATAAGTGTCTGAAACGGAGTGTTCAATTTTCAGACATTTTAAAGTGTCTAAATTTTTAAGACGCTTGTATGTGTCTAAATTTAAGACACTTCAAACGTCTGAATTGCATCCATGTTTGACCACCTTTAATTTCTCTGCAAAAGCATTTTCCACCTTTTTTTCGGTAAGCCTTAATACACAGAAAAAAAAAATCCTTTAAAATATAAAAACTGTACCGCCAATCAAAACGCCAGTACAATTTACGTATTTTAGTGGAAATTTTCTTCAATTACCAGAAATATTTAAATTTTTTTTTTTGAAATTTCTATATTTAAAAAATAAAAATTATGCTCTCAAGGAAGGGACATTTCACCCACATTTCAATAGGTCTCAGAGATTTTACATGATTCACTCATCTAATTCATTTTACAACATTAGCAATATTACACTTACCCATCGCGGGATACGAACTCATGATCTTATGGTCCGTAGACTATGCGATAATCCGTCTCGGCCACGCCTCCACAGCTAGGAAGTTCAAATATTGTTAGTCATTTGTGACTCACAATTTATTTTACGGAAACTGTAAATATTTTGTCAATCTGCTTATAATTCTGAAAGATTTCACACATCTTCTCTCTAGAATTTTGAATATTTTGCTTTTTAATTTCATGCGATGTAGAACCAGTAGAAAATTTTTTTACTTCTATCGAAGAAATTTTCAGAACACAAATATTATTGGTTATCAGAAGACACGTTATTTTTGAAATATTAAAATATTTAAAATGTTTTAACAGTGCGTATGTATATATATATATTATATATATATATATATATATTTAATTCGGGCTTGTTCCGTTTCAGTTGTGTGTGTGGGGGGGAGGGCAACCTTTAAAAATAAAATCAATTTTTCATTCAAAAATAAATGCATTTCTTATTGCCAAAAGCCTGTGTTTAATTTTAATGCGAAGGTATGTATATATAAAAGTGTGTGTAGGAATATAGTGTTCTGTTTTCTTTGATTATTTCTTCTTTTTTTTTTTCGTTTGATCAGTGAATGATATGGCAACATTTTTGAAATTGGACTCATTACTTCCTCCTATATGCTAAATATTCTGAACAAAATTTCTCAGTTATAAATATTATGTATAATTTTTCTGCAAAAATAATAAAAATCATTGGTTTATGCAAAAATTTTTTGTCTTCCTTTTTTCCCTCGATCAAAATACAGCGTAAAATTTTTTGATGAAACTAATTTTCCCACGGTGAAATCCTGAAATCACGGTGAAATCATACCTGGAGTAGATCGATACTGAATCATTAGCTAAAAAGTTACATAGTAAGAATTTTCAGAAATATTCCATTTAAAAAAAAAAAAAAAAAAAAATACGTTTGACTTTTCAAAAACACGTTCTAATAAGAATATGTTCGACTAATAATAATACGTTCGACTCAAACTAGATGGCGCTACTGAATTTGGTGTATTCAAGTCATTTTTCTCTTGGGAAATTTTCGTAATTAAACTTGAGGGTGAATTAAATAAAAGTCAGGTCCTGACTTTTATTTTTCTGCAGACTGGAGCAAAGTCGTCAGTGTTGAATTCAGACACATTTCTTCGGGAGGGATTTCTGAGACTCCGGGGGGGGGGGGGGGATTGCACTTTTTGACCATTGAAAACACAAAATCTCAAATTTTCCGGAGGGACATCTCTTTGCTCCGAGGGGAAATTTCTCTCCCCCGGGCCACCCCCTGAATTCAACACTGATAAGTCGTAACCAGCCAGAGGAAGCTCTGGAAAGTTTTAGTGGGTGTAATTCTGAATGCTTTTAAGATGTTAAATAATGAAATACTGTGCTAAAATATATCTTAATTTTTGCGATTTTTTTGGTGTGTTTCTGTATTTGGATAATTTTAAAGTGTGTTTGCAATCAAATAATTTAAAGTTTTATTATTAAATTAGCAAAATATTATGAAGGTTAAAGTGAACAAGAGGTTACACCGTGTCTTAAATTTATAATTAAGTAAATTTCAAACATGCTATAATTTCGAATTTCATTATAAAATTTATAAAAGAGAAAAAAATTGTGTGACAAAATTAATATCTTTTCAAAAATTCCTATTTTTAAACCTATTAAAAAAATTAATAATAATCTTTCATAATTAAAAAAATAACAATATCTAGTCTAGTCTGGGAGGGGATTCAGCCTTCTTAGCTCCCCCCCCCCCAATGCACTGGTTTGAATATAAATAAATAAATCATGTCTAATATACATGTTTTTAGAAAATGCTGATTGTGAAATATATGGATTTGTCCTTGAAAGAGTATATTTTACCTTTTAAATGGAAAATTTTAAATACAGAAATATGCAAAAAATGGAAAATTTTCTGGAATTTAAGAAAGAAAATTTGAATTAAAATACGTAAATTGCCAGTATAATTTCCATATTTTAACGGATTTTTTTTATATTGTATAAAGCTTACAAAAAAAAGTGAAAAATTGACTGCCTATTGCCGAACTTCCAGATTGGTCAAAAATGGATGCGATTCAGATGTTTGAAATGTCTTAAATTCAGACGCATACACGTGTCTTAAAAAATAAGACACTTTAAAAAGTCTGAAAATTGAACACTCCAGTTTCAGACACTTATGTGTCTGAATTTCAGACATTTCAAATTACAGTGTTTATGCCATGATCATATAGTAAGACACTTAAGTGTCTAAATTTCAGACACCTATGATGTCTGAAATTCCATATTCAGACACTTAAGTGTTTGAATTACTTTTTCAGTCACATATGTGTCTGAATTTAAGACGCCCTTATTTGCAGTGTATAATTTAAAAACACAATATTTGTTGGGATAAAAGACATAAGTATGTTCTTTCCTTTCATGTATTTAAAAAATAGCAAGATGTAGAATTAGTAATTAGAGGACGCTCCAAACGGTGAGACATTTGTCGAGCAGAAAATTGGAATAACAGCTTACGGTAGGATTACAAAATAAATGTTGCAACTAATATGAAATTTGATGGGTATAGTTCTAACAGCCACAACTTTTGTTCTAATCGGAATTTCTAAGGAACAATTATATAAAAATGTCCAGAAAAGATAGGGATTTAACATTAATAAAATAATAATAAAACTTCGAAAAAATTGAAGCTTTAAAAGTCTTGAGACCCCTTAAATAAAATTATATAATGACCGTCAAATAATGTTTTAAGCCTGCTATTATGCATTTGACAAACTTATCCTTTTTCTGCTATCAAAATAATAATGTGTAAGAAAGAATGGGGGTGACCGCAGTCTGCGAGTGCAGAGCACTGATAAGAACAATGTAAAGCCCTCGAATAAAGGTTATCATAGGAGCTCGGAATTCGCCCGAAATTCCTAGGTACCCACTATTAAGAGCTTTATATTAGAGGCAAATATACAGAGGATCAAAAAAGTGTTCGCTAAATAGAGGAGTTTTGAGTTTTTACCGCACTTTAGTTTTCTGCCTTTTATGTACTGCGGAAACATATCGAACTCATAAGCAAATTACAACATGCCAAAAATAAATAAATAAATAAAAAACAGTAGTAATAAAAACAACTCTGAGCATATTTTGGTGTAACGTATCTTTTGTCTCATTTTTCTTAAGGCTGCTCTCAAATCAAAAAGAACAACTTCCTGATATAAGTTTTAATTTATTTTTGTTCGAAAATGCATGAAACTAGCTGATGTTGTTGTTCAGAAACTATGTCATCGAGCTGTTTTTTCCATTTTTTTTGCAAACCCAATAGATCTTTCAGAAAATAGCACCAGAATGGACGTTTTGACCCGAAAGTAGAAAAATCACTCAAGAGCGGGCGAAAAACGGGTTTGTCACGTGATTGAAATTGCTTATAACTCAACGGGTAAGTGATTGATCAAAAAATGGAAAAAACAGTTCAATTGCACATCGCTTCCATGGCCAGGCTTTCCAATTTTATATCTTTCCGTTAAAAAATTAATTTGTAAATGTGTCAGAATGTTTTGCGCTCGTTGAGCAGAGCAGTTAAGAACAGCCTTAAATTGCTATTAATTATATAATCAACATAAAGTAAAAATATTCTTTGTTCACAGATTTCTGTCTATCACGAAAGTGTAGTACATCATGTTTAGTCTGACCTTATGAATAATCTGGTTTTGCTTTTTCCTTTTAAGTTTGTTATTTACCACGAATGCCCATTGTTGAGATAGACAAATATATATATATATATACATATGCTTGAAAATTATTTTCAAACTAACAAAAAGTCACGAAATTGATCTAAAAATTTCAACCATATTCCATTGAAAAGTTTCTTTTTTTTAAATTTAAATATTCGTTGCCCTAATAAGAATAAAGCCGACAAAAATGTCTCATAAAATGTATTGGTCTAAGATGACTTTTCTATATTTAATATGTGATTTATCACATTGCTAACGAAGCGTAGAACAAACAATGTTAAAAATGTCCAAGCCGGGAATCGAACCCGGAACACTTCGAACAGTGCTCCAAGTGCTCTACCAATTAAGCTACGAGGACGATGCCCAGCTTGGAATTTCTCACTAACATTTGTTGGTACGGCTGCAACTGCAGCACAAGATGGAAAAGCCTACATGAGCACAAACGAAATCAGCATAGGTGAACACACATAATTTTTAATTAATTTTTCAATTAATTTTCCAATTCATTTTCATTAAATATTCAATAATTTCGAGAGTAATTTCACTGCTGAAAATTAATTTAAAACTTAATTGAAAATTACATATGACTTTTACACTGTAAAAAAAAAAAAAAAAAAAAAAAAAAAAAGAACTAAAATACGGAAATACTACTGGCAATCTAGACGCCAGTACTATTTCCGTGTTTTAACGGAACTTTTTCAAGGTAAATTACAGAAAATTTTCCGTTAAATTCCAAAAAGAACACGGAAAATTTTCTGTAATTTACCGGGGAAAAGTTATGTTAAAATACGGAAATTCTACTGGCGTCCAGATTGCCAGTAGTATTTCCGTATTTTAGTCTGTTATTTTATTTTATTATTATTATTATTATTTTGCTGTGTATATTTCTTTTCTTATCAGAGAATGTAATTGGTCAACACACACCGTTCAATTTCTCCTAGAAAAATACTATCTTAAAAATGAAATTTAATTTTCCAAATCGGTTCAAAGGTTAAATTAACTTAGTTGTTAAAATAGATTATTCGCTTCTTTCTGCTTTTTTACATCTGCTTTAGATTACATAATAGAAGCTTTACATAATTTGTATCACTTAAACATTTAGAATATAGTTGTAGTTTTTAGATTTATAAAGATAATTCAGTTAAGTATACCTGATCAATAGTCTTTTACATATTTGTATGAAATTAAAATTGAATGAACGTGTTGTTTCAGATAAACATTAAAGGACGGATAGCGTTCATCGTCCGGAGAAATAGGTTGAATTCGGAATTTCAAGCAAAACAAACGGTAATTCGGAAGTAAAACAAAAACTGAATTTACTCAATTATTATTCATAGGTTTTATTATATATTTACTTTTATTATACAATAAATATTAAAATTAATAGGAAATATTGTCAGTTGCCTATGAGTATGCTGTGTGCGTGTCACCCTGCGGTTTGCAGTGCATAGCTTGGAAAAATCATCTGAAAGAAACAAAAGCAATTTTTTAAGAAAACATATTGAATCTGGGTGAATCGTGGGAATATATTTAGTGAAATTGACCTTAATTTGATAAAGTGGTAGTCGTTTCATAAAAGTATTATTTCCCTCCCTTTTTCACCCGACTGCCAAGAAGGGTCACGCGTATCTGGGTATGTGGATTTCTTTATACCCTCGAAACATCCCGACGGCTGGAAGGATTTTAATGAACGAGGTCTCTATCGATTCGTCTTAACCGTCCAATGGTTATAGGCTACCTTTGTTTTTATAAATTCAAAATGGCGGCCGTAAAATACAAAACGGCGGTAGCAACGAAAAAAAAATTGTACGCACAGGCATATCATTGGACAGGTCTTTCAAACTGAAGAGGATGTTTCATTGACAATTTTACAGTCAGAAGCTCCGTTTAAATATTACACAACCTGAAAGTTGTGTAGGTGTAGGATCTCTAGCCTTATTGCAACTCTAACCATGATAGATATCTATAGATCTCAACCAAACTGTGTTTATAGGAACTAACAATTAAACACAACTTAAAAGTCATTAATACAAGTAAATAAAAAAATAAGTAAGCAATATAAAAAAAATAGTTTCACATTGATGAAAAATAATTAATTACAAAACGGCGGTAGCAACGAAAAAAAAATTGTACGCACAGGCATATCATTGGACAGGTCTTTCAAAATGAAGAGGATGTTTCATTGACAATTTTACAGTCAGAAGCTCCGTTTAAATATTACACAACCTGAAAGTTGTGTAGGTGTAGGATCTCTAGCCTTATTGCAACTCTAACCATGATAGATATCTATAGATCTCAACCAAACTGTGTTTATAGGAACTAACAATTAAACACAACTTAAAAGTCATCAATACAAGTAAATAAAAAAATAAGTAAGCAATATAAAAAAAATAGTTTCACATTGATGAAAAATAATTAATTAGTTCGCTTTTCACGCAGTCGGGATTTTTGATTTTTTAAATTTAATTTTTATTGTTCTCTAAATTTTAAATTGTTTAGAAAATATATATATATATGTATACAGTCGAACCCGGATAAAGCGCATTTCAAGGGGGTGCAAAAAAGTCGCGTATTAAGCGGGATTTCGTATTAAACGTGGTCTTGTACAATGTTCTAGAACTATTTACACATTCAATTGTCGATATGAACTTTAGAGCTTTAATTTATATGATTGCGGCTGAAAATTGTGCCTTTTACACATACTTGGATTACTATTTAATTGTATTAAATTTTAACTCATTGTTTCTTTTTATAGAACCGACTGCAATAATAAAGAAAAATAAATATGAATTCCAACATGGCTTTACTGTCAATTAATACATAGCAACCAAAAATAAAACAGCGAAAATAATTTGTCTTCTAGACTAATTTTTTTAACAGAAATAAAAGGAAATAATTCTTTGAAGCAATACCCAGTTTTTAAAATCCTATTTACTTCTTGTAATAATGAATATGAATACCATTATATGCTGTTCTTCTTCTCAATATAAGAAAAAACTATCCATATTAATCTTATTGTAAAAAGTATTGTTAATATAGCAAAAAGTAAAGAAAACGTAAAAGAATTATCCAAACGGAATTATCCATTTGGTTAACATGTAACCCTTACATGTCTTGTTATTCAAAAACCATTGTAATAATGTTTTTCGGCTGTCATTTTTTAAATAAATCATGGGAAAAATACTTAAAAAATCACATTTTGTTTTAAGTATAGTTTACGGCTAAAAAACAGTTTGTTACTAATCGGCAATACTGGTGTTTAATTGAAAAAATAATTTCCTTGATAAAATTCTACAATATTAAACACACAAGAATTTTAGGAACTTTAATAAGAAATAAATTTTACTTGCTTACTGCAGAACAAAACAGAATATTTCGCAAGCTACAAAAAAAAAAAAAAAAAAAAAAAAAAAAAAAAAAAAAAAAAAAAAAAAACATGTAGCAACAATTGAAAAAATAAATTTATCTTTATTCTTAAACAGCACAAGTGTTGCCATCTAAATGTTGAAAATCGATTTAATAATATTTTCAGACTGCATTTTATCGGCAACATTAGGCATTATAGTTTCAATATTATTCTAATAGTATTTTAGAGCCTAAATTGGGTATGTTGCCGAAAAGCAACACCAGACATTTAAGGGTTAAATTAGCAACACCCGAGAAGAGAAAAGGAATTCTCGTCTTGATCATAGAATTCGCATCTTAAACGTGATTTTGTTTTCTGAAAGGACCGAAAATTTATTGTGTATTAAGCGGGATCTCTTTATAACTGTTTGCGTATTAAACGTAATATTTCTGCATTAGCCTTATAGGCGATGTCCATGGAACTGAGGAAAATCGTGAGATAAAAAAATTCCTGCCGGACTGGCCTACAGGCGGAGGTAGATTTCAAAGTTAAGTATACTAATTTAATCAGCAAAAACTAAATCTTGATTAGCTGTAAACCCACTTTAACAATTTTATGTGACCGCTTTTCACGAGTTTTTATTTCATTTTTATATACGAACTGGTTTTATCAGAATCATGTTAAGGCGGTATTGAAAAAGAAATACTTTTGCACCCTCAACAACTCTAAATTTTCTGGCACATTTTCAGATTCATTTTTAACAGAAAAAATATTAAACTTACTGACGTGATATTTGAAGAGTTTTATAAGAGACCTGTGTTTTTATGTTTCGTCAATTAATAAAAACTTCATTTATAAACAATTATTTTCTCAGAAGGACAATATTTTTCGTTTCTAACACAATCGCTTCTGGAAATTCGGTTCAAAATGCCCACTTTGACATCATTTTTTGAAATATATTCTGCCTCTATCGAAAAATCGATCATTACGGTACATTATATAGTTCCTGAATAAGAGAATCTACATATTGGATGCGTTTGAGAACAAAAATGAATTTAAAAATGAGTCAGAAAACAAGCATTTTTGATTTGAATACACCTTTAATACGATATTTTTTTTTCTTCAACCGCTATGTATTTTTAATTTGTTTTAGCTGTAAGAATTGGTCCTATCAAAAACTTGTAAATAATAAATTCATGCGGATTTTATATCTTGTGTTTATAAGGAAGTTATGGATTTTTTTCTTCTTCAACTCCCCCTTTTTGTTTTCGTTTTTAATTTTTTTTTTTTTGTGGTACAAATGGGTCCTATCAAAAACTTGTCAATATAAAAGTTGTAGATAATACTAAGAAGATTTATAATAAATTTAATTGGATTTGATATCCTGAGAATTGGCGAAGTTATGAATTTTTTTCTCCCTAAAACCCTATTTTTTTGCGCCCGTTGAGCCAATTTTTAATTTTATCAAAAATCTGCGATACATAATGTTGTGGACTAATTTTTATAAGTAATAAAAACTTTAAACTTATTTGATCTGCACAAAAATTAAGTTATGGGGTTTTTTCGATTTTCACAAAACCCCTCCCTATTTCCATCCCCTTGGTCCGATTTTTCCTATTAACGAACTTGGCCGAGATTTTATGTATCAGTTTGGAAGAGATTTGTGCAGAATTATGGAAGTTATCGTGTCCAGAAGAAAGTGATATATATATAATTATATATATATATATATATATATATATATATGTGTGTGTGTGTGTGTGTATAAAGTTTTTTATTGAGGGTGGTTTTGGGTTCTAGAGGTCATAATCGGTGTAGATGTGCAAAAATTTTTCAGAAATTCCAACATAGGGTAGAATGTAATAGGTAGTATTTCATACGAAATCTATTAGCCCTATCTATACGCGTCTATCTATACTATCTATTAAATCTATACGCGTATTAACCGTGGGTTTAACCGTGTTCAACTGTATATATATAATATATATTTCATATGAAAGGCATAAGGACAAAATAATTAATCTTTAATTTCTATAAAGTATAAAGGTTTTTTGGCTTTTACTTTTAAAAGCTAATTTACACGGCGCGCAGAAAAATGTCGTTTCAAGATAACCGCGTTTAAGGTTTTACTAAAGAAAATTAGTATATTTTTTTTTAGATAATCGTTATATCTTGGAACTTATAGTTAGTCCGCGATTTATACCCGCACTGCAAAAAATCCAGCAAATTTGCATCTGAGTCCACACATGTCCGGTATACCTGTTCTGAAGCCGTTACATGATCGCCATTTTACAAAAATTTCCCTTTCTTATATGAAATTCCCTTCCAAATCTTCATTTAAAGATATTTTTACTTTCTTCTATCTTTACAAGAAGAAAGTATTTATTCGTGAAAAATTTCGACTTCCGGTTTTCGATAAATTTCTACGTTTTAGAATTTCCTGAACACAATTTGATGGTTTTTAGAAAATGTCTGTCTGTCACTCTGTGAGTCTGTATGTGACAAAAATGTTGTGTGCGCTCTATCTCAAGAACTAATGCACATAATTTTACAAAACTTTAGATTCAGTTAGAAATTGATATTAACAGGTTCTGATTACTTTTTGGTGTAAATAGCCCAACAGGTGGCGCTGCTGTGCTGCATTTTTCATGATTGCCAAAATAGCTATATATAAAAAAGTAAAGCACTTAATTTCATAAAACTTCAGATTCAGTTAATCCTTGATATAATTCGGTGATTACTTTTTGGTGAACATCGCCCAACAGGTAGCGCTGCTATGCTGCATTATGCTTGATTATCGCAATAGCTTTATCTCATAAACTAATGCACAAATTTTCATCAAACTTCAGATTCAATTAGATCCTGATAAAAATTAGTGCTGTTTAGTTTTTGGTGTTAATCGCCCAACAGATGGCGCTGCTGTGGTGTACTTTTCACGATTTCCGAAATAACTGTATCTCAAGATCTAGCGCATGAATTTTCATCAAGCTTCAGATTTTCCCTAGTATAAATTGGTCCTAATTAGTGTTTCGTGTAAATCGCACAACAGGTAGCGCTGCTATGTGGATTAGCTCTATCTAAATTAGAGGGGATTAGCTCTATCTCTAGGATTAGCTCTATCTCTAGCCGCAATAGCTCTATCTAAAAAACTAATGCACGGATTTTCATCAAACTTCATTTCAAATAGAAGTTAACATAAGTTGTTGATTAGATTTTGGTGTAAATCACCTACCCGACGGCGGTGCGATATGCTGCATTTTGCATGATTTACACGATTTTAGCGATAATCTCAAGAACTAATACACGGAATTTAATATCTTTAGAATTCTCATGATGGGCATAGATTGCCATTTAATTTTGGCACTGTACTAGAGAATTTCGAAGTATTAACATGCATGAGATAGAAGAAAGTTTTGTGATTGGCATATCCGACTAGTTACATTTGTTACAACATGTAATTTAAAAATACTCACTTATAAAATTCTTTTAAAATCTTATTAGAAATATTAAAGACGAACGTTTGGTTTAATTTTTTTTAAATAAAAAATTGGGATAATTTAGAAAGAAAAAAATCGTCCCTGTGGAGTTCGCGGTGATTTTTATCGACAATCGCTTTGCAGCTCTTTCTTTCACCATGTGCATGAAGCTTGGTAATATTAAAAGTAATGTACAACTGAAAGTATTTCTTTGCTGAATTATTAAGGACATCCATTGCAAGCAGTAGTAATAACTCTTATAACACAGCCAGTAAGACGTTCGGCTCTAACCTAGAGAACTTGGGTTCAAATTCCGAGCTTGCTAGTAATAAATCTTGTAAAAATTAAAAGTTACAGCAGTTCAAATTCGCTCGAAAAATTCTAGTTCTTCAAAATTCATTAATATCGGAAATTAAAATTATTATCTTTCTAAATAAATAAATTTGTCTTTTGTATTTTCATCGATGTAAATTTACAGAGTCTACAGTAAATTTACCCAAACATTTCTCTGTTATTTAACAAAATCTCTGTTTTTCTAATCTCTGTAAGTTTTCTTAAGACTTAAGATAATGGATTACCAGCAGATTCCCTGTAATTTCACCGAAATTTTTTTAACAGTGTGTAATGTGAATTTTCCGAACTTCGCCCAACCGTTTTAGGAGTTTATTATACAAACTATTAGGTAAAATAATAATAATATTAATAATAATCTGTAAAATAATAATAATATTTTTTCTTCATGAGCAGTAACCACCCTTTAAAAAATTCATTAAATTTAAATAATTTTAATAAAATGAACTACATGAAAATGCTGTTTATAGATACCATGAAATTTCAGTATTTCTTTAAAATTAAACACGTTTTATATAACATTTAGTTAAGCAAAATCTTTTTAAACCACCAGGAAAATTCTTCATTTACACATGATAAAATGTCTCTTCAATTTCATCTTCCGAAATCCTGCATTTCGTTCTTTTCTGTTTTTTTAATAGAAAATTAAGTATTTATAAGTTGGCTCTTAAACTGTAATTTGAACTTTCTCCTGGAAAGATAGTTATTGTCCAGCATATTGATACTTCATACTTTGGTCTTTTGTATGTTTTATTTTCTATATAAAACGTTTTGTGTAGTGTTTTTCCAATTATCTTCTGCAAGCAAACATTTAATGCTTAGTTAGTTTAGATTTTTTTCCATCATCTTCGCAAAACCACAATTTTTGCATCAGGTTTAAAAAAACAAAAAAAAACCTGCCGGCTCGGCCTACAGGCACAGGAAGCTTTCGAAGTTAAGTACTAATTTTACCAACAAAAACTAAATCAAGAGTGACATAAAACCAGTCTAACAATTTTATCTGGTCACTTTGGCGTGTTTTTAATTTCATTTATCTGCAAGAGATGGTTTATCAGAAGCATGTTGATCAAACCTTGTCAATGTAAAAGTTGTACATAATATTAAGAAGATTTATAATGAAATCATGCTGACTTGATATCTTGTGAAATGACGAAGTTATGAAGTTTTATCTTCTTCACCCCCCCCCCCCCCCACCTCGCTTTTTTTTTACATTGCTATAAGAGTTGCTCCTATAAAAAACCTGTCAGTATAAAAGTTGTACATAAGATTAAGAAGATTTATAATAATTTTAATTGGATTTCCTATCTTGTGAATTGGCCAATTTATGAATTTTTTTCTTCTTAAAACACTATTTTCTTGCCTCTTGAGCCCATTATTAATGATATGAAAAATCTGTCATACTTAAATTTTTGACCATTTTTCTAGAAGTAATAATAATGTTAAACTGATTTGATATGTATTATAATTAAGAAGTTACGGGTTTTTTCGGTTTTCACAAAACCTTTCCCTATTTCCACTCTCTCGGTCCGATTCTGTCCATTCACGAACTTGTTCGAGATTTTCGCCCCTTGATTTTATGTAGCAGTTTGGAAGAGATTTGCTCAGTATTATAGAAATTATCGTGTCTATAAAAAAGTTATATAGATAGATAGATAGATAGATAGATAGATAAAGTTTTGAACTGAGGGTGGTTTTAGGTTCTAAGGGTCATGATCGATACAGATCTGCAAAAAATGTCCAGAAATTCCAACATGGGGGAGAATGTGTTAGGTAGTATTTCTTACGAAAACTACCTTAATAACGACTTGCAAATTACTCATGTGAATATGTGAGAATTTCGTCCATTAATTTAAGTCAGTTTTGTTAAAAGATCTTTAATTGATATGAAATAAAAATATATTACATCACATTTGTGGATTAAGACATAAAACACACTAATTATCAGAATTTATTTACTTTATGGGATAATTTAGTTTCAAAATAAAAATCACGACGAGATAAGTATCTTCAAGTGTGATACAAATGTAAATTTCGTAATTCTATTCAACCCATTTAAACCGATCATAGATATCACATAATGGGACCAATTAAGATTCAAATACGTTATTCACTGGAAGAACCTGATTAAAATAGTTTTACACGAAATGTTTAGAATGAAATTGAATTTTCCACTAATGCATAGATAAAATCCTTAAAGCTATTTTGGAAACATACGGTAAGTAACTAAAATATCCTGAAATGACATATGTAAAAGAACACTTCTCTAGTATTACTGGTGTATTCTTTAAAATATTTTTTAAACGATATATAATACTGAACACAAATTTAATCTTTAAAACATTAAATCCTTAATCCTTAATCCTCGTTAATCCTTAGAACATTTTCATTGTTAAAAATTATTGCTCAGAAAATGGTTCAATAGTCATGTAAATTGTGTGCCTATTTCAGGAATTCTCCTATCTTTGAAAGAGACTTCCGTTGCTTATACATTTGTTTAATTATAGAATTGTTTTAACTTCCTTTGTAACCTAACTGTAGATCGCTAACGACCAACAGATACAATAAAGTGATTGCAAACAATAAACGTAATGTGTCAAATAAAATTTGGAGGGCGTTACTGTCTGGCATAAAATGATTAGAATGGGATTTGAGAGAATAAAATTTATATGCTTAAATAGAAATGTAATCCTGATTTTACATTTAAAAAAAAATGTAATTTAGAAAACTTAATAATAGTAAATGAAGAAACAAAAAAGACCGCGAAAACATTAGTATCTAAGGATATTTTCATTTTATACTCACGTACATTTCTTTAAAAATATATTTTTTGAAAATATTTTCTATAAAATGTAGCAACAATTATACTAAATGAATGTCTTTTTCTACAATTTTTTGAGAGTTTAATTATTTAAGCAAATTTTATATTTGTTATTTCATATATTAAATTAGTGAGAGACACAATTTCTTACAAAAGAATTATAAATATTTTTAATAGATTTTTACTTGAAATGTGTAATTATATCAATCTATTTGTCTATCTATCTCTACAGATATGTATAAATGATGAGATACTCTATAAGTAGCCTTCTTGAATTATTCACACTTATTTAATGGAATATGGATTAATATTGTAATTAATGCTATACAGTAGAACCTCTTTTATCCGAAACTTTTTTAACCGAAACTATCGGTTATCCAACATCAATTTTTAAGCTTTTTTTTTTTAACTATCACAGTTTTCGTGTAAAAAACCCATTTTAAAGCTTTTTTTTTTTTTTTTTTTTTTAATTATCACATTCCTTGTGTGCAAAATCCGTTTTTAAAGCTATATTTAAATAAAGAAAATAAATACTACATAACAACTTTGTTAATTATGGAAAGAAAATAGACATTTGAAGTAACCTTGTTCGTCATTTTTTTTTATATGAATGCTATGTTTATAACTTCGTGATAGAGCTTAAAAGCAAAGTTAATCGAAACTGCGGCAAACAAAATTTTGTTTCAAACTTTTTTGAAATATGTAAAAGGTACTTATTCAAAATTAAGATTCAGGTAATTTATTATTGTTTCTATTTTGTAATTGCTTCATTTGTACTAAGCAGTTGTTACCATAACAAGAAATAGTGGATATATTTGTCCTTATTCTTAAAATTAAAGCATTCTCGATTATCCGAAAATTTCCATTTTCCTAAAGAGGGTCGGTCCAAATTACTTCGGATAATCGAAGTTCTGCCGTAATACACTATGTAAATTATTGAACTTTTCCGCAACATACTGGCCGTTAGCGCTAGCTCACAGACTCTGATCGTACTCGAGTTGTCTGTTTCGAAGTACGTCCTACGTAGCCCACATCTCAATACGTTCTGTGGCTTTTGTGAACTTACTCACGCTTTTCAAACTCAGATTGTATAACATTCATGACTTTGCATTTTCATATAGGCCAGACTAGGGCTACAGTAATACAGACTCACTCATCAAGCATTTTGTTCACCACTTTGACTAATGAGCGTATTTTTTCACATGCGGTCAGGAGGGTTGTGGTCAATCTTTTTACCCGAATGAAAAGAAGGGTTATGTGTTTCATGCGTATTCGTGTATGTGGATTTTTTATACCCTCGAAACATCCCAACGGCTAGATGGATTTTAATGAATAAGGTCTCTATCAATTTGTCTTAACGGCCCGATGGTTATAGGGTAGGTATTGTTTTTATAAATTCAAAATGGCGGCCGTAAAATACAAAATGGTGGTAGAGACGAAAACAAAAATTTACGCACCCTATTGAGTGGCATGTCATTGGATAGGCCTATCAAAATGAAGACGATGTTTCATTGATTATTTTACAGTCAAAGGCTCCGTTAAAATATTATACAACCTGGAAGATCTGTAGGTAGGATCTCTAGCTTTACTGCAACTCTAACCATCATAGACATCTATGGGCCTCATCAAAACAGTGTTTATAGATAGGAACTAACAATTAAATACAACTTAAAAGTCATCAATACAAGTAAATAAAAAAATAGGTATATAATATAAACAAGTAATATAATAAAAATAAAAATAATTCAATTCCTACTTATGTCAATAAGAATTTTTTTTCTCCCATTCTTCTTTCCTCTTGAGTGGCGCTTAAAATGCCTTAATCAAAAAGAGGGTTCTCTCGAATATTGAAAATTAATTAATTTAATTTAATTAATGAATTAATATTTGAAAAAATACTGGATTAACACAAGTGTCATCCACTACAAGTTTAAAAAAATTATTTGAGCTTGATTGGATGAATAATAAGTATTTTAATAACGATTGAAAATTTGAACAAGATATATATATAGCGAAAGTGTGAGCTAATAGTAGGAATTGGAAAAATAGTTTCACATTGATGAGAAATAATTAATTAGTTCTCTTTTTACGCAGTCGGGTTTTCTGATTTTTTTAAAATTTAATTGTTTATTTCTCCTACCGGCATTAAAATGGCGTCGTGAGTCAGCCCATGCATCAACGTCATAATTAAACTACTTACATTGCTTATCTCTACGCTCCTGGACATGGGAAAACGCTGACGTGTCGCCTGCTTTTAGGGTGCCTGGCGTGTGAAATTATAATCGCATATATCTGCAGTGGTGGCCAAAATTTGTGGATTTTTTAAAAAATTTTTCATGTTTCATAACTTTGTGTCACTTAAATACAAATGTTTATATATCAAATTCAAGGAAATTTAAAGAAGAATTTAATTAAAAAAAACATAATTAAAATATCTGCATTACAAAAAAAGTTACGCTTACAAAAATTAAGATCTATCTTAGATTTCATTGTATTTTAAAGTTACACTTACACATTCAATATTTAGTAGGATAACCCTTGTTTTTTATTACTGCTTCACAGCGTCTTTTCATTGAGAGAAATAGTGTTTGTAGTTCATTCTTTTTAATCATATGATGTCGAGAATCAATCATAGCTTCAATAAGTTGCGTTTAATTAGATGGACGCTTTTTTTTTTTTTTGTACAAGGATTTTCAAACGTTGCAACACATTTTCTACAGGGTTCAGATCAAGGCTGTTTCCTGCTCAGGGTAATAATTGTATGCTTAAAAAAAAAAAAAAAAAAAACATTCTTTACATATTTTTGTCGTGAGGATACATATTATTCATAGAGGTTACATATTTTGTCGGCATTGAGCTGAATCCTGCTGAAACATAAATGGTGCTTCATTGGGGAAGATATCCCTGATGGAAGTTACCAATTTTGGTTTTAGGACAGTTTTGATGGGAGGTTTTTTTTTTTTGTTTGCATTAAAAATGCTATCAATCTCTTTAATGCGGCCCGCACTATCTGTAGACATGCCGGCCCAAATTATGGCATTTGTAGTGTTCTTTGTAATTGCTTCAATGCAATCAGGATGCAATCTCTTCCCCTACTCTACGTCTCACATATTTTCGTCCATCACTACCAAAGAGATATATTTTACTCTCATCGGCCCAGATTATTTGCTTCGACTGATTTTCTGACCAATTAATGTTTTCTTTGGACCACTGAACTCGTTTCTTGCGTTGCTGAAGATTTAAAAATGTTTTTTTTTTCCCTCGGAATTCTATCTTTCAGTCTAAAACCTGCTAATCTTCTCCTGATTGTTCTTGAACTAACTGAAATACCCATTGCATTCACATCACGTCTAACAGCATCTGATGAAATTCTTCTATCTTTGAGGCATACACTTTTTATCTTTCTATCATCAAGGGTACTTTTGCATTTGTTCGACCTGATCTTTCCTTATTTATCACTGATTTAGTTTCTTCATAACGTAAGCACAACTTTCGTACGCCAGATAAAGTTACTGATCCACCAACCTGTGTTGCAATTTCCTCATAAGAGAGACTACTTTCCATCAATATGATAATTCTGTTTTTGTTTTTTGTTTTTTATTATTTGCATTTAGAAAAAAATAAAAACATTAAAAAAAAACAAAAACATTCTATTTAGTTACCCTAGAATTCACCCTTCTGTAAATATCATTCCAGCAAAAAACCGCTTTTACAAATTAAAACATACAACAGTTTAGTTACTGACATTTGATCGGTTCTCAGAACAGGGCTAGGAAGCTTTTATTACAATACACTTCAGCATTCATGACTAATTGTGTTTGTATTTCAGATTAAATTAGGTGTAAGTTTCTTTGAAATGAATCTATTTTAATTCTGTTTTTTTTTTTTTTTTTTTTTAAATTCTACATTAAATTTCCTTGAATTTGATATGTAGACATTTGTATTTAAGTGAAAATTAATATATTTTGTAAGCAGACAAAATTATAAGACATGAACATTTCAAAAAATGTCTACAATTTTGGCTACCACTGTATATATGTATATCCTCCTGAGACCTGGCATCCATTTAAATGGATGTTTTGCTTTCTCCTTCTGTTGCGTTAAATTTCATTGTAGCAATCTAAAACCAGTTTGGCATGGTAATGTATGAACCAAAAATCAACATTCAGCTTTTGGATTTTGGCAACGGTAACTACTTTGTTTATAAAATGGCGTAATAAATGAATCATGTTGGAATTCTACGTTCTGCTGGTAAGTTTCGTTTTTATATTATTTTAATTTGTTTAAACTATTTTTTTTTTTTGCAATTTTAATAGCAGATGTTAATACTTGCCTTATGTTCTTTATAATAAATTCCATTCTTTTCCATACTTTTAGCATTTTTAAAATTATTTTAAAGGGAGTTATGGCCTAAACATCCATTTAGATGTACACTGTAAAAAAAAATCTGTAAAGTTACTAAAGTTTTTTTAGGAAACTGGGATTCCTAGAACTTTTTATGTAACGGCAACAACCAAAATTCATGTAACAGACACACTTTCGTGCCGAAAATCAAACAATCTGTAAGATTACTAAGGATTTTTTAGGAAACTGGGATGCCTAGAACTTTCCATGTAATTGCAGCCAGTGTTGCAGATAAAATTTTAGTAAGATTACTGTAATTTTAGCAGATTCATTTGTAAAGTTACAGATTTCTGTAGCTTTACAAAAACTAGTTTTGTATATTTGCAGCTTTTTTTGCACAGTTACAGATGAAAGTTTAGTAAGCATGTAACTTTACATCTGTAGAACTACAGATTTTTTTTTACAGTGTATGTACTGTAAAACAAAATTAAAAAATCGAAATTTATTAATTTCTTCAAAAACATAATTTTTTATGCCTATTTGTTGAAAAAAAACTCATATTAAAAAATTATATGCATTATATTTTGCTTGGGTCTCAGGAGGATATATCTGTATAATTAATTATTTGTTTTCAAATAAAAGTATATTCTAAGTATTCTACTAAAAGTTTTAATTTAATTTAAATCTAGTATGCTACAGTCATCAAAAAACTTTCTTTAGTTAAATCAAACCGCCTGCAATTGAAATTAAAATGACAATTTCCGCGGAAATCTTGAAAAACAGAGAATAGCAACAAAAACTTTGGGTAGTATATACCCAAACCTAATAAGAGTCTAATTATGTTAAGATCTAACATAATATAAAGTTTTTATAATTTCGCTTATTAGTTCTTCAAATTAGCTATGGCGGAAATTGTAATGAAATATATCATAGCAGCGCCAACTTTTGGCCGATTTCCACAAAAACCACTGCATCTATTTACGTCAAAGACTAACTGATTGTTAAATTTGATTAAATTCCGTGCATAAATTATTAAGACAAGTGCCCACAGTATTTGTGTAGCATACAGACCGACAGACAGACACACATATTCTAAAAGCAGTTAAATTGTATTTAGAATATTATAAAACGCACAAATCCGTCGAAAACCATATGTTTAAATTCTTCACGATTCGAATACTTTCTTCTGATAACGATAGAATAAAATAAAAAGAAATATTAATTTATTCGTATTGAAAAAGATAATATAATTTCTGAAAGAGTAAAGCATTTTACATACATTTCCTTTATTTTTTAATGCAAAAATAAAAATAAAAATGAATTTATCTTCCGAAGTTACAGAAACATTTATTGAAAAAATTAATAATTTTTTTCAAGTCATTTTTATGATTTTTTTTTTCTTTTCTAACTTTTTTTTTTTAAACTCATTTTAGTACTTTTTTCTTTTCCTTACAAAATGCCTATTTTAATTTTTTTTTTCTCAAAATATAACATGTTGGAGACAGTTTCATGAATATGTAACTGAAAATAATGGACTTATATTAACTATCTTTCATTAAAAATTATATTTAACAATATAAATACGACGTATTTTGAAATATTCATTCAGAGATAAATGGAAATTAAGTTTATTTAATTGGGAGGACGTGAAGTGATTTGTAAACAACCGCAGACAGTACAATATATAAAGGATTATCTATTTTTATTTTTTTAATCTAATTATTACTGTTACCTGTTGTTTGCGGTATTTTTTTTTTCTCCAAAAGTTAAATCAATATATGTGTGTTTACATGGTTTTAAGATTTCTGTGTTCTTAATATGTAAACTGACATCCTTAACATATATATATATATATAATTTAAAATAAATTTATTTTTCTTTTTTTAAAAAGCAGCAAGCATTTAAAATTACAAGATTCTGTTGTTTAAAATAATTCCTATTTTATATGAAATATTCATATATAATACTCAACAAAATATGTTTCTATTCATTAATATTGTCAGAGAAAATTACTGTATTTGAAAGAATTTTCTTTGAAATCCTTTCGATATTAGGTATAGAGTCGAATAACTTCATTCTAGGTCACGAAATGCATTGTTAAATTTTCCCCAAATGCAAATACACATACGAAGAATTTCAAATATAAAATATTTGCATCAAATTACATTCGGAAGGAAAATGTAAAGGCTAACTTTTTTTGTTGCAAGATTAAAGTATTTCAAAGATAATGATTCCTTCCCTAGTCTTTTATTAAAATAATTCAGAAAAAATACATCGAAAGGCAATGTCTCTAAAACTTTAGGAATATTTTTGTATTAAAATTTATAATTTCGCAGTTGCAATATGATAAAATGTCTTAAATAAGCAACAGTGCTGTATTGAAATTCTCAACATTTAAAGATAGAATATTAAGTAAATTAATTGATTATTTTACAAATGATCCTACTTTATTTACTCGCGTATTTTGTCATTGATTCTAAATTAGATGTTCAATAAATACATTTAGTTTAGTTTTTTCGCATCAATGTTACTTTAAGGGCTTTTTAGAATAAAAAGAGGTAAGAAGAATATAACAGTATAATAAATAAATAATTAAGTTTAAACAAAAAGTATAACAGTTTCAAAAACTCGTAACAATTTAATCATTATTTTTCTTCATAATTTTTTATGAATTTTTTTTTTCTGTATTTAATATATGATAAATGTCTTAAATAAACTACAGTTAATTCCACTATATTATCTTTCTCAAAATCTTAAGATAGAATACCAAGTAAATTAATACAGTATGTAACATGGAAATGATGAAATGCATTTTATGAAATATTAGTATGTAATATTCAAATAAATATGTTTCTCTTCATTAATATTGACAGAGAAAATTGCTGTATTTGAAAGAATTTTCTTTGAAATCCTTTCGATATTCGATATGGAGTCGAATAACTTCATTCTACGCCACGAAATGCATTGTTAAAATTTCCCCAAATGCAAATACACATACAAAGAATTTCAAATATGAAATATTTGCATCAAATTACTTTCAGAGGGAAAATGTAAAGGCTAACTTTTTTCTTGCAAGATAAAAGTATTTCAAAGATAATGATTCCTTCCCTAGTATTTTATTAAAATAATTCAGAAAAAATACATCGAAAGGCAATTTTCCCCAAATGAAAATACGCATACAAAGAATTTCTAATATGAAGAATTTCAAATAGGAAATATTTGCATGAAATTACTTTCAGAAAGAAAATGTAAAGGCTAACTTTTTTGATGCAAGAATAATGATTCCTTTCCTAGTCTTTTATTAAAATATTCCAGAAAAAATACATCGAAAGGTAATGTCTATAAAACTTTAGGAATATTTTTTTTATTAAAAATTATTTTTTCGCAGTTGTATATATAATAAATGTCTTAAATAAGCAGCAGTACTATATTGCAATTCTCAACATTTGAAGATAGAATACTAAGTAAATTAATTGTTTATTTTAAAAGTGATCCTATTTTATTTACTCGCATATTTTGTGCATAATTCTAAATTAGAGGTGCAAAAACTACATTTAGTTTAGTTTTTTTGCATCAATGTTACTTGAAGGGCATTTTAGAAGAAAAAAAGTCAAGAAGGATATAACAGTATAAAAAATAAATAATTAAGTTTATGGAAAATATATAACAGTTTCAAAAATTCTTAGCAATTTAATCATTTTTTTTTTTTTTTTTTAGTTTTCTTTATCAATTTTTTATTAATTTTTTTCTGTAGTTAATATATGATAAATATCTTAAATAAACTACAGTAAATTCTATTATATTATCATTCTCAAAATTTGAAGATAGAATACCAAATAAATTAATACAGTATGGAACGGGAAAATGATGAAATGATGAAATGCATTTTATGAAATATTAGTCTTTGATATTCAAAGAAACATATTTCTGTCTATTAATATTGACAGAGAAAGTTATCGTATTTGAACGAATTTTCTATCGAATCCTTACGTCATTCGGTATAGAGTCGAATAAGTTCATTCTACGTCACGTAATTCATCGTTAAATTTTTCTCAAATGCAAATATGCATACGAAGAGTTTCAGATATAAAATATATGCATGAAATTACTTTCGGAAAGAAAATGCAAGGATAAGTTTTTGTTGCAAGATTAAAGTCTTTCAAAGATTCTTTCTTGTATTTTATTAAAGTAATTCAGAAAACATATCGAAAGGTAATGCCGTGTGAATTTAAGGATATTTTTTTCATTAATTTTTTTTTTTTTTTTTTGCAGTTGCTACATAATAAATGTCTTAAATAAGCTGCAGTGAAATCTACTATATTTTCACTCTTAAAATTTGAAGGTATTTAATTAAGTAAATTAATTGACTATTTTGTAAATGACCATACCGTTAATACTGGTGTATTTTGTGCACCGATAAATTTTACTTAAAAAGTTAAACCGAAAAATAAGAAATAGTGTTATTTTCGGGATTTGTGCGAGCTAAATATGAATATTGACATCCTTAACATATATTTAATTTTTATCTGCTTAAATGACTCTACTTTTATTTTTTTTTTTTTAAAGAACAATACATTTAAATTTATTGTACTCCGTTGCTTAACCCCTTAACGGTAGCATTAAATTACGGTTGAAAAATTCAAATTGATTAGTGCCACCACTTTTTTGAAAAAAGAAATATTCACCTTATTTAATGACAGGCAACATGATACCATAATAAAGCCAGTTACACTATTTTATAAAACTGGTGGGAATCAAACAATCAGAATAAAAAACACAGCCCATTAATGTCACGGGAGAGAGAATTAAAACAATTTATTTTATACTTCTGCAAAAATAGGTCCCTCTGCTTCCTCAATGCCTTTGATGAACGCCCGCAAATCGAAATTTGTGTGTAATGGAAAAAATGCGATTTTCTCAAAAACAGTGTGACTTAGAATCATATTGTTATAATTTTCTAGCAAGGTTTATATTAGCTTTCACTAACCCTAATTTTTCATAATTTTAGTTTCAATAGATTCAGAAATAGAGTGTGGGGAACCTATTTTTGCATTACTTGTTCAATGACATCTCTGAAAATATAATACCTAAAATTAAACAAAATGTATTTTTTAGTTCGGCGTTACGAATCTTTCACACGATACCCCCCTCACGATATAAAAAGAAAATATTTTATTTTCAAGTAACTTAATCAGCCCATCTACTTTTTTCACAAATACGAGGGTCGTTCAATAATTATTGTCCCAAGTGTGTATAAAATATTTGTACTGCGATAGTTGATGTGGAATATTGAAGCCTAATGTCCGAAATGCCTATATGCTCAATTTCAGAACCGTAGCGGCTATACTACACTGTAAAAAAAAAAAGGGACTAAAAAAAGGAAATACTGCTGGCAATCTAGACGCCAGTACTATTTTCGTTTTTTTACGGGAATTTTTACACATAAATTACTGAAAATTTTCCGTTTTTCTGATTAAAAACGGAAATTTTTCTGTAATTTATGGGTAAAAATTCCCGTAAAAAAGCGGAAATAGTACTGGCGTCTAGATTGCCAGTAGTATTTCCGTTTTTTAGTCCGTTTTTTAGTCCGTTTTCTTTTTTTTACAGTGTACCATATTTTTTGTAGTTTTAGGTGTAAGAGATAACACCTGGTTTGGAGCTTATGCACGTTTATGGAGCAATAATTATTGAACAACCCTCGTATATTTGTAAATGGTTAATGATCTATAAATATGTGGATCAATAGCCTTTATTACTTCAGACAATTTGAACTTTCCACGTTCCATAGTTTACGAGTAAAATTGCTGTGACAGATGGGCAAACACAGGAGCGATCATAAAATGGTTCAGTATTCTCTTTTTATGTACAGAACCCTAAAAAGGACAAGCATGAGAATACATGCAGTAACGAAATTTTCTTTCAAAACTACAGCCTGTGTAAAATACGCGGAGACGAAATATACCCGAGTAAATGATGTAATTAGCGACACGTGCACTTAGAGATACATCTGAAAACCCATTTCAAATACAGTTTAGAGATAAACTAGGAGTCGAATTTTTGTGCAAATATAATGGGGCCAGAATATAAATGTAACCAGAATATTTCACAGTATAGTACCGCCACATTATATCAATCACAGGAGCATATCCTTCCATTTCTCTCTCTCTCAAAAAAAAAAAAAAAAAAAAAAAAAAAAAAAAAAAAAAAAAAATCTTTGCATAAACTGTACTTTTTAAAACAACTTTATGCATATGTCGATTATAATTACTGACTCTGTCGTCAGTTACATATAAAAATGGTAATATGCATATTAATTAGCGTTCTAGACACAAAAAAAACTTTTCTCGGAGATTGTTATTTTTTAGGGTTCTGTACTTAAAAAGTAAAAACATAACCGTTATAATATCTCTCGTGCGTCTGTGTGTTCTTCTGTCACAGTCGTTTTTCTGGAACTATAGAATGCGGACACTTCAAACTTGCCAGAGTTTTAAATACCACATAGTAATAGATTATGAGCTATCCACAAATATTTTTCTGAAAAATGTAAGAAGGCTAATTAAGTTACTTGAAAGTTAAAATATATATATATATATATATATATATATATACAGTGTGTATTGTTCGAAAGACCTTGTAACATTGAACTTAAAAATATATTTAATTTGAGGTATTATATTTTCAAAGGTATCGCCGAAAATGAACTACAAAAATACGCACCCCCACCTCATATTTCCGACTCCACTGAAATGAAAAATCATGAAATAATTAGGGGTAATAGGAGTAAACCTTGCACTATATTATACTATACTATTATACATTGCACTATATTATATTACACTATATTAAAACTATATTATACCAGGTGAGCAGGAGGGGGGGGGGGGGCGATAGAGGTTACGTTCGACACGAAATAATCCAAGGATTGTTGATACGTAATTTTGAAAAAAAAAAAATAGGTAATTATCCGAGATATTAATTAAAAACCTATGTAAACACAGCGGCTTCTTTTCTTTGCGACTTTTTTTCGAAATACGGTTTGCACAATGCAAAGTTTAAATTATGTAGAAGCACTTTGTTGTACGGAACCCTCAGTGTGCGTGTACAGCTCGAACTTCACCGACTATTTAATATTTTTAATGACTTCGGTTATATCACTCGTTCGGACGTATCGCACATTTGGATATATCGCGCATTTTACTTTTTTATCTGTATGAACCCACCAGCGAAAGACTACATTGTAACATATAGTAAAAGCAATGCATAAATGGGAAAAACTAAATTATTAGTATTCATGAGTATTTTTTCTAAAAAATAAATAATTACAAATAAAATATTAAAAATTCATTTACATTCCTTCAAATATTTTATTTCTAGAAGTTATTGTTTGCACAATAAAGAAATTAGCATTTAAATTAGAAAATAATTCTTTCTTGTGAACGATTTTAAATGTTTAAATGCATACTTTATACAGCAATTCGTGGATTTTCCTTTTCCTGATAAAAATACTTTAGATGAATTTATGTACCAGTAATAAAAAATTCGGATTTACACAGATGAAAAAAAAATTATCAGCTGATTTATTAGTTAAATTAGGGGTCTAAAACCTGTGACCCTGTGCCACCCAGGTACGTCTCTTTTAGTACAGATACATTTGCCTCATTTAATGACAGAAACTTTGAGATTAAATAAGACGAAGTTAACATTTTGGAATTTGTGGCAACACACAGTGGAGTATTTGAAGGAAAATCTTAGCCAAAATTATTTTTCATGTGTGTTGCACTCTTCCTTAGTTCGCACGCTGATGCATTTTTTCGGATCCACGATCACTACTCACACAGACTTCGAAAAAAATGTTATTTTATTTGATATGCTGCCACCACCGATATAAATACGGGATATCGGACACGATGTGAGAAGGATTATCAAAAATGCTAAACTTATTCAATTAATATTGAACAACAATTTATTTACAAATTATTTACATAGAAACAAAGCGTTTTTTAAAATTTAAGAGCTCTGGTATAGATGATTCGGCCCGATACTAAGTTATATAAGAAATGCCTTCTACGTACTGGGTCAACTTATTAAAATACACCATTTTCTTCTCACCCTACGGTATTCTCATTAGGTTTCTCGGATGACCCTCTAGGACGTCCCGCTGCGCATACTTTCTCTGCACAGGACTCAAACTTTTTTCTGGAACACACTGCACTTAACACTCGAAAACTCTACAAGAAAGTACTACAACCTCCCTCTATGCCAGAACTCTGTCGTTTCTCTCATTTATCCCTCCAAGAAAACCAGCATATGGAGTTTATATCGTGCCACCACGGACCTTTCTCTTATCTAAAATTACCTTCTCCCGGGTATTTCATAACTCACCAGACAGACGGGAACTTCTTTGTTTGCCTTATCTCTGGTATGCGTTATTGAATAGAGAAGGAAGATGGAATTAATTGAAACAATGAAGCTTATTATATGTGAATTTCCAACTGGGCGAAAAATGTCCGGACCAGGATTCGAACCCGGGACCTCCCTGGCTGAAGCCGCCAGTGCTCTGCCATCTGAGCTATCCCGGACGATTCTGGTCGAAATTTTTCACCCAGCTAACCTTGAAGATTACAGCATCTGGTCTGAAACCTGGTTCAGCTCAACAGAATAAATCTCAGGTAATGGAACTCCAGAAAACGCTGGATACGAAATTACACTAGATTAATTTTCACACAATTATTCTAATTGGTAAACAAATTATATTGGATGTGAATTTCCAACTGGGCGAAAAATGTCCGGACCAGGATTCGAACCCGGGACCTCCCTGGCTGAAGCCGCCAGTGCTCTGCCATCTGAGCTATCCCGGACGATTCTGGTCGAACTTTTTCACCCAGCTAACCTTGAAGATTACAGCATCTGGTCTGAAACCTGGTTCAGCTCAACAGAATAAATCTCAGGTAATGGAACTCCAGTAAACGCTGGATACGAAATTACACTAGATTAATTTTCACACAATTATTCTAATTGGTAAACAAATCATATTAGATGTGAATTTCCAACTGGGCGAAAAATGTCCGGACCAGGATTCGAACCCGGGACCTCCCTGGCTGAAGCCGCCAGTGCTCTGCCATCTGAGCTATCCAGGACGATTCTGGTTGAACTTTTTCACCCAGCTAACCTTGATGATTACAGCATATGGTCTGAAACCTGGTCCTCAAACCATGATACTAGCAGCAAATTTTATGGAACGTTTAACGAATTGTCCGGGATAGCTCAGATGGCAGAGCACTGGCGGCTTCAGCCAGGAGGTCCCGGGTTCGAATCCTGGTCCGGACATTTTTCGCCCAGTTGGAAATTCACATCTAATATGATTTGTTTACCAATTAGAATAATTGTGTGAAAATTAATCTAGTGTAATTTTGTATCCAGCGTTTTCTGGAGTTCCATTACCTGAGATTTATTCTGTTGAGCTGAACCAGGTTTCAGACCATATGCTGTAATCTTCAAGGTTAGCTGGGTGAAAAAGTTCGACCAGAATCGTTCGGGATAGCTCAGATGGCAGAGCACTGGCGGCTTCAGCCAGGGAGGTCCCGGGTTCGAATCCTGGTCGGGACATTTTTCGCCCAGTTGGAAATTCACATCTAATATGATTTGTTTACCAATTAGAATAATTGTGTGAAAATTAATCCAATGAAGCTTGTTCATACAATAGTATCTTAGTAAAATATATATGATCAACTTCAATATAAGAACAAATATTACTTTAAAACCTGTACGCAGAAAGTGATACATATAAAATATAATAAATAAGTAAAAAGATAACATCAGATGATAGTAATCTTAATTAGTTACATGCTCATTAGCGTCAGAAACCTGTAAAAGTGTTTTACACTTAAAATCATTGCTGCTGGCTTACTATTATTAAAATGCATTTAATTAATATTGTATGCACATTAGAGTATGCATATAATTAAAAAAATAAATAAATAATATAACCTTTACTCAATTTTTTACTGCTTATAAGAGAAAAGTAAATGTTGATAGAGTTGTTTTTCTTACAAGTAATGTTTAGTTAAATGTGGTTAATTTTACTATCTGCACACTTTTAAATATTTATATCAACCAATGTATTAATATACATATTATTTAAATTTAGTATTTACAAAAGTTGAGTCTCTGAATTTCAGTTGTAGTACAGAGATTCTGTTTTTTGAGTGATATTAAGAGATTACCAAAACAATTTATATTAAAAAATGGCACCGATATGCGAAAGGTTTTTTTTTTTTATTGTTGCTCAAAATTGCAAGCAATATGACTATACTTTAAAAATGATCCTGCAAACTCCAGCACATCTAAAAATCTATATATCTAATTCAATATATCTAAGTTAGAGCTAAAAAGGTTTAAAAAGAACACATTATTAATTAAATTTATTTTTATTATATTAAAAATAAAGCTAATGAGCTCAAAAATTAATGAAGCCACAAAAATATACATTTAAATATATTTAAACATAATAACAAAGTTGAAACATAACAATAAATCACGTCTTCTCACAAAAAACCCTCCTCTTCAACTGAGGTTAGGAGCCACCGGATATGACTGAAATAGACATAGAATAATGCACCAGTTAGTCTGCTATTAAAGTAAATATCCTTTTTACGATTGTTGAGCAAAGGTTAATTTTTGCCTTTTTGGATAGGTTTGGGGGTCAAATATTCCACTGTGCGACAGTCGAATTTCAAACAAAAAGATTGAAGAACTCAAGTATAAATTATGTGTACACCTGAGTGGAAAAAGATGTTATATAATGAAAATAAAATTTCGTAAATTTAAAGTGAAACATCTATGTTGTAAATTTTATTCATTTATTTTTCTCTTGGTAGCATATCTATAATACGAGTAATAAAGTTAGAAATCTCCGCTTGAGTACGTGTCACTTCTCGCTTTGTTCTGAAGTGACCTCTGCAGCCAGAGCTACAAGTGTTGGCAGTAATGTAAAATTAATGTGTAGTTACGCATCCCAAAGCCCGATTTTCGATTTGTATTAGATTTTTTAATATACAGTAGCCTTCCTCTTAACCGGAACTCCGATTTAACAGGCCGACTTTTTTTCACCAACATCAGGCAAAATTCAGAAAGGAAATTTTCGATTCTCATTTCTTTATGGTTAATTAACTCAAATTTTCATAATGTAGAATAATTTCAACTTCTTATAAAGGTATGTGATAACATTTTCAACAATTTAATTTATATTAAATATTGCTCATTATTTCTTATTAGTGATAATTTTTATTTAAATTCAGTTAATTACGACTATTATTCATTTTACAAAATATAGAAAATATGTACTTTTTTAAACCTACACAATTTAAAAAACTAAATTCATCCTACAAATTTAATTAAATATGCAATTATTTATTTACATTTTTTTGCTTCTCCGGTTTAACCGGTTTTTCGCTTAACCGGCTAACCCTTAGTCCCGTTTAGGCCGGTTAAGAGGCAGGCTACTGTATTTTTTTATGCGGTTTTTTTATTATTACAATAGAGATAACATTGTAATTGTTTACTTTTAGTTGAAAAATTAGCTCCATTGTTTCAGTTCTTTATTATTGTAATTATCACATTTAAACCACATTGTTGCCCGTATCGTTATGGTATCAACGTCCCTAACGCACACATGTGTGTTTTATGATATAAATGAATTTCTAGGAGTTTTACTTCTAACATACGTCATGGCCACTTTTTTTTCTAATGTGCAGTCAACTTAGATTCTGCATTCTTCATAACTTCCTAATCGAGGTACTTTGGTTTTTTATAAAGCAATTTAATAGGAAAACACTTAAAAGTGTAATATATTTCACAGAACTCTCAGGTAAAGTTTCCGGTAACTCGCGATTAAATTTTCCTGTTAATATGTACCATTCGTCGGGAAACGTTCATTTTCCGTAATAAATTTCTTAAAAAGTCAAATTAAAGTAAAAAAAAAAAAAAAAAAAAAAAAAAAAAATGTTATGTGTTGCTTAGACTTATGAAACATAGCAGTATTTTGCCATATCGTATTGTTTTTAAATTACATTTTTACGTTACTGTTATCTTATGTTCCTAACCATAATGTCAAAGGAAATTCGGTCTCATACTTGAGGTTTTTTTTAACGTAATCTTTTAATGCTCCTTAAAATTTAGTCTGAAAATTTTAATAATTATTTTGGGACACCACTTCGTCTCTTTCTTGAAGAATAACGCATATAATGAATTTATATATAGATACAGGCTGATAAAAAAATTTACAAAATTACATGGCAAATAAGGCATACAACAAGGATAAAAAATCACGTAGGAACATAGGGTCGTAAACCACTTATTTAGTCACAAATATAAGGTGTTTCATCCTAACTCAATTTGTGTTGACGGGGATAACTTTCAGAAAATTGAAGTATATTATAAAAAACATTTAACGTACATTCTCACCTTTGTTGTAACTGTCATCTTTGTGTGGATTGTGATTATCAATTCATATGGTATTATCGATTGCTTGAGCAACATGTTTTTCCAGATCTTTTCGTGATGCTATCGCATTTCACACAAAACAAGGTACATATCGTTGGATTTTTATTACAATGTTTTTATTTTTCTCGAAATTATTACAGTCAACCCGGGTTCAGTTTGAATGAAACACCCTATATTTGTGACTAAATAAGTGGTTTGCGACCCTACGTTCCAATGTGATTTTTTATCCTTGTTTTATGCCTGATTTGCCATGTTATTTTGTAAACTTTTTTTTAATCAACCTGTATATATATACATATCATATTGGATTGAATGTGTGTATAAAAGTTGTCACCCAAAATTAATTATTTTAAAGTATACTGAAAACTGTCTTTTTCCAAAAAAATTATGAATAATAGTGCTAAATTCTTTAGTTAATATCATGCGTTTTTTTAATTTGTTTTTACTATTCTATAAAACTCATTAGTTTTTATATTGTCCACGAGGAATAGACAGTGTGATAATTATTTCCGTGATTTTATCACACATATTAAAAAGAATAATTATTTGGTACTTTTCGGTTAGCCGGGCGCCAGTGTTATATATACTTATTTATATACATACATGTATGTAAATATACATATATATACATATACATATATTGTATAAAAACACACATATATATATGTACATATATATGTGTATATAACACTGGCGCCCGGCTAACCGAAAAGTACCAATTATTTTAAACAGATTACACTTACAACGTATTGCTACTTTAAAAATGACTAAGAATTTTTTTCTTACACACTAGAGACTTGTTTTTGCCGCCATCTGTTAAGCTTATTAGAAGCTAATAATTATATGTCCACGGACATGGCTCACTTTCTTGTAACAGTAGATATAGTGTATTTTATAAAACTGTAGATACAGAAGATTATGCTGTAAAATTGAAACTAAGATAAGTTTTACAATGCGCTAAATTAAAAATGAAGGTGCATAATACAACTGTGATAAGTCACGGAGAGATACTGTGGAAATCAATATTTATATGAAAAAATTTATATTTTAATTTTATATAATTATTTACATGTATAGTTCAGTTATACCACACTACATCTACATTGTAACAATTTATCAGATGCAATTACTTTTGTAATAAATATTTTGGCGATCGTTTTGTATATTTCTTGAAGAATGACGTATAAAGTGAATTGATTTCATTTTTTTTTAAATTTATATATAAGATAAAACTGCATGCGCTAATTTAATTATCATGAATATCAAGTCTCTTCAAAGTGAATTCTTTTAAAGCATAGAACTTTATACAAAGAACTTTGAAAACTATCATTTTTCCAAAACATAATGCAATTTGAATTTTGGACTGCTTGTAATTCGAAGATCATAAGTTGTGATGTCTCTAAGAATTATAAAATGATTAAGTAATGCAGTGGCATTTTTTTTCTGTTCTAAGAAAACAGACTTTTGAAAAATGTATTTTGAAAATATCAATAGGAATATGGGTTTCAGCAAAATTTAATTTTCTGTTGCTTGGTCGGCTAATATAAATTAGCAGCAATGGCGCCTTTTATTTATTGAAAGAAATTGAATATTTTCATAATTATTAGAAGACAATTTAGATAAAATTCCATGCGTTTCTGAAAGTTAATATTATGGATATATAGCTCTTTACACGAAATTATTTAATTAACTAGCATTTTATTTATTGAAAAAAATTGAATATTTTCATAATTATTAGAAGACAATTTAGATAAAATTCCATGCGTTTCTGAAAGTTAATATTGTGGATATATAACTCTTTTCACGAAATTATTTAATTAGTTATTTTTATTTCTGCCTTTTGAAAAGAACTTGATACTAAAGATAAGAGCATATAATGCTATCTTTAATATTGTACATAGTGTTATTCTTCGTTCGATTCTTGTAATATGCAAAATTTGTCATTACGGAAAATTTGTACGTTTTAATGATCCCCCCTAGTTCTTCATCGAATAGGGGGTATTGTGTTATCCGAATTCTATTCTACGCTCAGATTCGTCCGGGCGGATTGGAGCCATATTTTGCAAGAGCCATGTTTACTCTTACTTTTTCATCTCCGAATGGGTTTCTCGGGGCACGAAATTTTTACTCTTCCGTGTCGGATTTGGATTTATCCACATATATTTTTAAAAAAAATTCAGCATATATTTCATATAAAAAAACCATACATTTGAACATGAATGGTTATAGATAAAATCGATATTAAAGGTAAAATTGTGGGCTATTTTCACAAATTGTATTAAAGAATTTTTTTTCTTTTCGCGATGTATGTTTAAGTCGTCTTGTTTGGTTCTTGAGTCGACAAAAATGATTTAGTCAGATTAGGATCGACGATTTTGTTAAGGGTTCAGGTAGAGCTTTTCATTGTCGCCTTTATCAATTAAAATTTTTTGATTCAGGTATGGTTTTGGGTTGTTTTCGAGAAGAAATATCGTGTACGGATCAGTTATAACACGACTCTTGCAGAACTAATGTCAAAATAAATAACAACAACAAAAACACTTTTTTCCAGTTAAAAATATTTTTCGAGGAAAACATTGAAAATTCATTTACATTATTTAAAAACATTGTCATTGCTAGAATTTCTCTATCTATATTATAAAGGACAAATATACCCGCCCGTAACGCTGACATCATTTCGATGTTGGCAACACCATATAATTAAATTTCACTTTTATTACACTTTATTTAACATATAAATATCGCGCAGTTTCAATTTTTAAACCATCGAATAGAGAAAAAAACGTACTTACAGATTGCAATTTTTTGAAAACTATATCACAATTTGTTTGAAAACTTTATCGCAATTTATTCAATTTTTATTATTTTCAAAATACTTTTCAAGTATGATTTTTAAACCTATCTCTGACGCGTGCAAACGATTATGAAAGCTCAATTCATTTGCACTTAAGTCATTATAAATAGTTCAGTATTTGTTTTCGACAGATATCGCAAATAAAGTTAAAACTTCACCAATAAAATAAAATAATATTCATAAACAGAAATTTAACTGACATGTAATCGAACTACTCACTTAAACAACTGAAATGACCAGAATTAAAAAGAACTACTGTAAGAAACGAAATCTTTGACGATTTCTGCGGCTATTAACTGATACGAGGGTTGCCTTTTAAGTTTCTACAAAAAGTAGGAAGAAAAAAGAATTTTTGGGGAACAAACTGTTTTATTACTTTTTAAAATATTCGTCTTTAAGATTTATACACATTTCGATCCGTTCAAACCAATTCTTGAAACAGTTTTTCCATTCTGAAGTTGATATCTCAGAAACATAGTTTTGAAAGACATCAACAGCTTCTTGAAGTGATCAAAATCGCTGTCCACGCATTTTTTGTTTCACAAAAGAGAAAAAGAAAAGTCGTTAAGGCGACTAATCAGGAGAATATGGTCAATGAGACATTAGTTCGATATTTCTATTCTTCTAATAATTAATGGTTTCATGTGCTGTGTGGGAACTGGCGTTGTCGTGATGAAGAATGATGCGGCGTTTTTTGTTGATTTGCCTGATTTCGTCGATGACTTTTGACAAACAAATTTCTGTATACCATTTAGCGTTAACAGTTTTTAATCCTCTAAAGGAATGGTTGCGGTATGTCCTGTTAGTCAGAAGAAACAAGCAATCATTTTCTTGGAAGTGCTTCGTGAACGAACAACTTTCGTAGGATTCGGTTCATCTGGAAACACCCAAACAGTGGATTGTTGTTTAGTTTATGGCTCATTTGAATATATCCACATTTTGTCACCTATAACAATGTTGTATACGGATTTTACAGTTCAAAATTTGAAATTTTTTTAGCATTTCCTTACACCAATTTGCACGAGCCTTTTTTTGAGCTTCTTCCAAATTGTACGGAATCCATGTGGAACAAATCTTTTTAACAGCTAAATGTTCGTGCAAAATAGAATATATTGCAGCCTGTAATATGCCGAGGGATGCTTCTACCTCTTGATACATGACATGCCGATCTTCTTCAATCATCTTGAGCACAGCATTGATGTTATTTGGAATCACTACCGATTTTGGTCATTTTTCACGAGATTCATCACTGACGGACACACGACCAAGCCTAAATTCTACAAACCAGTTGTAAGCAGTCTTTTCTGATGGTGCTTTATTACTAAAAGTTTCACGAAGCGATATTAAGCATTCTTGTCAAGTGAGACATTTCTTAAAATCATAAAAAATCATCCATAGGAAACCTTCACAAGTTAGTCTCATTTTCTTCAATCACTTGTTTCTTTAGAACGATCACTGTAAACAAAGCAGATGATTTCTAAGATGCCACTGATTCCCCCACCCCCCCCCCCCCCCCCCAAAAAAAGAGAATTTTACGAATATCCTGAAGACAAATTTCAGTAGCGCCTTCTACTGGTTGTTTGTAAAAACATAAAAGTTTTGTAAAAACCCTCGTAAGAAAGTATCGTTTTTAATAAATTTCAAGATTTTATTTGATTGCAAAATTAAGACTTTAAAATAAAAATGATTTTTGTGTCCTTAGTGGGAAAAAATAAAATAAAAAAAAATATTTACCCTTATGTTCTGTAACCCAGAAAATCTAGATTGTATTCCCTAGTAATTATAAAATATAGGTGTTTGTATGTACGTCTCTATGAGTGTGTTTTGGTGTACGTGGGTCTGTCTGTTTACCGTGTCTAAGAAAATTTGCCTCACCTAGAGGTTTGTAGATTTAGTTCTTGGTAGATGAAGACAAGTCCGAACGTACCTAAGGCTTTGACCTTTTTTTTTTTTTTTTTTTTTTTTTTAAATTTATATTGAATGCAACTATTCGCTTATTTCCTTAATTGGAACTGGAATAATCCTAATTCATTCACTTAGCTCAACATAGTAAATTTTGCCCTATTTCCAAAAAAGGGTATTCGAAATTCGTAAAGCGATTATTTAATTTTTCACGATATTTTTTTAAAAAGTTGCCCATAAAAAGTCTCCAGTCAACCAGTATCTGTCGATACCTTATTCCTCCCATCTTATATTTTAGACTCCGTCTGGAACAGACTTTCGGGAATCAAATAAATAAATAAAAATGATTAACAATTTAAATTTATATGAAATTTTAAAAAAGTTAAGAAAAGAAAAACTTATGACGCCGCGCGAAGCTAAGTCTCTACATCATGCGACCTTACGACAGTCGTCATTTACAGGTTAATTTATACATTTTTATATTTTTTTATTTTTTTATTTTTTTTTTTTTTGCTAAAGCACATTTTAGCGTTTGTTTTTTTAAAGTTATATTATCGATTTCGCGTAGTCAGAAAGAAAAAAAAAACTGCTTTTCCATACGAATCTCTCCTTTATCAAAAAATAAGTTGTCATTACATTCGACGCGTTATATAAATTGTTTGTAGCTAATAAATTTCATTTTTACTTTATAATATGCTTATTAATGATCCGGAAGTGTATTCCCGCAATCTACACACGCACTTCCACAATATCTCCATTGACTTTCCATTGAGTTGCACTTCAGGAATATCCCCATGACGCACAGTCTAGAGGAAAGAAAATTAAGTCTAACAGCACCATTCCTTTTGAAAGTACATCACCTTTTAACTACAAACTTGCTCCCTTCAACTTTTATATAAGACGAGCGTTTAAAGTTTGCTCTATTAATCACCTTGAAAATGAATTAAATACCATTAGAAACATTGCACTTGAGAACGGTTTCCCAAATCGCATTATTGATAAGCTAATCAGCTCACAGAAGAACCATTTGAAAATACAAAAAACTCCACGGAATAATAGGAGATATTGCAAGATGAAGTACATACCAGGACTTTTCGAAAAACTCAGACATGCACTTTTTCGCTTTGGCATAAACTTAATTGCCACTTCTCCAGCAAAACTGAAAAATCTAATTAGTGCCAAAATAGACCCGATCCCGAAAGATGAAATTTCTGGAGTATATATATAGTTCCACTGAAAACAGAAAATATTTATCTCGAATACATAGGAATGACTTCGCGTAAACTTAAAGTTCGTATTAAAGAACATGTGAGAGATTTAAAGTATAACCGACCTACAACATCCCTGTCAAGACTTAACTAGAAGCAGAATATTCAAGTTAATTTCGAAGACGAAAAAATTATATGTCCCTCAAAGAATTATCATGATTTAATCATCCGCGAATCAATAGAAATTATTACTAAAGAAAATACTGTTTGTAATGACGTTTTATCCTACAACACAGTTTGCATAAAGAATCATAAAACTAGTAATATTCCACTTCCCTATATCCATGGTTTATTTTCCCAATGTTTTCCGGATCTAAAAATTGACTTCAACTTTCACTCCTTTCGTCACCATCTACGTAAATTTTCAAAATTAGACGTTAATAACAATTGTATTTCTTATATTTCTCTGACGAACACTAAGTTTTTATAGTGGAAAGTGCTAAGGTATTAAAATAATTTAACATCTTTTTTAATTTTGTCTCATATTTTAAGTAGTTTTGCACATAGTGTAAGTTTAACATTTTAAAGATGAATTAAGCATTTCTATTTATTTATTTACAAATATCCCCATTTTACACTGATTTTACATATGTTTATATCCCTGTACCGGGCGACGCAAGCTTGCCAATGTTGCAATAAACAATGTTGCGTGTAAAATGTTGAAAAACCTGTGCAAAATTGGTACATTTTGCATAAGTTCCCTTTTTTTCAGATACGACTTCAATTATTAAAAATCTTATTTCATATATTAACTTTCGACTGTTTCTTTTTCTACTAAAATTGATTTCCGAGGAAGTTTTCAATCCTGCTAAAACAATTCTATGTTCAGGATTTGCTTTTCTTAAAATTAATTTACATATTTCATAAAATAAATGTGCAATATCCCGAGAAGCATGTTTCTGGTCATTAATATTCACAGTGGAAAAATGCTGTTATTTGAAGGAATTTCCTTAATAATTCTTTTAATACTTGGTGTAGAATAGAATAACTCTTTGCCGCGAAGTACATTGTTAAGTTTTTCTTGAATGCAAATATATAAGAAGAATTTCCAATATGAAAATATCTCCTAAAATTACTTTCGGAAAATAAAAAATAACAGAATAACTTTTTTGATGCCAGACGAAAGTGTTTCCTAGATAAAGGGTATCTTTGTCTTTTATTAAAGTAATTCAGAAAAAAATATCAAAGATAATGAATATTTCTTTTTTGATAATTTACTCTGAAAAATTTTTGTGCATCTTTATGTATAACTAAAGTATAACATAAGGCGAAACAATGAATTTCATTTTATTTTCATGGGTAAATTTAAAAGAAAGACGTATTTTTTTACACCACGTAATTTTTTATATATATGTGAAAGACTAAATTTAACAGCTTGTAAATAAGATGTAACTGAAAAACTAACTCTAAAAAAATTAATATGTACCAGTAGGTACATATATCATACGACTACAGTTTGCACTAACATAACTGATTTATATTTAATCATGAACTTTGACACATACATTAAGAAATTTATTTAAGGACGTAGATAAAATAAAAAAGATAAAATTTTAAAATGTTCAAAAACTATGTTAAAACTAAGTTAAAAAGTTAAAAATCTAAAAACAACATCTTTCAGCTACACTGCAGCCATCGTCAGGGTTACTTTGATGACCTAGAAGAAAACTGCAGTGTATCTGAAACTTGTTGGTTTTAATATTTTTAACTTTTTAATATATACAGTTTTTAAATGTTTTAAAAGTTTTATCTTATATGTTTTATCTCGGTCTTTAAGTAAACTTAAGTTAGTTTATATGTCAAAGTTAATGATTAAAACCACATTTTAAGATGTTATAGTCATATAGTTTATAATTTATTTTATATTTATTTTACCTGACATAGTCAAATAAAATATGATACATTCACAAATTAAAATAACAAATTTCATCAGTATCCTTTCGTATAATTTTTCAATGTTTCAAGAGAGATATTAAAACACAATTTATAATCCTGAATATATTTTTACTTAAAAAAAAAAACGATTATTAAAGAAAATAGAACAACATGTATGGGAAATGACGGTCTATTTTCATCCGTCGAAGCAGATATAATATTTAAAAGCATGTTCTATATATTAACTCATATATGCTTATTTGTCTGGTACAACGATTTTAAAAGGATTCTTAGAAACCTAATAAAATATTTCTATGTACAGAGTTTCATCGCCTTTAAAATAATTTCACCGAAGTTCAAAATATTCACGTGTAACATTCAGAGAGGCAAGTTTTTATTCATTAATATTGACTATGAAAATTTGCTGTATTTCAAAGAATTTCTTTCGGAATCCCTTCGATATTCGGTGTAGACTCAAATAACATCATTGTACCCAAGAAAGTATATTGTTAAATTTTTCTCGAATGCAAATATGCAATAAGAATTTCAAATATGAAAAATGTGCGTGAACCTATTTCTGAAAAAAATGAAAGCAGGATTCTTTGCTACTGGTTTAAAGTGTTTCGTGCAAAAAAATTATGCTTCTTATATTTTGCAAAAGTAATTCACAAAAATATTGAAAGTGATGCCGGGTAAAACATTCAGAATAATTTTAATTTTAAATTTATTTTAGTGCATCTGCATGTACGACTAATGTATCATAAGCAATAGTTACAATGTATTTAATTTTATTCTCTGGCGGAAATTTTTAACAGAGAACAGTACGTAAACAAACTTATTTATAATTAAAAGCTCTATATAAAACAGCGTCTGAGAGTTACAAAAAAATAAAACCAATTCAAAAAGAATACTTTTGTGTTATTGTACTATTGTAACTATTTTTGATATGTTCTGTTTAGTGCATCCCTATTAATATGTATTACTCACTGAAAGAACTTGTGTAGAATATATACTTGCTATACTGAAGAACGAGTAATACATTAATTTTTTGTTATGTTATAATACTATGATCTTCAATATATTTTTATATAACGTAACCAACTAAAATATCAAGTAATTAGTATGTAAAATTTAATTCATCATAGAAAAATTTTCTAAGAAAATGATAAACGTAAAATATTAAACCGCATTTGTATGTTTAAATTTATGATTATTATTTTTTGTATAAAAAGAACAATAGGCTATGAGAGTTATTTAAAAAAAGAAACAGACTTAAAATTTGTAAAGCTTATTCCCTATTGTAACATAATTTTTGTTTTTTACTAAAATGAATTTAAATGAATTAAAAAAATAAATAAAATCCGATTTAGAATGTATTTTTATGTTACAATTATTCCTATGATGTGCAAAATACTCCAGTATAATATTCAAAGTACTTTGTTTTATACAAATCAATTAAAAAATAGGAGAACAAAACTGTACTTGAAGGCATTTTCTTTGAAACTTCTTTCGATATCCGATGTAGAGTTGAACAACTTCTTACTATGGTACGATGTGCGTTGTTAAATTTTTAAAGAACAGCATTTATGTTACTGAATATATTTTCATTTCAAAAAGAAAAAAAAAAACAATTATTAAAGAAAATGGAACATTCGGTACCGGAAATGACGATCTATTTTCATGTTTAGAGGCAGACTTAATATTTCAAAGCATATTTCACGTATTAACTTATAAAGAATTATTTGTTTGCTAAAATAACTTTAAAAGGATTCTTAGAAACCTAATAAAGCATTTTCACATGCACAGTTTTATCTCCTTTAAAATAATTTCACCCTGCTTCGAAATAATAACGTGTAATATCCAGAGAGGCAAGTTTTTATTTATTAATATTGGCAAGGAAAAAAATTGTATTTTAAGGAATTTCCTTTGGAATTCCTTCGATATTCGGCGTAGACTCAAATAACTTTAAAAGGATTCTTAGAAACCTAATAAAGCATTTCCACATGCACAGTTTTATCTCCTTTAAAATAATTTCACCCTACTTCGAAATAATAACGTGTAATATCTAGAGAGGCAAGTTTTTATTTATTAATATTGGCAAGGAAAAAAAAAATTGTATTTTAAGGAATTTCCTTTGGAATTCCTTCGATATTCGGCATAGACTCAAATAACATCATTGTATGCAAGAAAGTACAGTCGTGGGAAAAAAACGAAAATATTCCCTACTAACACCTCAACAAATTATCGTAGAAGAAAGTTACTGGTACCGAAAGTTTGGAAATAAAGTCTACTTTTAAATGATGTATATAAAATTTGCTTAGGGTGCCTTAAAATTAAGGAGCCTTCTACATATTAAAACAAACCCAAACTTCATTTGTTTCAATGGCAATACTCAATTTTAACAAGATATTTCAAATCTTCGATTCAAAGTATGCCTAGACACCAAATTTCAAGTTATTTGAATGATAAGTTTTTGAATTATGAAGATTCAAAATTCAGTGCTTCTAATGTTAAATTACATTTTCACATTTTTATTAATATCTCATAAAATTATACTCCTAATGTGTTAAAATTTTGTGCGGCAATAATGCTAAAATGCCAAAAAAAGGAATACGTTGAAATTGCAATTTTTATAATTTATTACATGAATTATGGATTGTGAAACTAATATTCGAAAAAATTACGAATAGAAACCTACAATTTTTTTAATGGATTTAGATTTATTAAGTCCTGCTTTATGGAAATCCAAAATTTCAAATTTTTCTTCCAAGTAGTTTTCAAGTTATGCTTAAAAAACGTTAAAATGATGGTTCTATGATACCGTCTATGATAGAAGTGACTAGATATTTTGAAATTAGTTTTTTTTTTTCCTGTAATATAGCAGTCTTTAATGACTGCTTGAGTGGCGCTTAAATTGCCTTGATCAAGAAGGGGGCTTTCTTGGTCAACAATCGAGTAGAGAACTTCAAATTGGATACAGCGTCTAAAATACGCTCGTTTTGAAATAATTAATTTCTCGGAAACTTATCGTACGAACTGCATAAAAATTTGTTTTTGGCTAATTGAAGGGTGTAGAGTTCATTTATGCCATCAGAATTGTGTACTGCTGTTGAAAAAAAAAACAAAGTTATGGTTCGTTTTAATATGTAGATGGCCCCCTAAAGAAATTTTATATACATCATTTAAAAGTAGACTTTATTACCAATCGTGTGGTACCAGTAACTTTTTTTCTACGATAATTTATTCCAGAGTTAGTAAGGTGAGTTTACTTTTTTTTCCTACGACTGTACGTTATTAAATTTTTCTCTAAGGCAAATATATAAGAATTAAAAAAGTGCTTGGAATTACTTTTAGAAAACAAAATGTGAGGATCTATTTTTATTCCTTTTTAAAGTTTATTATGGAAAATTACTCTCTTTCTTATCTTTTAACAAAATAATTAAGAAACAATTTTGAAAGATAACGCAGCATGGAACTTTTTGGATAATTTACTACTGAAAATGCATTTTTTGTAAAGCTGAATGCAAGATAAATGTATTAAATAATCAGTAATTTCTTTATAGTTCAAACCCTAAGTGGCAACTTTTTGTGGAAAATAAAGCTTTAAGGCTAGTCATTCTTCTGTTTTGATTAGTTATTCAATTATATATTGCATAATAATCTTACTAAAAATTGTATAATTTCACTGATAATATAGTAACTTTTGTAGCCACAGTGCATTCAGACATGTTTAAAAGAATTCTTAAATGCTTGTTAAAGGAGAAAAATCACATGATTAAAAAAAAAAATCTCATCTTCAGGATTACTGTATTGGATTATGAAATCAGAAATTTTGCACAAATTATTTTAAAGAAAGTTGTATGATAATGTTTAATAATAATAATAATAATAATAATAATAATAATAAAAGAAAAATATTTATTTCTATCTTACATATCAATGGTAACACGTACTTGATTGTTTGTTTTGGGAACATGTTTTAAATAAATTTGTAAACAGAATCAATCTACTACGGACATAATTTTTCTGAAAATTAAATTAGTGTGTCAATTGATTAAATATTTTTTTTTCGTTTTAAAAATCGAACCAAATCTTTCAACTGCAGTTTCAATAAATGTTAAACTGGTTCTTATTAGACATAAATTCGAGATTTTTTTTTAGGAGGGGGGGGGGGGACCCGGATATAGTCCTAACCCTCTCGGGCGCAAAAAAATGTGTCATAAGTGTCGAAGACGCATGGGATCACTATCGAAAAAATGTAGAAGAAAATTGTTTATAGCATTTTAATGTTCTTTGAAGATCTTTTTTCTCATTTAACTATTTAACATTGCGTAGAACTAACTTTTAATCTTGAAAAATTATTAAAAAACAACAAATTTGTTATTTATTCGCAACCATTCACGGAAATCTGAAAAAGTCTCATTTCTTAATCTTGTAAAACACCATTGTATGTCACAAAAAGATGAGATTTTCCACACCAATAATTATGGTAAAAAGAGCTGTTAGTCAAGAGCTATCTAAGGGCTTCTTTATGTTGTAAAACCTTGACTGTGCAGAGGCTTCGCATTCACATAAAAAATATTTCTTTTTTTATCTCACCAATAACAAGTCAATTAGCTTTAAAACTATTTCTTAAAAATATTAAAATAATGTTAGAAACTCAAACTACATTTTGGTTTCTCAAATAGAATCGAGAATTTTTACCACATTTCCAATTTGTGATTAAATAAAATAGTCTAAAATGATATACGAAGTTGATATTAAAAAATGATTTGATACAAAGGAGTATATTTGATCACAAATTGAAATCAGCAGATTAAAGTTATGATAGTTATAATAAAATGAATAAACAATAAATGTGTAATGTATTAAAATATGTATACCACAAGATAAAGTAATTCTTATAAATATTATTGAGTGTTGATTTCCTTTTATGATATTAATCTGAATGATACGAATATGTAATCTTATTATTTGATGTAAGATAAGAACATTTTCTGAAGTTTCCTTTTATCGTTTACTTTGTAAAAATGAAACAGAATAATTGTAACAGAAACGGAAAAATCAATCATAAATTCCCAAATGAGAAATATTTTAAATTATTGATTTATTTCTTTGCTGTAAATTTGAGTTATATAATCGTATTTTATGCTGAATATAAGAAAGAATGTTTTGAAATATTTTAAATATAATTTTTGGATTCTACTTATATATTTTCAAAATACTCAAAAAAATGTATATATATATAATAAGATATAAATCTGAATTACGTCACATGTTGTTAATGACAGCTCATGCACTTTGTATACAATAATAATTTAAAAAAAAAAGTTATATATTTTAGGAAATATATGGTGCAAGTCTGACTGCACATTTAGGAATTCTCAAACTAACTTCAGAACTGTAAAACGAAAACTTGTTTTGCGTGTTCAATAAATAAACAAGAATGATGAATGAAAACTAAGCGATCATTCACACAGATTTACAATTTTGCTTAACAACAACACAACACCACCTTTTGATGAAAGTAAACTATTTTTAATATTTATCGATAGTATTTTTCTTATTGAGTTCAAATTTTTTAAAAGTTTAGTAATCGTAGTTTGACTTAATGCATAGTTTTAAGTAAATGGTTCAACATATTTAATGGAGGCGGATGTCTCTTCTTTTTTATTGCCTTCTTTTATTTGTTTTATTTTGTTTACTTATTAATTTTATTTATTTTTTGTCGTGAAGAGATATTTGTGTAATTTGTCAATTAATTCATTTTTGCAATTTTTTTAATTAATAAATTATTTAATTTTAAAATTCAGGTATGTTTTGGAAACATACGTACTTCTCTGCTTGAATCAAACAATCCAGTTTGCAAGAACGATAAAGATTTAGAATTCATTATTATTGTATCTATCCCAATTCGTGGAACAAAATAAGTCTTTCTCTGGAATCTTCAATTCTCGAATTTTTAAATGTTCAAACTGATGAAATTAAAATAGCATGTGACTGTATTTTTGTAGTTAATAAAAATATCTCAAGATTATAGACACATTTTCTTTCTCAAATTAAGTCTTTAGTCGCAGATTTTTAATTCCTCATTGTTTTTTTATCAACATAATTATTTTCATACTTAATCTATTTTACGAATTTATAGTTATTTGAACATGCTTATTAAAATGAAATAATCTTTAGTTGTATTTAAAATTACAAGTAGAATTTCATCCAATAGACAAATATAAATTTAAACTAGACTTATTAATCCAAACTTCTCAATGAAATTATGTACTGATTTAAGTCAAATATGATTGCCAGAATTTTGTCTTATACGATATCTGCACGATCCCTTAACGATATCTGCATAAAATATTTATTCGATTTAACTTTTAAGAAAGCTCCCAGATCTTCTATTTTTACCGATAGCACTATTATATTCGAAAGCTCAGCTTGCAAGATATGAAATATTCTCCTTTTTTTAGTTGATAGTATTTGAAAGTGAAATGAAGAGAATAAAACTATTCACTCATAACTTGAAAAAAAAGAAGTGGGATTGAAAGATAGGGGCCGATTATATTCGAATTCTTGAATAGGTAAGCAAAAATTTTATGCTGAATCGTATGAAAATCTTCTATGAATGAGATGCGAAACAATATACAACTTATTCTTACATTCCGTATTTTCTGCAATGGAATATTCATCAAAAACTGTACATAGCGGAAAGAATAAAGGACCCTATGCATGGAGATAATAGAAAAGAAAATAAATGGATTTTTACTTTAATAGAAATTTTCTTTAGGCACGTTTTAACATATTCATAAGTTACTTATTTTAAAGGGAAACGTTTCCCATAATAAATATTACAAAACATATAGAAAGGAATTTAGATATTTCAAATGGAATTTCTGTAGCTTTTTTTTTCTCATTGTTCAAATATGATGTAAAATGAATATTTTCACTTAAAGACTAATAATCTACTGTGAATTATTTTCCCTCCAATATGTAATTTAAAAATTTTCTTTTCCTTGATAACATGCACCGGAACTGAATGGCATTGTTAAAACGTGCAAGTTATCAGTAGTTTTCATTCTTTAAAACTTTCTTATACATTTAAGAAAAGAGAGTTTATGTATAACATATATGTAACCTTTATATTATATTTTTATAAAAGTATAGCCTTCTTGGATTGAAAATTAATATAACAATATGGTGTTTTCTATAATAGTATGAACATATAACCAAAAATATGCAGGTAAACTGGATTTACGAAACCAAACTTTTCAGTGAAATTGTATACTGATTTAAGTGAAATATGATTGTCAGATTTCTGTCTTACAAAACTCATTAAAGATGTCTGCATAAAATATTTATTCAATTTAACTTTTAAAAAAGCTTCCAGATTCTTCTATTTTGACCGATTTCATTATATTCAAAAGGTCAGCTTGCAAGATATGAAATATTCTTCTTTTTTTGGTTGATAGTATTTGAAAGTAAAATGAAAATAATAAAACTATTCACTCATAACTTGAAAAAAAAAAAAAAAAAAAAAAAAAAAAAAAAGACGTGGGATTGAAAGATAGGGGCTGCTTATATTTGAATTCCTGAATAGGTAAGCAGAAATTTTATGCTGAATTGTAAGAGAGTCTTGTATGAATGAGATGCGAAACAATATACAACTTATTCCTACATTCCGCATTTTCTATAATGGAATATTCATCAGAAACTGTGCTTGGGGGAAAGACTAATGGACCATATGCGAGCACATAATATAAAATAAAATAAAATAAATGAATTCTTACTTTAATAGAATTTTCGTTTAGGCATATTTTAACATATTCATAAATTATTTACTTCAAAAGAAAAGGGAACACACACTTCATGTAATATTAAAAAAATATATAGAATAAAATTTAGTTATTTGAATCGAAATTTTGTTGCTTTTTACTTTTATCTTATTGTCTAAATATGCTGTAAAATTAATGTTTCACCGAAATACTAATAATAAGACGCCAATTCTTTTCCCTTCAATATATAATTTTGAATTGTTCTCTTCCGTATTAAAAATCAACGAAACTTCATTGTACTTTGAAAACGTGAGGATAATCAGTAATTTTCATACTTAAAAGTCACACTTATGTATATATATATAACCGTTAAATAAACATTACCATCACCAACAAAAAGTGTGAAATTATGAATAAAATGACATTAACAAATACAGCCCCCCCCCCCCCCCCCAACATACTTAACATAGATTCCAAAAACATAGTAAAAAACAGCAGAAATTGAATAACATAAATGGAATGATGGAGATTTGTAGAACTTAGACAGAATCATCGGGTCCCAAATGCTTTAAATTCCACTCATAAATGTGTAGTTTCATCTTCATATTAGCCATAAATTAGCTAAAGAATATGAATTTGCGACTACCACACACAGAAAATCGAGAAATAAATTGTGATATCTTTTTAAATTATATCTTTTCATTTTGAATTTCGACAATTCCTTTTGAACTATTTCCTTATTAATAATGGTATCATATATTTTAAAAATATATAAATGTTTTTAGTAATCTTTTAAATATATATATATATATAGTTAAACAATTCCAATAGTAATTTCAAACATTACCACATACTCTAAAAGTATATCTATATCTATATCTCTATATATATATATATATATATATATATATATATATATATATATATATATATATATATATATATATACTTTTTAGTGAATATATGATAGTTTAGGATTTGTTTATGGAAATAGTTGCAATAACTGCTTTTACAAAGTAAATTTAATTAAATGAATGCGTGATGAATTAGGATTATACCGAGTTTCATTCATCGTTATAAATATAATTTCACCTAAGATTCTAATAAATATTTTCACTTATATAAAGATTTATTATGTATACATCATTTATTGGAAATTTTAATAAAAGTATAATCTTCGTGGATTAAAAATTAATGTAGCAATATGTTGTTTTAAGTAATATTTAATCAAAAATATAAACTTAAACTCGATTTATAAACCAGATTCTTCAATGAAATTGTATACTGTTAAGTCAAATATAATTGTCAGATTTCTGTTTTTATAAAGCTTGTTAAAGATATCCGCATAAAATATTTATTCAATTTAAATTTTAGAAAAGGCTGACAGATTCTTCTATTTTGACCGATAGCTCTATTACACCAAAAAGCTCAGCTTGCAAGATATGAAACATTTTTCTTTTTTTAGTTGATAGTATTTGAAAGTGAAATGAAAATAATAAAACTATTCACTAACTTGAAAAAAAAAAAAAAAAAAAAAAAAAAAAAGACGTGGGATTGAAAGATAGGGGACGCTTATATTTGAATTCCTGAATAGGTAAGCAGAAATTTTATGCTGAATCGTAAGAAAGTCTTGCATGAATGAGATGCGAAACAATATACAACTTATTCCTACATTCCGCATTTTCTAAATTGGAATATTCATCAGAAACTATACTTGGCGTAAAGACAAAAGGACCATATGCGTGTACGTAATATAAAATAAAATAAATGAATTCTTACTTTAATAGAATTTTCGTTTAGGCATATTTTAACATATTCATAAGTTACTTACTTCAAAAGAAAAGGGAAGACACACTTCATGTAGTATTGAAAAATATATAGAGTGAAATTTAGTTATTTGAATAGAAATTTTGTTGCTTTTTACTTTTATCTCATTGTCTAAATATGCTGCAAGATTAATATTTTCAAGAAAATATTAATAATATGACGTGGATTCATTTCCCTTCAATACGTAATTTTGAATTGTTCTCTTCCCTGTTAAAAATCAAAGAAACTTCATTGAACTTTGAAAAAGTGAGGATTATCAGTAGTTTTCATACTTAAAATAAATCTTTTATATATATATGTATACTTTTTAGTTAATATATGATAGTTTAGGATTTGCTTATGAAAATAGTTGCAATAACCGCTTTTACAATGTAAATTTAATTAAATGAATGCGTGATAAAATAGAATTATATCGAGTTTCATTCAACGTTATAAATGTAATTACACCTAAGATTCTAATAAATATCTTCACATTTTATATAAAAATGTATTATGTATACATCATTTATTGTACATTTTTAATAAAAGTATAATCTTCATTGATTAAAAAAATAGCAATATATTGTTTTAAGTAATACTTAATCAAAAATATAAACTTAAACTCGATTTATAACCCCGATTATTCAAGGAAATTGTATACTGTTATGTCAAATATAATTGTCAGATTTCTGTTCTTATAAAGCCTGTTACAGATATCTGCATAAAATATTTATTCAATGTAAATTTTAAAAAAGGCTGCCAGATTCTTCTATTTTGACCGATAGTGCAAAAATTATATCAAAAAGCTCAGCTTGCAAGATATGAAATATTTTTCTTTTTTTTTTTTTAGTTGATAGTATTTGAAAGTGAATTGAAAAGAATAAAACTATTCACTCATAACTTGAAAAAAAAAAAAAAAAAAGTGGGATTGAAAGATAGGGGCTACTTATATTTGAATTCTTGAATAGGTAAGCAGAAATTTTATGCTGAATCGTAAGAAAGTCTTCTATGAATGAAATGCGAAACAATATACAACTTATTCTTACATTCCGCATTTTCTATAATGGAATATTCATCAGAAACTGTACTTGGCGGAAAGACTAAAGGACCCTATGCATGCACGTAACAGAAAAGAATATAAATGGATTTTTACTTTAATAGAATTTTCGTTCAGGCATATTTTATTATATTCATAAGTTACTTACTTTAAAAGAACTATGAACAACCGCTCCATGTAATAAATATTAAAAAATACATAGAGAGAAGACTTAGCTATTTTAAATGAATTTTTTGCTGTTGTTCACTTTCGATGTAAGTGGAACACAAACTGTACAGTTAGCATTCCTATCTCCGAACCACCCGTAAGGCATGGTGACGTCACGGCGACGTCGTTGTGAAGTCACACTGTGATTTTGTGACCGTCGATGTCACGTCACGTGACGTCGATGTGACGTCATAGTGACTAGAATGCGAGGTCGTTATGGCCGTTTTAGAGGTCGTTTGTGACGTCACATTGTGACCACTCTGTGAAGTCACGGTGTGACAAATTTGTGAAAAGTGTGTCATTTGTGACTATTTTGGCATTAACTTTGTGACTAACCTGTGACGACAGCGACAATGCTTTGACGTCACACTGTGACTAATTTGTGAAATATGTGTCATTTGTGACGAACTTGTCATAAACAATGTGATGATTTCAAATGAAAATCAAATTTCAAATGAATTGCTTAAAAGGGCAAAGGCCAACATAGAGAAAAAGATTCCAAGCCGGGACTCGAATCCGGGCCATCAGTGTAGCGCACTGAGATTCTACCGACTAAACCACATGGAACGAGACCCAGCCTGGAAAATTTCTTACTAGTACATGTTGGCAAGGCTACAAACGCAGCACAAGATGGAATATTTATCGTGAGCCGCCAACATCGGGTAAACACGAAACTTAATTAAATCCAGCATCGATTCAAACTATATAAATACTTGGAAATTTTTCCATAGAGAACCATTCGCCTTGCATACAATATTTCAAATAAAAATCAAATTTCAAATTAATTGCTTAAAATGCAATTTTAATTTGAAATTTGATTTTCATTTGAAATATTGTATGCAAGGCGAATGTTTCTCTCTGGAAAAATTTCCAAGTATTCATATAGTTTGAATCGCTGCTGGATTTAATTAAGTTTCGTGTTTGCCCCATGTCGGTGGCTCATGATAAATATTCCATCTTGTGCTGCGTTTGTAGCCTTGCCAACATGTACTAGTAAGAAATTTTCCAGGCTGGGTATCGTTCCATGTGGTTTAGTCAGTAGAATGTCAGTGCGCTATACTGATGGCACGGATTCAAGTACCGTTATGGGATTTTTTTCACTATGTTGGCTTTTGCGCCTTTTAAGCAATCAATTTGAAATTTGATTTCCATTTGAAATATTGTTTGCAAGGCGAATGTTTCTCTCTGGAAAAATTTCCAAGCATTAATACTGTGATGATTCTTGTTATAAACACTGTGATGAATTTTAAAATAAAGTTTTGTTTGAAATATACAATATTATCTTTTTACCGTACTTTTTAGCAATGTATCGCTATTTTGGAGTCCTATTCTTCTAAAATACTTTTAATTTTTACACTGAAAAAAAACAATGCTTATCAACTGGCATCCTTTTTTATTAAGTTCTAAGCTTGATCTTGAGTTCAAGTTTATATTAAGAATGTTTTGTGTGTTGTGATTTGTTTTTATTTTATTAAATACGAACATGGAGTCTAACGGATATTAATACATTTCCTATTTAAAGAAGAATAAGATAAGCCGTATTTATTTAAATTTTTTATTCCCATGTATATTGTATTTTGTTAATATGAGCTAAATAGATTTGGTATGATTTATAGGAAATGACTGATCTGGAAAATAGAAAAAAAACAAGTAAGAAAAATCATGCGTTAAGCATAGATTATAAAGCACTTTCCAACGCTTCCTGAATGCTTTAACTAGACATCGTAATTTAAGGAAATAACGTAAATAAGATAACTAAGCAAATATTTTAGAAAACGCATAAAACATTTGAAAAACTGATTTCAGCAGTTACCGTTCATAGCCAAATATGTTTTTCAATTCTTTTGAATAGCCCTGTATTTAATCTGTAGGTTGATATATACTAGTATATAATGTGAAAATTTAGTTTAGCAAGAAAATGCATAACAGGTTGAAATTCTCATTCAAAAATTTATACTAATATATAAAAACATGCTTGAATACTTTTGTACAACCCTGTAGTTTACCTAGAATCTTTATTACACGCCACTATTTAGTTAAAATTTAATTCAAATTAAAACACTCTTAAAACTGCTGAAATCACATTTCCAGAAATTATAATTTATAGACGGCCATATATCCATTTCCTTGCGTGACCCTGTGTATCATTTTATCCATATTCTACAAACATTTCTTAGTAAATTAAATACAGTTCAACATAAAAATCCATAACTCATCTAAAAAACACCTTTAAACAATTTGCGCCCATACCCCTTAACTCTTACGTATACTTTTGTGTAGCCTTGTATATGTATTTTAGCTTTTATATACACCATATACTATGCATAAATATAGTGGATCATAAAAGCGCATATTATAATTAAAAATGCATTTCCAGCAATTATCGCTAATGAACAGTACAATATCAACTTTTATAAATATCATAAATTATAAATATTTTTTTATAAATATTATAAATATCAAATTTAAAAAAGTATAGTAAAGCAGTTTAATCTATAAACTTGTTATCAGGCATGAAAAACACTTTATTTCAATGCTTAATTGTCATATTTTATTTTTTAATGCGAAGTATCGAACGTGTATCGAAAACGTAGAAAATGAGTTCACAATCGAAGAAAATTTAATAACTGATTCTGAATGTCTACAATTAAATGTTTGATTAAAATCACGAACAGCAAAAACGTGCTTACATACAATTTAAAAAAATAAATATACCAATTTGAAAAACACTATATAATTAGTATTTATAATTGTACTATTAAACAACAACAAAGTACAATAGATGAATTAAATGTATTATTAGATTTAACAGTTTCTCAAAAATCTCTCCATATGTTACAAGGAATTCCTCTTATTTTATAATTTTGGCAAATGTTAAATCTGAAAACATTGATATGAAGATTTAGGATTTTAAATAATAATTTAAAATATTATTAGCAATGAAAATATGTCTTTCAAAAGTTTCACTACTATAGTATGTAAAACGGCATTTCCCATTCAGTATAATGTTAATTTCTAATCTGAAAAACAATCCCAGAACAGTCTCTTTCTATAGGTATAATATAAAACTATTTAACTCATCTCACCAAATATACAAAACAGGAACAAACAATTTAAATTAAATAAGACTTACTTTTTGAGCTCCATAAATTAATTATAATATCCGTGTGTATCCGAAAATGGCGACGTCTTTTTCTTCCATTAAAAAAAGCACACGCAAAAGCTTACATTTTAGACTAGTAACTTACCGCATCTGTTAGAATAAAAAGTTCTCTGTTTACCCTGCGGTATCGTGGCAGACGATTTGGGGCAGGTGTGAGTTTATTTCCTTTTATATAAACAGATATGGAACTTATATGTGCAATCATTTTATGAGACTGTCTGTATTTAAATTTTTGTATTTGAAGAATTTTCCAATGTATTTTACCTTTTCTTTTTATCAGTTTTAACTCCCCCTCCCCTCCCTTTTTCTAAGTAAAGATTGTTTCACACAAATACAAAATATCTTCCTAAAAAATAAAAAGATATAAATAAATATCGAGGATAAAAAAAAATTTCTTTGTCAATCGTCATTCTTTTCATGTTAATTTCCTGTAAAATAAAACAATTCGTAAAATAACTTTTTTTTAGAGTCATATCTCTAAAACACAAATTTGAAATACGAATAATAAATTATATCATGGGTTTTTCATAAATTTTGTATTATTTTTATTTATTCGGAAAATGCTAATTTTATTTTAAAAGTCTGAAAGAAGTAGAATTTTTTAAAAAAATAGTTACTTAAAATAGGTACACTAACAGGAAAAAATATGACTTGAATGCAAATTATAAAGCAAGAAATGTATGTATGACTAAACTCTGAAGACTCTTTCTACGTGCTAATTAAAAGCTGCAGACTTAACTATAATAGAAATTTTTTAGTTTGAAGCCACAAAAGTGTTTCGAATACCAGTGGTCGGTAAAAATAAATTAAAAATTTTCCTTCCTGCAAACTAAATATGTAAAGTGTATATATTTAATATTCCTAATTCTAAATATGTTATCCAAATTGCTCCAGCACGTACCATTTTTCCTAGAAACACTTTTATAATGATAAGAATAAGAGAAGGATTATTATATTAAATTGCAATACTAGATAAAATTGAAATCAGGAAAAAAGTATACTTTCACACTCTTAGATATCAAATTGATAAAATATAGCATGGAAATCTAGTTTGTTGATACTTGTACCGTGCATTTTCCTTTATATGCCCCCCCCCCCCCCACCATCTTTTCGTGTCTGAATTTACTACTTGCTACCCACTAATATATTTTCATTCCTTATGCCGCTGTAACGCGGGCCTTTTTAAAACATTTCTCTTCATTTTCAAAGATTTTTGAAGTTCATATTTTTCTCACACTGTGACTTACAATATGGGTTACAATTTTTTTACAATTTATTACAATTTTTTTTGTGAGTGTGTCGTGACCTACGTTACATGCAGTGACATAACAATTCTTTTTTATTGCCAGAAAAATAAAATTTTACAGTAACAACATGTTTTGAAGATTTTTTGTAATTTTTTAAAGTTTTCTAAGAAGTTAACATCTCATTCACAATGTGACATCACTGAGTGGTGGCATTTCGGTCACAGATGTGACGTGACCACAGTGACTCACAGTGACGTCACAACGACGTCACTGTGACCATGCATGCTATGAGGGGCAATATGTGATACGAACAAATGTTAATTTCAAAGATGTTGAACGAATTCAATTTAGTATAAATTGATGTCCTACATGCAAATATAAATAAATAAAACACTACTGATTTTAGGACAGGTTTCAACTTTGTTGTTTAGTTTTTTCAAGTATCTCATACCGTTTGCTAGTTAGAAACACAAACTCCTTAGTTTTCCGCTATGGAGCGCTTTAAGGTGTCTTATCACGTAGCCTAATTTTGCATTATGATACATATATATCATCGTTAAGAAGTTACAAGGGGTGCACAGGACATTACTGTACACCTTCCCTTTCATTCTCTCTCTATACAGCGCGTCCCACGATTACTGGGACAAACTATAAGGGGAGGTAGGGGACATCACAAGGATTCAGATTTGCATAGCAACACATGGTCGGAAATGTCATGGGAATGTAGTATTACAGGTACGTTCCATAATGATAGAAATATTTTCATAACTTTTCTTTAATTGAACGGGAATTATTTGATACTGTTGTTTCTTATTCAGCAAAGCATCTCTTTCCAAATTTTAAGTAACTCCATTGCTGGCAACGATATCATCCAATAGATTAAAATACACCGATATCGTTTCAGCAGTTGAAACAATATATTTTAGTGTATATATAAATATACATATATTCATAATTATGTAGTTCTGAATTATTATTATTATTATTTATATGTTGTATTAATTGTATAGTAAAATGTATTGTGTTTTTTATATATTTATGTAAGGAAAGCATCTTGTTTACGATTTAAGAGGTAAACAGGTGGTAGCTTTCTCTAGCTATCTTTAGAGGGAATCTATGAGTTGTAGCCAGGCAGTCGCTTATGGAACAATACATTGACGTTATAGTCAAAAGTATATTTATGACCAGATTTATGGATACTCATATAATGGGACCACACGCACGGGTAATTAGGCATGTACTCTCTCCATTGCGCCCCCTTGAGGGCGGGACCCACGCAGACACAGTCAGGCCCATAGCATCAAATCAGATGCTTTGCGGGAAAAGTTTTTGAACGGAGTAGAGATACTGCTCGTTTACTGAATGGGGGGTTGTTAAACCCGACACTCTATTGTCCAGGAGTTTTCTTACTTAAGAGGTTAAGTAAGAGACTCCAACTCACTTCTACTTAGAGTTTTCACAATGACACTTCTGCAGAGTTTTTACTCATGACTCTTCAGTCTCTGATATAGAGAGATATACTTCAGAGATGTAGATTTTCTTAGGATGCTCCCTGAGCCCGTATGTTCGACACGAATTTTGCACAATCCGTTAATCCTAAGCTGTACCGGTCCACTAGATAAATAGTGGGATCGCTTCATTATGCTCGATTGAGAGCTATGAATTTTATAACGTCATTCTTCGATTTGGTGGTGAAATAAGTGTGTCTACCCAAAGACTTATTTACGGATTAGTTGTGCCAAGCCGGAACCCGATGTGTGTGTGGTCCACTACGAGGTACATGTTTACTGAAGGTATCGTAATTTTATTATTATTTGTTCCCTGTGTAAATTTATGTATTTATATTGTTTAGGGATTTTTACTCTACAATTGGTATCCAGTAATTTAAGAAATTTTATGATAAGTAATTTAAAAGTAATTTTAGCTTAGAATGAATATTTTGATGTATTACTTCGGGCAAGACTTCGGGTCTTGCGTTAAGTATTCAAAAACTGTATATATTGTGTAAATAAATCTTTTGTTAATTGCTAAGTTCTGATCTATAATTTTCCACCATGAGTCATGTAAGTTACTTTAATATTATTTTTTATTTCACGTCAAATTCTAATTTCGTAAAATTCATTAATGTTTAATTTGGGTATTATTTACTTAATTTTTTAAGTGGTCTAAAAGCTACTTCTTAGACAAAAAATATTCACAACAATTTGGGGCAGTGTTGAGACCGATGTCTCCCCCCCCCCTCAGATAATTATGTAGTAATTATCGCAGAAGCTAGCCAGGACCGAAAGTTTAACGATCACAATGTTTTTATTATGTATTCTGGATTATCGCTGTGAATTCTACAGGTCGAGTAATTAAGGGGTGGTAACTTAATTACTCTGGGGTTTTGGGGATTTGGGAAGTGTTCAGTCTCCCCCCTCTTCCGGGTTTCAAAACTTATATTTATATTAAAAATTCCCCCGTTTCCACCTCTACCGAAAAGGTTAATCCCCATAACTTATCTGTATGTTTGGGTAGTTTAGTTGGTTACCGTTGTATGGGCCCAGTTCTGCCCAACATCCATGGTGGCTCAATTATTGTTTATATTATCACTGCGTAAATAGTTCTCTATTTATTCTCGGATAATGGAGTTTTTTTTTTTTTTTTGAGTTCTTACAACACCGGTTGTGTGTTGAAATACTGATCGAAGTACATAAAACTAGGTTTGGACAGTAAGGACCATGGTAGGTCCTAAGCTTATATCCTTGTGGACAGATCTATACTTTCCCACTGGTACACTACAAAATTTAAAAGATATCACATATGATGCTGTTAAAACAACATTCTTCATCCCCATAGGGCGAGGTTTGTTTTTTACATACTGCTTTACTGGGGCACGTCCTAAGAAAGGAATAATCTGCTCATCTATGGAAATAATTGTATTGTCTCTTGCAAATTCAAGCAGACACTACGGAATCTGTGTAGCATTTGCTGAACTTTCCATAATTTATTATTCGTTCCTATGGTGGTTCACTTGTTGCGTCGACAAGATGCAATGAATTTCTCAAATTCAAAAATCTATCTCGTGGCATGCATATAACTCATATAAATATATAACTCATATATGGCATTTATAACTCAGAACAGAAACATACAGTTCATTACATGTGCATATTATTTCTCGAATAGTATCTATTTTACATAGAAATCATGAATGGTACAAACCTATTAATTTAAAATTCATTCGCTTTAAAAATGAAATTAATAAAAAGTAAATAGCTGAAAACATAACTTTAAAAAATTCAATTAAAAATAAGAATTTTATTAATATTAGGAATAAAAACTATTTTTGAAATGGTTAATGCTGGTCTTACATAATTGTGTAGGCCATTAGTTTTTTCAACTTTTGTGAAGCACAATTAAATTTATCAAGGAAAAAATCAATTGAAATCATGGATGAAGTATATGAAAAAGAAAATAAAATCTAAGATAACACTAAAAATCATATTTAAAAGAATCTTCAACAGCACTTACTTTTGTCTGTTGTTGTCAGATGATATAGTCTTCTGAAGAGTAGAAAAACTAATCCTGTCTTGCAGTTGGTGCCACCTAGTTGTGTCTTATCAAAAGTCCTGGAGCCAGTTAACTCATATAAATGTGCAGATTCGGTTTTAAATCGACCAAAAACTGGAAATTGTCTTTTTCTTTTACTTTAAACCTACACAATTGTTTAGGTCAGGTCTTAAAGGGATAAGGGATAGATTGTATTTATTAAGTTTATATTTCAATCTTTCGAAGAAACCAGGAAAATATTGTAAAGTGGATAACTTGAAATTTTGTACATTGAATCTATTTATAGGAATTATTTCTTGAAATAACATATATTTTCATTATAAAATATTCATTATAAAAAAATGAAACAAAACTTAAAAAGAGTTTACGGCACAAGCAGTTCATGTTTGAAACTTACTTTTATACTTAATTTTAGAAACAATTCAGAAACATTACTTATATATATACGTAATGTGTACGTGTAACGTATACCTTTTAGAAATGGCATATATTTTCCAAATAAAATTGTAATTAATGTACTCACATTTTTTTTACATGTTTTCTCCGTCCTATAAATTATGTTTAGAAATATTTTCAGCATGCTGCCACAAGTAAAACAGTTAAAAAACCATTCTTCTAATCCCAAAATTCAAACAGTTATTATACTTTGAATTGTACAAATAATTGGCAATACCTGACGCAAAAAATGATCGTAGTAGAGGATTTAGAGGCAGTGAACTCCAAATTTCATGAAATTCAAAGTACCCTGTTTCGGTCGTAGAAAATGGAACATTTACTGTTTTACTTGAGAGAGGATGGAAAAAAGGATTCTAAGTATTATTTAGAGGATTCAGAAAGTATATAGTAATTTTGTTATTTTAATATGTATACAGCCCCTTCAAAAAAATTCAAAATCTGTACGTCACTTGTGTGATTTTTGTATCTGGAAGTATGTTTCTATTATTATATTTTTATTTTAATATATGTACAGCCCCTTCTAAAAAATATCCAAAAGCTGTACGTCATTTGTATGATTTTTGTATCTGGAAGTATGTTTCTATTACTAACTATTTAGAGGCAGAAAACTCCGAAATTGCATGAAATTCAAAGTATCATAACTCAGTGTGTTTCGGTCGTATAAAAAGAAAATGTTGACCATTTTACTTATCAGTGGATAGAGAAAATGCTTCTAAATACAATCTATAGGATCCAGAAAGTATAAAATAAATTTGGTATTTTTATATGTATACAGCCCCTTGTACAAAAATACGTTTCCAAAAGCTGTACGGCATTTGTATACTTTTTGTATCTGGAAGTATGTTTCTATTATTAGCGATTTATAAGGTAATTGCCGTAACCATTTTTTTAAATCTTACAGTATAGCTTTGTTATAATAAATACCTATTGGAATAAGAAATATTATTGATAAATTTTGATAATTCTTCGAGTAAACGTATTAAAATTTCAAGATTTCTTTTATTTAATTTATTTTAAAAAAAAGGAAAGTGCTCTCATATGAAGAAAATTAATATAATTATGATGTAATATTATTTTATCAGTTTTTTTTTTTCATTCAAAAGGAATACTATTTTATAACAGGGTCTCATAAATGACAATACAGCATAACTTCAAAAATCCGGCATCATTGGGACCGAGACTATGCCGGATTTTTGAATGTAAAAAGTAGTAACCAGGAATGTCAAAAGTATCAAAAGTGCCTTTAGCCATAATTTAATTCATTATTTATTCATTATGTAAAAAAAAAAAAAAAAAAAAAAAAAAAAAAATTAAATATAAAAATAAACTTACATTAATTGATATTTTCTATGTTACAGAGAAAAAAATCTAATAAAGAGCGAAATTATTTCTTGTCCTGTAATTTCGGATACATTGATGTCAATTTTGTTTGCTTCAATTTTTTTGGCCGTTCTTTAACAATTTTTTCTTGTATTTTATGCAAATGAAGAATATCTATTTCGGAAATACAGCCTTGTTCTCTAAAGCAGATATTAATTCGCCAATCAAATTTATGCATTTTTCTAGTGACACCTTCTTTTTGCCTGTTGTAGCGTTATCGACGGTTCTATTTAGCATAACATCAGAAGAGAGACTCCAAAGAACTTGTGTACCAGGCTCCGCGCCGTTGCTGAGCAACGGCGCATAAAATTATTCAGAAAATAATCGCTTCTGACAAATGAAAACAATGTCAAATATATATATTTCTTAATTTGTAACTTACCATCTCGAAGTTTTTAATTGATAAACAATTTCTATTTTTCATCTGCCATAACTTGAAAGTGTAAGAGAAAAAGGAAGGGAAAACATGGTTTTGATGCTGGATTTTTGAAGTTTCCGGGTTTCCGATTGTCGGATTTTTGAAGTTACACTGTATTGTATTCTAAAATATAAAAAGAAACATACTGGATGAAGAAGTATGTTTTTAATAAGTATAGATTATACAGATACTGATTTAATGGAATAATGAAATCACTAAAATAATATTTCTGCAAGTCTTTTAATAGATTTGGGAATAATCTTAAGTATTAAAGATAGGATAGTTGAGTTGTGATATAAAAGGAAAGAATAAAAATGGACCGCAAACAATAAACATTCTCTCGTTTACATGATGCAAAATATTTCTTGAATTTGTTTTATATATTTTTATTTAAAATAATAATATTACATTGTAAAATATAGAATGTCCACTAAAGTCGCATCCATCCACAATAATTTCAAATCAGTCGATAGCTATTGAACGTGGTGTCAGGCCATGAACGTGGTGTCAGGGTCGATGTAGAGTAACGTTGCATTGCGGTACGTGAGAAGTCCTATTACAATACGACTTATCAGCAAACTGCCTATATAACTTTCCTAGCTGGAAATCTATACGAGGAATTACCGGAAGTGAAATAAAAGTTCTAAAGCGTCCTACTGTAACTTTGTAACTTTCTGTTATATTTTACTGTTTTCGAGATAGAAACACAATGTACAGTTTGCCGCTTGCTGGCCATGCAAGTGGCTAGATGATGTAGCGCGTAGCCACTTTGCACGTTTATAACTATAGCCATTCTTCTGTTAATGAGTTTGGACAGTACTTTAACCCTTTTAGGGGCAAGTAATTGCGTTTCTGTAATGTTAAACTCATAACGGAAAATTTGAAAAATTTTTGTTTCAAAATAAGGAAAAGCAATTTTTAAACTTTTTTCAAGCCAATATATAAAATAAATTTTAATTAATAGTTTCTGGTCCCAATATGGATTAAAATTAGGTGGATAATTTAATTGATGTATTTAGTTGTACGTTGTTTGAATATTTAATTTGTTCATTTCAATTTTGGTCTTGATAGTTGAAGTGGAACGTTGCATGCGTAAAAACTAGTCTTAACCCTTCTGTGTATGCCGTGAGTGATGCAGCTATCTTCTGGGTTTGTTCTTCCGTTTTGTTAATTTCGAGTTACTGTTTAAGTTGGTTTATTTTAAAGTTTTAATGAATTATTGTTATTTGATTTAATGTTTTGACGTGTAATTGGTGTTTATTAGTATAATTGGAGATTTAATTATATATGTCTATATATATATATATATATATATATATATATATATGGTGTTTAAGTACAGCGTTTACAAAGTTTCTGGACAGATAGAGTAAACTTAACAATGCATGATCGGAAAAGCATGTGGACAGTGCTCAGGAACATGTTGCACACATTGTGGTAGCTGCTGAGGAAGTCCGAGACACGGACACGCTCGGTATTTTCGAGAAAATTAGAACTTTCACACGTCGGAGATGTAAGGCCTTCATCACGGCTCAGGGTCGTAATTTCGAACAACACTTTCTTTAATGTCGATAGTTGTCTCTCTTTTTGTTCTCATTTCTTAGTTTTTGGCTGTACTAAGAATAATAAACATGTTTTCACACCCTGTTCGTGTCTTTCCCTTTTTGTGTTTTGTGTCGTCACTACCACGTCAGAAAAGTGTTTCCGACCATGCATTGACATGTGATTTCCCATTGTCTAGATATACTTTATCTAGCCTGAAACTTTTTAACCACTGTGCTGAAACACACTGTATATGTACATATACCGAGTAAGAAGATTTATTGTTGAAAAGTGCTCATAATTCTGGGAGAAATTATATTAAATTTTGAGAATTTTTCTATATTTAGGATATTTTAAGGAAAAGGAAAATATTTTCATATGCAGAGAAATAAAAGCATTAAAATTGCATATTATTTTCTTAAGGCGATTGTAACATTTTGAACATGCATATAAAAAAACAATTTTTAACGCAATAATCATCATATTTACTTTGAAAAATTATCTATTTTATATTATTTAATCATTATTGTTTTCAATAAAGTTTTACTAGTGGAACTTAAAAAATACCTTTCATCATTAAACATCACAGCTCTTTTTATTAAACTAGGGGCCTCTGCCCCCTACGAGCTACGCTCGTCAACCCCCGTCCAGACACCGCAGACTCTAATGCACGCTAGTTTGATCGGCTTTAAAAAGATTTCGAAAGATTCAATTATAATTTAAAAATCAGTGGCGATCTTCCTATAAGCGGATTTCTATTCATTTCTCTTTGATTGAGGAATTTTAACACCAAATCCGCTGCGGTACTACTTCATTATCCCGTCGACCAATTTCGCCAAATTATATAAATCGCCAAACCACTCGCCAAATTATACAAATTGACATATTTTTTATTTTAAATAACGGAAGAACAAATAAATTAGTACAGCATTAATAAAAATACAAATAAAAGGTCGAAATAAAAATAACTTGATGATGTAGACACGTGTAAATTGCTTAAAGTTAAGTTAATGTGACATTTACGATCAACCATTATTGGCATTTAAAATGATAGATTTTTGGTCGACGGGACAACTAAGTAGTACCAAAGATACAATCGCTGTTTTCGTCTTTGATTGAGTAAAATAAGTTAATCATTTCAAAATAAGCTAATATAAAAGGAATTAAGTAAACATAGTCTTTGTCTCCTGGTATATTTTAACAAAGCGAAAAGAAAGTTATTTTAAATGAGACATATTAAATTAATCGTTCTTAATCTGACGTAATTTTGGCCAAGCTATTCTTTCTCTTTTAAATATTCACGTGGAAATAATTTTGTTAGAAGTGAAATATTTTTTGCGCTTTCCTAACAAAAATAGTTGAAAAGATCCTCTCAAAATATTAAATAAATGTCTAGCGCAATATCTAAATTTAAACTGTTTTGCAATATTATTTTGTATTCATTTTATGTAATAACTGTAATGTGACGTAAGTATGACGTAATTTCTCCTATTTAAGACTTCTAACGCATGTTAATGAATTTATCATTTTACAATATCCTTTCTCTTTTAAAATTCACGTGTATAGTTTTTATGACGTAATTTTTAACCCTTAAATGCCTGATTTTTCAAATATCATTGTAATAATGTTTTTCGGCTTTCATTTTTTAAATATATCATGCACTGTTAAACATTTTGCAGCATTCTGGCAGGTCATTCGACCGTTTTTTGAAAAAACGGTTTCATAACCATAATTTAACTATATTATGACCATAAAATGGAAAATAATATGGTCAGAATAGTGTTAAAAGTACGGTTGTGCAACCGTTTTCGGAAAAAACGGTCAAATGAGCTGCCAAAATGCTGCAAATTTTTAACAGTGTGGGAAAAATACTTGAAAAATCATATTTTGTTTTAAGTATAGTTTACGGCTAAAAAACAGTTTGTTGCTAATCGACAATACTGGTGTTTAATTGAAAAAATAATTTCCCTTGATAAAATTCTATAATATTAAACACACAAGAATTTATGGAACTATAATAAGAACTAAATTTTACTTGCTTACTTCAGGTCAAAATAGGGTATTGCGCAAGCTTCCAAACAAAACAAAAAGAACAAGTAGCAACATTTGAAAAAATAAATTTATCTTTATTCTTAAACAGCAGAAGTGTTGCCATCTAAATGTTGAAAATGTATTTAATAATATTTTCAGAATGTATTTTATTGGCAAAATTAGGCATTATAGCTTCAAAATTATTCTAATAGTATTTTAGAGCCTAAATTGTGTTTGTTGCCGAAAAGCAACACCAGGCATTTAAGGGTTAATAAGTTCCTGCTGGTACTTGTTGGTTATCCCGTCGATCAATTTCGCCAAATTATATAAATCGCCAAACCACTCGCCAAATTATACAAATTCACATAATTTTGATTTTAAATAACGAAAAAACAAATAAATTTGTATACGATTAATAAAAATGCAAATAAAACGTCGAAATAAAAATCATTTGATGACGTAAACACGTGTTGTCAAGTGAATGTGACATTTACGATCAACTATTATTGGCATTTAATCTTATAATTTGGCGACAGTAATTTGGTCGACGGGATAACTATCAAGTATATTTCTGCTTTTTGTACATAATTATTTATTTCTAATTCCAAATGATTTTTTTCTTTTTATAACAGTCACGTGTAAGTAAATAAATTTTTAATTTGAAGCAAACATTATTGTTTGCGCTATTATAAATTTGGCAACAGTTTAAATATTAATACCATGTTCTAAAATAATATTAAAAATATCTCTAGAAATGCTGAAAATTTGAATTTAAAGTAGAAATAAAACCTAAAAAAAAAAGTGGGTCAAATTAAAAAAAAAAAAAAAAAAAAAAAAAAAAAAAAACAGTCTGCACACCGGGATCATTTTAGATCATAAAATGATCTAAAAATGATTAAATTCCCATGAATAGTTTTTTCTCCTGTAAAACTTTTTTAGTGGGAAGATTTTGTCCAACTTTAGCATTAAATATCTCTTAAAATAATTCTTCGATTTGAAAACTGTCTACATCAGCGTGTATATTAAATATTTTTGTATAATACCACTGATTTGCATGTTTTTGTATGCATTATTTTTCTTAATATTAACAAAGAAATACCTCCGATCACAAAAATTTCAAAACCGGCGGCGGTGACAGCGGTAGTTACTTTTTTTTTAGAATAGAGAGAATCTTACTTTCCATATTTTTCTTACTAAAGAATTAATATTTAATACTATCTCTTAAATTACAATAAAAGACCTACTGACACTTCCAGTTACAGATGCAATTTTATTACTCTTGTATATGGAAGTTATTTTGTTTCCTTTAAATTAAAAATACAGCAAATAAAAATATTTTTTCGAAATTTAACATATGTTTTCCCATAATTATAAACGTTAATATTTTCCGTTAATAAGTATTTATTTATAATTAAATCTTATATGTACTACATACACTAATACGCATATTTTTACATTTTTTATTAATAATATTATTTTAAATAAGAAGTTAAAATTTATTAAGGTAATACTTTTAGTTTAAGGGCAATTTTATTAAATTTTAAAGTTCCATGGTATAAATTTCATGGCATTGAAAATTAATATTCAATATTTTCCAATACTTTCTAAAAGAAAAAAATCCGTTTAGTATTTCCAGTATTATATTCACGCATGGAGTTAATACATCCTTTTACATTCCGTTAAGTTAAAAAAAATATATATGTTATAAAAATTCGAAGATATAATATTAGAGCGATTTTCTAAATGACTGATATAAGGAGTGGTTAATGTATTGTGTGGATGCAAAAGTTCGTGCTCGATTTCCAATTAATCAAGTTTCGAAGTGCACGCAAGTTGTTTTAAATGGCGAAATGCAATCGAATTGTCAACATTTAGTCTCCCAGGAATCTGATCAATAGTAAATTTCGTGGATTGTTATTCAAATCACGCATTAAGTCGTTATCAATGCTATAAAGTCACCGAGATCGAATTTTATCGTTTAGAATGAAATCACCATTTCGAAATCGACAAAACCACTTTTTAACTGTCATTAGAGCGGGAGTACGATCCAAAATGTAACTTTTCATTTTCCATTTTGAATATTAACCTTGTACACAAATTAATTTGATAACCTCTTTTTAACGCCATGTTCATTCACGACACATGTAAATCTGCATGTCACGACACTGCCAGTTAATAATGTGTTTATAAAAGAAACATCAGCAGAGTCACAATTGCAAGTTTCTGCCATCTATGAAATAGAGCACGAACTTTTGTAATCACACAATATTTTATTATCATTTGAAATAAATTTAATTTTGACAATTCCAGAAAATAGTGACATGTTTATCATATCAATATAACATCATTTTTAACAGAATAAAATATTTAAACCATTTTTTTTCATTAATAAAAACATATATGCCAATGATATGAATTAATTTTAATAAAAATCGTATTAATTTAAAATAAAAGTAATTTATCTTATATGGAAAAATATTATTATTTTAAATAAAAAAAATGTCAGATGAAATTCAAAAATCACTTTTCATCATAAAAACAGAATAATGCTTATTGTTTACGGACCATTTTTCATAAATTCCTACCTTTCACGACATAACTGAACTATCCGAGCATTAATATTTAATATTCTCCCCCAAACCTAGTAAAAGACTTACAGAAATCTCCATTTAGTGTTTCCATTATTATATTCAGAAGGTCGACACGCAAGAAGTGAAAATGTCCTTTTTCAGTTCGTAGTATTTGAATGTCAAATGAATAGCGTGAACCTTTCACTCATAATTTGAAAAGGTTCAAGAGAATAGGAGAAAGAGAGCGCTTATTTTCTGGTTTCTGCACCAGTAAGCAGAAATTTTACGCTGAATTATGAAAAAGTCTGCTGTGTATGCGAGAAATATTATTTAAAAAAGTCGAAAATGTGATTGTAGATTAGTGCAAAAATGCGAGAAAAAAATGAAAAGTGTGCATTTCCTCCTCTATCGTGATAGATTCTTTTCCCTTAAAAATAAAACATGTAAACGAAATCTAAAGTCATATATATTCGTCAGTTATTCTAGTAGTGTATTGTAAATTTACTTTATAAATAAATTTCGATAAGTATTTTTGTATTATCTGTGCAAGGACTGAAGCCGTTGGTAAAAATACCATTAGATTATTTTAAGTAACAGGGTTAAAATAAAGCAAAAGAAATTAGTATTATTAAAATTGTGACATGTGATAAGTTACGTAACTGTCACGTTACGTAATCATTTTTTATTTTGTGTTTTAAATATAATTTTTATTATTGTTTAGGAAATAATTATTATTGATAATTACTTTATCATTTAAATTTATTTATAATTTTACTACTCTACTTTAACTTCATACTTTTAAATCATATTTTATATTCCAAGAATTAAAGAATCTATATTTTTCCTACAATATATCCTTAACTTTGAACATTTAATAAATTTTAATAATTGTTAATTTTTATTTATAGTAACATCATTCAACATTTTTATCGCTTCTTCTGTCAGCAAATATGGTGACAAAATTTCCACGTACTTTTTTTTTTCTCTTTTATAAATATATTAAGCACTGATATTAGTGGATTATAATAAATTGGTAGCAAAATATGGTATAATTGTTTAGGTTTTAGAAGGTTTTGAAAACAATTTCAGTGTTTTTAGAAAATGTGTCTGTGAGTCTGTCTGTATGTGACACAAATTTTGAGGGTGCTCTATCTCAAAAAATAAATGCATGGAATTTATTAAAACTTTAGATTTAGTTATACAGTTGTATAAATTAGTGGTGATTAGTTTATGGTGTAAATCATCCAATAGGGGCGCTGATATGCTGCTGTTTTCATGATTTCCTCAATAGTTCTAAATCAAGAACGAATGGACGAATTTTCAACAAACTTTAGATTCTGTTAGACGTTGGAATAAGTAGTAACTGAATAAGTTTTAGTGTATATCGCCCAAAAGGTGACACTGCTATGTTGTATTTTTCATGATTTCCGCAATAGCACTATCTCAAGAACTAACGCACGGATTTTCGTCAAATTTCAGATTCAGTTAGAAGTTGACATAAGTTGTAGCTTATTAGGTTTTGGTGTAAATCGTTCAACAGGTGCTGTGCTCCAGTTTTCAGGATTTACAAGATTTTGGCGATAATCATATCTCAAGAATGGTATTTCATCAAATTTCCTACACTGTTAAACCTCGACATAAGTTGGTGCTGATTAAGTTTTCATGAAGAAGCTGGCGCTGTAATGATACACTTTTCACGTTTTTCGCGATAACTAAATCTTAAAAAGTAATGCACGGAATAATAATAATAAAAGAAAACTCGTATTGTGTTGCACTTTCACATAAATAGATCCTTATTAGGCTTAAGTGTATGCTGCGAACTTGCCGTTGAGGATCTTTAGGTTGAGAATTTTTGTTGCAAAAATCTCGGTGGGTGGGTAACAAAATTCAGTGATTTGTTTGAAAGATGCGATGCTTATATCTCTTTTTAAATGCACACAATTCAACGAACCTGTACCTTGGAATCTTCATGACGGGCATATAGATTTTCATTTAATGCTAAGATAAGGTTATTAAACAAAAGTTGGAAATCAGTTAAAAGTTTTTATTGTGCTAACCGAATGAATGTCCTATCAAACCGATTTTTTTTATCGGTTACCATTTTGGTTTACATAATTTTAATTCATTTTTAATGAATGAGGTCTTTACAAAAAAGTTACAGTAAACTATTTTTGTGTATTTTATTTTATATTTCTAGTAAATGAAAAGTTAGTTTAAATACGTACAAAACATAACTCTCCGAGCGATAACTGCTAAAACCCTTACTTGTCTTAGTATTCGTTAACCAAAGATTTCATTTTACTTTATTAAGTGCATTAGTATTTCACATTTAATTTACATTTAATTAGTGGTCGTTTTATTAAATTGTTTATCCTGCAGTGGCTTCCCGAATCTCTGTACATATAAACAATATAATTAAAAAACTTTTTAATATTTCACAAAAAAAAATAATAATATTAGGAGAATAAGGACTCAACTTTGGCGACGTCACCATTAGATATTTACATTTTTTAGTTGAGGAAGAACAATGAAATATGCGCAGCACGGCCCAGACATATAGGGTGACCGAGCAAGTATTTGATCAAATAAGGTCGGTGCTAAGGGGGTTTTATCATATTTCCTTCCTTTTAAGTTTACATTTAAAAGTGAAATCGGCTGAAATTAAATAGCAAGAGAATTATAAGTAAAAGGTTTTTAATTGCCATTTTCCCAGTAGTTGATCAATCAAAAATTCAAAGATTAGTCTTTAAAATACCATGCTTAAGCTCTCATTAACAATAATTCATATAAGCAAGAATAATAAGAGACTTAAGAGACAAGAATTTAAAATAAGCAACATGGAAGTGGATTTTTGTAACTTACCGTAATTGTCTCCAACTAATCAAATAAATTTTTAAATTTTCTAATTAAAAAATAATATAAAATTGTTTTTGTTACAGAAGACAGCTGACAACAATGTGAGAAAAGGGGTTCCAACATTTAAAGAAAAATATTATGCCTAGTGCCACGTGTAAAACTCATTTCCGTCTAAAATGAAGGAATATTTCAAAAATTTGATCTACTACTGTAGGGGTATCAACTGAAGGGGGTCACCCTACATAGATCTTATAAGTTTTGTGCAGATAACCAGGCATTTCATTTTTATCTATCTTTCCCATTCTTTCTATAAAAATGTATTTAAATTCATTTAGAGTGTTTTTTTACCGTTTGATGGGAAGTAATAGAATATATTTTGGTGAAATATTCGATAAAATTTATTTTGTAGAGAATATTTATATTCCTATTTCTTACCCTTAGTTTGTTAATGTAAAGAAAACTCGTATATTGGAAAAAAAATGTTCATCTAATGTATTAACTCAATAATATATAATGACTTGGCATTTGTCAAATAATCAGAAAGCCCTACTTTAAACCATCATCACAGCCCTACTTTAAACCATTTAAATTTGAAAAAGATCATCCTTTACCAATTTGCTAATACTTCTTTTCACACGAGTAACTTTAATATATATAAAGAATTCTTAATTATACACTACTATATTACTGAATTTAGCAGTTTGTAAAAGTAGTTATATGCATTCAACACTTTTTTATGAGTTCTTAATCATAAAATTTCGCATATGTTATTACTTTTGTTTCAACATATCGTGATTTTTTAAAACATTTCTATTACATAATCTCAAAATATATGTACATCATTAAACATACGTAGACATGACATAGACAGTTGTAGATCTTTAGTTAAATACTGCTATGGTTGATTTAATTGAATTTGCAGAATTTATATTTATATGTAGGTATGTTTTCAATATAATATGTCTAAGAATAGTTAATTATAAGTTTCCTTATAAAGAGTTTTAAATCATATAGTTAAACGTATTTTATTAATTTATAATTCAATGAAAAATAAAAGCTTCTTCGATATTTGTATTGCTTAAATGACTTCTTAATGACTGTAAATAACTTTTTCAAAACGGTTTTAAAAAGGATTAATTGACGTAAAAACGTTCTTTTATAAGAATTTCTAAAGTTTGGAGAATGTTATTATTTCTGTTTTAAACTTAAATGAAAAATTCTTTAATATTTGCACTATAAAATCTGACGATATTTATGCAGTATTAAAAATCCGTACATAGGAAATATAATTTTAACTTTTAACATTACACAAACATTATAGGCGCATAAATTTCTTATATCTTCTTTTTTCTCGAAATCATTTCACGACTTCATGCTCTTTTAATGTTTCAATAACATTATCTGACACATCTTCCCAATATTAAAGTACTATAGAAGGGAAATGTAATTTCAACTTTTAAACGTCACGTAAAAATTATTTTGTAAGCGTATTACACTTTTATATATTTTTTCCACATGAAATCTTTTAACAGAGAAGATTGATTTGCAGTTGTTTCTTTGCAAAATAATCCATAAAAGTGATTGATGACGGTTTTCGTAATCCGTTCTCAATAGAAGTTTGCATTTTCTTCAATGTTCTTTTGTTAAAAGATTGAGTTATTTGTTATTTAAATAGAAGACAGAATTTTCAGCATTATAAATATATTTACCCATTTTTATAACACTGTAAATTCATGTTTCGTACATAAAACTAAAACTTCTATTTTATTAAATTTTATAGGAAAGTACTATGATGTGAATTCAGCATTGCAGTAATATTTTATTCTAATGTTGCATTATCAGAAGATACCACAGCAGGCAATGCAATACTTTTTTATTCAAGGGAGTGTCGAATATCTCATAAGTATACAACAACGAAAAAAATATTGAACACACTTTTATTATACTCTAGAAATTTGCCTTTCCTTTGGTGTCTCTTTGCTAAAAAAAAACTCTTTGTTATTTAAATAAATGACTCGATTTTCAATATTATAAAATATATTCACACTTTTTATAGCACTGCAAATTTATGCCCACTACAACAAATTGAAGCTTTTTATCTTATTAAATTTTATGATAAACTACTATTGTGTATGGCGTGTATTTGACAGTATAACAATACTTTATTTTTAAGATACAAAATCAGAAAATTCTACAGTGGGAAAAAGAGTGGTTTTATATTTAAGGTAATGATGAGTATCACAAATACGTTTATAAAAGGTGCTTAAAAATGCAATAGAGAGAATCTTAATTATAATCCATTTATTTAAATATCGCTCTTAATAGAAGTTTGCATTTTTTACATGTATCTTTATAAAAAAGGATGCGTTATCTGTTACACAAAAAAATGTAAAAAAATCAGTAAAAATTTCAATCATAAATATATTTCCTTTTATTTTCATGTTTCCGTAAATGCTTGTCCCTTCAACTAATTGAAGCTCTACGTTTTATTAAATTTTATCATAAAGTAACTACATGCTGATCTATTTCCTAATGTAGATTAGATTGCTCAACGAGCACGGAAATTAAATATGTATTTAAAACAATATGTAATTAAATAGACTAATTTTTTAAATAATTTATTCATATTTTTGGATTATTTTTTGGAAAAAAGGGAAGTAATACAAATTGAATAATTAAATGCAGGATGTTTTCGCAGCTACTTTGACTAGTGTATTATTATATACTATACACTGAGCTAAAGATTGATATTGCTCCATACATTTGGATTCCTTACGAGAATAATATATTTTTCGTAATTTACACTTGAAGGAGTATGTCATATTCTTTAATTTAAATATAAATTCTTAAGTTTAAAAAAATGGAGATAAAAAATAAGCCGTTTGTCTGATTTGTTTCATACGAAAATTTTAAACTGAAATAATTTTGAGAGTACATAATGAATTAAACAATAAAAATTTATGAAGGTTAAAATTATTGAATTATGCACCACGGACAAAAATTATAACTGCCTCTTAAAGCTAAATTTCTTTGAAGAAAAAATAATATACGTCGTTAAACTTTAAAATAAGTTAACTTTATTGCTAATCTCCGTCAACGTATAGCGATTTAGAATTAATGCTTTAATTTTCATTTTAAATAATGATACTGGATTCAGAGATTTATCTAGTATCTAGAATAAATTAATTTCCGGCTGCATTATTAGCTACAATAGATTAATGAATTTTTTTCTACACTTTTTAATATTAATCTTCGTTTTTAGAAAGTAACGCTTCTAGTTTAGAAATGTATTCCACTGTATTCAAAGATTTTTAAGTAGCACATTTTAATATTCATAAATAGCGATTTCCATATCGAAATGCTGGAATTGTCTGAAATTCAGATTTAAGTGGAAGTTATTTATTTAGAAATGCAATATACTTAATTTGTGAGAATCGTATTTGGTTAAACTTGATGTATAAAATCTCGTAAATGAGATTTATTTTACAAGGTCGTTCATTCCCTTAATCAAATGTACAAATTAAATACTAAATATTTAATTCGTGAATTAAGTAAGTAAATATTAAGTTTTAAGTGCATTAAGTATTCTGCAAAGAGGAGGTCTCATATGGGACGTTGCCGTGAGGCCCTGATTATACGAACTCAAAATTTCCTATGAAGTATTCTTAAGGGGTCTCAGGACTCTTACAATAGGAGAAAATGAAAAAAATAAAGACCATTTTCAACATTTAATATCTTAAAATGTATATGATTTTAAAACACAATTCTAATTGACATGGAATATATAAGTATGTTCTTTCATTTCATGTATTTATAAATTGCAAGATATAGAATTAGCATTTATAGGGCTCTCTAAACTGTCAGATCTTTGACGAGCAGAAAATTGGTATAACAGCTTATGCGCACGATTACAAAATAAATATTGCAACTAGAATGTTAATTTTGGTGCCTACTTATACTTAAGATGATAACAGTTACCCGGAACCTAAATAAATATTTATTCAAAGCATTTTTATATTTTTAATAGAGTGTTGTATTTAGCTAATACAAAATTTTGAAAATTTCAACAGTATAATCACTTAAAAAACATATTTTATTTTAACAATAAAAAGAAAATTTTAGGTTCAGTTTATAAAGACTAACATGAAACATATGTTTTGAAAATTTCATCAAAAAATATTCAGAAGTTTTTGAGATATCCTGCGATTTATGCCCAAAAATATCATTTGGAAAAAAAGGATTTCCGAGTATTGGAAATACCGCTTCAGCTATTAAGAGGGTGTAATTCTAAAAGCCATAACTTCTGTTCTAATGGGAATTTCAAGGAAACAATTATATCAAAATGTTCAAAAATGACAAGAGTTTATGATCTAAAAAAAAAAGCGAAAATTTTAATCTTTAAGAGTCCTAAGACACCTTAAAGTGGCCATGACTCATGTTTCTTAGTAATAGTACCCTAGTAATAGTACTTAACACAGTAATACTCTTATTAATAAATTTAAAACATATTTGGAATCGAAAGAGATTGCTTTTTCAAATAAAAACATATTCCAAATCTGTTTTAGTTTTGTACTGTTTATAGATATCCTTTTATATATGTACAATAGGATAAGAATAAAAGCAAATAATATATATATCTAAATAAAAATTTAGATTTACAGTTTTTTCTGTTTGGCATTGGAAATGTTTTATTTTTTAGGCAGTATAGGAATGGGAACCCTGACTATGAAATACCAGACCCTGGGCCTCTCTTGGTATTCATTTTGATCTGAAACCAGGTAGTCATTCCATTATATGATAACTTCACAAATCTCAACGTCATAGATGGAATAGTCTATAGTAATTTAAAGCTTACGAAGTGGTTTAATGGAACTGAATGGAGATCAAATTTACCTAGTTTACAGTATTACATATTATTAATCTGTGTATTAAAAGCAGTTAAAAAAATTATAACTTGCATCTCACTAGGCACTAAAAATGAGTAAACACTGTAAATTTTTTTTGTGGTTGCTTGGATAGTAAGAATTGCTAAACATATGTTTGTTTAAAGCGAATAAATTTAAATTTTTTATCATTATTTTCAGAAATTACGTGTATATTAAATAGTATTAAAAATGTTCATTTTATAGCATGATCTTTATTATACATAATTCAGTGTTTTTATAATTTTGTAATCACGAAATTATGCTTTCATCACACAAGAAAGTTTTTGAAGCTAAAAATATTCTTTAAAATTCTACAGATTTAAGTGGGCAGTATTTATAAAATTAGCTCTAACCGATTTCACATTCAACGTCAATTGAAGTCTACTCTCTACAGCAGTGATTTAAATCAGTTACTGATATTTTAATCACAGTGAAACTTCACTTCTATTTTACGTCACCTTTTACAGGTATGCAGAAAACTTTGAAAAAACACAAGACTTATTCACGGACCTTTGCATTTGACGTTATTTTAAGGAGTCTCAGGAGTGTTACTCTTTATCTGGCGGTATAATTTAGCAACATGTCATTTTTTTTTCTCAGTCTCTATATAACATAAATGCATAAAATTTTTAATATAGATAACCTATGCACTGCGCGCAAGACTGTAGCAAAACTATTGGTTCAAGAGCCCTCCAAAATATGGATAATGATGTAAAACTAATGTATCTTGAACGTACACTTCATTTTAAAGCAATTTATTTATTTATTTTATTTGAAATTTAAATTTAAATTATAACATTTTGAAAAAAAATCATTCTTTTATTGAAAAATTTCCTATTTTAAATAAGCAATGCAATTGTAGTATTAAATTTGAAATATAATACCTTAAAAATGAAGATATTTACCAAGTTTCATGCAAATTACTTTATTAGTTTGAGAAAAATATTGCGCGCATTGCATGCAAGTCAAAAAACAATTTTATTTATTTATTTTATCAAAATTAACCATAAAAAATAATAAAATTTCAATATAGAATATTTTAAAAAATTATTTTAAATAGAAGAGATATTAGGTTGTCTATATTAAAAATTTTATGCATTTATGTTTTATAGAGACTGAGAAAAAAAAATTAAATGTGACATGTTGCTAAATTGCACCGCCAGGTGAAAAATAATACTCCTGAGACCTCTTAACAAAAGGAAAACACCTAGTCTGTGTATAAACGCAGTGATTAATAATTCTACTCCTTCTGCTGAATAATCTGGAGATTCTGTATTGTTTATTTACTTTAAAGACAATTTTTTTGTCTAGACTGTAATCCATTTCGGGGAAAGATTATGGCGGGGATTAGATTGGGATTATGCATAGATAAAAGAGGAAGTTGGTCTTTAGACTGCTGTTCCTCACTTAGCAGCAAAACTTTTTTTTCTCTAGGACGGCGATATTTTTTTCGCGTCTGATTATTAAACAGAAAATTATTTTCGGTAACTGTGAAAACTTAAAGACGGTTCACTATTATCTATCCCATAAGTTAATATTTTCAAAAAAAGAATGAATGACGTGGTTAAAACTCTCCTTCTTATTGAGGACATGCATATGTGCATGGCCTAAATAAGCACTTAAATGTTAAATAATATTAATGGCGATTGAGATTGAATTATGGTTAATAATCATACATGTAAATGCCGAAAATAATATGTATCACTGTGCATGAAAAAAGAAATTTGTACTTAAAACAAACTTTCCTAATATAATACGCTTTTATGCTCTATTAATTTCTTTCGACATAAAGGTTCTATAATGAGAAAGCTAATATATGTCAAATTAAGGCGTAACACCAGTTTAATGCTGTAAAATATAAGGATTTTCAGGGCATCTATGGCGTTGTAGTAGAGATTGATTTTACTATCAATACTTTCTCCGCACCCAGTATATATACATATATATATATATATATATATATATATATATATATAAAGTTTTTTACTGGGGGTGGTTTTATATTATAGGGGTCATGATCGGTGTAGATCTGTAAAACTTTTTCAGAAATTCCAACATAGGGGGGGAATGTAATAGGTAGTATTTCATACGAAATCTACCTAACAGCAGTTTTTGAACTGTTAGCTACCACGGACATATTTCCTCTTTATACCTGAAACACCGGGATTTAAAATTAAGATATTACATGATACATGCACTGTTAAAAATATATAGTAAAACCTGCCAAAAAAGGAGCCGTTTATAACGAAATTCTGTCTAAACCGAAAAACGTACCCTCAAATGTCCAATCATGGTCCCCAGAAAATAAATTCCATAATATTTTGCCTAATAAGACAAAAAGCTCTCTAAACCTGAATTTTTGTCTGGTGTACAGCGATTCCGCCTTCATACATTTTACTAACTAAGATATAAGGACATTATATTTATTAAAAGTTTTCTTAGTCTTATTTTTACAAGAACGCTCTTAGGTACTAGCCCTCATAGCATGCATGGTCACAGCGACGTCATTGTGACGTCACTGTGACTCACTGTGGTCACGTCACATCTGTGACCGAAATGCCACCACTCAGTGATGTCACATTGTGACTGAGGTGTGAACTTCTTAGAAAACTTAAAAAAATTACAAAAATTCTTCAAAACATGTTGTTACTGTAAAATTTTATTTTTCTGGCAATAAAAAAGAATTGTTATGTCACTGCATGTAACGTAGGTCACGTCACACTCACAAAAAAAATCCCCCCCATATTGTAAGTCACAGTGTGAGAAAAATATGAACTTCAAAAATCTTTGAAAATGAAGACAAATATTTTTAAAAGGTCCGAGTTACAGCGGCATAAGGAATGAAAATATATTAGTGGATAGCAAATAGTAAATTCAGGCACCAAAAGATGGTGGTGGTGTTGGGGAGGGGGCATATAAAGGAAAATGCACGGTACGAGTATCAACAAACTAGATTTTCATGCTATATTTTATCAATTTGATATCTAAGAGAGTGAAAGTATACTTTTTTCCTGATTTCAATTTTATCTAGTATTGCAATTTAATATAATAATCCTTCTCTTATTCTTATTATTATAAAAGTGTTTCTCGGAAAAATGGTACGTGCTGGAGCAATTTGGATAACATATTTAGAATTAGGAATATTAAATATATACACTTTACATATTTAGTTTGCAGGAAGGAAAATTTTTAATTTATTTTTACCGACCACTGGTATTCGAAACACTTTTGTGGCTTCAAACTAAAAAATTTCTATTATGGTTAAGTCTGCAGCTTTTAATGAACACGTAGAAAGAGTCTTGAGAGTTTAGTCATATATACATTTCTTGCTTTATAATTTGCATTCAAGTCATATTTTTTCCTGTTAGTTTACCTATTTTAAGTAACTATTTTTTTTTTTTTTAATCTACTTCTTTCAGACTTTTAAAATAAAATTAGCATTTTCCGAAAAAAAAAAAATACAAAATTTATGCAAAACCCATGATATAATTTATTATTCGTATTTCAAATTTGTGTTTTAGAGATATGACTCTAAAAAAAAGTTATTTTACGAATTGTTTTATTCTACAGGAAATTAACATGAGAAGAATGACGATTGACAAAGAAAATTTTTTTATCCTCGATATTTATTTATATCTTATTATTTTTTAGGAAGATATTTTGTATTTATTATGTGTGAAACAATCTTTACTTAGAAAAAGGGAGGTGGGGGGGGGTAAAACTGATAAAAAGAAAAGGTAAAATACATTGGAAAATTCTTCAAATACAAAAATTTAAACACAGACAGTCTCATAAAATGATTGCACATGTAAGTTTCAAATCTGTTTATATAAAAACAAATAAACTAACACCTGCCCAAAATCGTCTGCCACGATACCGCAGGGTAAACAGAGAACTTTTTGTTCTAACAGATGCGGTAAGTTACTAGTCTAAAATGTAAGCTTTTGCATGTGCTTTTTTTAATGGAAGAAAAAGACGTCGCCATTTTCGGATACACACGGATATTAATAATTAATTTATGGAGCTTAAAAAGTAGGCCTTATTTAATTTAAAATGTTTATTCCTGTTTTGTATATTTGGTGAGATGAGTTAAATAGTTTTATATTATACCTATAGAAAGAGACAGATCTGGAATTGTTTTTCAGATTAGAAATTAATATTTTACTGAATGGGAAATTTCGTTTTACATACTATGGTAGTGAAACTTTTGAAAGACTTTTTTTCATTGCTAATAATATTTTAAATTATTATTTAAAATCCTAAATCTTCATATCAATGTTTTCAGATTTAACATTTACCAAAATTATAAAATAATAGGAATTCCTCGTAACATATGGAGAGATTTTTGAGAAATTGTTAAATCTAATAATACATTTAATTCATCTATTGTACTTTGTTGTTGTTTAATAGTACAATTATAAATACTAATTATTTAGTGTTTTTCAAATTGGTATATTTATTTTTTTAAATTGTATGTAAGCACTTTTTTACTGTTCGTGATTTTAATCAAACATTTAATTGTAGACATTCAGAATCAGTTATTAAATTATCTTCGATTGTAAACTCATTTTCTACGCTTTCGATACATGTTCGATACTTCGCATTAATAAATAAAATATGACATTTAAGCATTGAAATAAAGTATTTTTTATGCCTGATAACAAGTTTATAGATTAAACTGCTTTATTATACTTTTTAAAATTTGATATTTATAATATTTATAAAAAAATATTTATAATTTGTGATATTTATAAAAGTTGATATTGTACTGTTCATTAGCGATAATTGCTGGAAATGCATTTTTAATTATAATATGCGCTTTTATGATTCTCTATATTTATGCATAGTATATGGTGCATATAAAAGCTATAATTCATATACAGGGCTACACAAAAGTATACGTAAGTGCTAAGGGGTATGGGCGCAAATTGCTTAAAGGTGTTTTTTAGATGTGTTATGGATTTTTATGTTGAACTTCATTTAATTTACTAAGAAATGTTTGTAGAAGATGGATAAAATGATACACAGGGTTACGCAAGGAAATGGATATATGGCCGTCTATAAATTATAATTTCTGGAAATGTGATTTCAGCAGTTTTAAGAGTGTTTTAATTTGAATTAAATTTTAACTAAATAGTGGCGTGTAATAAAGATTCTAGGTAAACTACAGGGTTGTACAAAAGTATTCAAGTATGTTTTCATATATTAGTATAAATTGCTGAATGAGAATTTCAACCTGTTATGCGTTTTCTTGCTAAACTAAATTTTAAGTTTATATACTAGTATATATCAAAAAACAGATTAAATACAGGGTTATTCAAAAGAATTGGAAAACATATTTGGCTATGGACGGTAACTGCTGAAATCAGTTTTTCAAATGTTTTATGCGTTTTCTAAAATATTTACTTAGTTATCTTATTTACGTTATTTCCTTAAATTACGATGTCTAGTTAAAGCATTCAGGAGGCGTTGGAAAGTGCTTTATAATCTATGCTTAACGCATGATTTTTCTTACTTGTTTTTTCTATTTCCCAGATCAGTCATTTCCTATAAATCATACCAAATCTATTTAGCTCATATTAACAAAATACAATATACACGGGAATTAAAAATTTAAATAAATATGGTTTATCTTATTCTTCTTTAAAAAGGAAATATATTAATATCCGTTAGATTCCATGTTCGTATTTAATAAAATAATTACAAATCACAACACATAAAAACTTACACATTCTTAATATAAAGCTTGAACTCAAGATCAAGCTTAGAACTTAATAAAAAAGGATGCCAGTTGATAAGCATTGTTTTTTCAGTGTAAAAATTAAAAGTATTTTAGAAGAATAGGACTCCAAAATAGCGATACTTTGCTAAAATGTACGGTAAAAAGATAACATTGTATATTTCAAACAAAACTTTATTTTAAAATTCATCACAGTGTTTATAACAAGAATCATCACAGTCTTAATGCTTGGAAATTTTTCCCGAGAGAAACATTCGCCTTGCAAACAATATTTCATATGGAAATCAAATTTCAAATTGATTGCTTAAAAGTCGCAAAAGCCAACATAGTGAAAAAAATTCCATAACGGTACTTGAATCCGGGCCATCAGTATAGCGCACTGACATTCTACCGACTAAACCACATGGAACGAGACCAAGCCTGGAAAATTTCTTACTATTACATGTTGACAAGGCTACAAACTCAGCACAAGATGGAATATTTATCATGAGCCACCGACATGGGGCAAACACGAAACTTAATTAAATCCATCAGCGATTCAAACTATATAAATACTTGGAAATTTTCCAGAGAGAAACATTCGCCTTGCATATTTCAAATGAAAATCAAATTTCAAATTAAAATTTCATTTTAAGCAATTAATTTGAAATTTGATTTTCATTTGAAATATTGTATGCAAGGCGAATGGTTCTCTATGGAAAAATTTTCAAGTATTTATATAGTTTGAATCGATGCTGGATTTAATTAAGTTTCGTGCTTACCCGATGTTGGCGGCTCACGATAAATATTCCATCTTGTGCTGCGTTTGTAGCCTTGCAAACATGTACTAGTAAGAAATTTTCCAGGCTGGGTCTTGTTCCATGTGGTTTAGTCGGTAGAATGTCAGTGCGCTACACTGATGGTCCGGATTCGAGTCCCGGCTTGGAATCTTTTTCTCTATGTTGGCCTTTGCCCTTTTAAGCAATTAATTTGAAATTTGATTTTCATTTGAAATTATCACATTGTTTATGACAAGTTCGTCACAAATGACACATATTTCACAAATTAGTCACAGTGTGACTTCAAAGCATTGTCACTGTCGTCACAGGTTCGTCACAAAGTTAATGCCAAAATAGTCACAAATGACACACTTTTCACAAATTTGTCACACCGTGACTTCACAGAGTGGTCACAATGTGACGTCACAAACGACCTCTAAAACGGCCATAACGACCTCGCATTCTAGTCACTATGACGTCACATCGACGGTCACAAAATCACAGTGTGACTTCACAACGACGTCGCCGTGACGTCACCATGCCTTACGGCAGATATGTTTCAAACCTTATGTTCAAACGTTATGTTTATGTTAAACCTATGTTTCAAATCAACACCTTCTAAACACGATAAATTCAAATACCGCCTGCAAGTTTTTAAGAGCCTCGGACCTAGAACAATAATAAAAAAAAATGGTTTTTTTTTTCTTTCTTTTTTTTTTTTTTTTTTTATTCCAAAGCTACCAAATTAAGTAGCTTTTTAAAAGAATATTCATTTTTAGTAGAATGGTGTCGTTTCAAGTTAAAATGTAAGTTTACAGCTATAAATTCCATTACTTAAAGGTATACAGAAAACAAATGACAATATTTTGGGGAAAAAATCCTACTCATTGCACTAGATAAATATATGAAAGTTAATTTTCCAAATCTTGAGATGGAAGATTAAAAAATAGCGGAGTTAGAATGTCCAGAAGTTTTGAAAATTATAGTTTGTTAAAAAAAGACCGTTTTTAAGTTTGTATTACCATGTTTAAGTAAGGTTTTTACTTCTATTTTAATTAATAATAATATGAATATAATTGCCGTCTTAGTAGCTAATAATTTAATTGTTCGAAATATGTAAATTTTATATTTCGTTTGATCAGTATTATTTTGCAACTTTTCTGAATATATTTTTTTAACTTATAGTACTTACTTATCTACAAAGTAATAATAAACATAGCAAGTCGGAAATTGTACGTCAAGCCTGGCAAATGAGATGCGTTCATACTAGAACTAGTTTTATAAATATTCAGACCTTGGGCATATATCTGTTGTTCTCTTAGCAAAAATGCATGAATACAGAATTCATTACGATTACATATTAAATTCAGTAACACGGAAATAATATGACTCTCTCTTAAACAGGACGTAATTACCATGGGAGCCTAGAACACTTATCTGTCATGGGATATCATTGCGTTAATTACGTATGATTTAACAGAAGGAAGAAACATTTTATTAAGATCATCAAGTTTTTATTCGGTTTTTATAAAATTTGAAATGACTCGGCAAAATTCTGTAACGATTATATATATTAAATTTCAAACCATTCGGTTGGGTAGTTTTGCACAGTAATATGCCTGCAGACGAACGGACTAGCCGACGACTATAGTTGCTATGTCTACCCTATACATATAAAATTCTAATGAAACGAATTTATGAAACGAATATATGAAACGGCTGAAATGTATCGATTCTTTGAATCGACTGATTAAACAACTGATTTTGTTTCACGGCGCTTTCTCCTAAAATATGTAATACTTTGCGATGAAATTAACATCAAAAATCCATGTTGATCCACAGATCTCAAAACTGGTATTAGAATTGTTAAATTCGAATTAGTTTTCGAAATATTATTTTTTTTTCTAATATTAAATACATTTTTTCTAATGATGGCAACTCAAATTTTAATCATAACAGAATTTGTTTTTCTTCATAATTCAGAAAAGGTTACTATTTTAAATTAATTTGGCTACGGGTTTGGCCTCCTTTAAATCTATGCTAAGAACAATGCTTTTTTTGTTCTTCGTTATCATTTTATTAAATACAAAACTTTCATTTAAAAATGAAGCATTTAAATTGATGGCTTTCACTTCTTTAAAAAAAAAAAAAAAAAAAAAAAAAAAAAAAAAAAAAAAAAAACGAAAAGAAAAATATTAGGCACAGATGTCATATACGCACCGGGGTACCTAATTGGCGCACAAATGGCATTTTTTCGATAGACATGGTAACCCGGCTATTGTTGTTTATTTAATAATAAATGCTTACATACTTTTATTTCTTTTTTAAATTTATATAAATTATTTTGTTCTATAGTTATTAATTATTTTTTTGCTATTTCCTTTTGAAAATAATAGAAAATAATTAAAAATTCCGGAGTAGAATAAATACAATGTAGTAGTTATTCCGTCAACCAATTTCGCAAATTATATAAATCTCCAAACCACTCGCCAAATTGTACAGATTGACAAAATTTTTATTTTAAATAACGAAAGAACAAATAAATTAGTATAACATTAATAAATATAAAAATAAAACGTCGAAATAAAAATCACTTGATGACGTAAACACGTGTAACTCGCTAAAAGTCAAGTGAATATGACATTTACGATCAAGCATTATTGACATTTAATCTTATAGTTCGCGACAGATTTTTTGTCGATGGGATAACTATGTAGTACCAAAAATACATATGTAACTGGTAATCGAAAACGAGGTTTTCGCCAAATTTTCGTAAAAAAAAAAATCATGCCAAACATATATGACATCTGGCGAAATATTAAATTGTGTAACAAACCATGACATTTAATTTCAACTTCAAATCAATGTTTTAATTAACCACTCGAACAATAAAAAAAATGCTAACTGGCGAGTTGAAAAAAAGATATTGGCGAGATTTGCACCCGGCTTTTTTTCTTTCGGCACAGATGTCATATACCGCCCCATATTGGCGCGATTTGTTTCTGACGCCAATGTCATATACGCAACGGGTACTTAACTGGCGCCAAAGTATCGTTATTTCGCTTGGTGTGGTAATCTGTATGTTGTTGTTTATGCTGTTGATGCGTTCCCCAAATTGGCGTTGGAAAAAAATCGCGCCAATATATGACATTTGTTCCAAACCTTCATATGAAAGGCGAAGGGATCAGATCGTATTTGTTTATGGCATTTGATGACTTGAACTATTATAATATAGATGAAATGATGGAGATAGAATAATATTTGGCGACTTATCACCTGTGCCTGGATAACATTAAAGTATCAAAATGGCACCAAGAGTATAAAAAGCAAAGTGTTCCGCCCGGAACTGTTGATGATAGTCACATGATTTAGGCTATTGTTACAGAGATTGTTTTAAAATATCGGTTGACAAAGACTCTGAATACTTAATTTATTTTATTTAGCTTCTTTTCAAATGTTTAACTGATCCTCTTTAATCAAAAACGAAAACAACCATTGGATGTCTTAACAGCAACTGATTCCACGTTAAGTTTTTGCAATCAAAGGGAATTGAATGGAAACCCGTTTACAGGGAGATCTGCACAGCTTTTTCAGTATAATTTAATCTTCTCTAATATTTTTAAAACCCATTAGATTAGCATGTTTTTAGATTTTTAAATTCTGGGGTGTCTGAATGGGGGTTGGCGAGCGTAGCTTGCAGGGTGCAGAGCCCCCTAGTATTTATATAATTACGAAAGCACCTAATAATAAAGTTTATTTCAACCATTTTAGGACTTCTTGTATAAGGAAAACCTAAGCATTTCCAGGTTAAACAAAACATAATATACAAAACATGTGAAATTAATGCACAAAATTTTACATTTTAATTAGAGAAATATTTCATGAACTTGAATATCTTCTAGCATTTCCCATATTAATGCAAATTGTTGATCTAAATTATTATGACATGAGGATCCTTACTTGTTAAATTAATTTAAAATTTCGGAATGTATATAAATGTTTCTAGTCTTATAGTATTAGAAACCAACTTAATGGTACATCATTAAATTATACTAACTGTATGTAAGGCAGTAACATATTAGACATTTTCTCTGCGTTCAAGTTATTAGCTTTTGCGAGTACTTCCTAATGAGATAGTATTTCATAATGACTATAATACGTAATGTCTGCATCTTGAGCTGTATTTTACACAGCTAACCTCAAGCACATCCTACATTCCATAACTTCAAGTTCAACTTCAATTATAATAGAAGCTTTTCAAAAAAGGAACTGCTTTAATATCATCTTTAAGAGTTCTCTAGACATATTAATAATTTAACATAGAGTTTCAACATTTAGTTTGTTTATATCACATACTCATTGGCAATATTTTAAGAAAAAAATTAATTTAAATTTTTATCTAGAGAAAATCTGACAATTATTCGTGACTTAAAAATTTTAATAGTGAGTAATTATTTTTATTATGAATATCAAATTTTGAATATAACTATTTAAGCTTGCCATTAACAAGTCTTCAAATTTTCAAATGCATTCATTGAAAATTGAAGGATTTTATTTTAATATCCACTGTCCCTTTAAGTCGGAAATGAATAAATAAATAAAAATATAACCTTTGAACCGGTCAAATTGTTGTTATTCCTTAAAATGTATGTTTCTCCTCCGTTATATGTACGCTATTTTGTGGGTTTATACTTCTACTTTAAATAATAATAGTGATAGTATAATTACTATCTTTAATAGCTAATAATTTATTTGGATGAAAAGAGTAAATTTCACGATTCGCTTATTCAGTGTTATTTTGCAACATTTTCTGAATACTTTTCTAACTTACAGTACATACGTGTCTCTGAAATCATAATAACAAAATTAAGAAAGCTCATTTCAACAATTTTCGGGCTATCTGTATAAGGAATATTTAAACATTTTCATATAAACATGATATACAAAACATGTGAAATTAATGCATAGAATTTTACATTTTAATTACAGAAATATTTCATAAATTTGAATCATTTCTACCTTTTCTCATACTAATGCAAATTGTTGATCTAAATTATTATCACCTGTAGAACCTCACCAGTTAAATTACTTTAAAATTCCGGAATGTAAACAATTGTTTCTGTTCTTAAAATATTGGAAGCCAACGTAATGGTACATCATTAAATTACACTAACTATATGTAATGCAGTAACATATTACACATTTTCTCTGCATTCAAGTTATTAGCTTTTCCGAGTACTTCCTAATGGGGTGCTATTTCATAATGACTGCAATACGTAATGTCTGCATCTTGAGCTGTATATTACAGAGCTAACCTCAAGCACATCCTACATTCCATAACTTCGAGTTCAACTTTAATTATAATAAGAGCTTTTCAAAAAGGAACTGCTCTAATATCATTTTTAAGAGATCTCTAGATATATTACTAAATTAATATATACTTTCAATGTTTAGTTTTTTATGTCATAAGCTCATAAGTAATTTTTAAGACAAGGAACCCCAATCTAGTTATAATCGAGAGAAAATTATTTTGACATTTTATTAAAAACATACAGTTCAATGATAAAAATATGCGTTTGAATAAAATGAGAATTGGAAATAATTTTTTGCTTCGAAACAGAAATATTACGTATTAATGCGGAATGTTTGTCGTTATACAGTGTTGAGTAACGTTTACGTTTTATTGAAGATAAAAATAAGGGTTTATTGTAGAAATATTAATTTTTATCTCCAAGAATTCTTCCCTGAATCGCTAGAAATGCATTAATTTTATGTTGCTTAAAAATACATATAAAAATCATTTTTCTTTATAATAATATTAAAAAAAAATGGATACAATATGTTTAATTAAGAGGGTAGTTTTAGCTATCCTTTTTTAGGATCTGTCTTAAACAAATGCAAATCATTGTAACTTTCATGAATTTGAATCTCTTTTACCCTTTCTCATATTAATGCAAATTGTTGTTCTAAATTATTATGACCTGTAGGGCTATACTTGTTAAAATATTTTAAAAATTTTGGAATGTACATAAATGTTTCTGTTCTTATAATATTGGAAATCAACATAATGGTACATCATTAAATTACACTAACTCTATATATTGCATTAACATATTACACATTTTCTCTGCATTCAAGTTATTAGCTTTTCCGAGTACTTCCTAATGAGGCAGTATTTCATAATGACTATAATACGTAATGTCTGCATCTTGAGCTCTATATTATGGAGTTAACCTCAAGCACATCCTACATTCCATAATTTCGAGTTCACCTTCAATTATAGTAGAAGATTTTCAAAAAGGAACTGCTTTAGTATCATTTTTAAGAGTTCGATAGACATATTAATAATTTTATACAGACTTTCAATTTTCAGTTTTTTTTTATCACATAAACATAAGCAATTTTTTAAGAAAAAAGACGAATCTTAATTATTATCGAGAGAAAATTGCTTTGATATATTACTAATCACTCAGCGTTTAACGATAAAAAATATGCATTTCATTAAAATGAGAATTGGAAAAAATTGTTTGCTTCAAAACTGAAACATTACGTATTAATACGGAATGCTTTTCGTTATACCGTGTAGAGTAATGTTTATGTTTTACTGAAGCAAAAATATATGTTTTATTGTAGAAATATTAATTTTTATCTCCAGGAATTCTTCCTAAAACGCTAGAAATGCATTCATTTTCCGTTGCTTAAAAATACGTATGAAAATCACTTTTCTTTGTAATAAAAAAATAGGATAAAATATGTTTAATTAAGAGGGTAGTTTTAGCTATCATTTATTATGATTTGTCTTAAACAAATGCAAAACATCGCAACTTTCATGAATTTGAAACTCTTCTACACTTTCTCATATAAATGCAAATAGTTTATCTAAATCATTATGACCTGTAGAGCCTTACTTGTTAAAATACTTTAAAATTTCGGAATGTACATAAATGTTTCTATTCTTATAATACTGAAAATCAACATAATGGTACATCATTAAATTACACTAACTGGATGTAATGCAGTAACATATTATTTTCTCTGCATTCAAGTTATTAGCTTTTCCGAGTACTTACTAATGAGATAGTATTTTATGATGACTATAATACGTAATGTATGTCTCTTGAGCTGAATATTACACAGCTAACCTCAAGCACATCCTACGATTAATAACTTCGAGTTCCTCTTCAATTATAATAGAAGCTTTTCAAAAAGGAACTGCTCTAATATAATTTTAAAGAGTTCTCTGGACTTATTAATAATTTAATCTAGATTTTCAAAATTTAGTTTTTATATATCACATGAGCATTAGCAATTTTTTAAGAAAAAAATTAATCTAAAGTTTTATCTAGAGAAAATCTGACATTTATTCGTTATTTTAAAATTTTAAATAGTGTCTAATTAATTATTTTTATTATTAACATCAAACTTTGAATAAAACTATTTAAGCTTATCATTAACTAGTGTTCCAATTTCCAAATGAATTCATTGAAAATTGAAGGATTTTATTTTAATGCCCAGTGTCGCTTTAAGCGGGAAATGAATAAATAAAGTTTTGAATCGCTCCAATTGGAGTTATCCCTTAAGATGTACATTTTTCTTTCATTATATGCAAGCTGTTTTATGGGTTTGTACTTCTACTTTAAATAATAATAGTGATAGTATAATTACCATAATAACTAATATTTTATTTGGTTGAAAAGAGTAAATTCCATGCCTACATTCCATAACTTTGAGTTCAACATTAATTATCATAATAAGAGCTTTTCGAAAAGGAACTGCTCTAATATCAAGTTTTAAGAGTTCCTTATACATATTAATAATTTAGTAAAGACTTTCAATGTTTAATTTTTTTATCACATGCCCATTAGCAATTTTTTAAGAAAAAAATTAATCCAAATCTTTATCTAGAGAAAATCTGACATTTATTCATTACTTTAAAATTTTAAATAGTGACTAATTAATTATTTTTATTATTAACATGAAATTTTGAATAAAACTATTTAACCTTATTATTAACAAGTGTTCCAATTTTCAAATGAATGCTCTGAAAATTAAAGAATTTTATTTTAATGTCCACTCTTCTTTAAGCGGGAAATGTGTAAATAAATAATAATAATAATAATAAACATAACTTTTGAACCGGTCATATTGGTGTTATCCCTTAAGATGTACCTTACTCTTCCGTTATATTACATTATTTTGTGGGTATGCACTTCTACATTAAATAATAATAGTGATAATCTAATGATTCGGTTATTCAGTGCTAATACTTTTGTAATTTACAGTAGCTACTTATCTCTAAAATAATAATAAAAAAATTAAGAAAGTTCTTTTCAACAATTTTCTGGCTCCCTGTATAAGAAACATTCAAACAGTTTCAGATAGAGCATAACATAACATACATAACATGTTAAATTAATGCATAAAATTTTACATTTTAATTATAGAAATATTTCATGAATTTGAATCTTTCTACCATTTCTCATATTAATTTAAATTGTTGATCTAAATTATTTTGACCTGTGGATCCTTACTTGTTAAATTACTTTAAAATTTCGGAATGTACATAAATGTTTCTGTTCTTATAATATTGGAAATCAACATAATGGTACATCATTAAATTACACTAACTATATATTATGCAGTAACATATTACACATTTACTCTGCATTCAAGTTATTAGCTTTTCCGAGTACTTCCTAATGAGGTAGTATTTCGTAATGACTATATTACGTAATGTCTGCATCTTGAGCTGTATATTACAGAGCTAACCTCAAGCACATTCCACAACTTAGAGTTCACCTTCATTTATAATAGAAGCATTTCAAAAAGCGACTGCTTTAATATCATTTTTAAGAGTTCTCTAGACATATTAATAATTTTATATAGACTTTCAATGTTTAGTTTTTTATGTCATACGCTCATAAGTAATTTTTAAGACAAAAGAAACCACTCTTAATTATTATCTGAGAAAATTACTTTGATATATTATTAAATACTTAGAGTTTAACGATAAAAAATATGCGTTTCTTTAAAATAAGAATTGAATTTTTTTTTTTTGCTTTGAAACCCAAATATTACGTATTTCATGAGGATTGTTTTTTGCTATACCAGGTAAGGTAGTGTTTACGTTTTACTGCAGCTAAAAATACATGTTTTATTGCAGAAATGTGAATTTTTAACTCAAAGAATTATTCGCTTAAACGCTAGAAATGCATTAATTTGCCGTTGCTTAAAAATACATATGAAAATCATTTTTATTTATAATAGAATAAAATTAGGATACAATATTTTGAATTAAGAGGTTAGTTTCAGTTATCCTTTATTATGATATATCTTACAAGGAGAGGGCCAACCTTGTTAATCACAGATTTTGATTATTTTAATATATGTTGTAGGGTAGAGACCACTTAGTGTCAGGTTCAACGGATTTTATCCAACGCTCCTTAATTCTTGAGAAACTGGGGGGTCTAATATTGTACACAACTTAAATACTTACATTGCAACCGCAATGATAGGTTGGTCATAGCTCAGTTGGTACGGCGTTCGCTGGCTGATCTACGGGCCCAGGTTCGGTACCCGAACGCGCGACACTTGTTTTAATCATTTTTTGTTTTATAAATATACTTGTAATTATAATTTAATAATTTAAATTACAAATTTTAATATCCTACATTAATTATAATGTTAACAAACTTAAATTTGTCATTTTTTATTTTTAAACTATTATTCCTCATCCTTTAAAGAGGTTTAAAAAGAAATTGGATCTATTATTGAATGATAAAAATTCCAAAATCGTGACAATATCTATTGTGGTGCCATCTAGTTATGATAAAATAAAAGAATATTCAAATAAAATAAAAATAAAAGCAGAATTGAAGATAAAGGTGAAAGCAAAATAATTGAAAGCACACGTATTAAAAATTTAAAAATCTTTAATATGCAAAAAATCGGTTGTAATTTAATTCTGATGATAATTTTTAATATAATTATGCTTGATACTTTAAAAACAGAATAATTGTATTATCACATTGACTTCCTGTGTTAAAGCAATGCGTAAATGATGTTTCTTTAAAATCACGAATTTACACAATTGCTCAATTACATTGCATCGATAAAGAATATATGAAATACATTTTAAAAGTGATTTTTAAAAAATTACCAGTTTTATGATGTTTTATACAACTATTTAGTTAAAAGTAAAAAATTAAATAGGTTAAAATTATAATTGATATACAACATTTTAAATTTTAATTGACAATGAGATTATTCATTATACTTAAAAGTATATTTATAAAACAAAAAATGAGAAAACAAATGCAGCTCATTCAGGTATCGAACCCGAGCCCGCGGATCAGCCGGAAAACTCCATACCAACTGACCTACGACCAACCTATCATCGTGGTTGCAAAGTAAGTATTTAAGTTGTGTACTATTATTAGACCCCCCGGTTTCTCAAGAACTAAGGAGCGTTGGATAAAATCCGTTGAACCTGACACTAAGGGGTCTCCACCCTACAACATATATTAAAATAATCAAAATCTGTGATTAACAAGGTTGACCCTCTCCTTGTTAAACAAATGCAAAACATCGCAACTTTTATGAATTTGAACATTTTCTACCATTTCTCATATTAATGCAAATTGTTGATCTAAATTATTTTGACCTGTGGATCCTTACTTGTTAAATCACTTTAAAATTTCAGAATGTACATAAATGTTTCTGTTCTTATAATATTTGAAACCAACGTAATGGTACATCATTAAGTTACACTAACTATATATAATGCAGTAACATGTTAGACATTTTTTCCGCATTCAAGTTATTAGGTTTTCCGAGTACTTCCTAATGAGTTAGTATTTTATAATGACTATAATATGTAATGTCTGCATCTTGAGCTGTATATTACAGAGCTAATCTCAAGTACATCCTACATTCCATAACATCGAGTTCACCTTCAATTATAATAGAAGATTTTCAAAAAGGAAATGCTTTAATATCATTTTTAAGAGTTCTCTATACATATTAATAATTTAATATAGAGTTTCAAAGTTCAGTTTTTTATACGACATTTTCAAAGGCAATTTTTTAAACCAAAAAAAAAAAAAATCTATCTAAATTATTATCGAAAGCAAATGATTTTAATATTTATATAATAAAGGAGAAAGTATCCGTCCGTATTTTAAGAGTCGTAGTCATTTTGAGAGTGGCAGCACCAGACGGTTAGATTTATATTTTACTACAATTTTTTTAAACTTCTAAAAATCGTGCATTTTAAATTTTTACAACGTCGAATAAGGGGGGGGGATGTACTTTCAAATGACATTTATTTGTAAACTGTATCGCAATTTGTTTGAAAAATGGATCGCCATTAATTCAATTTTTATTGTTTTTAAAATAATTTTCGAGCATGATTTTTTAAAATCTATCTATCACGTGCAATCAATTACGAAAAATATATCAGTTTGCATTTAAATTAATGTACAGTGGTGATCAAAATTATGGATATTTTTTGAAATTTTCATGATTTATAACTTTGTGTGCTAATAGATAATATTAATTTGTAGTTAATTACAAGTGTTTACATATCAAATTCAAGAAAATGTAATGTAGAATTTAATAGAAAAAACAGAATAAAAATATCTGCATTCCAAAAAAGTTACACTTACTTAAGTCTGAAATACAGACACGATTAGTCATGAATGCTGAAATGTATTGCAATAAAAGCTTCCTAGACAATCACAATGACTATTCTAAGAACCAATGAAATCTCAATAACTAAAGTGTAGTATGTTTTAATTTGTAAAAGCGATATTTTGCTGGGATGAATTTTGTAGAGGGTGAATACTAGTGAAACTAAGTAGAATAAAGTTTTTTTTGTTTTTTTTTTAAATATTTATATATTTTTTTAATGCAAATAATTTAAAACATTGTCATGAACAACAAGAACTGATTGGACACCTACAAAAAGAAGCTGAATTGTCATATTGAGAGAAAATGCTCTCACCCACAATTAATGCTGAAGATTGCAGTAGGATATTAATGCTTTAATTGCAAGACAGATTGGCGGATCTGTCTCTTTATCTGGTGTAAGAAAGTTGTACTTACGTTATGAAGAAACTAAATTAGTGATAAATAAGGCAAGATCAGGCCTAAAAAATGCACAAGTGCTTCTGACAATAGAGAGATAATAAACAATTAAAAAATAAAAAAACCCGACTGCGTAAAAAGCGAACTAATTAATTATTTCTCATCAAACTGAAACTATTTTTTCAATCCCTACTATTAGCTCACACTTTCGCTATATATATCTTGTTTAAATTTTCAATCGTTAATAAAATACTTATTATTCATCCAATCAAGCTGAAATAATTTTTTTAAACTTGTAGTGGATGACACTTGTGTTAATCCAGTTCTTTTTTCAAATATTAATTCATTAATTAAATTAAATTAATTAGTTTTCAATATTCGAGAGAGCCCTCTTCTTGATCAAGGTATTTTAAGACCGAGAGAACTTTCTTCTTGATCAAGGCATTTTCAGCGCTACTCAAGAGGAAAGAAGAATGGGACAAAAGAAACTCTCTTATTGACCTAAGTAGGAATTGGCTTATTTTTTATTGTATTACTTGTTTATTTTACTTACCTATATTTTTATTTACTTGTGTTGGTGACTTTTAAGTTGTGTTTAATTGTTAGTTCCTATCCATAAACACTGTTTTGATGAGGTCTATAGATGCCTATGATGGTTAGAGTTCCAGTAAAGCTAGAGATCCTACATACACAACTTCCAGGCTGTGTAATATTTTAACGGAGCTTCTGACTGTAAAATAGCCAATGAAACACCGTCTTCATTTTGAAAAACATATCCAATGATATGCCCCTCAATAGAGTGCGTAATTTTTTTTCGTCTCTACCGTCATTTTGTATTTTAAGGCCGCAATTTTTAATTTGTAAAAACAAAACCTAGCCTATAACCATCGGGTCGTTAAGATGAATTGATAGAGATCTTATTCATTAAAATCCATCCAGCCGTTGGGATGTTTCGAGGGTATAAAGAAATCCACATAACCAGATACGCGTGAAACACATAACCCTTCTTTTCAGTCGGGTAAAAATGATATGCCTCAAAGATTTTCATCAGATGATGTTAGATGTGAAATGAATGCAATGGGTGTTTCAGTTAGTTCAAGTACAATAAGGAGAAGTTTAGCAGGTTTTGGACTGAAAAGTAGAATTCCAAGGAAAAACTATTTTTAGATAAGGGATAGGGGATAGGGGTGAAAGGCTGATTTTTAGCTTATGGGGTTAGATTTGTAACAGTTGATGAGACGTAACTACTGTCGTTGGGACTCGGGATCATAGTGATGTAGCAATTGCTCATCCACTATCACAAATGCAGCCTTATAACCTCCAAACCAGCATTTCTCCCTTACCCCCCTCCTTAAGAACTCCCCAAAAATAGGTCTTTAAAATTCACCCCTCCCTCCAAAAATATGTTAATATAGCAGCTACGGTTCTGAAATTGAGCATATAGGTGTTACCGGCCAAACCCGATTTTAGGTCAAACTAGATTGGCCTAGGCCAAACTAGTTTATCCTAACGCGCATCAGATAAACTAGTTTTTCCTAGGCCAAACTAGTTTATCCTAACGCCCATAGGATAAACTAGTTTTTCCTAGGCAAAACTAGTTTATCCTGACGCCCATAGAATAAACTAGATTTTCCTAGGCCAAACTAGTTTGGCCTGACGCTAATAGGATAAACTAGTTTAGCTTGCTTTTCATTGGTCTGAACTAGTTTATCCTAGGCCGATCTAGTTTATCTAGGTGAATTTAATTTTGCGTGCTTTTATTGATCCCAAAAGCCGCTTCGGCGCCAATCTTCTAGCTTATCTTACGCAATCTAGTTGGTCCTAGGCCAATCTAATTTATCCTAGGCCAATTCAATTTGACGTGCTTTAATTGATGCTAATTCAGTGTTGAGCACGCTCACACAAAAAAAAATAATAAATAAATAAATAAATAATAAAAAAATAAATAATTCAAACTCAAATTTAATTTCTCAAAAAGTGAAGTCAAGTGCATGCTCAAATTCAATTTTTTTTTCAAACGAATCCGCTCAACTCAAACGCATTTTTTATAAAAGTAATTTTTTTAATATAATAGAAGTTTAGCGTCCAAGTTTACAAAATTGCTTGGGATTGTGTCTTTTGGTTATTCTATGTAAGGGTCTTTACGCCCCCCCCCCCCGAATTTCCTACACTCTGTCCGAGCTTAGTTCGGGGATTACTTTTTTCGAGAGGTTCGGACCGAGATAGACCAGGACTCAATTTTTTTTTCGGCTTAAGTCGGGACTGCGCTGCATTCTTCTTGAGGTCTGCACAGGCAAAAATTTTCAGTCCAATTTCCAACCCAGCCCAAATGGGGCTCATTTGGACAGGCAGGATCTCTTGTCTGTTCAGTAAAAATATCAGTAACATTTGTCCTCGCCCAACTTTTTTGTAATGCACATATTTTTAAATAGCTGTTATTCCACAATTAAAATTCATATATTTATTATTATTATTACTATTTTAAGATGCGTAGATGCATTTTTAGGTAATAAAATTAAAGTACAGTTAAACCTGAGAAAAATAACCTGACTATGTTTAACCTGACGGTGTTTAACAAAAACAAATATGTTGATATATGTAAAATGAAGATATTAGTATTTGTAAAAATAATATATTGCATTTACAACAGGCGATGAACCTTCTAATAAGGAAACCTGCCTATAACGGATTTTAGTACTTTCCCATGTAATTCCGTGTTAAAAGATTTTATTGTATAGCATTTTTAAATTTTTAAATCTCCATGCTATAGAATGCGGATTAACAATATTAATGATTCTATTATAAACTACTTTGATTTTTTAATGAATTTCTGTTTGTATGTAAATATCTGAATAATTACTAATACCATTAATTTTTTTACACGGCTTGGAGACTTGAAAATCTGAAAAAAATTACATAGAAAACCCTTCTAAGACGGAATCAGATTGCAGAGAAAAAAAAAAAACTTCGTTGCAGATAAGTTCCATTTTTAGCACCGATTAAAAAATCCCGTTTAAAACAAGATTTCGTCATACATAGATTCTTCTAACAGGTTTTACAGTACTGCATCCCCATCCGTATAAATGTATATATACAATTCTTTAAAGAGAATTTTAATTGTGGAATAATGGTAGCTTAAAAATATATGTATTTTAAACCAAAAGAGGACCGGGACTTTGCCGAATTTTTGAAAATTCCAGAAATCTGAAAGAATATCAATTATACTTCTGATATTCTTAATGGTGCCTTTATTCATATTTAATTCAAAGCAAATGATATTTATGTGAGAAAAAAAAATAAATATTAAAAAAATCTATGTTTTGTTTTATATTTATTTTTTTTCTAACATAAACGTCACTTGGTTTTGAATTAATCATGAATAAATGCACCATTAAGAATATTAGAAGTACATATTCTTTCAGAAATCTGGAATTTTAAAAATCCAGCGAAGTTCCGTTCCCGACGATGCCGAATTTTCGAGGTTGTACTGTACATTATTAACCTATCCTCCAAATTCTTCGTCTCATAAATTTTATGATAACCTCTCATCCCATTCTTTGGTCCTCCAGCACACAATTTGTCACATGGAACATATTTTATAACTACCGACGGCGGTGAAACGGGGGAGATAGGGGGGCAGTATCCCACTTCCCATCGAATAAAATATATTGCACAGGTGTGACGGCATTATTACTTTGCACAGGTTGGCGTCGGAGCTGTAGTTGGGATCAATAAAAGCACGTCAAATTGCACTGGCCTAGGATAAACTACATCGGCCTAGAATAAACTAGAAGGCTGGGACCAGAGCGATCTTTGGGATCAATAAAATCACGCCAAACTGAATTGATCTAGGATAAACTAGATCGGCCTAGGATAAACTGGCTCGGATCAATGAATAGCAGGCTAAACTAGCTTATCCTATGAGCATTAAGCCAAACTAGTTTGGCCTAGGAAAACTAGTTTATCCTATGGGAATTAGGATAAGCTAGTTTGGCCAAAGAAAAACTAGTCTATCCTATGGGTGTTGGGATAAACTAGTCTGGACTAGGAAAAACTAGTTTATCCTATGTGCGTTAGGATAAACTAGTTTGGCCTAAAATCAGGTTTGGCCGGTAACATAGGCATTTAAGAGATTTTGCTTCGATATTCCACATCAACCATAGCAGTACAAATATTTTATGTAGATTAGGGACAATAATTATTGAACCACCCACGTATTTACTTTTTGTACAAATAATGAATTAAGTGAGTAAACAATTAGCAGTTATCCTTAAGTTTTTACATCAGTCGTATAATATTATTTTTCAAATTATCATGAATATCTACAGCTTAATTAAGACGTTTAAAAGGGTTTTAAAATATTTTTTTTTTTTTTTTTTTACTTCTTGCGATTGTTTTACATTCATCGGTTTTTGACCGTATGCTTTTTTGTGAACCGTTTTATTACAAATATCACGGAAAAAATTACATGTATTTTCCCCTTGTATTATCCAACAGTAAATAATCTAATACAAACTTTTGTTAACTGAAAAAAAATCAAAGCAAGGATACAAACTTTTCTAAACGCATTGTAAAAATTAAAGAAAAATTAACACATCCCCCAAAAAATGAATATTAGTTTACCAGGAACATGCTAGTTCACATATTACACATGCTAGTTCTGCGGCTGGATAAGCAGGACTAAGAAGTGTTCAGAAGTGAAAGGATGACAAATTACAGAAGCGTCAGTTTGAAAGTATCATTTAGAAATATAATAAATTTAACTAATTAATTTCTAATACTTTCTTGCGTTTATTTATAATCTGTTAAATCGCTCTAGATTAAATCTAACCGAACTTTTCTTTTATACGCTTTTTTTTTATATCATTTTTCTTACATTTAAGGTAATTACATTGTAAAAAAAATACGGGAGGGAACATGTGGATATTTTTATATGGTCATTCTTTACTTCATTTTTTCTTCAATAGACGTTATTATTAGTAGAAAATTACCTTTTTTAAATGCATACTTAGTATTTTAATATTTAATTAACATCGAACAAAATGTATCACACATTGATAATTTCTTAAAAATAAGGAAGGAATTCATGCCTAACCTTTTTAAATAACATGAAAAATGAAAGAAATTCTTAACTTTGGTTGATTAAAATCCAACACAAACATGCTGCAGATCACAGGCAATGATGAACTGTTACTGGAAATAATAGTTTTCAACAAACACAGTTTTAATGCAACTGACAAGTGAAAAAGCTGAAAAAATGTACTGAATAAGTTGATTTTGAAACATAAATCGAAATTCAAATTTGAATTTAAATAAATATTTAAATGTAGGGAATTTATATTTTTTCACAAACCTGTTAAAAATAGAGCATTGATAAAGTTGTGTAAATTTACAACATGGAAATATATTTAATAAGGGATATTTTTTAAAACTGCAAAAATGTGGCCAAGAATAAAAGATGAATTTTAAAAGGTTATATATATGAATTGATATTGATTTTTCAAAATATTACAATCATTGATTTATATCATGGTTTTTCTATAGTACAAGTTCTGGTACGTGGCTCTTTCATTTCTGCCTCGAGAGCTTACTGATTTTGGTAAACCTTTTTTTCTGAATGAAGTGAAATTACATAAGAATTTTCATTATCTGCATTCGTCTTCCTCAAGTCATGAAAAACGAAATTCTCCAAAAAAAAAAATTCTCTTTGCTGATTGATGACTGTATAAACGAACAATGTGATTAATTATAATATACTACACTGTAAAAAAACCACTGTAGATTTGCCAGAACAAACTCGATCACAGTGAATGTGCTGTATCTTTCTTTGGTTTCCTGACTATATAAACATGGAAAATACAGTAGCTGCGTAAAATTAACAGCACAATGTGCTGGCAATTTTACGCAACTACTGTATTTTTCATGTTTATATTGTCAGGAAACCAAAGAAAGATACAGCACATTCACTGTGATCGAGTTTGTGCGCGAGATGAACAGTAATTTGTACTGTAAAAACGTCCCTTTTTTTTTACAGTGTAGTGAAAATGAAATTATCAATCAGAAAAAATCTGTGTGATTCTAAAGCTTTCGAAAATACAAAACTTTTGCAAAATTTGAAGAAATTAATGTAATGATTTTCGCTTAATTGTGTCTTTTTTATTTCTTGCATGTGCTAAAATATTCCCATATAAAGTGGGAGTGAAAACAGATATATGAATCAATACGGATCTAAGACAATAACGATATTCTAAGTGCAAGTCGGGTAAATGCGAATTTTGTTTAAGGGGCTACTTCAGTCAAATGGAAAGACTCGCTCGCTAATGAAAGAAAGAAATATTTTATGAAAGAAATTTTTTAGAAAAAGAATTTAAATTTCTCCTATGAAAGAAATTTTTTAGGATATCTCGTTTGCATTTTAATATTTTTACCCGACTGAAAAGAAGGGCGTGTTTCACGCGTATCTGTGTATGTGGATTTCTTTATATCCTCGAATCATCCCAACGGCTGGATGGATTTTAATGAATGAGGTCTCTATGAATTAGTCTTAACGGCCCGATGGTTATAGGCTAAGTTTTGTTTTTATGAATTCAAAATGGCTGTAGAGACGAAAAAATTACGCACCCTATTGAGTGGCATATCATTGGATAGGTCTTTCAAAATGAAGACGATGTTTCATTGAATATTTTACAGTCAGAAGCTCCGTTAAAATATTATACAACCTGGAAGTTATGTATGTAGGATTTCTAGCTTTACTGCAAGTCTAACCATCATAGACATCTATAGACCTCCTCAAAACAGTGTTTATAGATAGGAACTAACAATTAAACACAACTTAAAAGTCATCAATACAAGTAAATAATAAACAAAAACAGGTAAGTAATATAAACAGGTAATATAAAAAAATATTTTAAGTCAATTCCTACTTAGATCAATAAGACATTTTTTTTCCATTCTTCTTTCTTCTTGAGTGGCGCTTAAAATGCCTTCATCAAGAAGAGGGTTCTCTCGGTCTTAAAATACATTGATCAAAAAGAAGACTATCGATTATTGAAAATTAATTAATTTAATTTAATTAATGAATTAATATTTGAAAAAAAACTGGATTAACATCAAGTGTCATCCACTACAAGTTTTAAAAAATGTATTTGAACTTGATTGGATGAATAATAAGTATTTTATTAATGATTGAAAATTTGAACAAATATATATCTGGACGGTGAGCTGATAGTAGGAATTGAAAAAAAAAAAAAAAATGCTTTCACATTGATGAAAAATGCTTAATTAGTCCGCTTTTTACGCAGTCGCGTTTTTTTGATTTTTTAAATTTAATTGTTTATTAAATGTCTTCTTTTGCATTGTATAGCTGAGACCGATCTCTACATCGGCTTTTTTCTGCTTTTTCCGTTTTGTTTGCAGATTTTTTCAAGAGGATGCTTTCACATTCGAAACCGGTTCCGAAAATGAAAATGTACTAATTAAAAATATCTGTAAACAGAATCAAAAAAGTAAAAAACGCCGTTTGTACACATCGATCTCAACTTGCCAATGCAAAAAGAATTGCTTAAAAATACTGAAATGCAAACAAGATATCATTAAAAGTTTCTTCCAAAGTATAAGCCTTAGTGAGCGGGTCTTTTCAGTTGACTGAAGTATTCTCTTAAGTGGGATCCATTCATAATAAGCCAAGCGAAATGAAAATTTTGGCTTTTAAAAAGAAATGAAAAGAAAAAAAATATATAAAATACATTTATTTTTATCTTAGAGCATTGCGTTTATAATGCAGTTATTTCACACAATCAAAATGTAAACGTTTCCTTGGAATATACCATTTTTTTCAAGTACCGGAACTTAGTATTTTTTTAACTTTAGCAGGGCTGGGCTATGTATATTTAACCGAGTATTACAAGCGCAGGGTCTTACATACCCAGGTATTACATACTGGGTATTACATACCCAGGATACGCACGTTTATTACATTTCTCACCATTAATTTTCGAAAAGTAATCTTAAAATTAATTTGTGAGCAATCTCAATGATTAAATAAGATGACGATTTCTATTGGAATTTATTGGTGGTAAGGTATAAATCGTACATATCCTGGATATACGCGAGCAATGCCGGGTTCAGAAACCAAATTTCTTCATGATTAATACGGGATTTCCGATTCGTTGAAGCAAGCGATTATACCGGGTGTCAAAAAAAGGACTGACTGATTTTAAAATTCAATAACTTCCAAACGGTGACAGATATTAAAAAAATTCTTGCAGGAGGGTTATGCATAAAGTCAAAAGTTTTTTTACAGTGATTTTCGATTTTAGTTCGAATTACAAACAATAGATGGCGCTGCGATCAATAGAGGCTCTAAATTCAGGCTCAATTTTTGGTACTTCGTGGCCCGGATAATACATTTCTATCTCCTTTTTCTGCATGGAACAACAGAAAGGACCAAAAATCGAGCCTGTATTTAGCGACTATTGCTTACAGCGCCATCTATTGTTTGTAATTCGAACTAAAATCGAAAATCACTGAAATAAAACTTTTGACTTTATGCATAACCCTCCTGCAATTTTTTTTTTTTTTTTTTTTTTTTTAATATATGTCACCGTTTGGAAGTTATTGAATTTTAAAATCAGTCAGTCCTTTTTGGGACACCCGGTAATTGAATTGGTCATTTCGAAAACGATTTAAGCAACGACTTAAGTCATTAAGAAATCTTGCAGGTTTCGAAATTTTTCTATGGGTCAAAACTACTTTGGGTAAAAAAAAAAAAAAAAAAAAAAAAAAAAAAATACTACCCGGCAATAAATTTCCAATATTTATTTTGCATTAAACAGATATAAACGGGATTTACACAAATATTAAGACCTGTTAAGAAAAAAAATTTCTCCAAATGAAATTATAAACTTGTAAACTACGTTAACTACACCTTTTTAACACTGGAATTACGCCAGTCGTCATTTTGATGGCTACCATATGAATGTTTCGGTTCAAACCAGAAATTTGATTATGAAATAAATTTAAAAGATATAAAGAAGGAAAACGCTAAATAATAATGTTAAACTGTTTTAAATCAAAATTCTGCTGTGAAATATTTTTATAAAACTTGGTTCAAATTTCCGTTAGTTCTATTGTTAATCATGTGATCACTTGGCATCTTAAATTTCCAGTAAGATACCTGTATGTTTCGCCAAGGAAACACCAGAATTACATCGTAAAAACTTTTAATCCTGCTTGTTTAAATCTTATTTTTTTTCTTACGTTATAAAATTTAATCTCTTATTATTATTATTTTTTTTTAAGAATATTTATCTGAATGTAAAGTAATGTGAAAATCAATAAACATTTTTGGTTATTTTTTACAAATTGCCTCTGTGTTTACGTTGTGTGCAGGGCTCTGGTACTGGGCTTTATCACTGATACTAGCTAGTACCAGTGCTATGAAAAAGTGTGATGGAAAAACGTACAAAACAATGTCACATAATATTTATTAGCAAAATTGACTATAATTAAATTATATATTAGGTCTACCGAAAAGTTCCGTCCGATAACGCTATTTCACGCCTACTTTTAATAAATTAAGATTATTTCCATTGGCACCACTTTTTTGAAATTGTAAAATTGTCATTGTTTTCACTTTAAAGTGAAATGTGACACCAATGGGCATTTTACCATTTCAAAAAAGGGGTGCCAATTAAGAAATCAATATTTAAAAAATGTAGGCGTGAAATAACATTACCGGACAGAACTTTTCGGTACTCCTAATATATAATACATGATATTTGATACTGTAAATAATTAATAATAATAAATGTTAACTATTTATATAAAAAAAATACGCAGCGCTATCAACTCATGCCTATCTCTTACTGCAACCCTAGTTTAAACCATTAATTGGTTGTGTAAAGTTGTTACAAATCTTTTCTTCACAAGAAACATTATATTTTTTAAATTCAGTACATTGTAAAGTGAATCACAGAATCAATTTCAGAGATAATCTTGTTTATTATAATTTTATTTGATAAAAAAATAACTACTATCAATAGAATTTGGTTCATTGACGCCCTAGGTAGAAAGCTAATAGTTTCTAAATAGCACAACATCTTGCATTAAAACCACCCTTTTAGTGTGTAAGAGAAGCTGTCTAATCATTTTAAACTTTAATAATTTAAACTTAAATAATTTTAATCAACGTGTTCGAGATTACAAAGATCCAATATTCAGACCCGTGAACAGAATAAAAGAAGGTAATGATTAACGCACTATTAATAACAATAAGCATATTCTTTATCATTCAAATTCACAAAAATCATTCAGATTTTTATCTTTCTTTTTTCTATCAAACGCCGACTCTTTAAACTTCCCTTACTTACTTCATTAAACATTTTAATATTAAAAAATATATATATTTGACAAAATAAATTATTTTCCACTCAAGAGTTAGTCAAAAAATAAAATATTTTGCATCAATTAATACTCAAAATCTGATACATAATAAATATTTTTCACAATGAAGAAAATCAAATATTTTCTATGCAAAAACTTTCCTTCAAACTGAATTCTTAGACAGTTTGTTGTGAAACTCAATATTTAAAAATAAATTTCGAAAGGCGAAAGATCAAATGTCCTACCATTATTTCCGTGGTTAATTTAATTTCATCGCAGGCAATTTTTTAAGCACTAATTAAAGAAAATTTATGTTAAAATGGCTAATCTCAATCGGTTCACGTGCGAAATGTGTTAATTATTCATTCAGCAAACGTTTCTTATCTGAAATGGATTCAATTAGATTGTTACGATCATTATAATGTAATTTGTTGAGAGAATATTGTCTTTACAGGAAAAATTATAGGCGTAAATTGCATCAAATTGATAAATAAATGCTAGGAAATTAGAAAATGGCTATAAAGAAGCTAATTAAAAACTCCTTTATTATTTAAATACATAAAATAAATCAATTTGATTAAAAAACTTTTTTTTTTTTTTTTTTTTTTTTTTTACATTTTTCTGTAAGGCAAGTAAAACAGGGTAAACAAAAGAATTTGATGCTTGTTTAAATTCAATAAAAAATAAATGACATACGAGGTTGAAGTTTGGACGAAAATTGTTCTCGTGGTGGAAAGTTTTGTTTCATTAAAAATTTAGTTTAATAAACAGGCCATAAAAAATGCCTGATAAAATATGGTGAACCAAAAGTCATTGACGTATTTTCCATAAACTGTCCATAAAATAACTTCCTAATAAGACTGGCTGTACTAAAAGTGTTCGAGGCGTAATAAACTGACCCTAAAACCCTACCTACACAGGGTGAACTAAAAGTCTGTGATGCATTTTGAAATTCAATTAAAATGTATACGACGAATGTATCAATAAGTTTTTGCCTCCACCTTGAAATAATTGAGTGAAGTTTATGAAATTGCTACATTGTATTAGTCTTTTTTATGTATAGTAACAGTGCACAGTAACGCATTTCAGCAAACGGTATTGCAAAGAAAAGGGGGGAGGGATGTGTTCCAGGAAACGCGATAGTAGACCCAAAGGGAGGCATTTTTCTAACTTTTGCTATGCAAAAGTCCCCCATATGTGACATACTGTTGGAAAGGCCTGTGACCACTTATTCATGCTATGCACCTCCCGAGCCCTTCTTCCCAAATTTTCTCCCCGGGGAGCATGAACCCTCATAGCATGCATGGTCACAGTGACGTCGTTGTGACGTCACTGTGAGTCACTGTGGTCACGTCACATCTGTGACCGAAATGCTACCACTCAGTGATGTCACATTGTGAATGAGATGTGAACTTCTTAGAAAACTTTAAAAAATTACAAAAAATCTTCAAAACATGTTGTTACTGTAAAATTTTATTTTTCTGGCAATAAAAAAGAATTGTTATGTCACTGCATGTAACGTAGGTCACGACACACTCACAAAAAAAATTGTAAAAAATTGTAACCCATATTGTAAGTCACAGTGTGAGAAAAATATGAAACTTCAAAAATCTTTGAAAATGAAGAGAAATGTTTTAAAAAGGCCCGCGTTACAGCGGCATAAGGAATAAAAATATATTAGTGGGTAGCAAGTAGTAAATTCAGACACGAAAAGATGGTGGGGGGGGGGGATATAAAGGAAAACGCACGGTACAAGTATCAACAAACTAGATTTCCATGCTATATTTTATCAATTTGATATCTAAGAGTGTGAAAGTATACTTTTTTCCTGATTTCAATTTTATCTAGTATTGCAATTTAATATAATAATCCTTCTGTTATTGTTATTATTATAAAAGTGTTTCTCGGAAAAATGGTGCGTGCTGGAGCAATTTGGATAACATATTTAGAATTAGGAATATTAAATATATACACTTTACATATTTAGTTTGCAGGAAGGAAAATTTTTAATTTATTTTTACCGACCACTGGTATTCGAAACACTTTTGTGGCTTCAAACTAAAAAATTTCTATTATAGTTAAGTCTGCAGCTTTTAATGAGCACGCAGAAAGAGTCTTCAGAGTTTAGTCATACATACGTTTCTTGCTTTATAATTTGCATTGAAGTCATATTTTTTCCTGTTAGTGTACCTATTTTAAGTAACTATTTTTTAAAAAAATTCTACTTCTTTCAGACTTTTAAAATAAAATTAGCATTTTCCGAATAAATAAAAATAATACAAAATTTATGCAAAACCCATGATATAATTTATTATTCGTATTTCAAATTTGTGTTTTAGAGATATGACTAAAAAAAAAAAAGTTATTTTACTAATTGTTTTATTTTACAGGAAATTAACATGAAAAGAATGACGATTGACAAAGAAATTTTTTTTTATCCTCGATATTTATTTATATCTTTTTATTTTTTAGGAAGATATTTTGTATTTGTGTGAAACAATCTTTACTTAGAAAAAGGGAGGGGGGGGGGGGGGTTAAAACTGATAAAAAGAAAAGGTAAAATACATTGAAAAATTCTTCAAATACAAAAATTTAAATACAGACAGTCTCATAAAATGATTGCACATATAAGTTCCATATCTGTTTATATAAAAGGAAATAAACTCACACCTGCCCCAAATCGTCTGCCACGATACCGCAGGGTAAACAGAGAACTTTTTGTTCTAACAGATGCGGTAAGTTACTAGTCTAAAATGTAAGCTTTTGCGTGTGCTTTTTTTAATGGAAGCAAAAGACGTCGCCATTTTCGGATACACACGGATATTAATAATTAATTTATGGAGCTCAAAAAGTAAGTCTTATTTAATTTAAATTGTTTGTTCCTGTTTTGTATATTTCGTGAGATGAGTTAAATAGTTTTATATTATACCTATAGAAAGAAACTGATCTGGGATTGTTTTTCAGATTAGAAATTAACATTACACTGAATGGGAAATGCCGTTTTACATACTATAGTAGTGAAACTTTTGAAAGACTTTTTTTCATTGCTAATAATATTTTAAATTATTATTTAAAATCCTAAATCTTCATATCAATGTTTTCAGATTTAACATTTGCCAAAATTATAAAATAATAGGAATTCCTTGCAACATATGGAGAGATTTTTGAGAAATTGTTAAATCTAATAATACATTTAATTCATCTATTGTACTTTGTTGTTGTTTAATAGTACAATTATAAATACTAATTATATAGTGTTTTTCAAATTGGTATATTTATTTTTTTAAATTGTATGTAAGCACGTTTTTGCAGTTCGTGATTTTAATCAAACATTTAATTGTAGACATTCAGAATCAGTTATTAAATTTTCTTCGATTGTAAACTCATTTTCTACGTTTTCGATACACGTTCGATACTTCGCATTAAAAAATAAAATATGACAATTAAGCATTGAAATAAAGTGTTTTTCATGCCTGATAACAAGTTTATAGATTAAACTGCTTTACTATACTTTTTAAAATTTGATATTTATAATATTTATAAAAAAATATTTATAATTTATGATATTTATAAAAGTTGATATTGTACTGTTCATTAGCGATAAGTGCTGGAAATGCATTTTTAATTATAATATGCGCTTTTATGGTTCACTATATTTATGCATAGTATATGGTGTATATAAAAGCTATAATTCAGATACAAGGCTACACAAAAGTATACGTAAGAGTTAAGGGGTATGGGCGCAAATTGCTTAAAGGTGTTTTTTAGATGAAATGTTTGTAGAATATGGATAAAATGATACACAGGGTCACGCAAGGAAATGGATATATGGCCGTCTATAAATTATAATTTCTGGAAATGTGATTTCAGCAGTTTTAAGAGTGTTTTAATTTGAATTAAATTTTAACTAAATAGTGGCGTGTAATAAAGATTCTAGGTAAACTACAGGGTTGTACAAAAGTATTCAAGTATGTTTTTATATATTAGTATAAATTTCTGAATGAGAATTTCAACCTGTTATGCATTTTCTTGCTAAACTAAATTTTCACATTATATACTAGTATATATCAACCTACAGATTAAATACAGGGCTATTCAAAAGAATTGGAAAATATATTTGGCTATGAACGGTAACTGCTGAAATCAGTTTTTCAAATGTTTTATGCGTTTTCTAAAATATTTGCTTAGTTATCTTATTTACGCTATTTCCTTAAATTACGATGTCTAGTTAAAGCATTCAGGAAGCGTTGGAAAGTGCTTTATAATCTATGCTTAACGCATGATTTTTCTTACTTGTTTTTTCTATTTCCCAGATCAGTCATTTCCTATAAATCATACCAAATCTATTTAGCTCATATTAACAAAATACAATATACACGGGAATAAAAAATTTAAATAAATATGGCTTATCTTATTCTTCTTTAAATAGGAAATGTATTAATATCCGTTAGACTCCATGTTCGTATTTAATAAAATAATAACAAATCACAACACATAAAAACTTACACATTCTTAATATAAAGCTTGAACTCAAGATCAAGCTTAGAACTTAATAAAAAAGGATGCCAGTTGATAAGCATTGTTTTTTTCAGTGTAAAAATTAAAAGTATTTTAGAAGAATAGGACTCCAAAATAGCGATACATTGCTAAAAAGTACGGTAAAAAGATAATATTGTATATTTCAAACAAAATTTTATTTTAAAATTCATCACAGTGTTTATAACAAGAATCATCACAGTATTAATGCTTGGAAATTTTTCCAGAGAGAAACATTCGCCTTGCAAACAATATTTCAAATGGAAATCAAATTTCAAATTGATTGCTTAAATGGCGCAAAAGCCAACATAGTGAAAAAAAATTCCATAACGGTACTTGAATCCGGGCCATCAGTATAGCGCACTGACATTCTACTGACTAAACCACATGGAACGAGACCCAGCCTGGAAAATTTCTTACTAGTACATGTTGGCAAGGCTACAAACGCAGCACAAGATGGAATATTTATCATGAGCCACCGACATGGGGCAAACACGAAACTTAATTAAATCCAGCAGCGATTCAAACTATATGAATACTTGGAAATTTTTCCAGAGAGAAACATTCGCCTTGCATACAATATTTCAAATGAAAATCAAATTTCAAATTAAAATTGCATTTTAAGCAATTAATTTGAAATTTGATTTTTATTTGAAATATTGTATGCAAGGCGAATGGTTCTCTATGGAAAAATTTCCAAGTATTTATATAGTTTGAATCGATGCTGGATTTAATTAAGTTTCGTGTTTACCCGATGTTGGCGGCTCACGATAAATATTCCATCTTGTGCTGCGTTTGTAGCCTTGCCAACATGTACTAGTAAGAAATTTTCCAGGCTGGGTCTCTTTCCATGTGGTTTAGTCGGTAGAATGTCAGTGCGCTACACTGATGGCCCGGATTCGAGTCCCGGCTTGGAATCTTTTTCTCTATGTTGGCCTTTGCCCTTTTAAGCAATTAATTTGAATGATTTTCATTTGAAATCATCACATTGTTTATGACAAGTTCGTCACAAATGACACATATTTCACAAATTAGTCACAGTGTGACGTCAAAGCATTGTCGCTGTCGTCACAGGTTAGTCACAAAGTTAATGCCAAAATAGTCACAAATGACACACTTTTCACAAATTTGTCACACCGTGACTTCACAGAGTGGTCACAATGTGACGTCACAAACGACCTCTAAAACGGCCATAACGACCTCGCATTCTAGTCACTATGACGTCACATCGACGTCACGTGACGTCACATCGACGGTCACAAAATCACAGTGTGATTTCACAACGACGTCGCCGTGACGTCACCATGCCTTACGGGAATGATGTCCGCAAAATTTAGAAAAGTGCTTCCCTGTGTCAAATTTGAGGGGAGGCGCCCGGGAGGTTCATAGCAAAAATAAGTGGTCACAGGCCTTTCCAACAATATGTCACATGTAAGGGTCGGTAAAAGTTATAAAAATGCCTGCCCCCCCCCCCCTTTGGGTCTACTGGAATACATCCTCCCCCCTCCCCCAGCTCTTTCAAATACCGGTCGCTCAAATGTGTAACTGTGCACGGTGACTATATAGAAAAGGACTCATAAAATGTAGCAGTTTTATAATTTTTATTCAATTATTTCTATCTGAGGGCAAAAACGTTTTGATACACTATCGTATATGGTATTTGAGAGTGATTCTTTGACAAAAATAGTTCTCATGATGGAACGTTTTGTTTAAGCAAAAATTTTATTTAATAAACTGGCCATTAAAAACTTATGAAGAGTCCAAAAGTCCGTGACCCATTTTTAATAAACTGCACATAAAAACAGCCTAATAAAACAGGGTGAACCAAAGACCCATGACTCTTTTTTTAATGAACTGCTCATAAAAAAATATCCGTAGGCAACAATAAGTCATTGAACTTTTTAATAAACAGCCAAATACAACAGGTTCAACCAAAAGTCCTGACGCATTTTGAAATTCAATAAAACAATAAATTGGTCTCATATGACTGTGAGGTTTGGTTCTTATGATGGAAAGTTTTGTTTAAGGCTGTTCTTAACTGCTCTGCTCAACAAGCGCAAAATGTTTTGACACATCTACAAATTCATTTTTGTTACGGAATTATATAAAATTGGAAAACTTGGCCATGGAAGCGATTTGGAATTGAACTGTTTTTTCCATTTTTTGATCCATCCATTACCTATTGAGTTATAAGCGTTTTTGATCACGTGACAAACACGTTTTTCGTCCTCTCTCTAGTACTTATTCTCCGTTTGTGCAGAAACTCGGTTCAAAAAGTCCATTTTGACACTATTTTCTGAATTCTATTGCTATATTCTATTGCGTTTGCAAAAAAAAAAAAAAAAAAAAAAAAAAAAAAAAAAAAAAAAAAAAAAAAAAAAAAACAGCTTGTTGACATAGTTTCTAAACAACAACACCAGCTAGTTTCATGCATTTTCGAACAAGAATGAATTAAAACTTATGTCAGAAAGTTGCCCTTTTGGATTTGAGAACACCCTTAAGCAAAAAGTTAGTTTAATAAACTGACCATAAAAAACTGCCTAATAAAACAGTGCGAACCAAAATCTTTGATTAATTTTTCTAAACTGCACATACAAAAACTGCTTAATAAAACAGATTGAAGGAAAGGTCCTTGACACATTTTTAATAAGCTCCCCCCCCCCCCACACACATACACAAAAATCCCTTAAATAAACAGTGTGAACCAAAAGTTTTTAATGAATTTTGAAATTAAGTAAAAAATAAAATAAACACACGGCACAAGGGACTGAAGTCTGGGCGAAATTGGTTCGCATAATGAAAAGTTTTGTTAGGGGTCAGGTACCTTTGAAGCTGAGAAATCGCATGCAAATGAGACACTGATATAGATAGCTATAACTCCGCATCTGATTAACTTTTGGATATGAAATTTTAAATACACATTAAAAGAGTCATAGGCTAATAGTTAATGCTCTGAAAAAAAGTCTAGAAGTATGTAAAGTTTTCAACTTTATTTCAAATTTAATGTTTTTTAATAAACAAATTCGCCTTATATATCTTGCGCGCATGATTTCTCATATACGAATTGTCCGAGTAAGCCTAAAATTTTTTATTGAGTAGAGATATAACATGTGTTTAAAATGACCTACACTGGAAAAAAATATAGCGATTAGTTTTTGAGAATATAAATGTAAAATCGAAAATCTCAAAATTTTGAAATTATTTTTGTATAAAAATAGTCATAATTTCTAAATTTGTTACTTGATGAACATAATAGTAGGTCATTTTGTGCATCTATAAGCTTGTTACTTTAATTAAAAATTTCAGGTAATTCTATCCAGTCATTTCTTAAAAATCATGCGCGCAGTGACCAAAATCAACGTTTTTGGGAAAATTGACGTTAAAGATCCAACTGCCCCTTGATAACATAAAGAGAGTTCAAACTGTTTTCGTCATAACTTCCTTTCTAAAGCGAATTTTTGCATGGGGTTTCTTTTTAAACATTCCTTAACAATAAAATTTTAATATAAGCTATTAAATAAAAAAAATATTTTTGGGCTCTTTCAAAGGTACCTGACCCCTTAAGCAAAAATCAAGTTTGCAAGTAAAACAGGGTGAAGAAAAAGTATTAGACGCATTTTTAATAGCCACCCTATAGAAAAGCACTTATTAAAACAGGGTGAACAGAAAGTCCTTGACGATTTTTTAAAATCCAATTTTTGAAATCGTAATAACTTAGTCATTTTAACGTTTTCTTTCATTTTCTATATTTGTGTATAAATATACTTTTTAATTGAAAATAAATATTTTGGAAATATTTTTATTCGGTGAATTTAAAATCTGTCATTAATAAATGAAAAATGGCTATTTAAAAGTATGAATTAGATTTCAATTTAAACAATGAAACTTGAAAAACTTGACTAAAAACTAAAAACTTGAAAAAAAAAAACATAAAAATATTTTCAGAAAAAAAAAATTGCATACTAGTTATCACAATTTACGCAAGCAATCACCTGAAAAAGTTGATTAATATATAATGTAGCTTTTGATGCTGTAAAACATATGTAACGAAATCATCTTGACCAAGCTGATACACGGTACAATGTGAAGGACAAAATATGCTCAATAAGGTTAGCGGCAGAGTATGTAACTTATTTTTAGAACAGAGAGAAAATATCTATTGTTACAACTGTTAAATTAACTCATGTAATAAAATACTTCATTCAGTAAAATTATTTTTCAAGTAAAACATTCGAAAATCTGAAAATGGTGAACTTATTTAATATTTTCATGCATGGCTATTGCATAAAATTTTATTCCTTACGTGTTGAAAAAAAAGTGTTTCCATAAATTTTAATCCTTCCTCAAATTCAAACTCCATTCCAAATTTATACCTTCTGAACAAATATTTGTGGATGGATTTGCAAATTAATTTGGTATACTTATAATTCGTTACTATTATATTCACGTGTTTCATTTATTTTATGAGACATAAATGTTTAATGAGATTTCATAAAATACATCGTTGTAATTTAAGTTACACCGTAAAAATATCGCTGTAAAATTACGGGCAGAGGCCGACAGCAGAGAAACCAGTCATACCCCTTAAAAAAACAGCAAAAAAAAAAAAAAAATCCATGCCTATTATTTTGTGCAGCCCGTAACTACGGGGCAAAGATATAATACACTTCAAAACACAATAACACTTTACTTACTGTTCCATAACACGTTAGATAATCATCACAGAATCGCTTTTTTGGCGGGTTAAAAAATATGTTGCGGTCGCGGTTCAGTAACATTTTTCGAAACACGACTAAAATGAAGGGTTGCACCCTAGCGGAGTAAAACGTATCGGGTCGTACTGTATTTTTTTAGTGGATCAGACTTTTTTTCATTAAATAAAGCTGTTGCCCGTGAAAACTGAAGTGCAAACGCTTATAAATTTGCAGTTTTTTTCTGAGAGTGCACCTTTTGGTCTAATGTACGAATTCTAAACAAAATAACTGAAGGAAATATCATGTATTTTCCGCTCAAGTCTAATCATATACTTTGAGTAGTAAGACAGGTATTTAAGAAATATACATATGAATTCGGTTTACGGCGGCAGATACCGCCATTAGAAAGATCTACTAGAGTCTATTCCAACTATTCCAGTCAAGGAATCATTCCTCCTTCAGACCTCTATCCGTCATCGCCTTTTCAGTATCATCCATCCAGTTCTTTCATGGTCTTCTTCGTTTCCTTTTCTTATTTTGTTTTTATAATTAAATGCAATTTTGAGTAGACTTTCGTCACTCATTCTTTTAAAATGACCATACCAGATTAATTTCATTTTTATTTTCATCAGCTAATATGGTTTCCTTTATTTACATCATTTCCTTGATTCTTTCATTTCTTATTCTTTCTATTCTTGATATACTGCGTGATTGTCTTAGGCTATCCATTTCTACTGCCGCTAATTTCTTTCTTTCTGTCTCTATAATTCTCCATAATTTTGCTCTATACAACAATATGCTCTTTACAATAGAATTGTATATGTTTGTAATAAATTTGTAATTAATAAATATGCTTATCATATTTTTGTTTATTTGAATATTTTATTTGTTCATTTATTTATTTATAACAAATTATTAATTGGTCAGAAATGCTTCAATATACCATAAAATTTAATATATTATTAGGTAAAATAATTTTTTTAGCTAATGTGTGAATAAATTTAAACAGTTAGTTCAATAAGATAAATGCATATATAACTAATATATTCATAGGTAATATTATTTCTAAAAACATACTTTTAAATGTTGATCACTTCTTAGACTGTAGAACAAATGAAACCCCTTAATTTTAATGATTTTATAATATGATTTTATTGATTAATATGATTATTAATGATTTTAATAATTTTATGAAACCCCTTAATTTTAATTCCCAAACGCCACATTGGCACCAGCATTTTCGTAAAATATTTTCCATTTAATATGAAATTGAAATATAGCCCTTTTCTTATTTCCAATTTAAATTAGTTGGTAAATTCCGGTGGCATTCATTTATTCAACACTTTAGCATTGAACATGCTTTGCCCTGAAAGGGTTAAAGAAATCTTAAATGTGCTAAATTTATGTTAAATTGTTTGCAAATCAACAATGTTCACTTCATTTTTCCTTGCAGCTAGATCCATAGCGTTTTTTTTTTTCATTATTTATTTTCTAAAAAGTGTGTTAATAGAATTGTTTAAATAATAGCAATTGTTTAAATATTTTTGTAAAAAAATTACATTTCTAAAGCAAAAATATGTCAATGTCATTTCTTTTTTAAATTTTACTTAAATATTTCGAGATTTATCATAAAAAATTCTATGACACATAATTTGAATTGTCTGCATTTTTTTTTTTCAATTTACATAACAATGTATCAAATCTCCCTTGCTAGTGTATCAATCCTCCTCAGTAATGGGGAGATTTGATACAACTGGGATATATTTTTTGAATGATTATTTTTTAAATTCACAATATTTTTAGTAAATGGATAAAAGGTCACTTTATAAGAAAACAGGAAAAATTTGTTTAAAAATAAGTTTCTAAGGGTAGTAAAAAAATTAGGAAAAAAAGTGTATCATACCTCCCCTACCTCCCCTATATTCTTAATTTACATGCGTTAGTTTATGCTGAACCCCAATTTAGTCTGATTTTTGTAACATAAAATTGTGGATTGAAAAAATAAGTGTACATTTGTTGCTGAAATCTAGTGAATATGATAAGAAAAGCCATTACTTATGCTAAAGAATTTGAATATACGTTCAACTTTAGTTTCAGTATAAAATATTGTATTATAAGTAACAAAATATGAAACATTAAACATATGTCTGCGGTAGAATTTGTAAAATCGTGCGCGTAAAGTGCATATTTCAATATTCATATTTTTTAAAAGCCACTTTTGTCTTTATGATTTAATTAATTAATATTACTAAATATATGTGTATTTGAATATTTTATCAAACCATAAGAATGTGTGAAAGTAAAGAAAAAAAAAACATGTATTTCATTCATTGGTTAAGTAACTAGAGTTTTTAGTACTGCTTTAAATACGGTCATTTTTTGGCTACTTAACGTGATCTGCCCCCTTAATGTTTAAATTGTTAAAGTAATTCAATTAAAAAGTTTTATAGGATGAAAAATAATGCATAGAACTTTAACCATATTTGCATGCATATACAGAACTATAATGCGGTCTGTAGTATTCATACATTAAAAAAAATATATATATATATAATATTTTTAGTTATTTTTTTCAAGATTTTTTTTTTCAAAATTTCAGTATCGCAATAACAATTTTTTTTTTTTATTATGAAAAGAAAACTATATTGTTACATAATGTTGCACCCCCACCCCCCAAAAAAAATTCCAAATATTTTACAATTGTAAAAAAGTATTTACATGTAAATAGTAAAAGAAAATTAAAGCCTGAAATTAAAATATTACGTGTGTGTGGAATGTATTAAATGCTAGAAAATTACATCTGGAAAACATAAATGATGATAATTCCAAACACATTCCCATTGAAAATTACCTTTACACGCTTTTTTTTTTTTTTTAATAAAGAAAACATAAAAAAAAAGTATTATATGCGAAAAGCATTCAATAGCTGTAAACTATTGAATGGTTTAATAACGAACTTATGGAATTAACAGTTGGTATTATTTAAACAATACCTTTATAACGTCATGTTTAAAACGACTTTCTTCTAGCGTGTAAAAGAAAACTTTATTATAAAAGTCCGGGATGAGCGACATTTTTTATTTTACCATTTTATACAAACTGATTTTTAAATATGTGATAGATCTTGCTTAACCAATCATGAAAAAGGCCATCAGCTGTTGCGAAAGCGTAGATGCGGCCTTGAAAGCCTAAAAATCTATCAGTTAAGGGGAAATCAATAGCAACCCGATTAATGAAATCTTGAGTATCGTAATAATATCATATCTTTCGTAATATGTAATCTTTTAAAACAGAGTAAATTAGTGTGTTATTAGAGCCTGTGGGGACTGGACGGTGGTTTGCCAGCGTAGCTAGTCCTAAAGAAATAATAATAATTAATGAAATTATCATGCATTTTTCCATGAAAATATTTCATGAAATCTCATCATATGCAGTGAGTAATAAGATTAGGAGTATGTTTATCACATTTTTATTTATGTCAACATATTATTTGTTAGTTTATTTATATTACAAATCATTAATTTCCTGTAAGTCTGTAAATTAATCATAAAATTAAAGATATCATTTAGAAGAAGTACCTTTCAACTAATGTATGAATATAGGAATATAGTTAACTTACCAAGTTTTTTGATACACAGTTAAAGAAATTGAACAGATAAATGGATTAAAAGCCCATGCATCGTATTGAAGATTTAATTAAAAGATAATAAAATAAATTCTGTAAAAATGAAGATAATGTATATTTAGAGGTTTTTCAAATCAAATAGAATCGGTGAATTAATATTTCAATAAGTGTACTCATCTGAATTAATTTAATTGAATTGGTAAGATAATTTCGAAGAAATATTTAATTAGAGATTATTGACTAGAAAAATGAGACAAAAAAAGATATCCGTATCAAACGAAACAATGCATTTAAATTATTCTATTAATTTTAACGTTTTGTTAGATAAAAATAAAAAAAGAATAAGATTTCTTTACGTTCAATTTGTATTTAATATAAGAGCTAATACTGTAGAAAATTGATTTAGAAGTGGTTTTAAAAGAATTTTCGTTCTGGAAATAAATATCTTCAGATAATATAAAATAATAAATGACCTGCGATGCAATTTAATACTATAAATTAATAAATTTAATAGTATAAATTAATTCTCTTTGATTAAAATTATTATCTTAAAATCAAAATATAAGATAAAAATGAACAATTTTTCGTTAGGAACTAATGCATAATTGAATGATACACAAAACAAATTTAATTGGTTGCAGCATAGAGACGTTTTACAATTAGACGACTTGAGATATTTAACCATAAACCTTAATTCAGAATGCTAAAAATTAAAACTGCCTTTACTTTCGTCTACAGATATTTCGGACTTTTTAAACATTTTTAATACACAATAAAAATGAATTCCTTGTTTCAGATTTTCAAGCTTTAAAATGTTTAAAAAAAGATTTTGATCTCCAGCAAGTTTCAGAAATTTTTCTATTGCACTTTTGAAAATAACTGTTTTTGAAAACATAAAAATAAAAGTATCATATGCAAGTTTTTCGGAAATTAAAATATCCAGTAGCAGATATCCTAACTCAAACGCCAGCAAAATTTGCAATAATGTTATTAAAATTAAAATTATATTACAGCCAGGATTTCTCTAAATTGGCTTGTTAGCAAAAAGTTTAGTTTAATTTTGGCAGTTTATTTTTAGCATATGGACGTGTATATACGTTCGTGCTTACTTGGGTATATGTGTAAGTATATATGTCAACATACAGGTAAATAGAGGAATAGTTTTATAATTGTATCCAGAGCCAATTGTTATATTTTATCCAGTGTTGATTGTCAAATAATTAATGTTACTCTTCCAATTATCATATAGCTGTAACCACATTATAACGGTTCCAGCATCGTCACAATGCCAGCATTATTGATGTTTTCGTTTATATTTTTAAATATATATATAAAATATTTTTTTTCAAATAAATTATTTTTAAAGACGTACTGACCATATTATTGTGTCAGGAAAGGTATCGTATAAAATTATACAATTTATGATGTTGTAATAGATGTCAAGCAAATTATGATAATGTTTTTTCGAAAGTTTTTTCCAATAAAGAATAATTGACTCAGTAAACTTGCATAATCATACAAATGAGTTAATTTAAGAGATGATCTTATGCATTATTTCTGAATTCATGATTTCTTTTTCTATGCAGGCGAAAACAGAACGATTATTCATTCAAAAGTTTTGGAACAGGGTTTTGAACATTGTACATTTAAATTTCGTTCAAAAAGTTGATTAAAAATTGCAGTTAATTGAAAAATGTATCGTCATATAGTACGAACGATTGTAATACAAAATCTGTACACGTGAACGATACAAATGTATTTTGTTATCGGGGTTTTTGCAATTCGTAACGTGAGAATGAATGCTCTGGGGCAATTTACGAGAAATAAAATATAATACAATCATCAGTCTTGAGCAATTTATGAGGCATAAAATATAATGTAAACATCAAACGGATTACGAATATCCCTAAAATTTATTGAAATTTGTGAACTAGACAACAGACTTGGGATGGGTTTATGTAAATTTTACTATATAATAAATAATTAAGTTAATTGAAAACGTAGAACAAACAAAATGTCTCCTGATCACACAAATTTTTATGGCTCCAATAATTTAAAAATATATTAAGTAATAACACTGATTATATTGCAATATCTACACATATAATAGCCAATAAATATCCAGTATATAACGTTTTTACACTTTCGTCTATTTTTATGTGTATATCGTTTATACCATTAATAAAATAAAGGTGCATGCAAGGGTACTCATTCTTACATTAACCAAGTTTATGAAGGTAAAATTTATAGCCTATGTGAAACATGTGTTAATCAGAGAAATACACGCAAAAAAAATCATATTAATTATTAATAACAGCCTTATATGTAATCGTGTATATTCTAGGCTATGTAATATATTTCTGGTTATGTAATACGTAATCTCAATATGTTTTTTTTTCCTCTGTATTATATTTACTTCCTGGTACAATGTTTTATGTATAAATCCTAAAATTATTGTTTGCTTATATCGATAGTAAAATTTTTCTTTATAAATATTGTAACTGCTTTCGTAAATACTTACACGGTTTTTTATTTTTTTTATTTTTTTACTTTGTAGAACTTTTATTTACATTTTTTTCCATTAAAAAATGTTAGTTAAAAGATAACAGTAGTTCAATAATTCTTATTTTTAATTTTTATTTATTTGTAATCTCTTTTTCCCCTATTATTTATACCGTCTATTCCGGCGTATAACGTGCACCTATAATTCTAGATTACATTTTTTCTATTTCTAGGTACATTCGCCGTATTAGGAAAACTCCTTCTTTTCAAAGATATTTTCGTGAGATATGTAACAAAAAATCGAACAAAGTGCAATCAAAAGCAGAATAAGTTACACTTTTTAATGTAATCATATTGTCATCATTATTGAAATCACATAGATTATAATTTTTTGTACCTAAATTAACTTAGAAATGTGTATTCTAGTGCTTATGGGTTTTTTTTTTTCATTAATTTTTAACTTCCATTTTTATAACCAACGATCAATTTTATCTATTTTCAGCTATCGAAGATTTTTACACAAATTATTTCATATTCATATTACAGCTTTTAACCACTTAACTGTTTTGCCCGAACAGAATTCGGGCAAGAAAAGTTAGCTTGCTTCGGTACTAAAAGCTTTTCCACACCACTAATTTTTACTTGAAATCTTCGGTTCTTTAAATGGCAGAATTTATCGATTATTTAAGGCAAATATTTTTGTACTTAAAAAGTGGTGTTGGCTTCCTGTTTTTAGTTTATGGTGTCAAAAAAATGTGACAGTTAAATGGTTAAAAAACCCGGGCAAAAAATAAATAAATAAATGCGCTAAACCTGATACATTGGTCAGTGATTTAAATAAGTTATTTCTTCCAACTTATTTTCCTCATAAAATAATAATAACAATAATAATATCAATAATAATGACGATAATAATAAATTTTGTAAAAAACAATTGTTTTTCTAAGTTTATTGCATATTTTAACTAATCAAATTTTATAACACCTAGTTTTCATCTTTTTCAGAATTTTAATTTGCATAAATGTCGTCTAGAAAATTAATTTATCAAAACTTTCTAAAGTAATTTATGAATTTCGATGAATAGTTAAGGTTGTTGTTGTGTTTATGACGGCCAATTATCAGCACGTGCGATATGGGCCCTAAAGGGGGGAGAGTGCCCTCCGTGGGAGTCTTTCTAACGGAAGCTAACCCGTATTTACGCTTGGAAAACCAAGGTTCGAAGAAAACCACGAAAACTCCGAACGATTATATAGAAGGATCGAACCCAGCACCTCCCGTCTACCAGCTTCGAGAGAAGAACCTGTAGGCCACTGGTGGGGCGAAGAGTTAAGGCAAAGCTATGCTATATTATAACATTGATCATGGCTATAATTTTTTAATCAGTTTATAAAATATTTTTTCAAGCAGAGTTCCCGAGGTCGGGGACACAGAATAAAGTGACATTTTGTGCATTGATAAACTGTTGTTAGTACATAAATATATGACAAGGAAAGGACAATATGCAGGGAAGGGGATCTTTAAAAACAAGCCCCAAATTTACCCAATTTTGCCGCTTTAGTACAGCGGATAAATTACACACATTTCTGAGCAGCCGGATGGTACAGTTGGCCGATCGCCATACTGCTAATTTGTTTTCTCGGAACTTTGTAGGTTAGATAAACCGACAAGACCTTTTTTTTCGCTATGAATTGAATCTTCAGAAATTCATTCTTCGATATTCATAAATTTAGAAACTTCTTCACTAAAAAAGTTTTTTTCATTTTAATTACGACACTACACTAAAGAACTAGTCTAATCTCCGCAAAGCTTTAAAAAACAAAATGCCGTTTTCTCTCATTCTGCAGCAAATGTCTGTTAAAACTTTAACGCAAGCAATTGCAAACATTGTAAAATTATCCTGTTTATTTTCAATAGCATACATGTTTTACTAAAAATCACCTGTAAATCCACGTAATTAATAAATATTAATACCCATGAAAATATTTTTTGTAGTCGAAAGCAGTTATTCTAATTTTAAAGATAAGTTCCAGAGATAAAAATATATTTTTTAATAATTAAAGATAAAAAATATCGAAAAATTATAAAATTTTGAATTGTTCCCAGCAAAGAAAGAAACAGTGGGCCATCAGCTGGAAAAAAGATGGCAGCCAGCAGTGCTATCACCGGTAAAGTGCAAGGGTGCCATTACTTAAACCTTTCGAAAAGTGTCCAAGCCGAATGAAGCTGGCCCATCAGTGATGGCCAACAGCTGGCCAGCATTGGTAAGCCATCACATTACTTCAAAACGGCAGTTTTCCTGCAGTGCTAGCACCTATCGCACAACTATTCCTTTGCTCGCCCTGCACTTTCCCTTACAAAAATTTCTTATAGAATTCTATAAAAAAACAAAGTATTTTATAATTATGGCTCTTTTTTCTATAAGCTAGTTTCACCAAGAGTTACAGAAACATCTGTAGACGTGGTAGAACTGTCAGCAACTATCTTGCTGCTGGTCAGCAATTTCCTCTTTGGTGGGTTAGGTATTAGTAAAGATGAAATTAAAATACCATATTTTAATTTTATTTAGAAGATTTTAATTGATTTCTCCGAGAACAATAGGTTTATTCGTATAAAGAAACTAAAAATAAAAATCAATAAAATAAAAGTTTTGACTTCTCAGGAATTCAAATTATGTATTTTTTAAAAATTTTCATCAGATCCTTAAAATTACCATGAAATTGCAATTGCTCTGTAAATAAATAATTATATGTGCGTGCGCGCCGAAGCAGGCTTTCATTTATATTTTGCTTAAATTTAAATAATTATAAATATATTTTTTAATTGTAGTTCGAAAATAATTAATCATTATTTTGTCTGCGGGAAAGGAAAAAGAGAAAAAGTGTTGTCGTGATATCGAAGCCACAAAGTTCCGAGAGAGAAAAGTTAGCAGTATGGCGCTCTGCCATCTGTACCATTCGGCCGCTCAGAACTATGTGTAACTTATCCGATTATGTCGTAAATCGTCAAAATGTGGGACATTTGCGGTTGTTTTTTAAGACACTCTGCATATTAAAGTTTGTCCTTGTAATATGTTTACCTACTGACAGTACTCTATTAATGTACAAAGTGTAGCCGCATTTCTTCCCCCGTCTCGGATCCTTTCCTTGTTAGTAGTTTTTCAAAAATAAAAAAGTATGCAAGAACTGCGAACGGCAGAAAGCGTGGAGGAAGGTTCTTTTTTTACTGTCTACTATATATATTTGCTAGCTTTCAAGTTTTTTCTAATTTCTAGAGGCCTGAATATATATATGAATTTTTTCATTGCATTTTGCATCCGGTACTTTAATTTATTAAAAAAAATTGTCTTTATAAAATGATTTTGATTGGTTGAGAATACAGAATATATATAGCAACTTATGCGCATTATATCATGTAATTATTTAATTATATTTTAAACTATAATATTATTGTTTCCTGTACCAGCGCAACGTATCACATTCCTTTGTAAATTTTTAGTGCATCTATCGTAACATCTAATTTCAAGTTCTTTTATTTACTTAGAATTATACATGCCCTCTTCATTAAAATTTTGGTTAACATCATTATATAAACTTGTAAGATAAATTTAGATTCAAAAGTAATATATATATATATATCTGTGTGTGTGTGTGTTTGGTCATATGTGTAAGTTTTTCAAATGCTCAAATATTTTCCTAAAATGAAAACTTGCGCTTCACAAAAGGATGAACATTATTAAACAACATCCTTAATAAGGTATATATATATCAATATTCCCTAGTTGTTTTCTCTGTCTGGTTCTCCAACGCGAAAATCAATAAATGCTATAGAAACTTGTTAATACTTTTAAATTAAAAACGGATGAAACAGAAGAATTTTGCGGAAGTTGAAAGTAGTTTTCTAGTCTTTAATGAGGATTTTAAACGGTTTCCCTCCGGAAAAATGTTTTCAAAATTAACTTTTCTATATTAGTAACCAGTGTAAAACGGAAGACTATCATAGCTGTTTAAAAACAACTGCTTACTTACATAAAGTTTAGTTGGCGGTTTCACAACTTTAAGTAAAATATGAATTATGGAAAATGGCAGATGCACTTGAAGATGTATTTTAGATTTCCGAACGTCTAATTGTTAACTGGAAATGCCTAACATCTTTAAAGATACATTTTATTTTTATTATAAATTCCTTCATTTGAACAGGAACGAAGAGAAAAGTCTTAATTATTCAAAGTTCGAATAATAGAATTCTAAAATTAAAAATCATTTTCATTCATCCCTATAAACTAAAACCTTATCTAATAGCAGAAAATTGTCAAATATATATAACCCAAATATTTTAAAATACATTTAAACTACATTCCATTTTAAAATTAAATTAATTTAACCTTTAACTGATGTCACGCGGTCTCCCAGACCCGGCGAATCCAGGCTGTAAACACTTTTACAGCTTTTTACTTTTCTGTACTGAAGTTAAATAATATGAATAAAATACCTTTTTCATGAAATTTAATTCACATGCTCCTAAGAGAAGTACAACGATATTGTTAGGACAAAATTTAAGTAAATTCAACCATTTGAGTTATTTTTTTTTATTCATTTTATTCGAGGAGTCTGAGAGACCGGATCACATCAGTTTTGTGACAAATTTTAGTCACATCAGTTAAAGGTTAAGCATCCTAATCTTTAAAATACACTGATAAAAATCTTCACCAAAATCTCAAGTTTTTCGACCATTTTTCAATATAACTGTTACTTGACTATACACTGTTAAAAACTTGCAGCATTCTGGCAGGTCATTTGACCGTTTTTTGCGAAAACGATTACACAACCGTACTTTAAACACTATTCTGGCCATATTATTGGCCATTTTATGGTCAGAATATAGTTAAATTATGGTTATGAAACCGTTTTTTCTAAAAACAGTCGAATGACCTGCCAGAATGCTGCAAAACTTTTAACAGTGTACTATAAAGCGTATCTGTCCATATTATGCGCCGTATTATGGTCATATTATAGTTAAATTATGGTTGTATAACAATTTTCAATAAAAAACGGTAAAAAAACTGGACAGTTTTTGCAATTTTTTATAGTGTAGGGAAATTTGAAATATGTAATCAACTTTAAGTTTTAATGCAAATTTCATTTTCGAAAACAAAATTCGTTAAATGATGTCTGTTGTAAATTGCTTTTCATACGTTTTTAGACAAACTTTCTGCGTCGTATACTAAACCTTTCAGTTCTTGCCAGGGCGCAAAAGCTGGCCGTGGATCCCCCAACAAACCAAACCAATTATGTCTTTGTCTGCGATTAACGTTGTATAGAATAACAGAGTAATATTATTAAAACATAAATGAAAAATTTAAATATAAATTGCAAAAATTACTCATTTTTTATCAGGACATTTAAGGACGTTGCTAAACTCATATCCTATCATCTCTGTAAAAGATATCTCGTGAATTATTTGATCTGTAATAAATTTAATAATACAGGTCTGAAAAAAATATTTTCAGCTGCATGTGATATTTTTGTTTAATTATGTATTTTTTTAGGTTGTTGAATAAAAATGACCTCCATTTTCTTCGATCACCTACAGTATTGTTGCAAAACATGAGGTATTTACATTAGAAAAGAACAGCTGCGATGAAAAAAAATATATTTTATTACAAATAACTATGTTAAACTTTACAGTACTAGTTTCAAATTCCTTGATTACACTTTACATTTCAGTAAAGGTGTGAATCGTGGTAGAAGCTTTTGTCTGTGTGTAACTGTTTTCGTCCGTTCCTCAAATTCCACCCATTTTCAATTTGTATTTCTTGACTCTTAGAAATATGAAATTAATATACTGAATCATTAATAGATATATTTTTTACTCAAGAATACGATACCACATTCCAGGCTAAAAGAGAAATTTTAGGCTTGATTAAACTAAAAAATGAGTTTTGGAGGAAAACCTGAAGTGATGATAATTTTAAAATGTTTTTCCCGGTTTCAATGAGTAAAAACATATGAGAAACAGTTAATTAATCTAATGCAGTTTTTTGGTTGCAGACCTGTGTAATCTTTTAGTAGAGTAGAACCTCGATCCATCGTTTTTAAAAGGGTGCATGCATAAAAACGATGAATGCGGGAAAACGACGAATGCGGGTTAACGTCAAAACACGAAAAAAAAAATGTTTATGCATTACTAATACATGCAATGTGTGCAGTATACTAATAAATACTAATTTGTTACTTTAAAAACTGTAAAATAAATAAATCAAAGTAGTGGAAAATTGCTATTTATTTTTAAAAAAATCAATAATTTTACATTGAGTTTTCGTTTATTTTTTAAATTAAACAACACATTTTAAAGATGTACAACATTTTTCTGGTCATTTTCTTTAATTTCATGTGCATCTATAAAAGTTCATACAGTTTCAAATGCCGTAATTGCATTAGACAGACTTGGCACTGGCGTAGAGTCAGCTTCACCGGCATGAAAATTATCATCTGCTTCTTCGCCATGATTTCATTTTTTGCATCATTACACATTTCTTCTATGCTTAGGACACCACTTGTTGCAACATCTTGATCAATGGAAATATAATCGCTAAATTTCACACAAGATACATCCTCTGCTACACGCAACCACTCATCTGCATTTATCGTCACGATCATCATTATTTTCTTTTCCTTCTGTTGAGCATTCGTCATCAATTTTTCGTACAAAACCACATTTCACGAAACAATTCTGGATGGATCAAGAGGTTAGTTCATGCCATGCTGAAAGTACAAAATGGTTACCATGCAGAAGGACTATTTTTGGAGTGGGTTCTTTTGCTTGTTCCATGAACAATTGGCAATAAATAGAATGATTTTCTCTTTTTGGGCGATGATTGATATATCAAAATCATGAAGAAAATTTGTAAAAATATTATTTTTCATCTATGCTTTGGCATTCGAATGGTAGACTACTGGTAGTTTCTTTACACTCTTGAAGCATCGAAGCCTAGCAGATTTACCAATAAAGAGGTGTACTCGTTTGTTAGAACCGCCCTTATTTGTGCACAGTAGCACTGTAAGTGTTTCTTTCAATGTTTATCTCCATGACAAGACTCTCCTTTTAACGCAAGCATTCTCTCTGGCAAGTATATATAAAACAGGCCTGTTTCGTCTGCATTATAGATGTCACAATCCTTATAGCCTTTTATTAATTTCGGAAGTTTTTCGAACCACATTTCTATGAATTAAAATAATAAAACTTTGTAAAAAATCACCATAAAATAAAACAATACACAGGACGCGTTTCGAGCTAAAAACATAACAGCTCGTCATCAGCTACAACAAACACGTGTCCGCAAGCGAACAAGGTCAAAAATGAACTGAAGGTAAAGAGTGTTACAAAGAATCCGACAGATGGCGCTAGCTGAAAGAGGCACATGTAGAAGAGAAAGGTGTTGCCAAAAAGATAGAAGAGAAATTGATAGGTAAAAAATGGAAATAAAAGAATTAAAATAAAATAAAAGAAGCTTCTTTTATTTTATTTTAATTCTTTTATTAATTTACCTTCAGTTCATTTTTGACCTTGTTCGCTTGCTGACACGTGTTTGTTGTAGCTGATGACGAGCTGTTATGTTTTTATCTCGAAACGCGTCCTGTGTATTGTTTTATTTTATGGTGATTTTTTACAAAGTTTTATTATTTTAATTACTTCAAATCGCCAGTTTTCGGTGCTGTTTCGACACATTTCTATGGTATCAGCATTTACTACTGTGGCACTTTCACCACATAATTTCTTGGATACCAATCCATGGCGAATTTTAAAAATTGAAATCCACACATTTGATGCAGAAAAAGTATCCATGCCATATGATGGAGCTATTTCAAGTGTTTCCTTTCGAACAATCCATCCACAGGAATATTTGACACACAAGACTGCTCATACTAAGTGAAGTCTTTCCAAAACACTGTAAGTAGACATTTTGTTACATTTTCTCTTTTTTACACAAGTTCCATACTTATCAGTCTGCTCTCTAATTTCTTTCTTTTTCGGAATTATCGATTTTAGGGTTGAAGGTGATATACCTAAGCGTTTAGCGATGTTAATTTTTTTCTCAAAAGGATTCTTTTCCACGTTGTCTGGGATGAGAAGCCTTTCTTGTAAAGTTCGGACTTGTTTTGCCATTCTTAAAATTCCCAGAAAGCATTAAATTTAAATCATCACTCTTGAAATGAAACACGTGCACTGCACACAACAGATTAGCCAAGAATGTGAAAGAATGTGGCAGCTGGAGCTGGCCAAAGTGGATGCATCCATCCTCCCTTTTACATAGAATGGAATAACCCATTCTCCAAACAGAGCAACTTTTCCACATTCTTTTATTTACACGTACATACATGTTTAATATCAGCGCTCATCCCTGCATTTCCCCCCTAAAACAACTCAAATGAGTTATTTTAGGATAAAAGAAGTAATTCCAGTCTGTATGTCATATGGATCCGCTTGATCTTCAATTTCATTTTGGTGAGGAGAAAAATTGTACAACGATGAATGCGGGAAAACGACTGTTTGAAGAACGATGTATGCGGGTTTAGTTAACATTATTTAAATATAATTTGTGCAGGGACCATAGAAATAAAACGATCAATGCGAGAAAACGATGGATGCGGGAACAATAGATCAAGGTTTCACTGTACTAAATTTGAAAGTATTATCTTTCGTTAAGTAATCAGATAATGTAGTATTTTGCAGCTAAAGATTTCTCTGAATTTTAGAAATTCTGGGCATAATGTTGTTCTTACAGTTTTCTTCATGGCAAGTTTTTGATTCATATGTAAATCCAACGTAGTTAAATCCGTTTATTATAGCTTTAATTTTCAAGTCATGCCACACATTATATAAATGTCAGTAATGGACAGCAACAGTGTAATTAGTATAACACTTTCACCCCCAAGTTTTACCTAGAAAACTATCTGTTCTAATAACATCTAGCAACATCGATGCTCATTTATTATTTAATTCGTAATTTTTAAATTTGTTTTTGAAGATACTGTGTTTTTTAGTTTGAATAAAGAAAGTAATAAACATAAGTTCGACTGAAAGAGCAATTTTAATGTTAGTTTCAAGGCAAAGAGTTTAAGACTTTACAACTAATTGCAATTAATCGAGATCCTTGTATAAAATTATAAAACAAATATTTAGAAACTGAATGTATTGTTGCAAAGGTTAAAATTATTAATAATTAAAGTAAAAGAAGAATGAAGTTAACTTTTGCTAAAAAGGAAAAAAGTACGACTAAGCAGCATGAAAAAAATATTTAATTATAAGAAGCATAAAATTACTAATTTCTTTTAACCTATAATATAGAATATATATTTTTCTTAGTTCACTCAAAAACAAATTTAACTTAACATCATTTGCACCTAAGTTGTAATTTAATAGCTGCTTTAAAAGAAATCCCCCTTATGCTTTAAAAATGTTACAATTAATGGGAGAAATATGACGCGGATCAGCGTTTAATGGATTTCCCAAGAGCAGTAAACATGTTGAAGGTCTTAATAAAAAACACAATCCATAAATGTAATGGATATTATCTTTGTTATTACTAAAAACTATCAAATAAAAGAAAAATCGCAATACCCACGAGTCAAGGAAACCTCTTTCTTAATACATCTTTGATATATATATTATCAAACATTTAAACTGCAAGGCATTTTTTTTTTTTTTTGTATGGTTTTCATTTGTTGTGATTTATAGGAGAATAATTAAATGCCAAATTAAATTAGCAGAATATATCAAACAATTATATCAATAAATAAAAATAATTCTTTAAAATCATTTTATTTAAAATTAAAAGGATGTTATTGTAAAAGAAGAATATTCAAATGCTAATTCACAAGTTGTACCTATAAAAGGTGAATTTTTCATTCTTATCTCCTTTTGCTAACGAAATTCCTGATTATTGCAGAATTTTAAAGTAATTACTGCATTTACTCGCGTATTTTGCGCACATTTTTCATTCTGGCTAGTTTGGGTTATTTATTTTTTACATTCCAATTTCTTTTTTAAAAAACTTAGATTACAAATGTAAATATTTTTAAAAATTATCTTTAATTATTAGTTAAATAAAAATTATTATTTCGTATCCGAATTTATGGGTTGAATGGTTGAACATCTTACGGCGTCGCGATATAGAGGGAACACGCGCGATCGCGAAAATGTAGAGCGCGTTATATGATTACTTGTTTATATTCGATGATTTTTTCCCATTTTTCATATGCTTTGTATTTGTAATTTTCTGTTATACATTCTGATGACGATTCAGTAAAAGAGTTGAAACATGTAAATATAGATTTCTAATTTACTTTATAACTTCTTTTAAAAAAGTAAATATTGTGTTATAAACTTAGATTATTTATATAAAAAAATGCCTCTATTTGATGCAATTATAATATTAATAATTGGAAAAAAAAATCTGAAAAAAAAATTACATTTCCAGCAATTATTTAGTGGCATGATTAAACACAGGGGTCGTACTTGTCCTGGAATTTCAAGACCAGGAAATTCTTCGGGATTAGTATTTTATTATTTTTTTTTTGTTAAAAAATCTCTTCTTAAAAAGGCGAAATTTTGCGCGTTTAACCTAGATTTATTTTTCTATAAAAAATGATATTTGTCTTACAAAATTCTCTGACATGTACAACCCTATAAACAGGATTTGTTCAGTCCATTTTTAGTTTTCAGGAATACCCTAGGATAATAATAATAATAACAATAAAAAAAATATATTAGCGAGAACATTAGTAGACTTTAAAAATTCTATTCCTATCCTTTTTCGCAAAATTAGACAGCTTAAAATTTAATGGATCCGGTAAAATTTATTTTTTAATTCTTTTAATTTCACAGCACGAAAAGTAACATTAAAAGCCTTAATTTAGACTAATTAATTTTTGATATGAAGTACTGATATATTACTTGTCTATGAAAATTGAAAATCATAGGATATAAACGCAAAGAATGGAATGTACTCCTTTGGGTACACACAACTCAGCTCAAAAATGATTTTAAAGTTTATTATGAAATGAAAATTTGTAGAATACATGCGGTTAGAGTAAATAAACTCATGTTTCATTATTTCAGAGTTTCCGACGCGTACTTCATCAAAAAATTACAAGTTTATATATATATATATATATATATATATATATATATATATATGTTTTTCAAATCTATGTTGGATACGTTAAGGGGGACAGTTTATTTGTCAATGAATAAATTTCTTAACATTTATAATTTCACATTTTTGTTCGTAAGTTGTAATGGATATATATATATATATCTATCTATATGTATATATATATATACATAAATGACCATTAAAAAACAATACAATTTAAAGAAAATAAGTTAAAACTGGTGTGAATGACTAAGAACTAAAAATCTTCTTAAAACACCATCAAAAATTTGTAAATGCGCTAGGCCTTTCGAAAGATCTGAGTCAGGCGCAAAAAAGACGTCCTTCTATTATGAAAGCAGAGGCAAGACAGTCTTGCCTTGACAGACTTGTTGACAGACTTGTTTGGGGAGACGGAGTATGTTTGGAACTTATGAAATTTCGCAGAATTTTTATAATTTGCAAAATAAAATCGGATCAAATTAACATTATCTGATTTTAAAACGCTCTTCCACAGAAGCTAATTGGTTTCCATTAATAAAAATATTAAATTAATGAATCAAATTTACATGAAATAATTAAATTAGATATCAAAGAAATGAACAGAAATTATAAACTTAAATTTAATATAAATATCTATTAAATCTTAGTGCATAAAAATCAAGGAAAACAATTATAGTGTACTTCGAAAGGAACATTCCTTTCAAAAGACTGGTAACGTCCACAGCGAAGCAAAGATATGTAAAGAGATTATATCCAAATAAATTGCATAAGATATATTCATTTTAGAGATATGGAAACAAAAAAAAAATAAAAATAAATAATTTCCTGAAAAAACAGAAGGAATTAAAGAGTCAAAATTAAAACGTGGAGGCGGGAGGGGTTAAATTGCACTTTTAAATAAAAGGAAAAGTTCACATATATGAGATTATATTTGCAGGGTGGTTACTTTCGGTACTTTACGATATATATATATATATATATGTATGGTTATATATATATATATATATATATATATATGCATATATATATATTATATATATATATATATATATATATATATGTAATATATATATGGTTATATATTATGGTTATATATATATATGTATCAATTAAAAAAACCCTTAACGGGTTAAAAGTTTGTGACGCAGCACTTTATCTTATTGCTATAAGAATTTTAAATATGGAACTTAAAAATAATGATATCAAATTTTAAGTGACGCTATATTTATTTTATCATTTTATTTTTGTTTTATTTATAATCGCATGCGTAAGAATTAAGTTAAATTTAAAAGGATGTATAAAAATTTATTCATTGATGCGTTATCATTCACATTTTTCATAAATTCAAACTATGAGTTTTAAAAGATATGATATCAAAATTTAAGTGACGCCTTGATGTAGCCTTAAACAATTTGTTTTAAAATTCAATTTTAATTATTTTTGATTTGGCTAAATATATTTACACATCTAACCGAAACTTTTAATTTTCCAATACACTGTTAAAAATACCACTTTCACTGAACCTGTACAATGCACTGTAATGTATTTATATGAATAAATTGATTTATCTTTTGTACCACGCTATCCAAAATCAAAAGTAAAATTTATGTAAGTGATTTCTTTACATCATAATATCCATTTGCATATATTTCGCTTAGTTTGGATACAATGACGCAAAGAAATAACTTACATAAATTTTACTTTTGATTTTGGATAGCGTGGTACAAAAGATAAATCAATTTATTCATATAAATACATTACAGTGCATTGTACAGGTTCAGTGAAAGTGGTATTTTTAACAGTGTATTGGAAAATTAAAAGGTTTGGTTAGATGTGTAAATATATTTAGCCAAATCAAAAATAATTAAAATTGAATTTTAAAACAAATTGTTTAAGGCTACATCAAGGCGTCACTTAAATTTTGATATCATATCTTTTAAAACTCATAGTTTGAATTTATGAAAAATGTGAATGATAACGCATCAATGAATAAATTTTTATACATCCTTTTAAATTTAACTTAATTCTTACGCATGCGATTATAAATAAAACAAAAATAAAATGATAAAATAAATATACCGTCACTTAAAATTTGATATCATTATTTTTAAGTTCCATATTTAAAATTCTTATAGCAATAAGATGAAGTGCTGCGTCACAAACCTTTAACCCGTTAAGGGTTTTTTAAATTGATATCATTACTTTTTTAAAGTTAATAATAAAAAGATTTAAAAAAAAATTAGAGGCTAATGATAGAAACTCATAATCGGGATTTCCATTCACCTTTAATTCCCTTCCCCCTTCCCCCCTTCAAAAAAAGCATACCTGATACTTATATTGTAAAGAGTGCTGTGTTATTTGATTTTTTTAAGATCTTTTTAGTAAGATATGGAAGTAATATACAAAATGTGTGTGTGTGTGTGGGGGGGGGGGGAGTTATGGTTTGTTTCACAGATATAGAAAGCTTTGTTAAAACTTACTATGTAAAAAATTTACTTTCTTAAGAAAAATATAAAGAAATATTACTCTTTATAACTTTTTATTTAAAATACAATAAAATTGTAAGCAAAAAAATACTTTCAAATAAAATTTATTTGGAAATTACTGATTTTTTATTTTTTTAAGAAATAATTTCCCATCATGTAAGTTTTTTTTTCGATAGTTGTATTGGGGTGGTAGGATAATAGATTTACTGGATACAACTGTATAAAATGCATAAAATACATTATTATTGCTCCCATTATTGAAAAGAAAGTTTTATTGTGACCCCCCCTTCCCCCCATTTATTGTTAATGCTGAATTTAGGCAATAGATGGCGATACCATGCAGAGAAGCATTTAATTATTGATGTATTTAACTAATCCTTTAACAAGCAACGTAAAATACTTCAAAAACAGATTTTAATTATATTTTGTACCTTGAAATTTTTAATGCTATTTAATGGTTTAATAATTTAGTTAACCAACTGAATTATTTAATTTGAGGATTTATTTCACTTATTTTTTTCTGTGAATACATTTCCCATTTATTGTTAAACACCAATTCAGCCTATGTTAACGAATGAAGTAACTGAGAGAGTGATCTAAGGACGTTTTCTGACCCTTCCAATATGGCATCCAGTGCGAGAGCAGTGAAACTCAAATTAGTGATTATTAAAAATTAATTAACATGTATGCAATCCAAAGAGTTCTCGATTATTCCTGTTTTCATTTATGAGTAATACTATTAATTTCAAGAGATTTCTCAACTTTTATTTAATATTTATTGAGGAAATCCTTACTTGAAAATCTGAAAGAATAAAAATATTAACTGTCTAGATTGCTGCTGCTGCCATCTGTTGAACCAAACTTGATGAAATTGAATAAAAAAATCTTTAACAGTAAAAATGTTTAAAAAATATGATAGATTAAATGTTATTAAATGATACTGAAATACTCGAGAAAAATGTGTACACTGACTCTGAAGTACTAAAATACTTCAGTTTTACTCAGTAATAAGCACAATATTTCTCCATCATTTATTTACTTTAGAGCTAAAATTCCAGATCTTGAGCTAGGTTTTTTTTTTAGGCATTAATTTCATTAGTGTTAAGTATTCTTATATATATAAAAAATTAAGAATAATAAAATTTAATGACAAAATTAATTATTATCCCCCCCCCGCCTTCTCAAAATACCTTTTATTATTATTAATTTTATATCACATTAAATCAAAATTGACGTTTCTAAATTCATTAGATTTTGCCTATCAGAAAATTTATTAAAATAAACGTCAACAGCCTGTGTTCTTAGATTTTAAACAGATTTTATTGCATTAATTTCGTTACCTTAAAAAATATTTTTTAGAATTCTCATCATTTTTTTAAAGTAAAATTATGAATAAGAAAATGCAAAGACAAAATTAATTACTATCCATCCCCAACCCAATATCTCATTTTTCATAATATTATTCATAATTTTAGTTCACGTTAAATCGGAATTGACGTTCCAAAATTCACTAGATTTTGTCTACCAGATGGATTTTTAAATAAACGTCTTAAGCTCTTAAGCGGTAGTCTTCAAATGACTAATTAGTGAATTAACAACAAATTTCTGCCTGATAAGTGATTTTTAATTATTTAAAAATTAATTATTTCACAAAAAAATGTATATATATATATATATATATATTATTTGTTATGATTCGCAAATTATTAAAATGCAATAGAAGTTCAGCGATAATGAAAAATTCTTCTATATGTTTGGTTAGTAAAGACTTAAAATATTTTTTTATACTTCATTATCCCTTGATTAGTTTTCAGCTTTACAAATCTTACTGAAGTAAGAAATGATTTTTATAAAAGTAATGCAATACATTTAAAACACTAGTAATAATTGTAATCAAGGTTCTATATTTTATTATTTTTTGTTAATAAAATTATAGATTTAAACTTCAGCATTGAAAAGCTTACAAAATCAAATGAATGATTTTTATAAAAGTAATGCAATTAATGCAACTCATTTAAAATATTTCTTATAAATAATGCACTGAGGTGCAATATATTGCATTTACAAAATATATATATAAATATATATATATATATATATGCTTAAAAAAATGCTTACTGCTTCAAAGAGGACAGACCTCGCGACCTATGTATTGCGAGGACCGCACTTAACCGACAGAGCTACGGAAGGATCGTAAACTTTGCACTAAACGTTGATCAGAAGAAATTAAGCGCATGAATACAGTAGACGTAGCTTCGGTGAAATTCCCATAAATGGTGGAAAAATATAGTCCGATTTTTCATGCTTATTATAAAACGAATAAGAGTCTTCCTGGAAACACACATGGTCTTATTCGGTTCACCTAAAATAGATTTATATTATATATTAATTTTAATAAGATCATTTTCGGAGGAAAAAAAATGTGAATTAAAAATAAAATTTGAGTTTTCCCAGAAAAAGAAAAGTGTTATTCACCTCGTCTTAATCAGATTTATATTATATATCAATTTAAAAAAAATCGTTAGTACCGTTTTCGAGATTTTGAAATTAGGAACTTCTTACATACCGTACGAACGCTTTCGCTTTAAAAATGGCTATTTAGATCTCAAAATATACTGCACGTAGAAATGTAAAAATTTCAGTATACGATTAGACTGCAGATATAAGACTGTTCTAGAAAAATCAGAACAATAGGACCAATATCTGTTGAATTATTAAAAGGCGGCTTTTCGCGTTTTCTTTGATGTTGAGTTAGCTGTATATATGAGTTCCGCCATCTACGAATTCTACGATACGATTTTAGGCTTAAGGCTGCGTCACTCGTAATACGTCTTCCATGATATATAATATATATGGTTATATATTATGGTTATATATATATATATATATATATATATAACAATAAAAAAAATCTTTTTTTATTACTTTTTTTTAACCATAAAAAAAAGCCATTTTTTATTACAGAAATTGAATAATCATAAGGTTTCTATGTAAAATATGCAATTAGTTTTTTTTTTTTTTTTTTTTTTTTTAATGCGAAAAAAAAAGTTATAGAACAAATTCACATTTGTGGAAAAGCCATCATGCGAGAATTCTGCGTTTTAGTGTTTGTTTTACACCATACAAATTAATGCGAGTAAGACCTTTATTTTTCACATCTTAGATCTTTATCTATCATTATCAAACAAATTTTTACAAATAATATTTGAATATAATATACATTAAATTTTGATTACTAATAATTTTTTTTGAGTGCGATATATTTCGAAACATGCAATGCAAAGTCAACATCACAATCAGCGCCAGAAACCAAACCTAAATGACGACGATTCGAAGTTTTTTGGCCGAGGAGCGCGGGACCTATGTCCCACATCCCTGGATACATGACATTTTGGTTATGCGACAAGGTGGGATTCCTGGACAGCAGTGCGAAAAAAAAAAAAAAAAAAAAAAAAAAAAGAGGGGGGACGACTCTGATATAAGTCTTCCCACGGAAATGTCAGTTAAATATTTGTGGTTTCAGAAGTTTTTTCCAAGAATAAATCTCCAGCACGGAAATATGACGGTCACGAGAAAGAACGAACGCCACCTCAACCCTTGATATTGACAGGATCGAGAATTAAGGGGTTAAACAAGTCGGATACGCCAATCTTAAAACTTTCTTCTTTCTCATATATGTTAATTTTTTAAAATGTTCTTATACATGTGAATACTTCAGAATTACATAAACTGTATTTTCATCATAAGTTTCTGCTTCATTTTTACTAATTGGAATAAAAAGGAGTAAATCTCAACCAGAATATTTAATAAAATCTCTTTTTTTATTCTGTTGTAAATCAGCTGCTTGAGAAACGCCATGTTAGCTGATTGCGAATTGCCCGGCTCTGCACGAACAGTTGATTTAGAATAGAATATTGAAAAATCGAAAAAAAAGTGCTATTACAAATCTCCCTTCCCGTGGACTGTTACTAAATTCACGTGGGAGTTGCTGGCAATAGTCAAAAACATAACCATTAAATTTGGTTCAATTCTATGCGCAACTTCCTACACTTTTCGATGGTTCAGTAATGAAAATTTCATAAAAATCGCTGTTACAGCGCACCCTTCCGGCGCACTATTTCCAAATTCAATGAGGACCTGCTGAAAACATACACAAAAATTTTGTTCTATGTATAACTCCATACATTTTTCAGTGATACAAAGAGGACACATGCACAGACATTTTGTATAAACATATTTTTCGGGATCTCTCACCCCTAAAACATGTAAATGCGTCGAAAACCGGAAATCGAAAAAAAATTCGAGTGCAATACTTCCTACTTTGTAAAGAAGAAAGTTAGAAAAAAAAACAGTGTTGAAATGTATGAAACTATAATTTATTTTTAAAATATGACTAAATGTTTCAAAATGGAAAAAAAAAATAACCAAAGAAAATGTAAATACAAAGAAGCATAAACTCATGAATTTATTTTCTCTCCAGTAAAAAGTACCTTTCTCTTTGTCCGTTCTAAAAGAAATTAACTGAAAAGAGTTTACTACTAATAGTCCAGGCAATAGGGAATTTTACCTAGCAAATTTAACGGTAGTTCTGGAAATCGGCTTACTTTATGTTTTTTCAGTTGCTGAATCTGAATTTGTAACTTCCCACCAAAATGTCCCCCGGAAACCCCATCAAATTTTGGTAAAAAGCCGCCCCCTCCCCCCAAAAAAGGTTTTTATTAAAAAAATCAATTTTTATTGTTTTAGAGAAAAAGTAGACAAATTCAGAAAGTAGACAAAATTTGCAACAAATTAGATATATGACATTATGACTTAGGATGAAGGGGAAAGGGGGATCTGCCTCGGAACATGTGCGCGGTGCTGCGTGGACTAAGTTGTGCAATTTCACTTAACCACTCACACGTTTACATTCGCCCTCCCATCTCCCCTCCGAACTTTCCTTATAAGGTTTACTTTAAGTCTTTTGGGTCGCTGAATCCGAATTTTTAACTTACTCCCAAAATTTTCCCCCGAACCCCCCCCCCCCCAAAAAAAAAAAAAAAAAAGTTGTTATTAACTTATATTTCATATTGTTTTAAGTGAAAAGCATTACAAAATTCAGAAACTAGACAAAATTTGCAACAAATAGGATACATGATATTATGGCGTAGGATAAACGGGGAGAGAGGGAGCTGCCTCGGAAAATTCCCCGCGCGCTTTTCGCAAAAACCAAATTTTTTCAAAAAATCAATTTTTTGGGGGGTTACCGGGTGAAATTTTGGTGGGAAGTTAGAAATACGGATTCAGCGACCCCAAAAAAACGCAAAGTGAGTCGAAATCCAGAACTACTATTAATTTTGCCAGGTAAAATCCCCTATTACTTGGACTTCATAATTTAGTGCACGTAGCGCCGCGGTGTATGTTCCGAGGCAGCCCTCTCCCTCCCCGTTCATCCTACGTTATAATGTCATATATCCTATTTGTTGTAAATTTTGTCTAGTTTCTGTTCGTAATGCTTTCCCCCTAAAACAGTAAGAAATTTAAATTAAAAACAACTATTTGGAGGGGGTTGTTTCGGGGGGGGGAATTTGGGGGCTATTAAAAATTCGGATTCAGCGACCCAAAAAACTTAAAGTAAACCTTATAGAGAAGTTCGGAGGGGAGATGGGAGGGCGAATGTAAACGTGTAAGTGGTTAAGTGGAATTGCGCAACTTAGTTCACACAGCACCGCGCGCATGTTCCGAGGCAGATCCCCCTTCCCCTTCATCCTAAGTCATAATGTAATATATCTAATTTGTTGCAAATTTTGTCTACTTTCTGAATTTCTAGATACTTTTTCTCTAAAACAATAAAAAAATGATTTTTTTTTTAATAAAAACATTTTTGGGGGGCTTTTTACCAAAATTTGGGGGGTTCCGGGGGAAATTTTTCTGGGAAGTTACAAATTCGGATTCAGCGACCCAAAAAACATAAAGTAAGCCGATTTCCAGAACTACCATTAATTTTGCTAGGTAGAGCCTCTATACGGTCTCTATTGCCTGGACTATAAATTACAACTTAATAGCTTCTCTGAAACGTTATTTCTTACAGTTTAAAAATTTTCAAATTAATCACGCAAAATACGACTGAAATCAGTGCTAAATATTTTTCACAAGAGCGATAAACATGATGATGTTATTAATAAAAAGGCTATAAATAATTTTAATGGATATATTATTTTAGCTACACATGGAAATTGTCAAATAATAAAAGAAAAACTTTTTTCGAAATGTATGAAATTAAAATTAATTTTTAAAATATGACTACATGTTTCAAAATGAAAAATAAACAAATAGAAATACGGCCTAAATAACCGAAAAAAATAAAAATGAAACGGCGAATAAACTCATTAATATATTTTCTTTCTTGTATGTTTCTCTTTGTTCGTTCTAAAAAAACTAACGTAAGAGTTTACTGCTAAATTGCAACTTAATAGCTTCTCTGAAACGGTATTTCTTACAGTTTAAAAATTTTCAAATTAATCACGCAAAATACGACTGAAATCAGTGCTAAATATTTTTCACAAGAGCGATAAACATGATGATGTTATTAATAAAAAGGCTATAAATAATTTTAATGGATATATTATTTTAGCTACACATGGAAATTGTCAAATAATAAAAGAAAAACTTTTTTTGAAATGTGTGAAATTAAAATTAATTTTTAAAATGTGACTAAATGTTTCAAAATGAAAAATAAACAAATATAAATACGGCCTAAATAACCGAAAAAAATAAAAATAAAACGACGAATAAACTCATGAATATATTTTCTTTCTTGTATGTTTCTCTTTGTTCGTTCTAAAAAAAAACTAACATAAGAGTTTACTGCTAAATTGCAACTTAATAGCTTCTCTGAAACGGTATTTCTTACAGTTTAAAAATTTTCAAATTAATCACGCAAAATACGACTGTAGTCAGTGCTAAATGTTTTTTTTTCCAAGAGCGATAAAAATGATGATGTTCTTAATGAAAAGGCAATAAATAATTTTAATGAATATTGTTTTAGCTACACATGGAAATTTTCAAATAATAAAAGAAAAACTTTTTTCGAAATGGTTGAAATTAAAATTAATTTTTAAAGTGTGACTAAATGTTTCAAAATGGAAAATAAACAAATATAAATGCATGCCTATATAACCGAAAAATATATAAATACAAGGACGAATAAACTCATGGATTTATTTTCTGTCCCTGTAAAAGAATGTTTATCTTTGTCCGTTATAAAAAAAAAAAAAATAGTCGGATTTGGCAATCTCAAAACTTTCTTTTATCTCATACATGTTAATAATTCCTGAAAAATGCAGCTGGTTAGAGGATTTACACCAAAATCTAATCAGCAACAACTTATGTCAACTTCTAACTGAATCTGAAGTTTCGTGAAAATCCATGCATTAGTTTTTGAGTAGAGCTATGGCGGAAATCGTAAAAAAATTGAGCATAGCAGCGTCACCTGTTGTGCGATATATACCAAAACCTAATAAGTATCAACTTAAGTCGACTTGATAACAAGCTCATATCAAGGACTAACAAAATCTGAAGTTTGATGAAAATCAACGCATTAGTTCTCGAGATTGTCCCATTGCGGAAATCAGGAAAAAGGATGTATAGCAGCACCACCTGCTGAGCGATTTACACCAAAACATAGTAAAGATCAACGCATATCAAAGACTAACTGAATATGAAATTTCATGAAAATCCGTGCATTAGTTCTTGAGATAGAGCCATTGCAGAAATCGTAAAAAATGCAGCATAGCAGTGCCATCTGTTGAGCTATATATATACGAAAACCTAATAAGCAACAACTTAAGTCGACTTAATAACCAGCTCATATCAAGGACTAACTGAATCTGAAGTTTGATGAGAATCCACGCATTAGTTCTCGAGATTGTCCCATTGCGGAAATCAGGAAAAAGGATGTATAGCAGCACCACCTGCTGAGCGATTTACACCAAAACATAGTAAAGATCAACGCATATCAAAGACTAACTGAATATGAAATTTCATGAAAATCCGTGCATTAGTTCTTGAGATAGAGCCATTGCAGAAATCGTAAAAAATGCAGCATAGCAGCGCCATCTGTTGAGCTATATATATACCAAAACCTGATAAGCAACAACTTAAGTCGACTTAATAACCAGCTCATATCAAGGACTAACTGAATCTGAAGTTTCATGAAAATCCGTGCATTAGTTCTTGAGATAGAGCCATTGCAGAAATCGTAAAAAATGCAGCATAGCAGCGCCACCTGTTGAACGATTTGCACCAAAAACTAATAAGCACCACTTTATGTCAGGGACTAACTGAATATCAAATTATGTTTAATTCCGTCTGTTAGTTCTTGAGATAGTGAGCCCACAACATTTGTGTCACACACAGATACACTGACAGACGGATTCACAGACAGACTCAAAGACAGACTCACAGACGTACTCACGGACATACTCACGGACAGACATTTTATAAAAACATGTCTTTCGGGATCTCTGACCCCTAACATGTGTAAATCCGTCGAAAACCGGAATTCGAAAATTTGCTCGAATCCAATACTTTCTTCTTGTAAAGATAGAAGAAAGTAAAAATTTAACTGAAAAGAGTTTATTGCTAAATTACAAATTAATAGCTTCTCTGAAACGGTATTTCTTACGCTTTAAAAATTTTCAAATTAATCACTAAAAATACGACTGAAATCAGTGCTAAATGTTTTTCCCAAGAGCGATAAACACGATGCCGTTCTTAATGAAAAGGCAATAAATAATTTTAATGGATATTATTTTAGTTACACATGAAAACTGTCAAATAATAAAAGAAAAATCGCAATTCCCGTGAGTCAAGAAAATGTATTACTTTATACAGTTTTGACATATATTAATTGTTAAATGGAGAATTATTTTTTCTATATTCTTTTCATTACAGATCATTTCACAAAGAATATTTAAATGAAATGTTATATTTTTAAACTGATTGTGATTATTTAAAGGCTGCTAAAATGAGTTCTATTCTAAAATAAGAATGTCCAAACATTGATAAAGCAAATTGTATTAGGCCGTCAAGGATGATATTTTTAGTTAATAATATTAACAGCTTATTATTTGACATTGGCTTAATATTTTACCGCTCTGTTGTTTTTGTTGTTGTTGGAAAGTTAAACATCTCGCCTGTTTATGTGGACCGTGGGCTTTTATTTGAACAAAATTCGACACAGAAATCGGAACATATTTTTATACGTATTATTATTCTCTAGTTTGTTCTGAAACAATTTTGCGAAAAACCACACACAGATGCGGTTATTTTTCGCAAACTAATAAGCGTTTAAAATTTGCACAAAAACAATTTTTCGGCCTTTAAGTATACTTTAAATCTGTTTTTCTCAAACCGATTTTCAAACTGTTTAGATTTTTGAAATACTCCATGCGTCTTAATTTTTGATCAAACTTGATAAGGAAGAATCCTGGTATTACTTATAAAGAAACTGCGTATGCATTTTAAAATTCGACTTCATTAAGGTAATTAAATTTGATTTTTAACTTATTAAAAGGCAAAATTTTGATAAAAATCGATTATAGAATTCAGAAAAAAATCTCTAAAATATAATATCTAAAAGAATCTCTATTCAAGGAACTAAAAAATGGATATACAGATTTGTTTGTAGTAGACTTTTAACTGATTAAAATGCAAAATTGAAGAAATATCTCAAGAATTAAGACGCATGAAAATTTTTAATTTTTCGTTTTAAATTAACTTCTTTAAATCTTACAATTATAATAAGATTAAAGATTTCTTTTAACGTGTTCCATATACTTATGGCGAAATGTATATTTCCACAAAATTTGATATCTCTATGATGAAAAAAAATTTTTTTTTTAACATTCCACCACCCCCTTAATGAAGTCACTGTGAGCTCTACAAAATATTAATTATATTTTTTATTAATTTTGTTGAGAATGGAACGGTCAGAAATTCAAACTATTATGAAGTACGTCTTATTATGTGGAACTACGACATCGCAGATCGCGCGAAACATTATAGTCAAGGCAATAGGGGATTTTACCTGACAGATTAAAGGTCACCATTGAGTCTGACCCATCTCAGAGTGAATATTAATTATCGTTGAAGTTTGAATAAAATAATTCCTTATAATTTTAAGTTATCAACTAACTTTGACTTTTTTCTACAAATTTCATTTCGGATGGCCTGATACAAAAGAATGCCCCCAATCGAAAGGTCTAAAATATTAATCAAAATGCGAAATAGATAGAAAATTCCAATTTCTCAAATATTATAGAATTGCAAATCACTCTTTTTACGGATTTACATGTAGCTAGGTGAGAGATTAAAATTCCTTTTTAAAAAATGACTAAACTGAGAAAAAATTAACAAATTAAATAAATACAATAATGGGCTTTAAGTGCCTTGGGCCTTGCAGTGGTCCTTGGAGCGCTATACCAAGGGTTCCGGGTTCGATTCCCGGGTTGGACATTTTTCACATTGTTGATTCTACGCTTTGTTAGCAGTGTGATAAAACATGTATTATATATATTCAATAATTTCTAAGGTAATTTCACTGCTGAAAATTAATTAAAATTATATATACGAGCTTTAAGATATAAAAAATAAATAGCATAAACGTAAAATTATTCATTTATCGCGTCCTTTCACGAAAAATTTATGTTTATATTTGCCACTGTTAAAACAAATTTAACTGAAGACTAATTTTGTTTCTAAATTAATCTTAATAACTGCTACAAAATGATTTTCCTTGACATTAAAAATAGTTATTCAGAACTATAATCAATGCTAAATTTAATCTCCTGGAGTGCTAAATACTATGACATTTTAATAAAAATACAATAACGAGTTTTAATGGATATTATTTTAATTTCACGTAAAATCTGTTAAATATTAAAGTAAAAACGCAATTCCTATGAGTCAAGGAAATTAGTTTCTTAAAACAGTTTTGACATGCACTAATTATGAGACTACTGAACCTAAAAGTATTTTATAAATATTGTTTTCATTTATAGTGATTTTTATGAGATTAGTTAAATAAGCCTTGTACTTCTAAACGTTATAATCATTTGAAGATTGTTTGTAGGTTTAATTTGAATTTTATTCTAAAGTAAGAACAACTCACAAATAACATACAAGATGAAATAAATGATAAAATTATAAAGGACTAAATTAAGGAATTTCTCCAGTCAGTACATTCTTGTTCTTAAAAAAAAATTCAAATTCAATGGTAAAATTATATTTTTTCATTGTTGTATAATTATAAAATCGATTAATTTTAAGAAAATAATTCTGTCTTCAACATATCTTTTTCGTAATGTTTGAGTCTAAAATTTATTTTTACAGGGATTTTTTTTTAATGCAATTTTGGCATATATTATAGTTAAAACGTTAAACTGAAAACTATGGTTCATATATTGTTTATATCTATTATTATTTATCTATGTCTTACATTTTTATACAGACACAATTATACAAAATCTATATTTATAATTAAAAAGGTATTTTTTCTTAAAATTAATTATTTATACCGATCTCTATGTATTTTACCCTTACAAGGAAAAATAATTTTTTTTTCTTAAAACAATCTCTAATAAATATATTTTTAAACTTAATGCTTGGAAAACGATCATATGACTTTCTTTGTAAATAATAATAGTAATAGAAATATTATTACTTTAAAAATATTTTTTTTCCAAAACAAATGATTAAATATTTTTTGGAATAGCAGCTTCTGATTAATACAATGGAATCCAAACGTATTTTTGAAGGAAATCAATGACTGACCGCGAAAATAATGCACTGCCAAGGGAAAATTTAAGGTAATATTACACGCCTTTTAAATGTTCAGAACTAACAGTTTCGGTGACTTTTTCATTTTCACTCAATCCACAATATATATTTTTTCGCTTTTTTCTTTACTTACTTAATTTAAAATAGGAATTTGGAGCTAGTTTTTAAAGTAGTAAATATTTCATATGAGTCGTCTGCTAAACAGACCGCATTTTGGTTGATTGATTGGGGTTTAATGTCACTAAGTCCCTTTCGGTACACTGTAAAAAAAATTTGTAGTTCTACAGATGTAAAGTTACATGCTTACTAAACTTTCACCCGTAACTGTACGAAAAAAGCTGCAAATCTACAAAACTAGTTTTTGTAAAGCTACAAAAATCTGTAACTTTACAAATGAATCTGCTAAAATTTCAGTAATCTTACTAAACTTTTATTTGTAACCCTGGCTTCAGTTACATGAAAAGTTCTCGGAATCCCAGTTTCCAAAAAAATTCTTAATAACCGTACAGATTTTTTGATTTTCGGCGCAAAAGTGTGTCTGTTACATGAAATTTTGTTGTTGCCGTTACATGAAAAGTTCTAGGAATCCTAGTTTCCTAGAAAAACTTTAGTAACTTCACAGATTTTTTTTTACAGTGTACATGCTGCGCCTAGCCCGCACTGTGGATTTTTACAGACTGTAAAATGTAAACTGGTTCCGCAACATTCGATTAACCAGCAATGGTATGAATGTATTATAATAACAAGGAGATCCAGCACTGGTCTCTCAGGTTACAAAACATACTGATCGGTGTACATAGATGAAATTAATTTTTTTTTTAAATTCTAATCGACATTTTACACAAACAACACCAAAAAGTATTTTTCTAAGAAAAATATCAATTAATTATTTAAATAAGATTTTGAAACTTATTAACAAAAAAGGAAAATCGTGCATTAAGCATTAATTATAAAACACTTTCCAGTACTTCCAGAATACCTTAACGAAACTTGTCAATTTAAAGAGGCAAAGAAGATACATAACTAAGCATTTTAGAAAATGAATAACACATTTGAAAAACAGATTTTACCAATACCATTCACATCCGAAAAGGTACTTGGAAAAGGCCATTCTTTTGTGCATCTCTCTATGTATATATATATATTCTGCATACTCCGATACTGCTTAGTTTAATAAGAAAACATGTAACACATTTGAAAATTCACCCACAGTAATTTCTACCAACAGTCTGAAACGTATTTGAATTATTTCGTGAAAATCTTTATATTATGTACAGATTTTTATACAAGCCACATACTAAGCTAAAATTTAATTCATGCAAAAACACGCTTAAATTTGCAGAAATGATAATTCCAGAAATTATTATTCATAGACGGCTGTGTATCCACTTTTTTGCGCAGTCCTGCAAATGATTTATATTCTAAAAATATTTCTTGGTATGCTACGCATAATTCATCTTGAAACCACATAACTCAATTAAAAACCACCATTATTTACAGTAAGTATAAGGCTGTCTTTCTTTGATGAATCTTGAGCCATTGTACACTTTTGCTTCAAACCTTTTCCTGAAGTGATGTAATTCTGGAACTATATGTAATAATCGGTGGAAGTCTAATAGTTCTTTTCTCCCTCTTAAAAGTATTTATGAGTGAAAAAAGGAATTTTATTATGTAATATCTTGAAAATTTCTTATAATTGTAAACCACAAAAACAATCTGATTGGTAATAATGCCATGCATCAAAAAAAAAAAAAAAAAAAAAAAAAAAAAAAAAAAAAAAAAAAAAACGGCAATCATGTACTTTATATTTTGATATAAATAGGTTCCTCTCCACACACAAAAAAGTATCCTCTAACGCTTTAATAAATGATGTACTGTCTTGTCTTATATGACCCAATACCTGATCTTACAGGATTCTTCTATCACCTCTGAAAGTTTGTACTGACAATTTTAAGACACCCAGTATTTCATGTGTATTTAAATAAATTTATTAATATAAAATAAATTAGCTTTAAAAATAGCACACAGTCTATGAATATATATTTTTTCAGTAAATGCACAAAATGCATGTTATGCATGCATGTTTACATGAGTTTGCAACTTAATTAAAGATATTTTCAAAAAGAGAAATATCTTTTGTAAAGAAATATACTATTTTATATTTAATAATAAAAAAAAAAAGTTTACCAGCTATCAACTGAGTAAGTTTAAAAGCGTTTAAGAATACCCTTAGGCCGCATTCTATTAAAAGTGCTTTTTTTAAGATTAGATCATTGGGAAATGCACTTTTCTTCATCGAACACTTATTTTCATTATTATGTTACGTGTATTGATAAAAATTTTAAAGATATCCCGAAGTAATAGAAGCCAGATTTTACAACTAACTTGTGATTTATAATATTTCAAAAACTACTCTCAAACGCTGACAACGTATTTCTTTTTCTAAGTAAGATAATAAATGCGATATTAAAGAAAAAAAGTTACATTGTGCAATGAATTTACAAATATAATTTTTCTTTGAAAAATGTAAAACTTATGTTGCTTTCTGCATATTTTTATTTAATCGTGGTTATGCATCGTGAAAATTACCTTTAGCAACCATTATGAACTAATTAAACATTCTTTTAAATTGAGTTTATAGTGTCCTATAGCATTTTCTTTTTATAAAGCAACGGAATATATCTTTCTTTATTCCTTAGAATTCATAAACGGATTAGATAGCAGTGTTGCATCACTGATTTGTTGATACCCTTAATTAAATTCCGACGTAAATTAACCTTGTAACGGATTTAGCTTAAAAGGTTCAGTTACTAGCACATAAATATCAGACAGGATGAATTATAGGATTGATCAACCCTTTTTTCTGCCTGAGAGAACAGCGAAATTTAATCTATGGCCATTAGTACAAGAATTCATCATTACTAACTCGTTTACGCTGAATGCCAGATAATTTGGATTTCTTTTGAAATGTTTCTTTACTTCGATGCATTTGCAAACGAAATTATCTTTTTTCTTGACTCTTGTCTTTTGTATAGCTTTGAGTTATCCTAAATAAACTAAATTCTTTTAATAATAATTTATTGTAAAAATTAATTGGTGACGCTGAAAAAATGCTGCTCTAATGTTTAGCTGATAAACTGAAAAATTAAATCTTACGGCAATAATTATGAGAATGATGAAGAGTGTTGTTTTAATGAAACACACTTATATTTAATTAAAGATTTGAGGAAAAATTGTTGCTACCTTTAATATATATATTAATATTTTGGAATTTCAAAATATTAAAAATATATATATATATGACTGTTTGTTAGAAAATTATTTGACTAATAAATATTATATGAAATAGTTATTAAACGAGTGCAGAAAAAAAGGAATTAATATATAATTTATTAAGATATATTTTTAAATTTACTGTAGGATAGTAATAAGCAGAAGCGAATTCAAATCGGAATTTATTGTTCACTTTTCAAATCGTCGTAAATCATCATAGTTCACTCTTCAAATTATGATAGTTCACTTTTTAAATTATTATTGTTTTCATCATAGTTTACTTTTAAAATGTCTGATTGAACTAAAAACAACACATAGATTTATTCTAAATTTAATTTAAAATATATTTAATATTTTATTATTAGTGCATTTGAAACTTTTATAATACTTTCATGGTACCAATATTAACATTAAGACGTTTAGAAAATAACTTTTTTAAACTTTCATAAAAAAATATGCATGTCTATATCATTTAAAATAAAAATTACATTTAAATTTTGTAACAATTTTGTAACATTTTGTTTGTGTTAACTTCTTAAGGAAAAGTTTTGCATTTTAATGTGAATTTTTTAGAACAGTAATACTGGAAAAACTAAATTTTCACATTATTTGTATTAAAAATAATTATTCAATAACTTTTACGTTAAATGCTTGTAAAATATTTAATAAACTACTCTCTATTGAAATATATATATATATATATTTTTTTTAACCAGCTTTTGTTTAAAGTTTTTAAAAGTAAAAATAACTGAAAACTAATTTTTATGCGCGTAAAACAAAGACATCATCTCTATTGTTTAAAATTCGCTAATGTAGTTTTTATACATGTGACAAAAAACTTGCTTATATACCACAAGAATTAACCAAAACTCATTAAAGATTTTTTTAAAGAGTTTCATATTTCAGAAGTAATTTCCAAAGGATTTCTTAAAGTAATTATAATAATGTGCAAGATAAACCAAAGAAAGGAATTAGAAAATTTTAGAAAGAACTGATGGAATACAATACATCCTCAATACTTTTTTAAAAAAGTGTAAATGTATTATTACTGGATAAACTAAGTCATAAATCTGGAGTTCAGGCGAAGTAAAATTCTTTTGTTTTATTGTAGTGTGAAAGTTTCCGAGTTAAAAAAAGAAAATAATTGCTTTTATGGTAGAAAGTTTGAATATCATTGAAGAAAGACTTTAGTTAACAGAAAAGGAGGGATGTTAACTAAACTATTTTAACTGTCAGTAAAAATTAAATTGGGAAACATAAAACAATGTATTTAGTCTTCGTAAAATTAGAAAAAACTCTTAAAATTACTAATTAAATATCTTATTTTTCTAATAATCAGTATTTAGAGCAAACTAGGATTAATTTTTAAATTCAGAATGAATGAGCGTTCACAAATACATCCGCAATAACCGGTATGGCCTATATTTTTTATGTATTTACTACCACTATTTCCGCCACTATAATCTTCTTGGTATATTTATTTAACATACGTAATAGTAATCGAGTATGGATATTTTAGTTTAGTATTAGTGGTAGCAGATATGAAAAAAAAAAAAAAAAAAAAAAAAAAAAAAAAAAAAAAAAAAACATAGGACGCTGTGAAACCTGTATACGTTCACTGAAATACAGTGAAACCACCCTGTGTGACCACCTTCTGAACGAACATTTTTTCATGGAACGACATTTATTTCCATAAGCTTAATAGTAATTTTTCCTCCATTCAGAGCCATCCCAGTTAAAACTCCCTCCATCATGTTGTTGCTGTTGTTGTTGTTGTTTGTGGTGGTGGTGGTTTTTGACGGCCGATTATCTACTCGAGGGATATAGGCCCTAGGGGGAGTGCCCTCAGTGGGAGTCTTTTAAATGAACCTAATCCGTATTTACGCATGGAAATCCAAGTTTCGATGAAAACCACGAAAACTCCGAACGATTAGGCCGACGGACGCGATTGGGTTCGAACCCAGCAACTCCCGTCTACCGGCTTCGAGAGCAGAACTTCTCTAAACTCCCTCCATGAGCGACCAATTTCTTTGAAGAAAATGAAACAAATTCCGTTTTTTCCTGGTCGATTGAAGAAGGTTTCAATAGAGAAATAATTCCGGAGAGCGCATTATACATGAAACTTCTAAACTAAGTTTATATTTTTTTATTCATGTAACTTTTAAGTGTTTAAACCCCTTTGTCCCTTTTTAGACAATGAATTTAACTCTGATGACAAATTAAGAATGAAGGTCAATAAACTCCCTGCACTATTCTGTCAAGACACGCTCAAAGAAATAGATAAATTAATGTAATCGCCATTATTTGTTCACGTCCAAAAAAAATTGCATTTATTTATTGAACTTCGAAAGGACTTGGAAATAAAAGTTATAAAAGATAAAACCGTAAAATCAAAGCAAACAACAATGTATTCATTTTTGAAATTCTGCAGTAATTGACTTATGTAATTAAAGTTTGTTTTGATACTTAAATGTTCATTTTTATTCCTAATGGGAAAAATAAATTTAGTAACATTAATTGTTACCTTTTTTCAACAATTAAGTCTAGATTTAAACGTGACCTCTATTAAGAGACTGCCTCTCAGGCGGACCAATTTTGTGGTCTCTTTAGGGAGGTGTTACTGTAAATAATTATTCAAACACGTATGTTCTTAATAACATTTATTATGGACACATAATTTGTGAGTTGTTCTGTTTATATATTAATGAATATGAAGACAGTTTTAAAAGTACAGTCTGGTTATTTTGTAAAATCAACAATAACTTTCTGAATATTAAAACTAGAGAATAACACTTTTTTAAGTTATTAAGTTAGGTAAATAAGTATGAATCAATTGACATTCACCCAAGAAAGCATCTAAAAGAAACGGGCTGTCTATATTTGCTTCCAATAAATAAATGCATATTTATCCTTTTAATTATTTACATAGTAAGAATTTTAAAACAAATAGATGTATGAATCTAAAGAAAGAATGAAGTGCATTACAACAAGTATTCACAATGTTAAGGGATCTCAGGATTCTTAAAGCTTCAAATTTTTCGAAATTTTAATTTTTCTATATGTTAAACTTTTATTTATCAGAACATTTTGATGTAATTCTTTCCTTGAAATTCCTATTCGAACAGAACTTATGGCTTTAGAATTATACCCGCTCAATAGCTGGAGCGGCGTTTCCAAAACTTTGAATTCATTTTTCACCAAATGACGTTTTTGGGCGTAAAGCGCTGGATATCTAAAAAAATATTTTTTCATGAAATTTTCAAAGCATATATTTCGTGTTAGTCTGTATAAAGTAAACCTAAAATTTAATTTTTATGGACAAACATTTGGTAACCTTGTATCGAGAAAAAAAATCGAAGGTAGGCCTCCGAAAAAGATTATTGAACTTAGGTTTAAACTATGAAAGACAACAAATTTATGGAAAATAACGATTTGTTTTTTTTTTTTCTTTTTTTTTTCAGAAGCAGTAATTTTGAGAGTTGTGCCCTTTAGTTTCATAGATATACTAACGTTTAGTAACCTCACATCGAGGTAAAAGCGAAGGTAGACCTTTGAAAAATACAGTGTTGAAGTTGGCTTTAAAGGAAAATAAACGATAAAATTCCACACATTTATGGAACATAACGATAAATATAAAAAAAAAATTTTGGTCATTTCAGGGACCTGTGCATTTTAGATTTATAGGCATACAATCGTTTGGTAACCTTATATGGAGGCAAAAGCTAATTTCGGCATTTAAAAAACACTGTTTCAGTCAGTTTTAAAGGAAAATAAGTGATCAAAGTCCACACGTTTATTTGAAATAGCGATAAATATATAGAGTTTTATTCATTTTTTATTTATTTATTGTAATTTTAGTGATATGTAAATTTATGTATGATTTAGTGATATAGTAATTCCCTAAACACTACAGTTAAACATAAGCATAGAAGATGTAAAACAATTCCAGAAGGAAAGTCGCAGAAAACCATAAAAAAATTAAAAAAAAGTTTTTGTATAAACTGTCTAAGTATGTCGGTTTCTAATTCTTCTTTTAAATTAATATTTGAATTGTTTTTTAAAGTTCGAAATAAAGATTTATTTACATTTAAACCCAAAATAAATATTGATGAAAATTTATATGCATAAGAAAACAATAACTTTTATACAAATTGATTCTGTGAGGAAATAAAATTAAACTAGCAACTTTTTTTTTTTATTTGTTAGTTCCTAGAAAAATATTTGTTTCACTTTAAAAATACATAATAACGCAAAATGAACTTTACTAGGCATAAATAGATATTTGTATTACATTTATTTTATTGTGAGGAAGATTAAACGATTTAACGGTTAAAGATTTATCAATTTATGTTTAGCAAAAAAAAAAAAAAAAAAAACGTTCCTCTTCTCGTGAAACAAAAGTAAATATATTTATCATAAAAAAATCTAACGTTTATAATTTTTTTAAAATAGTAATGTTATTTCACTATTATCTCATACCGCTACCAATTTTCCGTAATAACTAATCAACGCTATACTTTAAACAGCAGCAGGAAATATATTTTGTTTACATTAAATAGGGGAGAGTAGCCGAATTTGGACCACTTCACTTATTTTCAGGTATAACTCACTTAATTTTTGGAATATCTGCAAAAGATCATTACACAGGGTTAATCTATTCATCTACTAACTAAATAAATATTTAGATCAATTTATTTTTGAAAATCTTAAATTTTATTTTAATTTGAAAATTTTGTCAAAAGTGGTCCAAATTAAGCAACTGGTCGCCTAATTTGGACCTCCAGTCTCCTAAATTGGACCATATAATATCAGGTTGTTTTAAAGACTAAGGAATATAACTAATTTTATTAAAAGCTAAGTTTGCGATTAATGAAACAATCAAACAAAATAACAGCAATGAAATATAATGAAATCAAATATCTGAAAATAAGAGTAATTGTTTTAAATCAAAATGTATTCAAAATATAAATCAAAGTTACCAGTAAATAATAATAGAAATTATGGAACTAATTGTCAGTTACTTGAATATCATAGGAGTGTTGCAAAGCTTATACATGAATTTTGTTTATTGTTTTTGTTTTCCAGCGCAAACAGCATGGAACCGTATATGGCAATCTGAACACTGAATCATTTCTGCTATTTTATTTTTCTTACAAATTAGGTAAAACCAATCATCACTGTCTAGATTTTTCTTTTTAGATTCTGAATTATCAGACTTTTTTGCAACAGAAATTTTCTTTACATTATGTTCGTAGTTCTTCTCTTCCATCATTTTCTTGCTAATTGCATCACGCTTATTTTTTAAAACTCGATGTTACAATTGCTTTTGTGCTATAAAAGCTTCTTTTTTGTCTTTTTTTTTTCAAGTTTTAGTTTATATGGCGATGATGTTAACACAACTGTTTTTTGGCTCTTTCTGTACTTTGATGTAACTGAATTTAGCAAGGGAAATAACATTTCTAATGATTTTTTTTATCTTTTGGAGAAGATTTGTAGCTGCAGCCTTGTTGCAGATCAATTTCTTCAGAATTACTGTCTGCTTTTTGTTTCCTATATCTTTAATAGCTTTTGCTGACACGTTTGTCTATGTCTTTTTCAACATTTTCATCAAGGTTTGAGATTTCATGCGTTTTAATGCAAAAAAGTGAAATTCCACGCCCCCAGAACTGTAAAACGTCTTCCATCACAAATATCCTGCGGGAGAAAAATGTTTGAATTCAACTCTGTAAATCAAATGTGCCGTAGGAATAAAGAATTCAAAGAAAATAAATACAATTACATACAAGATAAAATACATTGCAAACAAAATTTATTGCATACACATGTAAAAATATTTTTATTTATATAGGCCTAAACTGTATAAAATTTAATCCAGATATACAAAAAAAAAAAAAACTTGCATGAAGATGGTAATCCATTCTAAAATATATAAAAAATAAATAGCGTACAAAGCGTACTATCCTCGAAATTCATTACTTACTTTTCAAATTTATAATCGCATATCTGGTCTAATTTAAGCCACTTAAATTGGCCCAATTACGGCAACTGCGCCATTTTTAAAAACAGTTAATTTCAAGACTAAGAGCAAAAACGAAATCAAACAAATCCGCGTGAAAAATATGCGCAATAAACAGATAAATTCATATATGTATATGAAAACATAACAACTTACCTTAGTTTTAAAATATTCAGTTATGTTTAGAATGAAAAAAAATAGATCAAAACAGCTAACTTTAGGTTTTTTTTAAATTGTCTGAAAACAGCACGTGGTAGGTGGCTGCTTCTTCTAATCATGAGTGACGGAATTCTGATGAGTGGGATTTTAGCGGTAGATGGAGTCTCTTCCTGTAATTAACGGTAGAATGGCAACGGTCCAATTAAAGCGGCGATCCAAATATGGCTACTCTCCCCTATTAGGGATACGAAAACTTTATTAAGGGGACCGGGAAAGCCCTATCTCCGCCATGTTAAATTCACCAACTTTATGTATCTTTCTCAGAAATGGTGAAAGTTAGAGGTCTAGATTTTTTAGAGTAGTTATAATAACATGATTCACGTATTTTATTATACCATTTTCTTCTCTCCAACTCAAAATTAATTAATAATTATTTATTGAAAGTCATTTTTAAATTAGCATTTTTGGTAAGATTTCACTGCCTAAAATAAATAATTCTAATAATAATGCCTAAAATAATAACAAATGATTAAATCCCTGGGTTAAAGTATACAATATAACATAATATACGTATTATGAAATTCTGAGTTCTTAAGTTTAATAGATATTGAATAAAAGAAACATAAACATGAAAAATGCAAGTTTTGTTTAAAAGACAATTAAAGATTTAAATGGCCAGTAAGCTATGAAGTACACTTAGAAAGAATGAATAAATTCAACACTTTATATATATATATATATATATATATATATATATAAACGCGTGTTCCACATCTTTGGAAAGATACGAGTTTAAACTATTTAATAATATAAAAAAGTAAAAATCGATTTTTTGGTTGAATTTTGCTTTCCCGGTCCCCTTAACTAATGAAATAATAAATAATTATATTGAGTTATAAATTTTCGTAACTTTTTGAATGTTACTAAAATATACTAAGAAGAAATCACTGGCTTTGTTATGAAATAATTTTTGTATAATATTGATTTTCATTTCATACTGGAAATTTATTTATTTATTTATTTTTCGGATTTACTTTTTCTTCGAGGAACACACTTAATGATTTTTTTTTCAGTATATAAGAAAAAGATATCAAAATTGCGTTTACTTTAACTCTACATGGTATTCTATTATTTTAACGCTTTCTAACACAATTATTTGCTATTAAGGGGTCTCGGGATTCTTAAAATTGGAAAAATGCAAAAAGAAAAAACATTTTCAACATTTAATATCTTAAAATGTATATGATTTAAAAACACAATTTTTCATTGCGATGAAAATATAAGTATGTACATTCATTTCATGAATTAAAAATAATTGCAAGATGCAGAATTAGTATTTATATGGCGCTCCAAGCTGTCAGACAAATGTCCAGCAATAAATTTGTATAACTGTTTACGTGCACGATTACAAAATAAATTTTGCAATTAGAATGAAATTTTTCATGCCTAATTATACTTCAGACTAAAGTAATTTTCCTTAACCTAAATAAATATTTATTCAGAGACTTTTTATATTTTTAATACAATGTCGTATTTAGCTAATACAAAATTTTGAAAATTTCAAGAGTATAATCAGCTAAAAAAAATTTAATGTCCATAAAACTAAAGTTGGCACAAAAACTTCACTTAACGTGGACTATCTGCATTTCTCCCCTGACTCGTCATTTATTATCCAACAAACCCAGAAAGATTCCAATATAATATCTATATGCAAGTATAATAATTTTTATACACGTATGTTCTTAAAATTAAGTAATGTTCTGAAAACTATTAATTAAAAATAAATATTTTTTTATGAGATTTCATTTCATAAAAATTGCATTTTCCATAAATCTATAAAGTTCCATATATTGGTTGTGTCCGTTATGTAGTTGTTAGCCACGGCGTTCTGTATCATTCCATTATAATTTAGTAGAATAAAGAAGTAATTTTACTGAACGAGTTTATTAAATTAATAAAGTAGGTTGCGCCACATATATCTCTAAAGTTACTTAGCATGCATTTTATTTTCTTTAAAATAATTACTCCTCAAATAATCTCTTAATTTTTATTCTGGATTTGCGCTGAAAATCTTGGAACAGCGACAAAATACTTTTCATGTAAATTTATTGATGTCCCCTCAATTAAAACTTAAAATTTTTAAATAAATGCATGATTTTTTAAAATGAAATCCTTAATATACTTTCCTTTTTAACTTCGTATTTTGCGATAGATTCTTTTATTAAAGAAATGATTAAAAATATTTCATTTAAAAAGTGGTTCTATTATTATCAATATGAAAAACTTTTATTTTGACTTTAATAATGCAAAATGCGATCATAAAGACAATTTCTAAAGGAACTTTAGAATTTAATAGAAGTTTTATTTTATAATCTATCTTAAGCTGCACATAAAAGGTTTTGAAAAAGCGTGATAAAGAGAATTTTAAACTAATCAATAAATTTTAATTCTGCTAAATGTATTAAACTAATTTTACTTGCTTTGTGTTTAATGATGGGTTGTTGAAAATTATTAATGGTTTCTATACATTTGTCGAACGGATAATTTAAAGCATATGAAGACCATTAAAGGAATTGGAAACAAACGTGGCAAGTAATATATGCAAGCAAGCTTTAATAAAATGGAAATAAGTTCATTATGCTTTTCGATTTATTTTTTAATACATCAAATGGCTAATTTGTATAAAAGTCAATTTGTTGAATCGCTTAGTGTAGATCGGTATTGGTGATTTGTTATGTCATTGAGAATAAAGACAGAGAAAATAATTACGAAATTATTCATTTAAAAGTTAGCAATTGTTTTGCATTTTAATGGTCTATAATTATAAGAAGCTGATTGCATTATTGCGCAATTTCTTCAAATTGCTGCAATTCAAATAATATAAAACATTAATAAGTAATAATAAATAAGTAAGTTTCTATTACAAAAACCATCCAGATTACAGACAAAAGACTAAAATTGAATTAAAGGTTAAAAACAATTAAAAAGGACCTTTCGGTTTCCATAGAATCCTTCACCAGCAAATTCCTAATGTAAAAGTTGTTAAAATTCCATTTGACATTTTGACATTTTATTAACATACATCTGACTTGAGTGCTTGGCGTCAAGCGCCCGCTTATAAGTCATCGTCAATATATACAGGGACGAGATAGCACACACAAGGAAATTTAGAACGCAGAGAAATACAGCCGGGAGCTCCACAAAGAGTATGCAAGGGAGCCAGCGGGATTCGAACAAGCACCCACCTACACTCGCAAGCGATTGGCGGTGTGATGCCTTGACCACTCAGCCACGGTGGGTCCATTAAATTTCAACTTACAGATAACATCGCATTAAGCTGTGAAATTGTACTTATAATTATGAAACTATTGAAAATTGTAATTAAACTAACACTAAGCATTTCATTGGTAGCTATGCAGCTTCATCAATTGTTAAATCAGTATTTCTAGTGCACCATGCTTCTGAGAAAGTTCGACCTCTATAATTGCTTCAGTTAGATCTTATTACAAAAGAATTCGGAAAATTCGGGATATGTTTTTAAGTTATGGTCAACAATCTTGGAGTTTAAATTGTTATTTTCAAAAGCAGGCTTTTGCTCCTTAAATGTTATTTCGAGTGTAAGTCTAGTTTCTCCTATATAGTGTTGCACTGTTGGTATGGGATACCACAAACAACAGCATTAAAACGTGATCTAGGATATCTGTGTTTAGAATTGCCTAAAAGATTCCTTAGTGGTTTCAGTGGAATGAAAGACGTGTGGATACCAAGGTTGCTTTTTAAAAAGCAAAATCTTTTTTTTTCTGATATGCTTTTGTAACGCGGAATTGTTGCGAATATATTCATCCTAATACGTTGGAAGGGTTGAGGACTATACGTGTGTGTTCTGAGGAATAAAAGTACAATTACAAAATCTTACCGGGTAGCCATTCAACTTTAAATCACATAAATGTTTTTTTTTGTTTTTCTACATTAAAACGTTCTTCAGTCCTCCAATTATAGCGTCTAGAAAAAATAGTGTAGAAATCGGGTGTCCGATCACAATTAAGAAAGTGCTAAAATATTGAAATTCTTAAATGTGCAACGATGCTGCAATCCAGCGAGTCGATTACAGAGACGTCTGCAGGATATTTTCGAAAACTGAAAGACGATTGATAGTCAAGACGTTGTAATAATAGAATATTTACATTGAAAATTTAAAATATCCCGTAGATGTTGCTGCCTTCCACTCTCCGAATTTCCGAATCGTTGCACATTTAAGGGATTCAAACATTTAGCACTGTTTGGGTAGCAGATTTCCACAAAATTCATTCTATACATTGTACTGCAATAGCGCAAAGGTTGTAGTAAATAAAGTCGTCACAACTGCAATAAGGTGGGACTTAGAAGATTCGGAATAAAAACTGAAACATTGTCCAGAGATGGTTGTTTTCCAGAGATGTTAGTTTCTATTAATAGGAATATCGGTACTTCAAAATTGATTCCAAAATACCGAGGCAATTTAAGCTTCATTAAAAGTATATATACGTAAGTTTGTTTCAAATTTTAGGAATTATAAGTTTTGCATTCAGAGAGTGGAAAAATGGCAAATTCTTAGTAAATTTGAAAAATGATTTATCTTTGAGTATGTGTGATACTATGAAGATTAACGAAATTCACATTTCGTCTTCAGTTTTGTAAATTTTTCTTGATTTGGAATACCGCCATTTTTATTTTAGATTTATTTTAAAGAACATTTGAATAATGCTTTTATGGCATCATGAACAGCACACATGTCCAAAAATTAAGTATGAATCAACGGACAATTTAAATTTTACACGTTTTGCCAAATACCTACTGAAATTCTTGACGAATTGTTCTTGAACTTTTAGGAGGTAAAGAACATGTTTGACATAATATTTCTCAGTGAAAATGTAATCGGTCGACAAGTAGGCTAGTAATAAATTTAATAATAAATTAATATTTGCGATCGTCTATGTAACTGAAAGTGGTTTGTCACTGTATTTTTATGTTTATAACATACAGAGATTTCAACTACATTTATCACCACCTTCTGAAAACTTGAAAATGAACAGTAAAAAAATATATATATATACAATGCACTTACAATATGAATATAGTATATTGAATATTTGATAAATATGGCCATATGTATGAAATGCTTTTTAATTCCGCATACGTGAAAGATTCCAAAATTTTTATTTCATAATTTGGTAATCAGGTGTTTTGGGAAACTTATATAAAAATTTCAGTCAACTATCGTAAAAATTCAGGACGATAGGGCCGGTCTAGAAGAGCTAAATTTATTATAAGATATTTTCTACAATTATTTAATCATCTAACTGTATCATTCTGTGTTGCAATATTTGACTGGAATTTTCATAGAAGTTGTACAAAATATCTGAATACCAGATTATGAAATAAACCTTTTAAAATTTTCTATGCATGCACAGTTAAGAATAATTTCATAGAAATTTCCATAGCTCATGAAATATTCAATATATTCATCTTTTAATTGCTATGTGCTGTTTCTGTTCTTCTTTGTCAGTCTTTCGGAAAGTTGCGTTAAATTTGGTAACCTATAAACAATTGTACTTTGTAGGTTTTTTTGAATTAAGCAGTAGACTGTATACACTAACTTTTTCCACTATTTAATTGAAAGCTTTCACAATTTCACAAATAAATTATCCGCTTAGGGATCACAACACACTCTCATCGAGATCCACAAACTCGACTGACAAAGAAAAGAATATCAACAATAAATTCCCTGCGCAGAGGGAAAAACAGAGTACGTGTTTTCATTTATCCCTACGCAGAGAGAAAAGGGCTGGAATATTCAGTTTCACGTTAGCACAACTGAAATACATGCAATTAAGAATTATAAAAGCAATTTAAAACTAAACATTCTCCCGGCCTTGAAAGCCGAAAGGGTTTCAAAAATTTACTCTAAAGGTAATTTACATAACTTAGTAATTGGCCTTTTCAATTCACTATTTTCAGTTCTCAGGGTAACTACACGAACCTTTTTATCAGGTCCAGGATGTGTTTTAATCACTCTAGCTAATTTCCATTGTAAAGGGGAAAGACCTTCATTTTTTATTATAACTAAATCACCTATCTTAATATTAGGCTCTTCTTTAAGCCATTTTACTCTCTGTTGTAGGGTCGAAAGGTACTCATTACTCCATCTTTTCCAAAAGTGTTGGAGCATTTTCTGCACTAATTGCCACCTGGTCAATCTTGAAGCAGGTACCTCTGAAATATCAACTTCTGGTACTGAAGTAAGAGGAGCACCAATTAAAAAATGACCAGGGGTTAAGGCCTGTAAATCATTAGGATCAGAACTTACAGGACAAAGGGGTCTAGAATTTAAACAGGCTTCGATTTGAGCTAAAGGAGTTGAAAGTTCCTCAAATGTTAAAACTGAATTGCCAACGGTTCTTTTTAAATGAAATTTCATCGATTTAACACCAGCCTCCCAAAGTCCTCCAAAGTGAGGGGCTGAGGGTGGATTGAAATGCCAATTTATTTCTTCCGAACTTAAGTACTTTGCCACTTCTTCATTATGCAGAGAAGAAGTTGCAAATTTATACAATTCTTTCAACTCCTTGCTCGCACCGACAAAATTTTTGCCACAATCACTTACGATTTCTTTAGGTTTGCCTCGTCTGGATATAAATCGCTTGAGACAAGCTAAAAAAGCCTGAGTAGATAAATCAGTCACTAATTCAATGTGAATTGCATGGGTAGAAAAACATATAAATAATGAAATATAACACTTAAAAGATTTTGTACCTCTACCTTTTCTAAATTTACATAATATAGGTCCTGCATAGTCAGTTCCTGTGACAAGGAACGGACGGGTAGGTTGCACTCTAGTAGAAGGTAAATCAGCCATGATTTGTTTGGACATAGAAGCAGAAGCACGAGCACAAATTACACAATTTTTTACAAACTTTCTTACAACACTTCTTCCACTTAAAATCCAATATCGCTGTCTGATAACACACAATAGTAGTTGAGGGGCAGCATGAAAGTGAGATAAGTGAAAATATCTAATAATCAGCACAGTCACTGGATGATTTTTTGGTAACAATATTGGATGGTTTTGATCTTGTGTGAGATTTGAATGACGAAGACGTCCTCCCACTCTGAGTATTCCTTCATCATCAAGGATTGGAGAAAGATTGATCAATTTGCTATTGCGAGGTAAACACTTACCAGAAGTCATACATTTAATGTCGTCAGCAAATGATGACTTTTGCACTTGTTTGATGATCACTTTTAAAGCACTCTTAATTTCTGTGTTTGTAAGAATACCAAAGTTTCGTTTTGAAACAGGTAAACGAGAATTCGTAAGAAATCTCAAACACCAAGCAATTACACGTTTTAGCTTAGTAAAGGACGATATATTTGAGAGAATAGGCATTTCCTCACTTAACTGAGCTGTAGCACAAAAATATTTTTTTCTTTGCTCTATTAAGGCTTCGTCACACAAAACACTACCTAATTGCGGTTCTGGAGAGGTGAAAGATGGATCACTAAGCCAACTCGGACCATTCCACCAAAGATCATGCAATGATAATTCTGAGGGTGATAGACCTCTTGATGCGCAATCTGCTGGATTTTCTTTTCCTTTTACATGATGCCAGCAGTCTGACGGAACAAGTTGTTGTATTTCCGAAACACGATTCGCAACAAAAGTTTGCCATCTTCTTGATTCTGTAGATAGCCAAGAGAGAACTATTTTTGAATCTGTCCAACAGTTAATTTTAGAGATGTCCAAGCACAATGAATCTAGGACAGTTTTTACCAAACGGGCTGACAGCAGGGCAGCACTCAGTTCTAATTTAGGCAAAGATATTGTTTTTAATGGTGAAACTCTTGTTTTTGCAGTTAATATTCTAACTGATACAGTTGAATCATCGGATAAGGACCTTAAATAAACAACTGCACCATATGCTAGTAAGGAAGCGTCACTAAATGAATGAATTTCAAATTTGTTAGCTGAGGGAATAATTGCTAACCGAGGCACAGTAATCGATGTCAAACATGCAAGTTCTTCCCGAATTTTTATCCACCTATTTTTTTATGAGTAGTGGAACAGGATCGTCCCATGCTAGATGTAGACTCCAAAGTTCCTGAAGTAGAATTTTTGCAGAAATTATAAAGGGAGAGATCCAACCAAGTGGATCAAATATTTTGGCTATATCTGACAATATAAATCTCTTTGTAACTTCTTTTAATGTTGGTTCTATGCTTACACTAATTTTGAAGACATCGCAATTTGAGTCCCATTTTAATCCTAGCACTTTTATTGAATTATCGTTCTCAATTGACAAATCGGGTTTAGTCTGAATTAAATTTTCAGGAATGTTTTTTAGTACACTAATATCGTTTGATGCCCACTTACGTAATTCAAATCCGCCTCTTTTCATTAATTCTTGTAACTCTGATATTAATTTAGTAGCTTCTTCGGGAGATCATGCACCTGTAAGTAAGTCATCGACGTAAAAATCACGCAATACAATGTTTGATGCTGATGGAAAATTTAATTTTTCATCCAACGCTAATTTTTGAAGAACTTTAGTAGCTAAATATGGGCTAGATGCTAATCCATATGTTACTGTAGTGAGACGATATTCATTAATATCATCGGAAAATTTATCTTTCCAGAGAATTCGTTGAAAATCTTGATCTTCAGGATGTATCTTAATTTGACGAAACATTTTAGCAATATCAGCGTTAATAGCTATAGCGTGTGTGCGGAATCTCAACAAAATAAAAAATAACTCTTGTTGAACCCTAGGTCCTACAATTAAATTTTCATTAAGAGAAACATTATTTGTAGTTTTTGCACTCCCATCAAACACAACTCTAAGACGGGTTGTTGTGCTAGATTCTCTAATGACTGGATGATGTGGAAGATAATAAACTTCATTAACGGGTTTTTGAATTTCGCTCTTCGGTATTTTTTCCATATGTCCCATATCAAGATATTCATTCATAAATAGACAATAATTTTCATACAAATCCGGTTCTCTATTTAATCTTTTTTCTAAGTTTAGAAATCTTTTCATAGCTAGTGATTTTGACTCCCCTAATTCTTTACATTGCTTCTTAAATGGCAAACGTACAATATATCTTCCATTCGAATCTCGTGAATGGGATGTATCGAAAATTTCCTCACAATATTTTTCTTCATTTGTGTATATTTCCTTCGAGGGGATATTTTCTAATTCCCAGAACTTTTTCACATAATCTGTTTCAACATTTGCAAAATTAACTATAATATTTGGTTTATTTTCTGAAAATGTATCACTATCTCCCGTTATTAACCAATCGTAATCCGAATTTACTGCAAAAGGAAGTCCTGGTTTCCCAAATATTTTTTCTCCTCTAATTATAGATAATGATAGAGACACGCCAAATAATAAATCTATTGGGCCTGGTTCATTCCACTTAGGGTCAGCTAATGTTATGTTCTTTAAGTGACTGAATGAATTAGTATCATATGATACAACTGGTTGATTACTCGTTATCTTTTTCAAAATATAAAAAGTACCTAATCGTGTGTTTTGTTTATCAAAATGTGGAGAAAATTCCAATCTTACAACGCCACGAGTTTCTTCGGAGTATCCCATTCCCAAACATTTAATCTGTAAATTAGCTGAATTTCTTTTTATTCCTAATAATTGTATCGCACGCTCACTTATAAAATTATTGGTACTACCAACATCTATAATGCAACGCAATAATTTATTACCTCCATAATTATCTTTCACATTAATCAGCGCAGTTGCAAGTATGCCAAATGATTTTGAGTATATTTCACCAAGGCAAGAATTTATTGACATGTTTACATTACTAGATGATTCACCAACAGTCTTACTATTTTGATTCGAGGATTGAGGCGTTACTTGGTTTTTTATATCTGGATAATTTGTTTCTCGCCTTTCATAATGTAATAAGCTATTGTGATTCTTCAAATTACATTTCGAACAAACTCTTTTTGACTGACAATTAATTAATTTATGTTCTGGAGATAAACACGCAAAGCAGAGATTTTTAATTTTACAAATTGCACTCTTTCGCGAACAGATAATTTTAGAAACTCACTGCACTTAGATATTTTATGACTATTCAAAGAACAATATTTACATTCAATATTATTAACAGAAGCAGTCATTGCAGTTAATTTAGGATAACTGTTTTTCTTATAATTAATATTTCCTCTAGCAGATTGTAATGAACGAGCATAATCTTTCAGAAAAATTATCAATTGAACTAACGTTGGAAGCTCGTCATTTTTTAACTGGCGTTCCCACCATAATTTAATATTATGATCAACTTTTTGCAATATTAAATAAATCAACAAAGTTTCTGAAAAGCCACTTACCTTCTGATCCAATATTTCGAAAGAACGGACGCATTCGTTTGTCATATCTACCAAATTAAGTATTGCTGTGGGCGCATCACCTTGCACGAATGGAAAAGTTAATAATTTTCTAATGTGGCTGTATATTAATTCACGTTTGTTAGAATATCTTTCAGATAGCAAGTCCCATGCGATACTATACTTCGAATCTTCAATAGGTATTGATTTTATTATTTTCAAAGCGTCTCCTTGACAAGATAATTTCAAGTATTGCAGCTTCTGAGCTGGCGATAGATTTTCATTATTATGTATACTCGCATTGAATAAATCTTTAAAACTCAACCATTCACTAATTTGACCACTAAATGATGGTAGAGAAAGCTTTGGTAATTTTATTTCATTAACTTCCTTCTTCGGATTGTGCACATTTATTTTTCTGGCTGTAATTGCATGTTCGATTTTTACTATCAATTCATCAAAGATGTCTTGCTGTTCGTCCTTTTCTTCTATAAATGAATCGATGTCGTTTTCTTCACAAGCAGAAAAAATCGTTTTAAACAACACCTTCAACTCTTCCTCTAATTTTTCTGTTTCCCTATTTAATAACTGAAGTTGCTCTAATTCACACACATTCAGATCAGTTTTAAGAAATTTGTTTTTCAATCTCGTTATTGAAGATTTCAACACTCGTTTATCAGTTTCTAAGTTTTTATCCATTTTTCTCTCTCAGTATTCTAATTTGGCACAGTTCCAATGATTTCACGCTTTCACTTTCGAACGAAATTTAGATACGCATTCTTTTTTGCACTTAGTTCGTTTTAACTCCGGTTTTAGACGACCAAATTTACCTTGTAGGTTTTTTGAATTAAGCAGTAGACTGTATACACTAACTTTTTCCACTATTTAATTGAAAGCTTTCACAATTTCACAAATAAATTATCCGCTTAGGGATCACAACACACTCTCATCGAGATCCACAAACTCGACTGACAAAGAAAAGAATATCAACAATAAATTCCCTGCGCAGAGGGAAAAACAGAGTACGTGTTTTCATTTATCCCTACGCAGAGAGAAAAGGGCTGGAATATTCAGTTTCACTTTAGCACAACTGAAATACATGCAATTAAGAATTATAAAAGCAATTTAAAACTAAACAACAATAAACTTTAGAATTTTCCACAGGAACGATAACATCTTCATGAATAACAGTGCTATGCTTACACAAATACACACAATCGTATAATAGTACTCACATAGTCATTTAATTTTCAATAACATGGGTGATCATTGATATTATTTTAATATTAATTTTTTAATAGCCCCATAATTGTTCTCCCGACTAAATCTTCACTCAGAAATATGAAGTATTTTTTTTTTATATCCATAAGCTTAAGAACAATTCGTCAAGGACTTCAGTAAGTATTCAACAAAACGTGTAAAATAGAAGCATACGATCACATATGCCAGTTATTGATAAATATTTAAAAGGATTATCATTCGGTAAGTGTTATACTGGGAAGATTTGAAGAATTAAGTTTTTATTTTCTGTTTCTTTGTAAATGGCTATGGTTTTGGAATGAAACTGATTTTATTTTATAACAGTTTTTCAGACATTTGCATGATACATTTACGGTATTACAGACTTTACCCAATTGATAAATTTAGCAAGTTCATAGTTTTAATATTTTTATTCTCTTATAACTACGCTACAACAAATTTAAATATATTTTTGCATTTTCAGTCAGTTTGAAAAATTAATACTAGTACGATTTATTTTATTGTGTGACAGCCGATCGTGTCAAAACAATTAAAAAGTGTAATTTACATATCTGTTACACTCTAAATTATTCTTTTAATATTTTCATCTTCGAGAACTTTACAACTTACTGAATTTGTCTTATAGAGATAACGCTTTATTAGAATTGACTAACTACTTCCCAGGGACTACATTTCATTACTTGATGCTTTACAATTGCTTTTGGGAGTTTATCATATTGAGATATAGTCCTGCGCAATGAAATGAAAAAAAGAAAGTAAAAATCTCGGGCAGAAATTACCGATATCATTATTATATATTCATTCCGATATCATTATTACCAATGAAATTAATGATATCATGGGTGATCACAAATATTATTTTAACCTTAAATTTATTATTAGCCCCCTAATTGTCCTCCTGACTAAATCTTCACCGATAAATATGAAATCAAACATGTATTTTATATCCCAGAAATTAAAGACTAATTCGTGAAGAACTTGAGTAAGTATTCAACAAAACGTGTAAAATCGAAAACATCTGGTCACTCACTTTTAACTGTTGGACATGAGTGCATAACCCAATTGGTGAAATTACCAATTTTATTACTTTAGCTCTTCTATTAATTTCGTAACAAAAAACTAAAATAAACATTTCGTCCATGCTACTTTTAAAGGGACAACGGACGCTTCAGCGGAAAAGTTTCATTTTAACTTTAACACACCTATACTGTGTACATTTCTAACCTTTCACGCAACCACCTCGAAATTTATAAATAGCCTTTTATGCAATTATACAAATTTTAAACAGAATATAATCATTTTCCTTTCTAAAGAAAGTAATACACATAATGAGTACGGGTTTTTCCGAGTGAAAAAGTTTCTAGGCCAGTTATTGATAAATGGGGACTAAAAGTGGAAAACGCTAAAAGCCCAAAAGGATTTTTTTCAGGAGGAAAAAAAAAAAAAAAAAAAAAAAAAAAAAAAAAACCTGGTATTACTTTTGGTACTTTCAGCGTTTTCCACTTCACCCCTTTCTGGTTCTTAGCTCAACATTTTAAAATGTAAGTACCTAGCTTCCTTTCGTATAGAGTTTAAATACCTAATATTATCACCTAATCGTTCGGAGTTTCGTGGTTTTCTTCGAACCATGAATTTCCATACGTAAATACGGGTTAGGTTCCCTTAGAAAGACCCCCACTGAGTGCACCTCCTCCCCCCTTAGGGCCTATATCCCTCGTGTTGATAGTTGGCCGTCATAAACACAACCAACCTAATATTATCATTTGTAAACATTTCTTTTATTTATACATTCAATATTTTTCACCTTGCTCAAAAATATCTCATGTATTGACGTAAACAATAACGACATGATCAAGTTATGTACTGTTGTTTTCGGAAGGCAAAATCCTTCGCGCTTTTGCGCATGCTTCAGGTCCGCTTTGATTTTATCAAAATAGCGATTAACGGAGTTTGTTTAGTTACGTTTGGCTGATTTCCAATCTTAGTGGCAACATACAAATTACCGCCGAGTAGAACTTTTGAAAACACCCATCTCAGCGTAACACCCCTTTGGATAGTAGAAGCGTCTCAGAGTGCTCGGCGCGGCTTTTGAAAACAGACAGTAATGGCCAACAGTCGCCGCGTATCTTATTACTGACATTTGCAGCGTCCTCCACTTCACTTCGTGTGCTATATTCCGTGTTCTCCACATTATTTCGTGTCGCACATTCAACCAGCCACTTGTTTCTATTCTTTTTAACTATTTCTACTAGGAATGGCGCTTCAAGGATTCTCCTGTTCGTTAAACTTGGCATTTAAAACATTTTTTCGTAATTTTTTCGTAATTTTTTTTTTTTTTTTTTTTTTTTTTTTTTTTTTGTCTATCGGTACTTTTAGATTTTTCAATTTTTAGTCCTCAATATTTAAAAGGACTATCATTAGGTAACTGTTATACTGTGATGACAGATAAAATTGAGTTTTTTATCTGTTTCTGTGTAAAGGGTTATTGCTTTGGAATGAAACCGTATTTAGTTAAGATTAGTTTTAACAGGAATTTGCATGATATATGTATGGTATCGTATACTAAACTGGAATGCTAAAATTAGCAATTTCATAGCTTTAACTTTTCTATTTTCTTTGAACTACACAACAACAAACTAAAATAAATATTTTGCTTTTCACTCAGTCGGGAAAATTACTACTATTAAGATTACTACATAATTGATTCTGTTGAAATAATTAAAAAGTGTAATTCACACAATGGTTAAAGATTAACGTATAAAATACAATATTTTTTTTAAATATTTCCCTCTTCTAGAACTCTTTTGTATTTGTCTCATGTTTTGCATTTATCTCTTGTTTTTGTATTTGTTTTCTCTTTTGTATTTGTCTCATAGAGTTCAAGCATTATTAAAATTAACTAAATACATCTCAGAAACGACATTCCATTACTTTCTGCTTTACAACTGATTTTGAGAGTTTACTAGTGAGTACAATTAAATAATAATAATTAAAAAAAAATTGAAAAAATCTCGGCGAGAAATTACCGATAACTTATGTGATAGATTCTTGGTGCAATAACTCCCATATGATGCGAACTTAAAATCCACAGAAAATAATGTTTTTCATTAAATATTTAATTATTTATTAAAAAAATATATACTTAAAATTAAGTTACGTATTCTATTGAAATCTACTACATTTCTCAAGCTCGTATCTTTTGAAGACCATATCCATAGAAATGATAAATGATATCAAGTTATACTAAAGCGACTAACTGCTCTTGGACTGGATAGTTTTCAGCACCCACTACTGAAAAACTTAGAAAATAGCCTGTTGATCACAAATAAGTATAGGATATACAGAAAGATAGACAAATACAAGGTAGTAGAGCAGTTCTGATTTAGTATAAAATTTATTTCGTGCAATAAATGCTACCAATAAAAGGTTTAAAATTATCATTTCTTCGTTCACAATATCCAAAAATGTTATGTCAATTTTCGTGTCATAAAAAAGAGCAACCATTAAATGTCACTAGATTCCTTTATTATAAGTATTTATCTGCTCTCGTCCGGTACAACTAGCGTTGCCAGGTGTTCCGCGTAAATCATTTCTCCAAATGCCCTAGATACCATTAATTTCTTACAGTTTATTTCACTATCTTTAATCGTAGATAATTCTGCCATTTGATGAGGGGAAGGAAATAGCTTTAAATGCTAGTGCCCGGAGCATTTGGATCCGTGATTAACGCGGAACACGCTACAAAACAAGTCAATACTCTTGTTTAGTTTTACGTTTTCTTGGAGTTTTTTCTTCATTATATACTGTACGTTTTCGTTAGGATTAGGGTCTGGTGAGTTTGGTGGCGAGGGAAGTACGTTAATGTTGCTCTGCCGGATCCAATTCTTAGTTGACACCGATGTATCCGGTGACGCTAAATCTTGTTGAAAGATGAAATCATCTTCAAATAAATCTTCTGATGATGGAATCATGTAATATTCTAAAATTCCTTGATATGTCTTAGAGTTAACCTTTTCGTAGACGATGCATAACTTTCGGGATACTTCTGCACTCATGCAACCTCAAACCATGATACTAGCAGCAAATTTTATGGAACGTTTAAGGCATTCTTCATCAAATGCTTCTTACTTCATTCTCCAAACTCGAATACCGTGATTACTATATGAAACGCAAAACATACTTTCATCACTAGATAATATTTGTTTCCAATCTTCTTCGCTTCATAAACGTCTTTATTTACACCAATTCAATCTTATACGCTTTTGTTTTGCAGTCATGAGAGGTTTTGTTTTCGATACACGAGATTCAAACTGAAATTTATGGAGACGTCTTAATGTTGTCGATGTAGAAACTTCAACTCCTTCTTGTTTCCATTTTCGGTGCTAGAATCTAACTCTTTTAAAGCGGTTTTTATTAACTATAAGCTTCAGTTTCCTGTCATCTCTAGCACATGTTTTTGGTTTTCGGCCACCATTTCGGCGATTATTTTGAAAATTTCCATTTTTTCTAATATTGTTTTATTAATTTACTAACACTTGATTGCGAACATTGTAAATAATTCGCTACATAACATTCATTATTACCGTGCCGATACAAATCAACAATACGAAGTTTAATATATTCAGAAATATCACTCACACGACCCATTTTAAGTTGGAAAAGCAAACAAACTGCAAATAGAATACTGATTTTAAATAAAATCATCTGAATTTAATCAGTGATGCCACAAGTTATGAATTGGTGTTAATTAAAATAGAATTAATGTGAAATATTCTAATATTTTGAAACACTTGTATAAATATTCTAATATTTTGACTTTCAAATTTTTTTTTTTTTTTTGATTAATCTTTTCAAAAATGATATTAATTTTAAGATGATAATAAGTTTAATCAACAATAAGTTGTTAATAATAATATCGTTTGCATATTTATATTAAAATACATTGAATTAGCAAACGATATTTTCAATTTGTAAAAAAAAGTAATTATTCTAATATTTTGAATATGATCTGTGTATACAAATATATATGTTTTTACAATGCGCATTTAGCAGCATATTACATAACTGAGGCTCTGTTTATAGCATGCACTGTACTCGCATGTAAAAACGTTGTATTTTGTATTAATTTGAGACCACTCTGCAACTTTTTAACAGACTTTTTTTCCATATATCGTATAGTTTCAATATAGGCGCGCTACCTCCACATTTTTCTGGGAGGATGCCATTATAAATAATTTATTTTTCAATCAATTGACGAATATTTTCTATAACTTATAGTATTCATTTTTTAAAGAAAATTTAGGAACAATTATTCATTATCGGTGATTCCTGTATGAACCAAACATCTTATTGCATTTAACTAATAATGATTTCTTGTATTCGAAAATAATTCCAGAATTTCTTTTATTTAAAAAGAAAACAGCGTTACTACCCATTTTAAAAGTCTCATAAAAAGAGAATAATTAATTCAGCAGAGAATTTGCAGTGACTGGTTAAAGAAGATATTTTAAAACCTAGTGTAAAAGTAGTTTAAAGTTAATGATAATATTAATCAGCTTTAGACCGGTTTAAAATGAATTAAATTGATATATAAATAAAAGGTCCGACTAAAACACAATTTTTAGAAAGATTTTCAATTTCATTAATTCAGAGATCTTCGCTTATTTTTATCTTTCTTTGTCTTTTTAATAAGTATTTTCACGACCAGTTGAGAATTCTTCGAATTTGACCCTTATCTCTAAATAATAGCATATTAATCCTTTCTACTGTTTTTTCAAAAAAAGTTTAAACAATTTAACTAAATTATATTTAAAATAGGAGAACATATCATTCAACCATTTTACCAAGCGGTTTTAAAAAATTGAAAAATACGTGCAATAAGCGTATAAGAAAAAAAGTGTATATATATAATACTTTTTTAAATAATATAGAGATAGATAGATAGATAGAGAGTTGGATATAGATATAGATATAGATACAGATATAGATATAAATATCTGACAAGTTCATCCAACTATAATGACCTAATCTCTAATTGAAAGATGGCATGTAATAATATTTTACAGCCTTGCTTTTTCTAGCACGCTGTTCCTTTTGCACTGAAGAAGAATCTCGCTTGTAGATTCGAAACAGCTGTTTGCTGCTTTTCATATATTATTTGTGCATTTTAAACGTTGGTTTTTCTGCTTTTTATATATATATAGTATCTATCTTTACTGTAATATTTGTATAATGCTTAATGTATTACATTTTTACATACCATCTTCATTTAGAATTTTGGTTAACATCGTTATATGAACTTGTAATATATATTTTAATTCAATGGTAATTTATATATATATAGAGACAGAAAATGTATCTGAGTATATGTAATGTGCCAAGAAATATCATTATATCAGTAATCATAAACATTTTAACGGTAGATGATGCCAAAAAAATTAAATAAAAATGGTTTAATCCTACAATGGAAAAAATGTAATAAAGATATATTATGAAGTAAAATGGAATCCAAATCAAAGCGATACATGGGAGTTTATTATTCATTTCCTAAAAACATTCAAGTGTCACTGAAAATGCAATATGTAATACAAAGATATAACAAAACTGCTGAAAAACTCCGGTATACATCTCATTATAATGGTTGTAAAAAGTAATTAGATAAATAAACGAAAAATACTAGCCAGTTGTGGCAATCCCAAAACTTTCTTCTATCTTATACATGTTAATATTTCCTGAAAACTGAAGCATATCAGTGCCACCGGTTAGGTGATTTACAAAAAAAATCTAATCAACAACAACTTATGTCAAGCTGTAGCTGAATCTGAAGTTTGATGAAAATCCGTGTATCAGTTTTTGAAGTATTAATATTGCGAAGATCGCAAAGAATCTAAATAGCAGCGTCACAATTTAGTCAATTTTATCCTAAAACTAATCAGGACCAATTTATATCACGGACTAACTGGATCTGAAGTTTGATGAAAATTCATGCATTTGTACTTGAGGTACAGTTATTGCAGAAATCGTGATAAATGCAGCCTAGCAACGGCACCATTAGTTTTTGAGGTATTAATATTGCGGAAATCATAAAAAATCTACATAGGAGCGCCACATGTTAGTCGATTTACACTATAAACTAAACAACACAAATTTAAATCAGGGACTAAATTTTTGAACTGAAGTTTAGTGAAAATTCGTGCATTAGTTCTTGAGATTGTGATATTGCGATGAACATGAATAATGCCACATATCAGCGCTACCTTTTGGGCGATTTACAATAAAAAGTATTCGGTACCACATTATATCAAGATCTAACGAAAATCTGAAGTTTTATAAAAAAAATCCGAGCATTAGTTCTTGATATATAACTATTGCAGAAATCGTGAAAAATTGAGAAAAGCAGCGTCACATGTCAGGCGATTTATGCTAAAAAGTAATCAGCACCATTTTAGATCAGGGAGTAACTGAATGTAATGTTTTATTAAATTCCGTTCAATAGTTCTTGAGATAGAACGCCCACAAAATTTGTGTCGCACACACACAGACAGACAGACGGTCAGACAGACTCACATACAGACATTTTGTAAAAACATATTTTTCAAGTTCTCTAATCCCTGAAACGTGTAAATCCGTCAAAAACCGGAATTCGAAAATTTTCATGAATCCAATACTTTCTTCTTGTATACATAGAAGAAAGTAAAAACCATTGAATCTAAAAATCATTTAATAATGAATGGCGAATTGTAGTCACATTCTTTTCTAATATGTTGTGACATGCATCCAAACATTTACAAAGAAGAGTTGAATGGAATTTTAAAGACATTTGACTATTACAGTTGCAGTTAAGATTGAATACCATAATTAAATTATTTAATGATTTAAAATAATCAACTATGTATATTTACTAATTAAAAGTAAATGAAATATTAGCAGAAAACAAAATTTAATTATTTAACAGAGAATAATCTGCTGTGAATCTAGAGGACCTTCTACATTAAAAGACAAAAAAAAAAAAAAAAAAAAGCCCCTTTTCATGATTTTTTTGTAAGGAAACTGCATAATGGATCTTTTTGAAATTTTAACAGTTTATTGTACATATCTTAAGGTATACGCAAGAATTTTGTTATTAGATTCTGTTGATTCTGTTCTAAGTTATAAACAAATATGTTCAACTGCTTTGGGAAATTTCGTTAGGATTGTGGGCATGATAGCGCCTTGTAGAATTATCTGAAACACAAAAATAATTTTTTTCGAAAACTTCGTGAGTATATCTTCTAGTTAAATTAAAGGAATCCATAAATTTATTTAAAAAAAAAGTTATGTAATGGCTGATTTAAAAAAAAAAATGTTAAAAAAATCCGTTCTTATTTGTTAATAACTTTAAAAAAAATAATTTTAGTAAAAGCTTTAAATCATATCGAAGGAAATCAAGCAAGCTTTAATTAAAAAAAAAATCAAGATGATCCGTTTTTTTTTTTTGTAAATCTTGTCCACCATGTCAAAAAATGTGTCTGGACATATTTGTTTATAACTTAGAGTAGAAGCAACAATATCTAAAAAAAAAAAATATTGTGCATACCTTAAGATATGTACAATAAACTGTTAAAATTTCAAAAAGATCCATCATGCAGTTTTTTTACAAAAAAATCATAAAAAGTGCTTTTTTTGTCTTCTAATGTAGAAGTTTATCTTAATAACATGTGAAAAATGCATGGCAATCCCAATGAGTTAACGAGAGTTAGAGCACGGACAGATGACCACACAAACCGAAGTTGGAAACAGTTTTCAACTATGTTGGAAACTGTTAACAAGTGCATTACGGACTCTTTAATTTATAAAGCTAAGGAAAAAAATGTCGGAACATGAGCTAAAATTTAAATAGTCTTTCTTTATTAGCATTCTAGGATCAATCAATAAAGTTCTTCTTTCCCTAGAGAATTAAAGTTTGATAACATGTGATTAATCCTTTTAAGCTAATGACTTTTGAAGTGCAATTACTTTTGGAATAAAATAGAAAAAGGTTTTAAATGTGATTTTTAAAATTCTGCTCACTTAATAGTTATTCAACAAATGCTGTTTAATAGTTTCGTCATGCTAAAATGTATCTAAAAGTGATACAGAATTTCAATGTTTTCTAAGTAGATAAAAAATGCTTTCATAACTCAAATATATAAAATAATAAAATATACATATATACTTTCCTTTACACTGTTTCCTTTGTTTCTAATGATTTTTGGTTCCATCAGTTAAAAAAGGCTGATTTATTTTCTTTTTTCTCTGTCTATAATAGAAGAAAGTAAATGTAAGTAAGAGTAATAAGCGTAAATTACGTCCACTAATAACCATATCACAATATATATTCCAAACGGAAAATTAAAAACATATATTAAAATATTTATTTGCTTAAAAGACGTTACTAAAAACAAAATAAATGAATTAAAAACTATATTGACATGTTTCAACTAATTCACTGAGTCGTCATCAGAATGTATAACAGAAATTACATATACAATGTATATGAAATATGCAAAAAAAGTCGTCAAATACAAACAAGTAAACATATAACGCGCCCTATAAAAATAGCGAATACATACATAGACGTGCGATAGCGAAAATGTAGGGCCCGTTATATGTTTACTTGTTTGTGTTCGATGATTTTTTTCCATTTTTCATATGCATTGTATTTGTAATTTCTGTTGTACATTCTGATTACGACTCAGTGAAGGAGTTGAAACATGTCAATATAGGTTTTTAATTTATTTTTAATGGGTTTTTAGTAACGTATTTTAAGCAAATAAATATTTTATATACGTTTTCACTTTTCCGTTTGTAATATACACTGCTGGCCATCAAAATGCAATACCAAGTAAGACAAGAGGTACCAAAGCCAAATTTATTTTAGAGATTGCACATTGTATCAGTGTTAATTGATTCCAAAGACAACCTTCTTTGAAGTGAGATACACGGGAAAATCAGTAAGAACTGTTACCTCCACATCTGTCAATAACTGCTGCTACACGCTGCTGCATAGAGTGAAAGATACTTTGGATGTCTTGTTGGGGAATGGCATCCCACGCTGCCTCCACACGTAGCCAAAGTTCATCTTGCGTACTCGCAGATGCGGCATTCCGGAATAGGCGTTCTCCAATCATTGACAGGACATGCTCGATAGGGGATAGATCTTGAGAACAGGCAGGCCATGGTAACAATGGAATATGGTGAGCTAAGAAGAAAGCTTGAACATTGCGTGCAACATGTGGTCGTGCATTGTCCTGTTGAAATGTGGCCGCAGGCAAGCCCTGGAGGTAAGGGAGGATAACAGGCTGCAAAATCTCAGAGATATAGCTCTGGCTGGTACTTCTACCGTTAATGCGTACTAGGGGAGTGTAGGGGAGTACGGGAGTAGAATCCAATACCACCTCACAACATAACACCGGGTGCAGGACCAGTGTGATCATGCATAATACAGCAGTTGAGCAGCCCCTCACCACTGTGTCTCCAAACTCTAATTCGACCATCGTGATATTTCAGGCAGAAGCGTGATTCATCCGAAAACACAATGCTATGCCATTCGGATGCCCATCTCTGCCGTTCAGCGGACCATTATAAACTGAAAAACCTGTGGTTTAATGCGAAATGTATGCGAAGCAATGGACGCGTAGCGGACAATCCACTGTACTGCAAACGACTTCGAACTGTTCGTGCGGACACCCATTGTTGTATTAGAGACGGCATTCGCTGTTTTATGGTTGCGGATGTGACAGTGCGTTCCATCAGTGCCATGCGCACAATATCCCTGTCTTCCAGTGAAGTGGTGTGACGAGGCGGTTGCAACCGCTTCTGTCGGTCTGTCGTTCCCTCCTGCATACACGTATTCCATATTCTCATGATTATTGCTTGGTTATGTCCAAAACGATGACCAATTTCTCGGAAGGATAATCCGCAACCTCTGTATGCAACGATTCTTACGCGATCGAAATCAGAAATGTGCTCGAATGGTGCTCGTGTTTTTCTACGAGGCATACTGAATTTGTACCCACAAAAAATCGCACGAGAAAACAATTCACGTTCTTCAAAACGACAAAATTTCTTCCCATTATATACAGATTGTAAGGGGCGCTGCAGTCGCCCACAATGTGTGCGAGTGCCTAATTTGTAATCATTTGCATATACTACCGAGGTGTATACATGTTGTAAATTTTCCGCTGTTTGGTTGATCCCTTCATGGTGTTGCATTTTGTATGCCATCAGTGTATATTTTGATTTGAAGAAAGTAAAGTAGTATTATTAATATATCTTTACTTTCAGTTTCCGAAGAATTTACAAGTTTTAGGAGTCAGAGTTGACAAGTTTAGGAGTGTCTTTGACTGTGTGTCCATGTATCATTTGTGCTTCTTTGAATCTTCCAAAAGGACCTGAAATTATGCACAAAATTAAACCAAACTACACATAGTATATGTTTTTGACTATGACCGTCAGGTCCCAGTTTAAGTTGGGAACATTGCTCAAAAAGGGGTCGCTGTGATAGAGACATTTGAGCGATTACTCTTTTATGTCACCGGAAAGTGTACGACATTATGGATATAATTGAAACAATCTTCATATATACAGTTTTGACAATAGTCGTTAGGTCCCAGTTGAAAATTGTGGCATTTTTCTAGAATTGGGCTCTGTGATTAATATTGCGATTTTCGCGATTTTTCGCAGTTTAAGGGAAGAATTTATAACTACTTTTCAACGAATTTGTATATTTAGATGAAATGTGATAGGATGAGTATTGTTCAAAATTTTGAAGAAAATCGACCTGAAGGTTCCCTGTGCCATCGATTTCTTTCAATCTTCTGGACCCTCGCGGTAGCAGTTGAAGGAACATCGTACTGAAACACCCACTTGACTAATATTGGCTTAATTTCTACATTTGTAATAAGTAAAAAAAATCATGTTCTGTATATATTACTCGTTTATTAAATTTCATTTCAAAATTTCTTTATCTCACACCTCCCTTAGTTTTGAAACATTTCTTGACTATCACTTAAGTTTGTTCTAAAAAAACGTTGTGGAGGACACTGAACAGAAAATTAACGCACATGTTGTGAAAAAACACTTAATAAGATTCTGTAAATTTCACTGTTATTTACTACTTTGGTTTTTACTAATTTTTTTTCATGGTACAGATTTTAAAATATTATTCAACTTAAAAAAAGATGTATTCATCTCTACTCCCCTTCTTATACAAAGTTTTGTCTTGTATACTGCAAATGGTTACTTTCCATTCAACTAATATCAATATGCCACCATGCTTAACATTGTTTTGTGTCTCTATGAGTCTATGAAAAAAGGACAATTTACATATAGTGTAGTCTTTTTAAGAATTTTTTTAATTTATGATTTATGACGAAATTTCACGTGATAGAAATGTTTGACTTGTAGAATTTGCTTTGAGATTTGCTAGAATTTTCCTGAAATCAGCATTAAAAATACATAAGATTTCTTTTTTTTATTTTTCAGCAGCAAAATGCATTACAGGTCTGTGTAATTTATACTTTTACATTAAAATGTAAATGGGAAAACTAATACACATATCGGTCTTTTTTTATTAAAATCCTTGAGTAAGTTTCTATATTGTATTTAGATGTGCGTGCATGTCATATAAAAAGGCATAAAATAAGTTTTTTGTATCTTTTTGTTAGCTCTGAAAAGAAGCATGCGTAGTCAGATTCAAAAAGATAGATATTGCATAGTCAACTTTTATATGAGAAATTCGTAACTTCGCTACGCTTAAATAATACATTTTATGCTTTGGTAACTTTAAAGATACACTTAAACTTCCATGAAAGATAAAAGGGATAGTGTATGCACAAGTGAAGCAAAGAAAAAAGTGAAATTTTTGAATATTTCGTTCAGTATTTTGAACATAAAATTGGCTAGCCATTTAAAAATGTGAAGAAATGCTAAAAATTTAATTTCAAATTGTCAAAATAACATATTATCAAGTTTAAGACGTTCTGGAAATTTTGGTATAAAATTTTCGGTAAAACTAGCCATCATGTGAAAAATTAAATATAAAATTGACTCAATTTAAGAATAAAATTTAATTGTCGCGTGGCATTGCCAGTCTAAACATATATATTTTTTATTAATAGTATTTAAATATTTATATATATCTCTTATATAAAAAAACTCTATGTTACAAACTCGCATTAGTCACTGTATTACGATTTTACACAAAATTCATAAATATTTTAAGTAAGTGAAAACAAAATTTAAAATTTAAGTTTTTCTAATTGATTATTTTTAAATAACAAGAAATGTTACTTTAAATCTACATTATTTATAATTTTGAACTTGTTTTAAGAAGAGCGGCTTAACATTTTGTAATCTACAATCGGAACAACGCTTTATTGCATATCTGCTTATTTTTTAAACAACATTGTATATAGGAACTTTATACACGTGAATTTAAAAGACTAATTTTAAACTGTTTCATATCAAACATGCTAGCGATCTGTTTTAGTTATTTATTAATTTATATCTGTACATTTTTTTTCAAAATTTGTCATTCAAAACCTTGGTTCTCTTTTTATATATTATCGAAGTTGGATTTTTAACAATATGTTGTAGAGATTTGTATTTTTGTCAATTTTTATGGCTTAATAGTTAAAAACGTACTATACATCAACATATATTTTCACTATGAATCTATGGATCATATTGTATTGACGGAAAGTTAAATAGAAGCGTCTCCAGAAAAAAAAAATGCTTATTGATGAAATGGAATGTTTTGAAATCGAATGAATTGAGACGGGGTGAAATTACAAGGCATAGGCCGTAGGAATTTGGAAAAGAGAAAAAAATTATTATAATATTAAAAATGTAAATAAAATGGGAAAAATAATTATATGAATTAGAATATATTTTGAAGGTCGCCTCGCCTTTGCACCATGGTCCAAGGACTTTAAAAAAGCCGGGATGGCAACACCCGGAGAACGGGAACTGCGTGCGTGTTGGAAAAAGCATGCTGTGACGCGCAGTGAAAATATGTAATCCTGCATTACATAGGAAAGACATAACCGCAAATTATTAAGTAATATTCTGTGTGTTTGTAGTCTTTAATTTGTTCGTCAGATGTGTGTATAATAAACGTATTTAAGTATACAAGAGCCTCTCGTCTGTTTTCCTCAAGAAAATCATGCGATCTACAACGGGAGTGTTATATATCATGTACATATATTTTTTCACAAAAAAACAGAAAGTGGAAATTTATCATTAATTAATCACCTAATTTGTATTATCTATCTGTCAAAAAATCAAATACATTTGAGTTAAGTAATAAGTTTATATATTAAGTAATGTAGTGAAGTTTTAGGTTCGTGGTATTGCAGAATAAGTTAAAAGCTATTTCAACACAAGCCGTAAAGAGTATAAGTAATATCAGGTGCAGATACGGTAAATACAATTTGTTTTTAAGTTCGAAGACATGATAAATCGAGGCGAATGAATCATGAACGGATAGTCTGAAATTGACATCAAAGAGCGTATGAGTGAGCGATTGAGTGACAACTCACACTTGATTTTAGAGAACACATTATCGCCAATATATTCACAAAATTGTTGCCGCTTGGCACAAATTTCTTTATAATAAACGTTCTATATGAGCGAGGATATTTTGGTTCGTATAGGGTAATTCCGAGATTTATGCTGCACATTTTTTTTTTATTTTGTGTATGAAGTCCCATGGTGGACATAAAATTAAAAAAAAATCATGCTGTGCTATTTAATATTAAATATACAAAGCGTGTACTGCGACAAAAATATTCAACACAAATTATTAATATTTGTAACAATTTTTTTCTAAAACATTGCTTTGCGGCGCGTCACCCGTAAATTCAGGCTGAGACGCCGCAGTTGTGCGGTAGTTATGCCGCGCTTGTAATAAGAACAGAATGAAATTATAAATAAGAAATATTAAAAAAAATATTCATATCTGGACTATAATTAACTATGTAATAACAAAATGAAACTAAGTGAGTACAATGAAACATATTAGTAGATTCAAATTAATAATTGTTGCCTACTTTCACTATTAAAATTATTGACTTTTTTCTGTTACATTAAATTTTAATTATTGAAAAGAGAAATTAAAATGAAAAAAGTAAAATTGTGTTTACATAATTTATTTGTTAACCCTTTCGGGACCGGTGGCTTTTACATAAAATTTATTTGGTTGATACCACTTTTTTAAAAGAAGTTACCTTTACTTAAATAATCATGAAAATGCTCTAATTAAACGAAACAAATATTACTTTTCTTTTTTTACTGGTGCCAGAAACAAATTTTATAAGCTCTTTATGAAGGTGCTTATATGCACCTATGGTCCCGTATGGGTTAAGAGACCTGTTTTTTTTATTACAATCTACAGAAAAAGTGTCGAAAAAGTACAGTCTTTATGTAACTACATTTAAACGCATGATGCAACGAAGCCAATTACACTTCCTCTTTTTTGCAGTAGTTTGCAAAGAACATCATCGTTACGTGTAATCCAATTTTTCATTATTAGCGTTTGACTTGCATCATTTTCCCCCTTCTTTCTTTTTATTTTCCCCCTTTTCTCCTTTGGTTTTAGTAACTTTCATAACATGCCTAACATGGTTAGCCTGTGCAAAAAAAAAGGAAAAGTTAATAACACTTAATCATCCGTACAAAAGAAACTGCGGCATGTATACCGGAATAGCAGTGCGGCATGTATCCCATATTGCATGGTGCAGATGTCGGCTATCACAGTTACCTGCCATCGCTAAGGGGAATGGCGTAACCATACACATAGTACTGTATACAAATGTTACACTTAGTTTTGACTTCGAAATCATGCATGCATTCATTAATTAGTGTTTGAAAAGTATTTAAACATAACTTGTTTAAAATTTTGGGCAGTGAAATCATGCACTTGCGTCAATTTAAGGATTGTACTTCTACACGTAAACATCGAAATGGGATTCACGCTATACACTGGTTAAAATAATCTCATTGCGCACTATACTGTCCGCTTGACGATCATCTATCGATAATTACAAGAAATAAGAGAGGTATAAGAGGCATCTATCCCCTATGCTGCGACTCTCTCGTAGTTACCCTATCGCCGCAACCTTTAATTAATATAGTGAAGGAAGAAATTTTTAAACCGTTGTGGCTTATCCGTAGAAAAGGGGGATCGTGAAGTTTGACTGAGGTTTTAGACGGGTGCACAGGTAAAGCATATATGGTAATCTTTATATTTGTGCAGAGGTCAGGGAAATACATGAGAGCCAAACAATATGTCACATAAGTGCTTTTGGCAAAGCTGACCAGAAAGAGCGTACATAAGTGTGTGTTTACATCTGGAGAAAAATCATTAGGCTAGCTTGCAAACTGTCATTACCAAATATGGAATTAGGTTGATTTGACGTTTAGAACAGTGAGACTTATGTATGGTTTAGCACTGCCTTATTGTTTTACTTTTTAATAGAGCGTGCAGCTAAAAATGGGGAAAATATACAGAGCGTCCCTGAATTATTGGGACAAACTTTAAGGGGAGGTAGGTGACATCACAAGGATTCAGATTTTCATAACAGCCGTGATCTGAAACGCTTTAATGCCGCGGTAGTGACGACACAAAACACAAGAAATCCGGACACGAATAACAGCAGAAAACATGTTTATTATCACTAGAACAGTAAAAAACTAAGGCAAAAGAACATTAAAAACTCAGCGATCGTCATCAAAGTAGGCATTCGAAATTACGACTCCGGACCGTGATGCGTGGAAGCTCATTTCCGGCGCATGGAAGATCTAAAGTTCTCGAGAATACCGGGTGTGTCTTGGACTTCCCCAAAAGCTACCACGATGCGTGCAACAAGTTCCTCAGCACTTTCCAGCACTGTCCCGGCATTTTTGAAGCGCTGAGAATAATAAACATATTTTCTCTCCCTGTTCGTGTCCTTTTTTTCTTGTGTTTTGTGTCGTCAGTACCGCTCCAGGAAAACGTTTCTGGCCATGGGTTGCTATGCAAATCTGAATCATTTTGATGTCCCTTACTGTGAAGGTGTCTTCCTTCATATATTAATTTTAATAATTCTCCCCTATTCCCCTTTAAATGGGTGTCTTTTTCTAAATTCTTAACTTTAATCATCAGTCTGCATTTGGATTCATTTCATGTTGTAATGGTCTTTCCCTTTTTATAAAATTAAGCAGTCAATTCTTAATGTCTCTAATATTTTAACCCCAGCGCACTGTATTAAAAACAAAAGATATAATATCATTTTTCAGCCTAACAACGTCTTTCAGATTTCATTCTAGTGCCTATTTTTGTTGCTATGCAGAAATTAGCCAGACATTTTACTTTAGCCATTAGTCAAGGTGCAACATATAATTCATTTCATTATTGGTGCTCTGTCTTTAATTTACTTTATTTTTATTAACGTTCGTTTTTGCGGTTTCAATCCCATGAGACTTTTGGCAACCCGCTGTAGAATTTTGACTTGTGGTTTTCGGCCCCCCATAAATTCTCTGTTATCGGTTGGCGTTAAATAATTCATATGACCCCTTTGACGCCTCCCATTGAGTTGTAAATGACGGAATCTGAACACATGTCTCCTCTCAATTTATTCTCTCCATATAGCATACGTAATTGGCCAAAATGTATATGTAGTGCTGCCAATACTCGATCATTTCGAGAAAATGCAATGTACTCTCTCTTCTCTTGACTGTTGGTAATAGAACAATGTAAGCAGATCCTTCCCTCTCTATCGGCGGCCCCTGCGCTGCCAAGGGCCACCTTGCGAGTAATACCTACGATCTTGGTCTCCGGTTGGTCAATAAAGTATTGTTTCAGTACACGGCTGGTCTTTTACCTGACCTATGGACTAATTCTTACTTCTAATGCTGTTTGGCATATTCTCAACGTCAACACCTATCCGAAAACTCCAACTACAGTATACCTACCTCCCTTAAAGTTTGTCCCAATAATCCTGGGACATCCTGTATACATATTATAAGGCAACAAACAGGGAAATGTATATAAAAGGAAATTAGTTATCATAATCGTATATTGCGATAAAAATTACATGTTTTTGAATGAAATGAATGGGTTAAATTAAGTGAGAAGGGAATTTTTTAAAGATGGATATAGAAGGAAAGGAGAACTATACTAATATATATTTCAAATATCATAAGTAGATTTTCCAAAATTTTATTACTATTGTTATTTTCTATTTTTTTTTATTTTGGAAATAGTTAGATTATAATAAAAAGTTGTTAAGTTATTTTTATAACCTTAAGCTTAAAGATTTTTCTTTCTATAAACAGGCAATCAAAAATATTTGGAATTACAATATTTTCACCATTTGTATTTTAATAAATTATTTAACATTTCGTGATAGAGTTTCTTATTTTAATAAATTTAGCCATTCTTAAATTATAGAAAAAGTTTTTTTCTATTTGTATTTCTAAATCCTTCCAATTATATCTTATTAAAAGCGAAAGATGATACATTATATTTAAGCTGTTCCAGATTTAGAAGAACAATGGATTTTATTAAAATTAAATACAGCAAATAATTATAAACTAAAAATTGGTTTACGAATAGTTAATGGTTTTGAAACTCTAGAATTTATCGACAAAATCTCCAGTAACTATTTCAAATCTAAAAAAGCATTTTATGTTTCTGTCAGAATTGCTTAAGTTTGAAAAACTGTACAATTAACGTGAGTAACATATCTAAGTTGAAAATTCTTAAAATTACAAAATATTATATTTCTGATATCCATTTGAAATATCGGGCTCAAAGACGTATTTTGAATTTATTCGTAATTAAAATACACCAAGTAAATTTCGAATATAAATTTTGCAAGAGCAGATAAGCTTAACATTTCAAAGATATCTTGTTCTCCGATATTAAAAATGAATTACCTTCAGACAACATTTCACAAAGAATTTATTTCCTAATACCCAACTTAAGAATGCTATATGTGAATCTGTGTTCCAATAAGTTTGTTATATGAAAGTTTTAATCATATGAGAGTCACAACAAGGCAAATGTTAATTAAATACTCAACTTCAGTGACACTAATGAAAGGTACTTCAAAGCATTAACTGCTGAAACATTTGACATGCACTTTTCAAACTTCAATACATAATTAAATTTCCAAATAAAATTTGCAATGTAATTTAGGTCTGTGCAAGAAAAATATACGTATGTTCTATGTATTTTATTTGCCAGATTGATTCAGAGAAAAAGGAAAAGGACTATTTTATTGGACATTCTGCATTCTAAAATAAGTTTAAAAGGCAGTATTTATACTGAAATTGTAAAAAAAGCCCTTAAAAATATTAATTTGGATACCCAAATTCCGCATCATGTTTGAATTCTTTGGGCAAGTATATGTATTTCGAAATAATTATTCAAAAAATCTATATAATCATCGCAATCTATACCAATTTTAACAACCATTGATGTCAATAAATACGAATGCAAAATTCTAGACAATTCCTTAAAGTAAGTTTTGAGTTTTTACTTTAAAAACAAACCCATTTCAGTTTGTTTCGCTACTAATCAAAAGGACTTTAACATTAGGAGTTCAAAATTTAAACCTGCATAATTCCTTAATTTCTTCACCCAATGTCTTCCTGAGGCATCCGAAATCAAAATTTAACGAATAATCCAAATATGCTATTAAAAGTGAGTGTCCATTTCGAAAATGTTAAAAATATATACAATTTTACTATATCAATAAGACTCTTTAAACTACATTTTTAATATATATTTAAAGCAACTATAATTCTTTAGTGAAAGACTGTTTTCGACTTTTTCTGCAATAAACTGGCAAGAGCACCACTTCATGGTGCAAAATGGGGCGCGTCCAGTTGTCAAAAAAAAGGCTGGAAATGAACAATTGTTTGTGACTTTTCCTTCACTTGAACTTCTGGTTATCGAAATATAATCTATCTTATAGAATCAGATGAAAATTTTGTAGAGTTTATGCATTCCGTTAATGGAACCATTATAATAGTATACTTTTTGATATTTTTGCTCCTAGATGGCTATGCAAGCAAAAGCTATTGCTGTACATCCAAAGAAAAAAAAATTTTTTTCTTAACAATTAGTGCAATATTGCACACGTTTAAAATGCTTACTGGAAGGGATCTACACTGGTAACTTCAATGAATCGATTTCGAAATTTTAAACACCACGTTAATATATCTACATCTGATTTGAAACAAAAAGATAAAAATAACTTCTTTCATCAAAATATATACTACAGAATCACAATAACACTAAAAATAAGAAGAACAATAAAAGCAATAATAATGTTCAGCAAAAGTATGCAAAAATACTCTCCATAAAATTAAAAATGGTCTTTGTATTTTCTTGAAGTCATACCAAACATTTTGTGAGATTAGCCGCTGCCATACAGTCAGGATTGTAATACACTGTGTCAGTTTATGTCAGTATACACTGTACACCTCTTAGGACTCTTGGTTTAACTTGGTGTTGGATAAGTGAGGAAAATATCCCTTTTTCTGTTCAGTTAAATAAAGACATGAAAGCATTTTAGACAGAGCTATTGTTAAAAAGTTAAAGGTGACAATCATCTTCACGTTAAGTGTTTTGTGTGTTAATGCATGATCTTTGTACCACAAGGAATGCTTTCAGAGGCTAAACCCTCCTCTAAAAGCCAGCTTAAGGTGCGTTAGCCGTTGAAGCTGAAAAAGGGAGAAGTTTTTGATACGATTTATATATTTTAAAGTCTTTTATGTACCTGTTTTTATGCTGCGACCCGGAAAATTACACGACATGTTCCACTGTTTATTGGTGTCTAAAAAAAGAGTAAAATACGTTGATTAGGCGGTACTGAACGCAGACAAAAAGGATGGCCGGATGAGGCATTTTAACACAAGAGGGACAATCACTTCTGTTGATGAATCTGCAGCATTATTTGCATTGGTATCGCAAAATGAAAAATATCCATTAATGAAAGATAATGTACAAAATAGTGCACATACATTAAAAAAATAAAAAAGATTCTATTGGATTCCTTATTTTTAAAGTTACAAAATATTAAATACACGAAGTTATTATCAATTCGATTATGATCTTCAGGAATTAAAATATTTTAGACATATTCGCAATTAAAAATACAGCCTGTATTCTTCGATAATAAGATTTACTTAACCGCAAACGTACTTAACATTTCCAACATATTCAGTTTTGTGATGTTAAAAAGATAATCTCAATAGATATAGATATAATGAGTAAATCCTTGAGGATTGCAAGTAAATAAAAACTATTACGTTGTTTTATCTATTAATAAAAAAAGACGAGGATTAGCCGGCAGACAAAAAAGGTGCCGGATGAGATGCTTTAACAGCAAGAGGGAGAATCACTTCTGTTGATGAATCTGCAGCATTATTTACATTGGTATTGCTAAAAAAATATACATCCATTAAGGAAAGATAATGTACGAAATAGTGCACATACATTGAAAAAAAAATAAGTGATTCTATTAGATTCCTAATTTTTAAAGTTACAAAATATCAAATACATGAGATTATTATCAATTCGAGTATGAGTTTCTGGCATTAAAGTAATTTAGACATATTCGGAATTAAAAATACAGCTTGTTTTCTTCGATAGTAAGATTTACTTAACCGCAAACGTACTTAACATATCCAATATATTTAATTTTTGATGTTAAAAAGATAATTTCAATATATATTGATATAATGTGTAAATCCCAGAAGATTGCAATTATATAAAAACCACTACGTTGTTTTATCTTTTAATGAGAAACTACTAGTTTTTTACTGGTGGAAAAAAAATATGCGTGCAAAGTTCACGTTGTTATGATTTTGAGGCAAACCACATTAAAGTATCTTTTAATCATTTCTCCTAATGAGAAAAAATAGAAACCTAAGGTATTATAGTAATTTGTTTTATGCAGTTTTTTTGTAATACTAAAAAAAATTGGGGAGAATTGTTTGAGAATTTAATAGTCGAATGCCTTCTTAAAGATTTGGTCAACAAAATATTTCAATGTTCCATGTCATATTTCCCTATGTATCTACAAAATAGCCCACGTACATTGAACATATAAACAAATACAGGGAATTTCTTTTTAAGTTATTAACTTTTAAAGTTACAAAATATTAAATGCATAAGATATCAATTCGAGTATGAGCCTCTGTGTTTAAAGTAGTCTAGACATGTTTGGAATGGAAAATACAGACGGTTTTCTTCCAGTTTAAGATTTCCTTTACGGCAAACGTACTTAAAATATCCAACATGTTTAGTTTTCCGATATTAATAATGAATTGCCTTGAAATAAAAAAGCAGCAAGAATTTCTTTCTTAATATTCCACATTGGAGTAATGTATATGCATGTGTAACGACTAAGCTTATCATATGAACGTTTTATCACATCAAAGTCAAAGCAGTATTGATGTGATTTAATTAATTAACTTCAATTACACTAATAAAAAGTGCTCCAAGCATAAACTGCTAAAACATTTGACATACACTTTTCAACTCCCACATTATATACTAAATTTCAATTTTAAATGGCGTAATTTTAAACTTAAAAACGGGGAAAATAGGTTTATTCAACTATTTACATGTTTCGTCTCTACATGAGTCATTTTTAAAACAAATAAATAACTAGTCGGATGTGGCAATCCCTAAACTTTCTTCTATCTCATACATGATAATATTTCCTTAAAAATAAAGCATATCAGTGCCACCGGTTAGGTGACACCAAAATCTAATCAGCAAAATCTTATGTCAAGTTGTAGACAAGTTGTATGCCATGTCTGAAGTTTGATCATAATCCATGCATTAGTTTTTGAGGTAGAACTATGGCGGAAATCGCAAAAAAAATTACGTTGCAGTGCCACTTGTTATTCGATTTACTCCAAAACCTAACCAGTCCCAAATTATCTCAGGGACTAACTAAATATGAAAATTCATGAAAATTCATGCATTAGTCCTTCAGATACAGTTATTGCGGAAATCGTGATAAATGCAGCCTAGCAGCGCCACCTGTTGGGCGATTTACACTAAAACCTAAACAGCAATAATTTGTATCAGGGACTGACTAAATCTGAAGTTTGGTGAAAATTCGTTCATTAGTTCTTGAGATAGAGTGATAATCATGAATAATGCAGCATAGCAGCGCCACTTGTTGGGAGATTTACACTACAAAGTAATAAGACCTCAATTATATCAAGGACTAACAAAATCTGAAATTTTATAAAAATCCGTGCAATAGTTCTTGAGATATAGCTATTGCGGAAATCGTGATCAAAATGCAGCATAGCAGCACCAGTTTATATTGGGGACTAACTGAAATTAAAGTTTTATTAAATTCCGTTCAATAGTTCTTGAGATAGAGCGCCTACAATATTTGTGTCACACACATACAGACAGACTCACAAACAGACATTTTGTAAAAACATGTTTTTTACGGTTCTTTGACCCCTAAAACGTATATATGTGTCGAAAACCGAAATTCGAAAAATTTCATGAATCCAATACATTCTTCTTGTAAAGATAGAAGAAAGTAAAAATATTCTAAAATTGCACGGACTATAAAATTTTATATTTCTGTTATGAAAATGACTCAGGTAGAGTCGAAACATGTAAACAGTCCGATAAACCTATTTGTACTGTTTTAAAATTTTTAATTTAAGCTGTTTAGCAATTGAAATTACTATATTATTACAAGGTGTTAATTTGCTATATATTTGTAACATCAAAATTAAGTTTTTAAAAAGATCCTGAATTATTGTGTTCGGCATTTGGCTGTTAAAATTTTCTGAAAAAAAAAAAAAAAAAAAAAAAACCGCATCGCATTTTTTAGAAAAGGAAAATATTTATTATAGTTTTTGAAGTTAGGGTTCTCATCTAATTCAAACAATTCAGAGGATAATTACCTTGAATAATAATAAATAATTTCAGTTATTTAAGAATAAAATGTCAGCGCCACACCTGTGTTTAAAGTGTATAATTTCTTGCTTCTGTAATCATATTGAAACATATCGGCAATTAATACAATCTTTTATCATCTTTATTTAAAATACAATATACTAAGCCTTTCATCTTAGAATTTCTAATACATCACTAAATAATAAAAATAAAGAATGTTTCTATCCAAAGTCACATTTATTTTAGTTACGAAACATTAACCGTTTGACGGCTATGCAGCGCTATCGCACTTCTAGTAGGAGAGCTGTTGAACATTTTTGAGTAGGTATTTGAGGCACCCTGAAAATTTGTGCAACACTTCTTTTGTAATGCCTGAATACAAAATCGAATGTCTGGCTGAAGGATCGTGGCCCCAAAACTGTGCCAGACACGTGCCAAGTGCCATTTGGCACTTGACACGTGTTTGGCACAGTTTTTGTGCCGACTAAAGTGTCTGTCATTTTCAAAATATTTTTTTCTAAGCATAAATATTATTCTGCCTCAATCTCAGCGTGCCTCAAATACTTTTTTTGGGTAGTCAAAAAATGGCACTTGACACGTGTCTGGCACAGTTTTGGGGCCGACTAAAGTGTCTGTCGTTTTCAAAATATTTTTTCCTAAGTATAAATATTATTCTGTCTCAATCTCAGCATCCCTCAAATACCTTTTTTGGGGGGTAGTCAAAAAATGGCATTTGACACGTGTCTGGCACAGTTTTTGGGCCACGATCCTTCAGCCAGACATTCAATTTTGTATTCAGCCATTACAAAAAAAGCGTTGCACAAATTTTCAGGGTGCCTCAAATACCTTCCCTAAAATGTTTAACAGCTCTTGGACTATTCCAGATTCCAAGTCCAAAAAAGCTAAGCGGCGCTATCGCGCTGTCATTTCTGTACCAGTCTGTATCTTTGCGCGTGAGCAAATATTTTGCCGCTCTTGCATTTTCGTAACGAAACTGTGTCTTTTAAAGCATAAATAGCGTTTTTAATTAGCTTTCATTCCAAATATATATATATATATATAAAATTTTCAGTAAAAACACATTTTTTTATTTTAAAATATCCAAATTATCTATAGCACTTTTGGAATGCATGAGGATTTTGATGGATATCTGTCAAACGGTTAAATGCGTAAGATTATGCATTTAAGATAAATGCAATAATTACACATCAAATCTATAATTTGTTATAGCGTACTTAAACTATATTACTTTAAAACTAAATCAACTCAAGGTAACGTTCAAACAGAATTTTACAACCGGGTGACACAATACCTAGACGGGAATAGAACCCAACAACTTTGACTTACATTACCAAATCTCAAACTATTGAACCTATCTAGGTCGACAACTGATGGACACTTTTCACCCAGCTAACCTTATTGGTAATAACATCTGGTTTGCCTTGTAGACAAATCAACAGAACATACCTTAGGTACTCGAACTCTAGAATCTTAAAATTGGAAAAAAAAATGAAAAAAAAAGACCATTTTAACCATTTAATATCTTAAAATGTATATGATTTAAACACTCAATTTTTATTGGGATGAATGATGTAAGTATTCTGTAATAGTGATAAAATACCTTTATTTAGATTAACGCTCGTTTCATCGAACAAACGCCCCACCAGTGGCCGAGAGGTTCTGCTCTCGAAGCTGGTAGACGGGAAGTGCTGGGTTCGATCCCAATCGCACCCGTCGGCATAATCGTTCGGAGTTTTCGTGGTTTTCTTCGGACCTTGGACTTCCAAGCGTTAATACGGGTTAGGTTCCCTTAGAAAGACCCCCACGAAGGGCACTCCCCCCATTAGGGCCTATATCCCTCGTGTTGATAATTGGCCGTCATAAACACAACCAACCATCGCACAAACTGTGACATTTTTAAAATCATTCATGACAGAAATATTTTTTCAAAAAAAAATTTAAAAACAATAACTTGGTAAATAATGTCACGAGACTTTATGCATAATGAAAATCCGTGCAAACATAAGATAACATGAAATTGAATATTTGTGAGCGTGGATTAATTTTTACTATTATTATTAAAACTGCATAGCATCTCTTTCTAAATTTTAGGTAACTCATGGACACTGAATCATTACAGACATTCTCGTTGCTTAAAAATATCTCTATTGATTCCGGGATAATGGTTGGTAAATAAAATCTTGAAGGATAAATTATTCTTCTGTGTTTGAAATATATCTGTAAAGGTTCTTTGCTGCATAATCTGGCCAAAGCTGTGGTTTATTACATGACAGCATTACAGCATTTTTTAGCTTTGTTTCATTATAAGTGATTAGCATACATATATTTTTTATAGATGTAAGTATGTTCTTTCATTTCATGTATTAATAAAATTGCAAGATTCAGAATTATTATTTATAGGGTTCTTCAAACTGTCAGACATTTGTCTAGCAGAAATTTGGTGCTCAATTACAAAATAAACTTTGTAACTAGAATGTAAATTTTCGTACCTAGTTATACTTCAGACTATAGTGATTACCCTGAACCCAAATAAATATTTATTTAAATCATTTTGATATTTTCAATGCAAAGTTGCATTTAGATAATACAAAATTTTGACAATTTCAACAGTATAATCACAAAAAAAAATATTTTTTTTAAACAGTAAAATCAAAATTTTAGATTCAGTTTATACAGGCTAACGTGAAATGTATGTTTTGAAAATGTCATGAAAAAAGATTCAGAAGTTTTTGACATATTGTGAGTGTTATGCCCAAAAACGTCATTTGGTAAAAACTGACTCCAAAGTTTCGGAAACGCCGCTTCAGATATTGAGCGAGTATAATTCGAAAAGCCATGACTTCAGTTCTAATAGGAATTTCAAGGAAACAATTATATCAAAATGTTCAGAAAAGATAGGAATTTAAGATCTAAAAGAATTAAAATTTCGAATATTTTGAAGCTTTAAGAGTCCTGAGACCCCATTGAACGATGAATATGTAAATATACTCATTTTTTACACAATCAAACTCATTGCTAAAAATTTCATTCGAATTGAGTTTTTCCAACAGCTTGAAAAAATACACTGGCCGTGAACTCTAACTCAAGACAACCCGAACCCGTCCTTGTCATTTTTTCACCTAGCTGGAAAAATAATGTTACTGTGCACTAAACCTATCCAACATATTTATTTTTGTAATAATAATAATACATTACCTTCAGATAACAGTACGGAATACTTTTTTTTTAATGTCCTATTTAAGAATTCTATATATAGAACTGAATTTGAGTAAGTTTGTTATTGAGAGCCACATAACAAACTGAATGATTATTCAAATTCAGTGACATTAATGAGTTTGTTCCAAGGCATAATACATCTAAAACATTTGATATATATTTTAAAACTTTGCATATGTCATTAACTTCTCTAATAATGAAGATTTCTTAACTACTGTATTGATATACATTTGATCGAAGTTTCAGATTTACTTGAAAGCAGACAATAAATTTTTCAGAAAATGAAAATGTTTGTTACACTTTTTGAAAGATTTGTTTGCAGAGTTTCGATAATTTTCATGAATTAAATGAGGCTCTCAGGAAAATTATCTTGATTATTTATTAACGATTTGAGCTTATAAAGAATAAAGAATATCATAAGATTTTTAGAACTTTTTCGGAGTCTTAAACTCTTACCTCATATAGTAAAATGGAATAAAAATCGCGGGTTATGAAAATATTTTTGAATTACTATAGCCAAAAAAACTGTCCAAATTGTCATGCTACGGGTCACTGTGTTCCAAAAAGAGTATACATTTAAAATACAGATAAAGTGAGTTTCTGTTCGAAAGTTTAGAAATTACATAATGTGTAATGCAAAAGTGTATTAATACGAGATATGCGAGTGTCGATTAATATACTTCGGATTTATTTAGAATTAAAATACAGTGCTCTTTCAATATGTCCTCTTTCAATCTGTAATTTAGTTTCACGCAGCTGTACTTAACATATCTAACATATTAAGTTGTCCAATATAATTAATGAATTACATTCAAATATCATAGAAAAAATATTTCTTAAAATCCCTTTTACAACGTCTACATATAGAAATTATACCAAAGTTAACACGTTTCAATACTAAAACCTATTTTTTTCATAATATTTGAATTATTTGGTAAATGTTACATTGTGATAACAAATGACAAATAATTTGGTCTAGAAGGTTTGAGAAATTGGGATTACGAAAATTAATTTCAAAGTTATTTTTTAAAAATATTAGGAAGAGTAACGTATTATTTTTTTAAGTAGATATCTATATTTAGAAGCATCAGATAAGCAAATCCTAAATTACAGTTCGCCACGTCAAGACATTTGAGCTATGCTTAAAAAACTATCCGCGTTGCAATCTCTTTTGCAGCGATTACAAATAGATTTAACCTTACCAGCTCCTAACTTTAAATTTCTAATAACATAATTCCTAAACTACTGAACGAAATGACTTTCCCTTTGCAGGATGGCAACCGTTCAGGGAAATGATCAGGGAAATTCCCAGTATTTCCTTTTACAAAAAATTGCCTTAAAAATTGTGTTATTAAATAAGGATAATTTTTCTGAAAGGAATTACTGGTATTTTCCCTGAAAAATTACTTGACCCGCGGCTACCCAGCGTTTGGTGATCGAATGTAAATTTAGAGAAGAATCCAAGTATGATGTGAACATTATCTATATGCAGACGATCTAAGCAAAATTTATGTTAATTATTAATTAGTAAACATTATTAACAATCGATTGGTACCAATAATATTTTTTACGATGCTTTTCGGAAGGGTTAGCGGAGGGAGATTACTTTTTCCCGTAGCAGTACATTCAAATTGCTGTGCACGCTGAAAAACAGATATAATCAGATATTTTGACAAGTAAAATAGTTATTACATTTTTTGAATGATTGATTTTTAAATTTCTAATTTTTTTCATGATTTAATTGAGACTGTAATTAATACAACTTAGATGAAAAATTAATAATTTTACGTTTTCAATAATAATATGACAATTTAGTTTTGTCAGATTAAAAGTTGTTGCTTGTGCATTGAAATGAAATGTAGTTACAATATTCTTTAAAAAATTTTTAAGGTGTTTCAGGACTTAAAGATTTAAAATTTTCGAAATTTTAATTTTTTTATGTCAAATTTCTATCGTTTCTGAACATTTTGATACAATTGTTAAATTCCCATTAGAACAGAAGTTATGGCTTTTGGGCATAACGCGCACGATATCTCAAAAACTTCTGAATATTTTTTAAAAAAATTTTCAAAACATATGTTTCAAGTTAGTCTGCATAAACTGAACCTAAAACTTCTTTTTTATTGTTCAAAAAATATGTTTTGTAGGTGATTGTACTGTTGAAAATTTCTAAATTTTTATTTCAACTTTGTATTAAAAATATAAATGCAAAAATTAAAATTAAAAATTTAAATGGAAAATTATTTAGGTTCAGGGTAATTATCAAAATCTGACGTAAAAGTAGGCCCCAAAATTTTCATTCTAGTTGCAAAATTTATTTTGTAATCCAGCGTGTAAAATTTTCTGTCGATTTTCTGTTCGTCATATTCCTGACAGTTTGGAGTCCTTTGTAAATGCTAATTCTGTATCTTCCAATTTTCTAAATACATGAAAAGAAAGAATATACTTATATTGTTCATCCCAATTAAAATTGTGAAATTCAATTGTAATTGTTATTAAATGTTGAAATGGTCTTTATTTAACCATTTGGAAAAATGGTTATTGTACTTTTCAGGGTAGGAAATCAAAAGCGTATCTGAAGCTTTTTATTGGTTTAATCCGCATTTTATTCGTTTTCTGATTGGTCTATACAGTAATCTGTGTTTCCCTTTACTTTCAACAGAGATGGATACTTCTGTTGCCACTATGACAAAAAAGTAATAAAAACTACAAAAAAAAAATAATAACTCAGAAACAAATTGAGATACAGCTTTCAAACAAATTGCATTTAAAAGTACATTTTTTCTCTATACGACGGTGTAAAAAGTAATATTTTGGGATGTTTAGAAGTTTAAGAATGAAATTTCATTTAAAATGGGTTGTCAGATTTCTTGGAACTCTGACGATGGAAAAGCCTTTTCCCGAACAGCGAATAAAATGCTTGAAATATACGTAAGTTTCAGGAAATCTTGTAGTTTTTACGTCTAATAACACTATTAACGTTTAAATCATGGCGTACGTAATGTATGATCAACTCCGTGCGATTTTTTATGTCATAAATTTTAGTCTTTGAAAAAATCATTTTCCAAATGGTCGTTGTAATTTGTTAAATTGCTTTTTTATTTTTTAACCATTTGGAAAAATGGTTATTGTCCTCTGTCACGGTAGGAAATCAAAACCGTATCTGAGGCGCTTTATTGGTTGAATGCGCATTTTTTTCTTTTTTTTTTTTTTTTTTTTTTTTTTTTTTTCAAATTTAAGAGTCCAGAGACGACTTGACGAAGTTGTTCGAAATATCATTTTAAAATTTTGTTCATACACAAAATAGTTCATACACACATCTGTAATGTACAAGTAAAGTGAGTCTTTATACATATTGTTAATTCTTCCAATTATAAAATATGAAATACATAAAATTGCGATTTTCAGTTATGGAACTCTCGCACTAAAGTGCTTTTAATTTATTGGGAATTAAGATATAGTTTGTACTCTTCGAATGTAAGATTTAATTCATTAGGGACATAAGTAAACTGTACAGTTTCCCGGTATTATTAATAATTTACCTAACAACATATTTATATAACGGCAGAAATAATTTCTTCCTTATTACACAACTGAAGAATTCTATATATGTATCTGACATCGACTAAGTTTGTTATACTAGTGTCATAGTAAGTTGAATGTTAATTAAATACTCAAATTCAGTGACACTAATGAAAATTGTTCAAAAACATTAACAGCTAAAACATACAGTTTTCAACTATAAATATTTAATTAAATTTCCGAATAATTTAGATTTCTCCTTTACTGAATTTGATGAATTTTCGATTAGCTGCACAAATAGGTTGTCACTAAAACAATACATTTATGAAAACAAAATATTTATAATATATAATTATAAATATATATTTTTGCCAATTATGTTATTGATTTACTTGTGTTTCAGTGGAAAAGTATTTTGGTTAATAATTAATAATTCGAGATTTTCAATAGTAAAATTTCAGTTTTATACCATTTATGAAAGTTTTGGATGATTGAAATTATTTGCATTTATTATAAAAGTAAACAAAACCTGTAATTACAATAACCTTGTCATATCTTTATTCAACTAAACTGTTCAAATTTAACATGTTATAATTGCTTATGCATCGAGAAAATAGTTCATCTTTACTTTACTAATAAAGTCGGATTCTACTCATAATCTAAATTCTTTAAATCGAAAATTTCAAATATATAAGATTATCCAATTTGAGATATGATACTCTAGGAATTAATTTGGATTTGTGAGGAATTAAAATACAGTGAGTACTCTTCAAATCTCAAATATGTTACGACATAGCTGAATTTAATACAGCCACCATGCAGCAAAACCTCTTTTAACCGAAAGCCATCGTTAAAGCTTTTTTTTTTTTTTTTTTTTTTTTTTTTTTTTTTTTTTTTTTTTTTTTTTTTGTTATCACATTCCTGGCGTGCAAAGTCTGAAGCAGCAGAAAGACTGTGATACTGGTGAAGTAATAGTATTAAAAACTTATAAAAATAGTATTAAAGCAAAGGCAATCGAAACTGCGAGAAACAAAACATTGTTTCAAACCCTTGTGAAAGGTAGTACTTAACTTTAAAATTAAAGTTCAGGTAATTTATTCTTATTTCTATTTTTCTATTGCTTTATTTTTATTAAGCACTTGTTGCTATAATAAGAAATTGCGCATATATTTCTCCTTAAAATGGATGCATTCACGATTATCCGAAAATTTCGATTTTCCAAAAGAGTGTCCGTCCCAATTACTTCGGATAATCGAGGTTCTACTGTATATCATTTTCTGTATCATTTAGTTATCACCACATAAAGCACTACTTTCTAAATATGCCACTTAAGAATTCTATAGATGCATCTGCATTTGATTAAGTATGTTATATGAGTGTTTTCTCATACTTGGAGACTCACGGCAAGTTCAATGTTAATTAAACACTCCACATCAAAGACACTAATGAAATGTGCTCGAAATTATAAGCAGCTATTATATATTTTGCATTCTCTTTTCATCTTTGATTACGAAATTAAATTTTGCAATAATCTGGACTTTTTTGACCTACATCAGTTAGATGGGAAAATATATGGTAAGCTGGCCTGAAATGTTCAAGATAAGGGAAATATTTATAAAAAATTTTGAAAGTTTTGTTTTCAGAGATTTAATAATTTCTTGATTTTATGTGAAGCTTAACCCTTTAATGCCCAGGGTAGAATACGTACAATAAATATTACTTTGATTCATAGTTAACAACACAGGTTTGCAAAAATAAATTTTTTTCACCTACATTGGATATTTTTGTATAAATATTATTTTAGGGTGCTGAATTCAAAATGACCTTCATTTTCCTCCACCGCGTACAGTATTGTTGCAAAACATGTAGAGTGTACATTAAAAAAGCATAACTGCGATGAAAAAAAAATAATATTTTACTACAAGTAACTAATTTAAAAATTATACGAAGAGTTCCAAACTATATTTTTCACATTGCTTACACTTTACATATCACTCGATTTTGTGATTCGTGGTAGAAGCTTATGTCCGTATGCAACTGTTTTTGTTCGTTGCTCAAATTCCTCGCATTTTCTATTTGTATTTCTTTTGAGTATTACTCTTAGAAATATGAAATGATATATGAAATCATTAATGGATATGTTTTTTCGCTCAAGAATACGATACCATACTTAAGGTTTAAAGATAAATTTTACGCTTAATTAAACTAAAATTTTGAATTTCGCAAGAAAACCTGATATGATGGAATTTTAAAAATATTTTTCCCGGTTTAAGTGAAAAATACCCTATAAGAAACTGTCATGAAATCTTATGCAGTTTTCTGGTTGCAGACGTGTATAATAACTTAAGATTTTCAATAGTATAATTTCAGTTTTATATTATTTATGGAAAATTTAGAAGATTGAATTTACTTCATAGTCTATGATTAAAGGAAATCTAAAATCTGCAATTACAATAATCTTGTAATGTTTTTAGTCAACAAAACTTTTGAAATTAACATATTATAATACCTTATGCATATACCAAATAGCTCATCTTTATTGTACAAATAAAGTTAGTTTGTATTTATAATCTCAATTCTTGAAATAGAAAATTTCAAATATGTAAGATTATCAATTTGTGATATGATGCTCTAGGAATTATTTTGAATTCGTTCGGAATTAAAATATAGTAAGTACTCTTCAAATCTCAAATATGCTAAGGCATGGGTGAAATTAATACAACCACCATATGTATTTTTCTGATGTTAATTATGAATTACATTCAGTTATCACCATATAAAAGACTTCTTTCTAAATATGCCACTTAAGAATTCTATAGATGCATCTGCATTTGATTAAGTATGTTACATAAGTGTTTTATCATATGAGACTCGCGGCAAATTAAATATTAATTAAATACTCCACTTCAATGACACATATGAAAAGTGCCCCTTAGTATAAACAGCTAATTTATTCTGCATTCACTTTTCATCTTTGATTACGAAATTAAATTTTGTAATAATCTGGACTGTTTTGACCTGCATCAATTAGCTGGGAAAATATATGGTAAGCTGCAACGAAATGTACGAGAAAAGGGAAATATTTATAAAAGATTTTGAAAAATTTGTTTGTAGAGATTTATTAATTGCTTGATTTTTACTGAAGCTTAACCCTTTAATGCCCAGGGTAGAATACGTTCCATAAGCTGCGTAATTCAGACGATCGCAATTCATACTAGAAAATCTAAATAGTAAGTTTCGGTTGATTTAATAACGAAATGTCTGTTATTAATTGAAGTGAAAATTTCTCTTTTAAACTTGTGGTGGGAATACGGAATACGTGAATAAAAAATCCAATAAACCGGGAACACTGATGGTATCATTTCGAGCAGTTTCGACCGGTTTGGGATCTAAAGGAGGGTTAAACTAAAATTACTTTGATTCATAATCAATAATTTGAGATTTTTGATAATAAAAAGATGGGGCAATATCACTGATTTAACTTTTGGTACGTTACAATTATTTGCTATGATAAATAGAAAAAAAAATTCATATTCTGAATTAGAATACTTGTAACAATATATATCAAAGTATCATGTTATATTTAATACAGCAATTAAAAAAATTGGTAATTTTTTTTATATAGAAATAAAGTGAATATTCTTTTTTTCCACCCAATTTTTCAAATTAAAAGATTTGAAATGTTGCAATTGTTTCATCTACCTACCATAAAAGAATATGATATTTGTAATTAGGATAGTCTATTATATATTCGAGATAACAAAACTATTTAAAGTAGGGATTTATATAAGCGGAATCATTGTTGATTACCCAGAGTTAAAAATTGCAATTTTATAATACACAGGTATACATAATAGAAATAATAAAATAAAACAATAATCTAAAAATAATAATCTGACCTCCGGAATTTAACACTAGAACGGCGGGAAAATCTTACCTACTGGAACGGCGGGGAGGGGTCATTTTGACCCCTCGATGAAAATACTGAAATAACAACGCTAAAACAATTTTAAATGCCATGCATTGGCAAAAATATGTAATTTCCGTGTATTTCATGATTTATATTTAATATTACTCGATAATTTATCGAATTTTAGAAGTACTGTATATGTAACGCCTACATGGCGAATAATTGGACCATACTACAACTACTCAAAAATCTCATTAATTTGATATAAAAATCAATTTAAAATTAATGTTTTCACAAATTAAAACTAATGTTAACTAAAATAAAACACAATTTATAAAATAATATATATATATATATATATATATATATATATATATATATATATATATATATATATATATTCGTCTAACTTATTTGCCGAATGATTCACTCTCCAAATCCATAAATGAGAAATTTGTTCTGTTGTTTCCGTTATTTCATTATAAGTGTGGCTGAATGGTTAATACGTTAAGCATTCTGTTTCAATTTTATTTAATGCTTGTAATACTCCAGATTGTGCACACGTATTAGGAATTAATTCAGTTGTAACAAAAAAATCCCAATTTTTCCAGTACATTTTCAGCACACAACTTTGAAACGTGGTGTGCAAAAATCTTGAGATTTGTTTCCATTGCATGTCTGTACTTGACATTTTTTCTCTTCATATCTATTTTATTTTCGTGTTTTTTTTTCTCCGAAGACTCAGAAAAGATCTTTGGGAGTTTTGAAACCATAAGATCCATTCTGAACACAATCCTTAAATTTAATAGAAAATCTCTTCTACTCATACGCTTGCCTGTTACACTTTTATAAATTATCCAGGTGTTTACAGCTGCATGATCCAAAATATTGAAAAAGATATGTACAGGCCATCGTCTAGAAGCCGATTTCACGGAGTATTTTCCGCACATCTGATCATCGATATCCACACCATACTTCGTTGCGTTGTAATATTTTATTGAATCGGGCAACTTCTTGAGACCATCTTCAGTTTTTATAGTAGAATGTAATGAGCTCAGTAGAAAAACGCTTTTTTTTCTTTTGGCTTGATAGATGGTAAGTGTCATATGATCACATTCCACTATCTTCGATGAATAAAGAGTACAGCGCATATTTTTCAATGATATAGGAATTTCTCTTCTGTTCTTTTTCATTGTGCAACCAAACTTGTATTTTTAGCTTTTAACATTTCTGCTAATTTGATGCTAGTAAAATAGCTATCTGTCGTAATATTCCTCCCTTTGTTTAGATGGGGATCTGTTAATTTCATGACAACATTTACCGATAAACGTAATTAAGGATTGGCTGTTTCATCTTTTTCTAGATAAATAAATTCATTCAAGAAGTACTTAGTATCAACGTCAACAGATCACCAAAATTTTATTCCAAATTTATCCAATTTATTTGGCATATATTGCGTAAATTTATATCTATCTTGAGATGGGAACAATTGTTCATCAACTGTAATATTTTGTCCTGGTCGGTAGCATGTTTTGTAATTTTCAATAAATTTATTCCACATTTCAGATGCAAGAGCAAATTTATCAGTCTGTAATCTGCTAAATCTCGTTGTCTTTTCATCAAACCTAAAAAATCTTGTTCTTTCTTTGAATCTATCTCTTGAGATAGTTTCTTTGCAAAATAGTATTCCTCATGCCTTGGACGACAATGAATAAAAATCTAAACCCTTTTTTTTATTGCTCCTCGAACATATAGTATAGCAACAAAAGCAGCTTCGAGTACAAAGAGTATTTTACTAAAAGGATCAAAATGACCCCCGTCCGCCGTTCTAGGAATACAAGTCAATATTTCAAAAACTAACAAATCTAGAAAGCTGAATTTTTTTTTCAGAAATATATGTTATCTATTTAGGAAAAGTCAAAAAATTTCAAATGATTTCGCCCAAGCAAACAAAAATAATCAACGGGCGAAAGTACTCAGGTGTCAAAATGACCCCTCCCGCCGTTCTAGTGTTAAGATGCGACATAGAACACGTTTACTGTACCAGACAGCAATGGGCTTCTGTACTCTTCACAGACGAGTGCAGCTTCACACCGGAGAATATTTCAGGGCGTCTGCTGATCTGGAGGGAACAACGCAGCAGATACGATCAATCCAACATTGTTGAAACACACAGGTACAGAGGGGGGGGGGGGGGGTGGATCATGGTTTGGGCAGGGATCTCACTCGGTGGTCACACTGTCCTGCACGTGCTCTATAGAGGAACTCTGACTGATGAGAGATATCGTGATGAGATACTTGATCCATATGTCCGCCCATATGCCGGTGCTATTGGTAACGATAACATTCTGATGGATGATAATGCACGACCTCCCCGAGCTGTGGCTGTTGAGGACTATCTTGAATGTCACGGTTTGGGGCGAATGAAATGGCCATCTCATTCTTCAGACTTGAATACGATAGAATATCTTTGCGACTATATTGGCAGACTGCTGCTTTAAGTCCTCCTCTAGGGCTGTTAGATGAGCTGGAACAAGGTATACTCTGTGTCTGGTCCTCTCTTCCCATTTTGGTGTCCGACAACTTAATTGACAGCATGGTAAGTCGTCGTCGCCAATGCATTCAAATCAGGGGTGGATACATTCCTTATAAGAACTTATTTTTATAATGTTTCTATGAAATTTTATCACATAATACCGTGATATATTGTTTTCTCCAAGAATGGGCTTTTCAACCAAGAGTGATATATATATATATATATATATATATATTGTAAACTATTTTTGCATTTATCTTATGTCAATTTCTATGTCGCATTAAATGAATAACTATTTAGTGCACATTTCCTCCAAATTTGTTGTTTCTACATTCATTCATTTGTAAATTAGACGCAAAAAATCGGTTGTACCTTAACTTTTAGAGGCCAGTGTATTATTACTTTCCTTATACACATAACTAGTTTTTTGTTACTCGCCAATGCTTAACACTAGGATAAATGTGGAGGGCACTTAAAAGATGGGGAAAAGCCCTAATATTACACTATCGGTTCATGACATCACTAAATCAATCACATTAATTGTCTTTTCCCATCGAAGTGTTAAATTTGTTCACTAAATCCTATAAATATTTCACTAAAACCTAGTGAAATATCAAATATATAAAAATAAATTGAAATTTTATTTTGTGTCATGTATGTTAGTATGTTGAATACATAAGTTTATCATTTTGACACATGGCACTTTAATAGATTTCTTTGGAAATAAAATACAATAAGTAGGGTAAAGTGGTGCAAGAGTTCGCAGAGCGATAACCTAATCCCAAAACAGAGTTTTCTGTTTAACTACAGTTGTAAACGATGTAATGACATGATACGTTTTAGGCGAAACAAAACTAAGTATTTTTAAAAATTTTTAATAATTTAGAAGAACAAAAGTGATTTTGGCTATCTCGTTATAATAATTATAGTTTTCGAAAACAGGATTACAATAAAGATTACAAAGTTTATTTCCCTTTTTTTGGTTCCTATGGATTAGGTTATTATTGGATTACCTGTCACCTAAGTGATTTGTATTTATTTATCAATAGATGGCATCAGTGATGTTCCAAATATATTTAGTGACGATAGTTGAAGAGTGCGCAGTGCCGAAGTGTGCAAGAGCGTTCACCTGTTTTTAAAAAACTGCTACAGTTGGTAAAGGAGGATTTAAAATAATGGCCTTTAAAAAATTACCTTTTTAATATACTAACTTTTGAGACACCAGCGTCACTGGAAGGCCATTAGAATCTAAACTTGTTGAACTACATATGTCAGTTGAACCACAGAACACTGAAAATGGTGAAAGAGAAAATATTTTTTTCAATAGAAAATTATATTTCAGAAAAAGCCAAAATACTATGTAAAGAAGAGACGCACGCTCAATGTGAAATAAACCCAACTTTGGTTTCGCAAGGTATAGCTTCGACTTCAACAACTTCATCTTATATCAAATTAACAGAGTTGTCGGAATAATCTGTGCTGAGATGCCATAATAAGGACTAATAAGAAGCTCGAAGCAGCAGCGGTCGTTCGGTAGCTTCAGAGCCCGAGCCCTAACTTCCTGTTTTTTGGTGTCTTTAATTTGTGTAATTTCCCCTTTAAATTTGTCCCGTTTTAATTTTTTATTTTTATTTTCAACCGGGATTCCTCAAAAGAGTTGGGATAAGATAAGAAAAGTATAAAGGACTGCGGACGGAAAGAGGACGCCCTCCACGGCAGTTGACCCACCCGCCAACAGCCGACCAAGACTAATAAGAAGCTCGAAGCAGCAGCGGTCTATCGGTAGCTTCAGAGCCCGAGCACTCCCTTCCCGCTTTTCGAATATGCTTTAGAAATTTTAAGCAGTTCACTCCACAAGAGGCATCTTTAAGATTAAGCTGCATTGCGGATAAAAGCCAAAAACATTTACCAAAGAAAGAGTAACAGTAAAACCATGAAGGCATAACTGTAGATATGTTCAGGCTGTTCAGAAATCTATAGAGAACCAATTGCAGATGACTGGATCGAGTACATTTCAGTCAGAGACTGGTAGCACCAATAATACACAGACTACGCAGATCGTGGTCACTGTAAATGTGACGTCTGTAAGTGAAACGCTTTCTTTTTATTATATATTGCGAACCGTTGCAAACTTGACTGTGCACTTTTGCACTCAATGTTTCCACAAGAGTGCGTATTTGGCTGGATAATATTTTTGCAAATAATACAGAAAGCGTTTCTTATAACTTGATGTATGCCTTTTTTTTTGTTGTTAGCTTAATAATCTAAGATTATCGATAAAGTATAACATCATCCTTCAAATCTCTTCATTTATTGTTATTTAATAAATTAACTAAAGTACGTACACCTCCCCTACACTCCTACTTTTTGAATGAAAGATTTTCTTCAGGGCATATATACTTAACATTACAATGGTTATTGGTTGGTTGTATTTATGTCGGCCAATTACCAGCACGTGGGATATAGGCCCTAAGGGGGGGGAGTGCCTTCCGTGGAGGTCTTTCTTAACATTATAATGAGATCTAGTGTTCCAATATAAAAATTTAATTTCCCTTAGACACCGTTGTACAAAACGTTTATTTCTTAATAGCGCATTTAAGAATTATATATATATATATGCATCAATGTTCGAATGTGTCTATTGTATGAGAGTTTTATCAGAGGAGAGGTAGGAAAAGTTGAATATTAATTAAATCTCAACTTCAGTGACACTAATGAAAGTGCTCCAAAGCATAGACTGCTAAAACATTTGCAATATACTTTTCAACTTTCAATACGTAATTAAATTTTCTAATAAATTCTACACCACTGAATTTGATGTACAGGAAATTAACCGTACAATTTTTTTTGCAAATCACACATCGCATTTTCAAGACAACCAAGTTTTTGAAAGATTTGTTTTCAGAGTTTAACTAATTATCTTTATTTATGTAGGGTCAGAGGATAATTCAATTGATTAATAATTGATAGTTTGACATTTTAAAAATACAACTGTCAGCTTCATTCCTTTATTTAATTTTGAAATATTAAAATCCTTTGTTTGTGTAACCAAACGAAAAAATATCTACTATTTTTTTGTAATGATATTTAACTATATATTTTTATACAGAGTGTCCGGGCTATAAGTATCCAAAAGTTATGCCTTATTATTACGGAAGTGCCCATTAGAATTTAATAGACTTCACCTCCGTGGATTGGAAAACCCTCCGACATTTTACAGTGGCTGAGAGGTTCTGCTCTCGAAGCTGGTAGACGGGGGGTGCTGGGTTCGAACCCAATCACGCCCGTCGGCCTAATTGTTCGGAGTTTTCGTGGTTTTCTTCGAGCCATGGATTTCCATGCGTAAATACGGGTTAGGTTCCCTTAAGACCCCCACGGAGGGCACTCCCCCCTCAGGCCTATATCCCTAGAGTAGACAATCGGCCGTCAAAAAATCAACCAACTTCCGACATTTTAAAATATTGAACAAATCAAATAACTGAAACTGTGGATGAGTGGAAAAAGCCTAACATAGGAGCAATTTTTGTAATAACTCCTGATATGTTACGAAACATTTGAGGAGAACTGGATTACCGTTTAGATGTTTGTCGTGAATCAAAGGTGTACAGATCGAAGTCTATTGATGTTAAAACATTGTGAGATGCTATTCTTATTTAAATATATATTTTTAAATTCTAATGGGTAGTTTAGTAAAACTAAGCCATAACTTTTGGATACTTTCAGCACGTACACCCTGTATATAGTTAAATTTCCCGAAAACTTAAGCACCCATTAATTTTCCTCTACATACATTTAATCCGAATCAAATACTACTTCTACTAATTTCCAATTATCCATTTAAAACGAAGTGACGTATGTGAACAAAATGACATGTTAAAATAAATAGAACGGTGATTAAATATTTTCCTCTACTAAAGTTTAATCCAAAGGACTACTATTTCTACTATTTTACATCTACGAATTTAAAACAAAGTGGCGTATTAAAAATGAATGCAAAATAATTAAACATTTTCCTCTATAGAAGTTTAATCCGAAGCACAACTACTCCTACTCACAGCTAACCTAAGAATTACAGACTTTCTTATTTCAAACCAAGTGACGTATTTTATTGAATGGACCAGTGATTAATGAAAATATTATCTGACAATGGCTGCGGGACTGCAGAGCGAAAGTACTCGGAAATTTAAATAAAATGTATATTTTAAAACTTGTAACATCTGTATTATTATCATTTGTCCCCTTTTAAGTAAACGGTAAATTTTTTAGTGTTCATATTATGTATTTTCCGCAAGAAAATTGTATCAATTAGTATCTTTCGCATATAAAATTTTTTAAACGTGTTATTCTAGATTTTACTTTAGATAGACAAACTCATCCAACTCCTATATACGAATAAAGAGTGTTTCTATATAATTTCTCAATTTTTAAGTTACAGAAAATGAAATACGTAAGATTAACAATTTGAGATAAAAGACGCTACGACTAAATTAGTTTGAATTCTCCCAGAATTAAACTAAAATCAGCAAACTTCGAATATAAGTTTCATTTTGTCAAATATGGGGACCTATCCAAGCATTTTTTTTTTTTTTTTGACATAATGAAGAAATTATTTTCAGCCATAAATACACAAATAATTTTATTCAAAATATTCCTGTTAGGAGTATTTACAGGGTATTGATATATAACTGCAAAACGAGAAATCTCGCCCAGAGCACATGGGATATATATAAAAAAAATCCATCTAAAACAAATAGTATTCGATAAAATTGCGAAAAAAAAAACTATATCGTCGGATCATTGCATTAAATATTAACCTTATAAATTCTCACAAAATTACAAAACGGACGTGAAACAATAGTAAAAAAAAAAATCTCTAAATTCTCTAATTGTATTCCACAGGTTTTTGAAAGGCGAAGAAAAGAGATGGATGTTAGATGTGTCTAATAAGCAAATAAACAGCCTCTATTCGTTTTATAAGGTGGCTGCTTGAAACAATCGGTAATCTTCGCATATTGACAATATACGGGCATCCCCCGAATTATGTATTACGTGACTTTTGTAAATTCGTAATTGTTGCGTAATAAATCTCAAAAATTACATTTGTGAATATTGAATACGCAATTGCAAACTTTTGAAGTATATTTTATAAATAAAATATATCTATATAATAAAAGGCAGTGTAACGCATCCGGGTCGAGCCCATCAATCTTACCAGTCCCCGATAAGATGGAGCCACGTTAGTCTTAATTTTGATTTGAGATGTATATGAGAAAACTTATCTGCCTAAATTCAAATATTTTCTACCTGAAATCCCTTCTGTTCAAAATAATTTTCTATAAAAGATTCAAAACTAACAAAATTTCAATGATTTACGCAGCCATTTCAGAAAACAAACGTAGCGCACTTTGTGCGTAAAACGTAAATAAGAAGCTGTGGTAGAGAGTCATTCCTTTTGTGATCCATTGATAATAAGTTAAACCAGGAGCTATGAAGAATAAAGGAAACGAAATAAATGACATCACTTGAAGCTGTCACACCCGGGTAAACGATAAAAATAATGTTTCAAAGTGTTATTAAAAACATACTATTATCTCAATAGTTGCAGCAGACTGTTTTAATTACACAGTTTTATTGCATATTTGTTAAATTTTAGTTTTATTAACCCTTTAACCGTCTGACCCGGATTTTTCCGATCCTAGAAATCATGTTAAAATGGCTGTAGACCAAAACATTTTAAACAGAATTCTATTTTGAACCTTATATAGAAAGTAGTGATAATAAAGATATTATTGCATCAAACTGAGATTTTAAAAATATATATCCTGGGATTTACAAGCATTCTTATAAAAATACTGCAAAACCCTCGGACGGTGAAAGGGTCAGATCTTAATTTTGTTATAGTATATTAGCCGGAAAACCTGGTTTACCCAGAAATATTGTAAATGCTAATTGTGTGTTTATTAGAACACAAACTAGCCGGACTTTGCTCATCTAAACGCTTCCATATTGTCAATTATTTTTTATCAGTTTTTCAAATTTTAAGTGAAACACACAATTTTTACCCACCGTCCTAGGACGGGCATTTGTAATGGTGTAGATATAAATCACAACTGTAATATTGTTTATTTAGTAGACAGTTATATTTTTATTGGTATATACAAACAAATCTATAAAAAAACAACTTAATATTTATTGTTAGACATTCATAGTAGTCATCTAATTCATAATAAATACAGTTTGTGCTTATAAAATTATTTTATTTTGTGAGTGCTATTCATTTGTCTTGCCATCAGAAATTCATGCAGAATAGCTTAAAATAATCCTCTTTAATTATTTCTTATTTTTATAGTCGTTTGATGTAGATTCCAAATTGTTATAAATAAATTCATCAATATTAAATTTATAAATCCCGTATTCCACAAAGGTATTTGAAAAGTGTTTTTAAATTTGTTTTTATATCTTTTAATACTTTTATAGATTATATACGAGTAAATACTCTCGCACGATGCCTTATTTATAAAATAATACGGTGTAGATAATAATAATATATATATATATATATATAATAAATACTGCAGTTTCTTACACAATTTTACCTAAGCAACTTACAAATTCGACTTACGTAAAATTCAAGTTACGTAAAACTTTACGGAACGCATTACTTGCGTAAGTCGGAGGATGCCTGTACTATATTCGTGAGTATCGCACTTCCACTGCCCCCAGAATAATCTGTCTGCGCGCTGAAAAAAAAGCTAGAAATTATATGTGGATTTTTTTTCAGCATTTGTACGCACCATTGAAATTGGATACTAATAATTTCTAAAAGCTTTCTTGGAACAGATGTCATAAGTTCCCAGGGCCGCCATCTTGTAATTTTTCTTGGCGTGAAAACCCCTTTTCCGCCAAGTAGTATATGTTGCCAAGCACCGGTTTATACGCATGTTTCGCTTACCGAAAATAAAATGTAAATAATAAAAAAAAATCGTTAAAGTGGCAATCAGTAATCTTGTATGAGAACCGAAAAAAAACATCACTGCATTCATCAGTTCTCGCGGTTGATATGCACTTATGAATTGCACTAAAATATACATTCATTACAATATGCGGGGCAAAAAATATTCAAAAAACTTGTTATAGTACGAACGCACCTCATTTGCCAATTTGACGTGCAATTTCCAACTTGTTTGGTCTAATTTTTTATACTCTACGAGAATTTTCATTCTGCAGATTTTCAGCTGTATCCAAACACCCTGTATATCTATCAGTATTCATTAAACTGTAAGGTAAGAGTTTTATTATATGCAAGTCATAGAGCAAGTAGAATATTGTATAACTCCTCAACCTTAGTGAAACTAATGAATAGTGCTTCAAAGCATAGACACCTTAAACATTTTTTATACAGATCCTAACTCTGCAAACGTAATTATGTTTTCAATAATTATAATTTTTTCTACATAAAATGTGCTAATTTCAGTTATGAAATAATATTTATCTTTTGTGTTAAAACTAAAATCAATTAAACAAAAAAATAAATTTTTATAAATTGTCTTGATATTTTGAAGTATTTTATTTTAAAAAGGCTTCCTTCATATAATCAATTTTAGAACATGCGATATGGCTTGAAACAGATGTGTAGAAAATTTTATTATTAGAAATGTATAGATTTTTTTAAATGTTCACTTATGCAGATACGTTTTAAAAACATTCAGTTAGATTAAAGTAAAACAGAAGGTACGCTCTTAAAAATTTTCTGTGAAATTATAGAGAATCTACTGATAATCCATTATCTTAAGTCTTATGTAAAATTACAGTGATTTGAAAAACAGAAATACACAAGACTGTTTTTATTACTATTTATTACACAAGACTACTTTTCAATGAAAATAACTTATCATATTTTTTTTAATTAGTGAATTTTAGAACTTCGAAGTATCAAAATAAGTTTGAACTGCTATACCATTTATTTATTTTTACGCAGCTTGTTTCTAGACGGCCTGGGGTTCGAACCCGTGACCTCTGAGTAGGATAAAACACCTTACTGTTTGCGCTATAGGAGCCGGTGCTGTTGTGTACAAATGACGTCTTTTATAATGAAGCGGGGAAAAATCTATTGTATTTGTGCTTTTCAAAGATTTCGCTTCAAATACATTCGTTAGAAAATTTGTTAAACTGTTTATTTAATTCTGTTTGGGCCGATACATAATATGTATTATTTTTAAAATCAAATAATTTAATGTTTTAATCATTTATTTACGGAATTAAAAGAAATTGCTTCTTCTCAATAATTATCTTCTTTAATATCTTCAGTATATCTGAACATATACTGGAATTTTCAAATTATAATAATCTGAAATTTACGCATATTTTTTCATTAAAACTGTTTAAATATATCGGTAGTTATAACTTTTTTTTTTGTAAAATATTTACAAAACTAATCAGATTAATTAGCCTAAAATACTTTTATGCTTATATCACAATTCTTATAAAAGCAATGCATTTAAATGTATTATGATCCTCTCTGTAAAAGAAAAAGCTTTTGCAGTTGAAAATGTTTCATGCAACTTTTTTGTTACAGAAAAATTTTAACTATGAAAATGAGTAAGAAAATTATCACTTTTTGAAAATATTCAGCTTCGGCTATTTCTCTACTCTATCTAAATTTAATTGAAATACATGGAAATCCCTACAGGGAATTAGATACAAGATGAGGTAAATGTCTGTAAAACGATGACCGAGAAACTGAATCGAATGCATTTAACCGAGAACTGGTGTAAATTTTCATAGATTCTTGACCGAGATACTCAATCGAATGCATTTAACCAAGAACTAGTGTAAATTTACAGAGAGCCCTCCCTGATCGAGAAACTCAATCGAATGCATTTAACCGAGAACTAATGTAAATTTACGGAGAGTCTCCTTTTTTTTCTGTGTAAAAATTTCAGTAAATACTGAAATTTTTAACAGTGTATTAAGTTTTAGTGGCTTAACCATTTATCTATTGCATTATGATTTACTGCAATTTTTTTCATGTATTTTTTTTTTTCAGTTACTACAATGAAAATTAAAGGATAAACATAAAAAAAATACTCACCCGTGGGAAATTTAATTAATAAGAGGTAATTAATTAAAGTGGTAATTTAAAGTACCGTTAGCACACTATGACTAAAATATCGTAACAAAAAACCCACAAGGTATTTCGAATGGCACCAAAATTGTGTAAAATATTTTCGATTTGATAAGTATGTGAAATACAGTTTTTTATCACATTTACAAATAATTTTTTTGGCATTCCGGTGCAAATCATTTATTTCAACACTTTAGCATTGAAAATGCTTTGCCCCTGAAATGGTTAAAAAAACTATTTTTTTTAGGTTTCGATACTGTTAGCAGTCCTTTAGTTATGCGACGTGTATATTCCAGTGACAACACGTTCTCCCGCATCTCCACATATTCAACATATGTGTTTACATATGCCATTTATAACATAGCAAAAAGAGCCGGTAACTCAACTTTTTCGGTTTCCTATGAAAAGTAATAATGAAACAGAAAAGAAATACTATGAAAATGATTACTACACTACATTTTACTAATTACATTTTAAAGAAGATGAAAACGATGGAAAACTACACAGACGAAAAGTAAACAAGAAGTTTTTCTCCAACACCCAGTGTACTGACGGCACTTATAAGTACAACCAAGTCATTCAACTGTCAAATTAAATACATACACCGTTCACATAAAATAGCTAGTCAAATTGCATGCTAAGAGCACAATGAACACATAAAAATATCCAACACTTATCTTATATCCTTTACTTTCTTTGCAGCAACAAAAAGACGAGGGTGACAATCTGTAGAAAATATCGGCACAAAACACATCGACTTTTCAAAGATACCCTCCTTCCTCGCTAAAATAACAAACCTAGATCCACTTCTGCCATATATCCGGATAAAGTGGAGTTAAAAGAATGTTTTTGCAAAGTACCATTAGAATATTAGTAATATTTACAATGGGATGAAAGTTTAAAGTGAGTGGTACTTATAAGTACCGTCAGTAGATAAAGGGTTAAAGAACATGCGCCTCTGTAGGTAATCGAAAAATCCGTTGAATTACATTTTTCACTCTCTTTATCCTGGAAAATCATTTTACGTTTCGAGCTAAAATTCCACTTAGATTCACAAATTTAGTCATCCCTAACTTACAAATTATGAGAGTTTCTATCGATGCTTGCAATTCTTCACCTTAATATTATTCATTTAAATTACGCAGAACACGGACAATAGTGTTTCGGATTTATTGGGATTTAAAATACTGGAAGTAAGATTTGCTTTTGTGCAGTTGATCTTAATATATCAAGTTTTCCCTAAACTAATATGAAATTACTTGCATATAATTATTTCTTATTTAATACTCCAGTTAAGAAGTTTCTAAATCCATCTGTATTTGATTTATTTTCCTTACATGATAATTTTGTGATATGATAATCACAGCAAATTAAATATTAATTAAGTATTCAGAATTAAATTTGTGAATCGAATAAAATATATTGGAATTTTCGAAAGATTGTATATTTCCAGTTTTGATTACTTCTTCTGATTTTAAAATTTATTCTATATTAAAAGATGGCTAAATATATTTGATGATAAAAGATAATTTGATTCAATAATTTAAATAATTCATTTCATAATTAAGTATGAATTATTCTTAATTAATTATGTATTATTATAATTAATTACTTTCTTAATGTTCTACGCTGTTTGAATGTTACTGCGTAGATGTTCATTTAACAAATTCGGCAGTTAATATTTATCAGCCCCATCAGGGCCGCCTTGTGAAAAAAGAGACAATCTCATGTTAAAATATAAAAGACCATTTTATTTAAATACATCCTACTACAATAATGTTTAATATATTTTCTATCTTTTATTATCTGAGAAATCTACTTTTTGTGACGTTAAAATACTTTATAATATACAAAATTGCACATTTCTAAGGCATCTGTTGCCAAACTTTATTGCTACTCGACCAACCTTATGCTTTTGAATTTTTTCCTCGGCCCAATTAATATGAAGCTATAGAGGGTTTTTTTGCATGATCTATCTTTTAAAAAGATAAAATTTTGCATTAAACATTTATACGATTTTATGAAAATAAAAATTTCATCTTGCATGAGCATATAGTTTGATGGGGTTGGTTTATTTTATTTTATTTTATTTTGACAGAGGTCCAATTATGATTTGCGATGAGCAAGCTAGAGCATCTATGAGATTGACGAAAACGAACATCCGGGTAGACTTTTGCAGAGCCTTTACGATTATTTGACAAAGGGTATAAATAAACGTTATGAACTAGACAAGGTGTAGAGTTGTAGAGAGAGACCAGATGTTTGAACCTTTGTCAATAACAATCAAGCTAGACTTGGAGTCTTATGCTGAATATTTTTTATGGTTTATTTTACAACTGCTTTAGAAATGTTTTGTGACTTATGAAGTGTACATTAGTATTCCCATCATTTTTAAAGTTGTACCCTGTCTGCTTATTATTACTTAGATGTACATTTAGCGCATTCTCCTGTTAAAGTTTATTTATCTTTGTGAATTACTGATTCCTCCAGAATATTTGTAAAATAGCGTCAAAATAACTGTTCTCCTATTACCAATCGACACGAATAAGAACTAACTATATAACAACAAACATCCAAAGTGGGAATTTTTTCCCGCACAGTTTAACTGAATCATTTATTTCCAGTGTTTAGGCTGCTCACAGTGTGAAAATCACGAATTTCCACCACATAGAGTCCCAAGTCAGAATTAACACATCACCAATAACTAACACTTCATCAAAAATCGCACTCAAATAAGCATTTTCTTGTAAAATTCTTGAAAGTAATGTTATCTAGCCTTAATTTAGTCACTTATTTTTACTTTTGAGCTCATTTATTAACCACTGGTAGGCCAAGAACATATTCAGTGTGGAAGGATCTTTTAACGACACAAAAAATGCCATTTGAGGCAACCATCATCTTTCTAAAATTAATTTAATGCTTTTTACCCATTTTTAATGGAACCATTGTAAACGTTTTCTTAAAGTTACACTTGTAGAAATTAATTAAAATAGGCCTATGATACAACGTTAGGGTCAAAATTAATTTTTTATAGTTATTTATTTTTTCTTAATGGGGAGTGACAGTTGTTGGCTCCGGGAATTTTTTTTTCATCAGACAGATATTTTAATTATTGATTATATTAAAGAAATTTTAAATCTGTTATTTGAACTGTTAAAAAAAATATAATAAATTCCCTTTATCTTGTAGTAAACATCATTAACATTTAAGTTGGTCTACCGGTGTCTGAAAACATTTATAAGTTACTGGTTCATAAATATCAGTTATTGAATATCCACATTATTAATAATTTAAAACACGAAAAAAAGGACACTTGTATTTGCAGTGGGGTATATGTAAAGAAAGATTAAGAATTTTGTTTTTATAATATCGATTAAAGTATTTTTAAAACATAAATTCCTTGAAATATAAAATAACTCTTTTTTTTTAAATTTTTGCAAATAAAGTTCAGACACTGGTTCACTTTCTGTCAGTTTGTGTTTATCCAAACTATGGTCGATATCAATTACTGGAGTTTTTGAACATATTTAAGAAAAAAACTAATTTGAATAATACAATGTATAAATTCTCCAATTTTTGTCAACAATAATTTTTTAAAGTACCTCTACTATCCTTTCAAAAAGGAAGTTAAGTACAAAATGGATTTAAAATTTTGTTATATATAATATAATAAAATTTTGTAATAGTGATTTGAACTAGAAAGAATTTTTATGATGTCAGTTACAGGAGGTTTCAACTTATTTGAAAATTGTATAAATTATCCTACTGTTTCTCAATTATTTACAAGTTCCACAAGTTTAACAAGTTCCACAGAATGAAAAACCATATAAGGCTTTCAATTTCATACCGTCTACCCCTTTTTAAAAAGGAAATGTATCAGAAATTTAGGAAAGACAGGTGAAAACCAAAACTGAGTAACTGGTTGAAAAATGTTATGCAAGTCCAATGGTTTTATGCTGTTGTAAATAAGAACTAAAAGATCTTCTTAAAACACCATTAAAATTCCAATTTGCTTCCTTACTCCGCTTCTACTCTGTGTTCTTTTGTTTTGATTATACTCTTCTATGATTCGCTGTTTTCTTCTGCTTCCCTATTGGCTGTAGATTTCTAATTTCCTATTGGCTGTTTCTTTAGCTTGTGTCACACCCCTTATCTATCATTTCAGTCTTGCTGCTGCTTTCATAGTAGAAGGACGTCTTCTTTGCGCCTTACGAAGAAAGACTCAGCTCTTTCGAAAGGCCTAGCGCATTTAAAAGTTTTTAATGGTGTTTTAAGAAGATCTTTTAGTTCTTATTGATTTACACCAGTTTCGACTTATTTTCTCTGTTGTAAATAGTTCGTTTTTCTCTTGTGAGCAGCAATCTGACCTGATTTTAAAATGTTAGATGGGTTTTGACACCAATTTAGGATTTTTGAATATTTTATAATTTTCAACGATTATGTCTTGTAAATTAAAGATCCCGCAGTATCCATAAAAATCGTTGTTCCATTCCTCTTTTGCAGGCTTTTAAGGAGTGAACAGATATTGGGATTACTTACGCTCAGATACGACTATGACAGTTAGTGGTGTATGAATAAATAAAATTGTACTTTAAACGCATGCTTCGGCACCAACCACTTAAAAATCTATTATTATTTAGTTATTAGTAATTAGATTTATAGCATTTGTTTATTCGTTTATATTAGATTATTCTGTTATATCGTTATTTGGTATTAGATAATTCGTTTATTAGTAATTTTCGAACTGAACTCCCATTAAGTATTATCACTGCAATTGATTAACATTAAAAGGTGTCAACCAATTTTATTCAAAAGAATACGTAGTAAGATACAATTAAACATTAGTTTCGTCGTTCTCACATTATGTGCGGCCCATGCCTGAAAAAAAGACACTACGTCACAGTGTGCGACAAATCAACGTAAACAGTCAATCAAAGCTGCTACCGAAACAAAAATTAAGAAAGAACTTAAGACAATATTGCTGATGGTGAAGAAGTAATTAAAACTAGACAAGTCAAATTGGAGTAGAAAATGTAATCTACCCAAGACAAATGAAAGATTTCGTGGAAAATATTGATGCCGGTCAGGTTGAAATGAAGAAATAAATGAAATAAGGTTATTTAAAGTAACAAGTTTAATCTGGTCAAGAGGAGATGGTTTAGTCGGTCAAACATTAACACGAAACTTCAATTGTAAAAACAATAATGTCAGCTTAGTCGAGTAGTTTCAGAATAGAGAAGGACATATTAAGCAGAAAATAGAAGATATAATTTCCAAGATACAAGATAAATTTAACGGTGTAGAAGAAAATATTGTTAGGAAAAAAATAGTTTCAGTCTAAAAATTAGAAGAATCTGGAGCAGAAGATACAATAAAAAATAAAGGACACTCTTAACTGAAAAAGTTGCGAGAATGCCGGAGAAAATATCAGTAAAAACTGCATTAAGAGACAAGTTCAAGTATTTGGTAAAAAAGATGACGATTTTAAAATTAGAACAATACCGACATGATGATCCATACATTGTTAAAACTTTGCAACAAACTGTTCAGTCGTTTCACTGATTTTATAAAAAAAAACTGTTACATAACCGTAATTTAATGCTATTTTGACCATATTATTGCCCATATTATGATCAGAACATAGTTAAATTACGGTTATTTAACCGTTTCCTATAAAAACGGTCGATTGACTGCACACTTTTCTTTAATTTTTTAACAGTGTTGAATTCTGTCTTTACTTTAGAAAGTCGTTTTGACAAGTGTATAAAGTGCTATTTTCGTACGTACAATGTGGCACATTTCCGCAAACTTCCCAGTCATTTAACCTTTTAGGAAATACCGTCTACCTAAGGGGGGAGATCGCCTTCAGCAGCTCGCTATTGCCTGATTTTAACACAGTATTAAAAAAAAATTTGGAGATGTAAATATTTCCTAGAATTAAACTATTTTTTTTTTAAAAAATTGTACAAATCTTTGTTTACGTATTTCTTAAAAATTTTAATGATACACAACTGTAATTTAGTATAATTAAGACAGACTAATTAAGGATTTTCAATAAATTACATACGTGTTTTACGCGCAGGACTATAAAAATAGCTTTGATATATCCACTTACTATTACATATACCACGTGTTTCAAAAGTTCGGTGCGAAAGTAAAACGCGATAAAAAAAAAAATAAATAAATAAAATAAATAAATAAAGGTCTATTTATCGGAGAGACATGCGGTTTGCAGATAAATATTCAGTGTGGCACGGGATTTTTTATCACACCAACAAAAAATAGTTCAAAATTTCGGCAATGGACAGTATTCTCGTGACGTCACAGTGGGAATCACGTGGTGTAAAAATAGTGGCTAGCGCGTTTGTTTATCGCGTCATTCGATGCAGCCTAAATACAGGTAAATGCATGCGTAAAATACTGCAGATTTATTGTGTACGAATTATTTTCGATGAATACTTCTATACATATTAATTAAAATCCATGTATACATTTTCATAAAAATTTAAATTTTTTATTTTATAAATAAAATGAAAAAATAACACGCAATTGCATTAAAATAGGGAAAAGAGAATATACAGAGTTGCATCTGTCCCTGAAAAGGTCTAAAACTTCATATAAAAATAAAATATAAGCATAAAATTTCTAAACACAATGCTTTTTAATGGCACGGTTATGAATGTTATTCCCAAGCAGACGAATTTTTGTAGCCTCGAACCCAAAGGTAGAATATTGTCCATAGAGTGCCTTCTACTTCAGATAATTCCACGAAATAATTCATATTGCTCACACAAAGCAAGATTTGGATACAAAGACATTAATGAATACTGCATGTACACTTATTTGTATCTAAATATCGCATTGTGTGAGCAATATTAAATTATTCCATGCCATTATCTGAAGTAGCACGCTCAATTGTCTAGATTTTGAACTATTTTTTGTTGGTGTCATAAAAATTCCCGTACCACGCTGAATATTTATCTGCAAACCGCATGTTTCTCCAACCCATAGATATTTTTTTTTTATCGCGTTATACTTTCGCACCGAACTTTTGAAATACCTGGTCTATATTCTTACAATATCGAACTTTAACTTCAACCTAAAATAACAATCAAATTACAGATGAAAATATTTTTTCAGGAAATTAATCCAAAAAAAGCAAAATCTATGATAAAATTTCAATAAAACATAAAAAATAAATATATTACAAGTACTTACTTAAAATTAGGTAGAGGTTACAAAAATATGTAAAATACAATATAATCAAAATTTTAAATTTGTATGTTACTTAATTTATTAAATAGGATGCGCGCAATGTCAAAAATAACTTATTTGAGATAAAATGACTTTAAAGTTCAAATTTATCTGTATTTGGATAGGAATCGCTCCACATATTTTATCATAAGACCGGTTTTAATTGCAGTATCGTCATAATGTTTTTAAAGTTCGGTAACATGTTATTCTTTTATAATAGATAGCAGAAAAATTTGACTTTTTAAAAAGTTTTAAGGTGATCTCCCCCATTAACTGTAATTATAATATTTCATAGCCAGTGAGAATGCTTGATATAATGGTCAAGCAACCATTAGTGACAAAAATGGTTGAATGACTGTTCAGCTTGCTGCAAAATGTTTAGAGAGTAGGTGAAGCAACCGGATGGAATGTCGACAGCCAATGACAATCATTTAGCAACATGTTTACGGGGTTGACATGACGCACAAGATGTATGTTTTTATCCTCAAACGACCAACGTCTTGCTTTTGAGGCCTTAATATGTGCACATTTTACAGATTGGTGAGAAATGTATTAATTAGCTGCCAAAATTAATTAGCTGAAGCCCAGTTACGAAAAAACTGGGTTAAATGCTGTAAGAACTCACAACGGATTTCGGGCTATGTACTGACATAATTTATCCAGATCATATAGTTTAGATACGAGACTAACGAACTTTTGACAAGATTTTCAAAAATATCCGTAAAGTGTAACAGAAGCTAGGATGTATGTAGTTAGATACATCCAAATGTAACTCGGTCCGTCATGAAGCGGGTTCCCTGGGATTTATAGCCTTGAACGAGTCGGTCTATATACTACCGGAACCAGTACATTCTACTTAAATTCACCCTTAACAATTATTGAATCCCTTAAGTTTCAAGTCAAACGTAGGCCTAAATGGAAGAAAATAATCCATATTTTAATTCAATTTTGGAAAAGCAGTGTACAGTTATAGCTCTGATACCAGTTTTATCTTTTTCCTATAATATATACACTCATTAGCAGTCAGATATATAGTTTCCCCCCTTAATATTCAGAAGTTTCTTTTGAAAAGTCGGGCCAACCCGAATCCTAACCAAAAATAATCTAAATTCAACACAAAGCTGACCCTAACACTAAATATTTATGTCAAACCGATTGGAACAAGAGCCACACCGAAAACAAATAGCTTTAACTTGGCAAGTCCTGAACCGCTTTTATGTTAAAAACCAGATAAACGGACCCGATGTAGGACTCAAATCTGTAACTGGTACGCTTAGTCCAAAACGATTGAAAGCTGCCATTTTTCGAATTAAGGAATCACAGTCTTCAAAACCGGATTGTAATTATGATATGTGATCTTGTATATTATGGTGTCAATATTTTTAATTAGACAATTGTATTTTTGAACTTTGTATATAATGTAAATTATTGCAATTTTCACACACCGAAATGCAGACGAGAAAATTTTAAAGAACGGTTCCATTATTTCCACATTAGATTGTGAGATTTGGAGAGTTCATAATCGTTGGCTTTTAACGCATCCAGCATGTTTTCGTTTTCCAATATTGATATCGAATTACTTTTAATCATACAGTGCATTGTATCTCTTTCTTGACATTTAATTTAAGAATTTAATTTAAAATTGTGTATGCATACATTTAAGAAAGTTATGTATGTGAATTTTATGATATAAGTTAGTTTCACAGGAAGTCGAATGTTAATTAAATACTCAACTATAGTGACAGTAATGAAAATTGCTCCAAAGCATTAACTTCTAAAACGGTTGACAGATACTTTTCAACTGCGAATACGTAATTAAATTTTCCACTAATCTAGATTGGTCCTCTACTATATTTCATAAACTTTCAATTAGCCGTACAGATTTGTTGGACAGAGCAAGCACATAAAATTTTTCACAAAAGTAAAATATAGCTCATAGTTTTTGAAAGATTTGTTTACAGTTTTAGTAATTTCCTTTATTTAATTGGGGCGGAGACGAAACTTTTCGTGATTAAGTATTATTAATATTGAAATTTAATATATGTTAAGTATTAAATTATATAATATTATATAATATTATATGTTAATGCTAATGTTAATATATGCAAAACATGTTAAGTTTTTACCATATGTGCTAAATTATTTTCTAAGATACACATTTTTCTTTTGATATTTTTATGTAATACCGTTATAATATTGTTTAATAAATGTAATTTTCTTTTTTATCATTTACCGTCACGGCAATGTCACAGTAACGTCGCATTGGGACCATCGATTTCACGTTACATAACCTAAATGTAAAGTTATCATGGACATTTTTAGGTCCCTCTGTAACGTCACAGAGTTTCAATTTAGTGAAGGCATGATGTGATCAATTTTTAAACAGCGTGACATATATAGGGTGCTTAAAAAAAGTTTACAAATTGACATTGCTAATCAGGCATACAGCAAGATAAAAAATCACATAGGAACATACCCGTAAGGCATGGTGACGTCACGGCGACGTAGTTGTGAAGTCACACTGTGACTTTGTGACCGTCGATGTGACGTCACGTGACGTGGATGTGACGTCACAGTGACTAGAATGCGAGGTCGTTATGGCCGTTTTAGAGGTCGTTTGTGACGTCACATTGTGACCACTCTGTGAAGTCACGGTGTGACTAATTTGTGAAAAGTGTGTCATTTGTGACTATTTTGGCATTAACTTTGTGACGAACCTGTGACGAAAGTGACAATGTTTTGAAGTCACACTGTGACCAATTTGTGAAATATGTGTCATTTGTGACGAACTTGTCATAAACTCTGTGATGATTTCAAATGAAAATCAAATTTCAAATTAATTGCTTAAAAGGCGCAAAGGCGAACTAGTGAAAAAGATTCCATGCTGGAACTCGAACCCGGGCCATCAGTATAGCGCACTTACATTCTACCGACTAAACCACACGGAACGATACCCAGCCTGGAAAATTTCTCACTATTACATGTTGGCAAGGCTACAAACGCAGCACAAGATGCAATATTTATCGTCAGCCACCGACATGGCGCAAACACGAAACTTAATTAAATCCAGCATCGATTGAAACTATATTAATACTTGGAAATTTTTTTCAGAGAGAACCATTCGCCTTGCATACAATATTTCAAATGAAAATCAAATTTCAAATTAATAGTGTAAAAGGCAATTTTAATTTGAAATTTGATTTTCATTTGAAATACTGTATGCAAGGCAAATGTTTCTCTCTGGAAAATTTTCCAAGTATTAATATAGTTTCAATCGATGCTGGATTTAATTAAGTTCCGTGTTTGCCCCATGACGGTGGCTCACGATAAATATTCCATCTTGTGCTACGTTTGTAGACTTGCCAACATGTAATACGGAGAAAATTTCCAGGCTGGGTATCGTTCCATGTGGTTTAGTCGGTAGAATGTGAGTGCGCTATACTGATGACCCGGGATCGAGTCCCGGCGTGGATATTTTTCACTATGTTGGCCTTTGCGCCTTTTAAGCAATTTATTTGAAATTTGAATTTCATTTGAAATATTGTATGCAAACCGAATATTTCTTTGTGGAAAAATTTCCAAGTATTAATATTGTGATGAATTTTAAAATGGACAATTTTAAAATAAAGTTTTGTTTGAGATATAAATTCGTATCTTTTTACCGTACTTTTTAGCAAAATATAGCTATTTTGGAGTCCTATTCTTCTAAAATAGTTTTAATTTTTCCACTTAAAAAACAATGTTTGTCAACAGACATCTTTTTTTATTAAGTTCTAAGCTTGATCTTGAGTTCAAGCTTGATATTAAGAATGTATAAGATTTTAAGGTGTTGTGGTTGTGATTAATCTTTGCTTTATTAAATACGACGTAAGCCATATTTATTTAAATTTTTTATTTCCGTGTAAATTGTATTTTGTGAATATGAGCTTAAATAGATTTGGTATGTTCTATAGGAAAAGACTGATCTGGAAAATAGAATAAACAAATAAGAAAAATCATGCGTTAAGCATAGATTATAAAACACTTTCCAACACTTCCCGAATGCTTTAAAAAACTTCGTTATTTAGGGAAATAAGGTAAATAAGAGAACTAAGTAAACATTTTAGAAAACGCATAAAACATTTGAAAAACTCATTTCCGCAGTTACTGGCCATAGCTAAATAGGTTTTCCAATTCTTTTGAACAGCCCTGTATTTGATCTGTAGGTTCATATATATATTATATAATGGGATAATTTAGTTTAGCAAGAAAACGCATAACAGGTTGAAACTCTCTTTCAGCAATTTATACTAATATATGGAAGCATACTTTAATACTTTTGTACAACCCTGTAGTTGACCTAGAACCTTCATTACACGCCACCGTTTAGTTAAAATTTAATTCAAACTAAAACACACTTAAAACAGCTGAAATCACATTTCCAGAAATTATAATTTATAGACGGCCATGTATCCAATTCTTTGCATGACCCTGTATACCATTTTATCTATATTATACAACAGTAAATTAAATTCAGTTCAGCGTAAAAATGCACAACTCATTTAAAAACCACCTTTAAGTAACTTGCGCTCATACCCAGTAATCCTTGCGAATACTTTTGTGTAGCCCTGTATATGAATTATAGCATTTATATACACCATATACTATGCATAAATATAGTGAATCATAAAAGCGCATATCATAATTAAAAATGCATTTCCAGCAATCATCACAAATGAACAGTACTTCGGATACAATATAGTATCTGAACTATATTGTGTGTGCCTGTAAATGCTATATACACTTCATATTCTACATGAAAAATTTATAGTATGTAAACCTCAGCGACGTATATCATTTTCATTATATATGAAATAGATTAACATAATTAAAGTACGCCGCAAACAATTCTCTCCACCGCTATATCATTATGTATTGGAATTTCTTTTTAGCCCTGTAAATGAACAATAACTATTCTTTGCATCTCGTATTCTTCAGAATGCATATTTTAGTACGTTTCATAAATGCATATCAATTTTTTTCTGTATGAAAACGTGTAAAATCATGAAAAAACCTTTGAAACGATTTTTTCCCAGAGGCCGTAATGTAACGGAATACTTTTGACTGTACCTGTAAATGAACTAAACATGCTACAAACGTCGTTACACATAGGGACCGTGCTATGGTAAAGGTCAATAACATCTAAAAATTTCAGACCAATCCGAGTATATTTACGAGAGTTAGAGAGCGGACAGACGGCTAGACAAACCAAAGTCATAAACACTTTTCAACTTTGTTGAAAGGTGTTAAAAAGGAAATATAAAAGTAAAATAAATGATTGAAAGGAAATATAAAAGTAAAATAATGAACTTTAAAAAATATATACTAAAGCAGTTTAATCTATAAGCTTCCTATCAGGCATGAAAAACACTTTATTTCAATGCTTAAATATAATATTTTATTTTTTAAGGGTGTATTTCAATCCAAACTGCTTATTTTCTTATTCATTTTTTAATTCCTTTTTGTTCTCAAACGCATCAAACTGAAAAATTCTCTTATTTAGAAACTACCTAACGTGCCGTGCTTCTCGATTTTTTGATAAATGCAGAAAATATTACAAAAAAATGCTGTCAAAGTAGGCGTTTTGAACCGAATTTTTCACAGCGGAAGATCTGGGAATGAAAAAAAAAGGGGGGGGGGGGGTCTTACTGAGAAAATAATTATTTAAAACTTAAATTCTAATGAATTGAGGGGAAAATGAAATCACACGGCCTCTTAAACATCTCTTCAAAAATCACCTCAGCAAGTTTCATGTTTTTACTTTTAAAAATGAGTCTGAAAATGTCTCAGAAAATATCGAGCTGTTGAAGGTGGAAAAATATTTTTTAGAATACACCTTTAATGCCAATATTTATGTGTATCGAAAACGTAGAAAATGAGTTTACAATCGAAGAAAATTTAGTAACTGATTCTGAGTGTCTATAATTAAATATTTGATTAAAATCGCAAATAGAAAAAAAAATGCTTACATACAATTAAAAATAAATAAATAAATATACCAATTTGAAAAACACTAAAAATAATAATTAGTATTTTTAATTGTACTATTAAACAACAACTAACTGCAATAGATGAATTAAATGCATTATTAGATTTAGCAATTTCTCAAAAATCTTTTCATATGTTATAAGGAATTCCTATTATTTTATAATTTTGGCAAATGTTAAATCTGAAAACATTGGTATGAAGATTCAGGATTTTAAATAATAATTAAAAATATTATTAGCAAAAAAAAAAAAAAAAATCTTTCAAAAGTTACGCTATTATAATAAGTAAAAAGACATTTTCCCACTATAATGTTAATTTCGAAACTGAAACAGTTTCGTAATATCATACTATTCGAATATAATATTTAACTCCAAAACAATAATGACGATAAATACTGTTATATGAGTGTTAGTAATCAGAAAAAAAAATAAGAAGCCGAAAAAAATTCCACATCACTGTCTCAATCTCAAGTAACTGCAAATTAATGTTTATATTCATCCCACTATGAATGTAGACATGAATTTTTTTTTTTTTTTTTTTTTTTTTTTTTTTGAGCGATGACAGATTAACACATTTTACAAAACAGTGTCGATTAGGAAAATTTCGCTTCAAGACAATTCCAGATCAGTCACTTTCTATATGTATAACATAAATCTATTTAATTCATAATCGTAATATACAAACAGAAATAAAAAATTTAAATTAAATAAGACTTACCCTTTTTTGCTGTAAATTAATAATATCCGAGTATTTTTGCCCGAAAATGGCAGACGTCTTTCTCTTACATTTAAAAAAGCAAAAACAAAAGCTGACATTGTAGGCTTGGTCATGTTCTTTTCCCGCGTGTATGACAAAAAGTTCTCTGTTTACCCTGCGGTTGCGGTCATATAATCCGACGCAGACGATCTTCAGCAGCTGATTTTACTGTTTATTTGCAGTCCTAACTTTCAGGCGGAATAGTTTTATGAGTTAGTCTGTAATTAAAATTTTCTATTTGAAGAATTTTCCAATGCATTTTACCATTTCTTTTTTATCAGTTTCAAAAAAATTCATTTGAAAACGGAAGTTTATTAGATAAAACACTGCCTAAATTTTTAAAATGTGTAAAAATAAATTTAATGGTAATAATACCACCCCCCCCTTTTTTAAGTAAAGTTTGTTTCATGCGTAATAAATAAAAAATATCTTCTTAATAAATAAAAAAAATGTTTTCGAGGATAAAAAATTTTTCTTTGTCAATCTGTCAATATTTTCATGTTAATTTTCTGCAGAAGAAAACAATTTGTAAAATAACTTTTTTAAAAGTCATACCTCTAAAACACAAATTGGAAATGCGAAAAATTAATTATATCATGTGTTTTGCATAAATTTTGCATATATATATTTTTTTTTTTCGGAAAAGGCTAATTTTATTTAAAAAGGCTGAAAAAAGTAAAATTTTTTTAAAAAAGCAGTTACTAAAAATAGATTAACAGGAAAAAAATATGACTTGAATGCAAATTATAAAGCAATAAATGCATATATGACTAAACTCTGAAGATTCTTTGTGCGTGCTCATTAAAATCTGCAGACTTAACTGTAATAGAAAATGTTTAGTTTGAAACCACAGAAATGTTTCGACCAGTGGTCGCCAAAAAAGTTAAAAAATTTCCTCCCTGCAAACTAAATATGTAAAAAGTATAGATTTAATATTTCTAATTCTAAATATGTTTCAAATTGCTCCAGCACATAGCATTTTTCTGAGAAATACTTTTATAATAATAACAATCCGTGATGTATTATTATATTAAATTGCAATGCTAGATAAAATTGAAATCATGAAAAAAGTATACTTTCACTTCTTAGATATCAAATTGATAAAATATAGCATGGAAATCTAGTTTGTTGATACTTGTACCGTGCATTTTTCTTTTTCTCCCCTCCCCCTTCTTTTCGTGTCCGAATTTACTATTTGCTGTCCACTAATATTCATTCCTTATGCCGCTGTAACTAGGGCATGTTTTAAATATTTCTCTTCATTTTCAAAAATTTTTGAAGTTAATATTTTTGTCACACTGTGATTTACAATATGGTGGTTTTTTTTGTCACATATATGACGTGACGTACGTTACATGCAGTGACATAACAATGACGTTACAATATTTTTTTAATTGCCGGAAAAATAAAATTTTACAATAAGTAACATGTTTTGAAGAATTTTTATAATTGTTTAAAGTTTTCTAAGAAGTTCACATCTCAGTCACAATGTGACATCACTGAGTGGTGGCATTTTGGTCACAGATGTGACGTGACCACAGTGACTTACAGTGACGTCACAATGACGTCACTGTGACCATGCATGCTATGAGGGTAGGGTAACAACTACTTAACGTTACAATGATTCAATTTTGTGAAGGCATGGTGTGATAAATTTGTAAACAGCGAGACATATATAGGGTGCTTAAAAAAAGTTTACAAATTGACATTGCTAATCAGGCATACAGCAAGGATAAAAAATCACATAGGAACATAGGGTAACAAATACTTAACGTTACAATGATTCAATTTTTTGAAGGCATGGTGTGATCAATTTGTAAACAGCGAGACATATATAGGGTGCTTAAAAAAAGTTTACAAATAGACATTGCTAATCAGGCATACAGCAAGGATAAAAAATCCCATAGGAACATAGGGTAACAACTACTTAACGTCACAATGATTCAATTTTTTGAAGGCATGGTGTGATCAATTTGTAAAAAGCGAGACATATATAGGGTGATTAAAAAAAGTTTACAAATTGACATTGCTAATCAGGCATACAGCAAGGATAAAAAATCACATAGGAACATAGGGTAACAACTATTTATTTAGTAGCAAATGCAGGGTGTTTCATTCTAACTGAATCCAAGTTGATGGTAATAATTCGAGAAAAATAAAAACATTGTAATAAAAATGAAACAATATGTATCTTGTTTTGTGTGAAATGTAATAACATCACGAAAAGATCAGATAAAACATGTTTCTCAAGTAATCGATAATACCGTATGAATTGATAATCACAGTCCAAATGGTGGGGGGGGGGGCGTCATATGGATACTGCTGGCGAGTATAATGCAAACTTATACCACTTTTGTTTGGTGTTATGACATTTATGGCAAAGTTGAGAATGTCTTATTATAACATACTTCAGTTTTCTGAAAGTTATTTCCGTCAATCCAAATTCAGTTAAGATGAAACACGCTGTATTCGCGACTAAATAAGTGGTTTGCGACCCTATGTTCCTACGAGATTTTTCATTATTGTTGTATGCCTGATTTTTAGTGTGATTTTGTAAACTTTTTTTAAATCGCCCTGTATAACGATTCTGCATCGGATCGGATGAAAAAATAATACCCGAATCCAAGCTTATTAGGTCACCAGCCTTCTTTTTGTCCTTATTTGAGAAAAGGATTTTCATTAGGTGATCACATTAAAGCAGAACCCTATCTGACCTTATTGTGTCAGCTAGTTTCATTTATTTTTGCCTGTATGTAGGGTTGTGATTAGAATCTTTCATCAGGATGGGTAGCCAGATTTTTTATCACCCTGAACCGCATCCGGTTTTGGTAAAACCTACACGATGTAACGCGATTCAGAAACATGACAAATGTCAAATTTTTTTCAATGAAAAAGGCTTAAAATATTTTTTTTTTCCACTTTCGAAAACATACTATACATCAAATGTGTAGCGAAATCATAGCATATATATGTATGTACTTTTTCTTTATAAAATAATTTATAGTTATTTTTCTTCTGCTCAAGTAATAATTTAATATTTTGTAACCATGAATAATAAGTGTAACATTGTTATTGTTTTTAACAATAACTCACATTCAAACTTGGAAAACATTTCACAGTAATATTAATTTAAGATAATTGTAGATTTAAGATAAGTAGAGTATAATTTCAAACACACTGTTTCATAAAGCTTAAAGTGACAGTGGATTTTAAAAGAAATATTCTTCATTTCATTAAAAAATTGTTATAAAAATTATTCTGTACCATAAATCTATTAAATCTCACTCTTTTGTTTCTCTTTAGATAGATAAATTTATATTTCATAATTGATATATTTTAATATAAAATTTTCACAAAATAAGTTTAAAATATGCAATAATAGACAATCCTAATAACATGAAATTTGCCAGTTTGGTTTTACTTGGAACATGTACTGATGATTTTTTTTATCATTAAGCACGTTATTAAAATATTTAGATTAATAATTTTTGTATTTCACGTTTAATCCGCCATATTCACGAACTTTTTCGTCTCTATTTTTAATTGCATGATGTTTGACATATTTTATTTTTTTGTTATAGACACCACAGCAAACGATGTAGCACCATCTTTTGCAGAGCCCATTCCAAATACAACCATAGCAGCAGGACGAGATGTTATACTTCCTTGCGTGGTTAACGATCTTGGAGATTACAAGGTTAGATACTTAAATTAAAATTTGTTTGACACAATGTTTGTACTTATAGAGATCTCTAAAACCTTGCTCACAATCTTATTTTGGACCATTTATAGCAATGCCAAATTTTAAATTCTTCGGTAATTCAAATATTGATAAAGGCTTTATAATATTATAATATTATTTATGATATTTCAAATAGATTTTCAGAGCTAAGCTTATATATATATATCAATAACATTTAAAAAAATTAATCTATCGGAATTAAATTATAAAACTTATTCGTTACTTTCGTTACCACCTGAAACGATACCAGGAACCATTACGGAAAATCCCAGCAGAAACATTTTAAAGCTGAATTCGATAAGTTTAAGACATTAGTGCATTTGGGAAGGCCGGATCGTTTAACACCTCGGAAGAACCACAGCGTCTTCAAGCTAATAATAAGAATTACTTTCTTCTATCTTTAGAAGAAGAAAGCATTCGATTCGTGAAAAATTTCGACTGCCGGTTCTCGACGGAATTAAAATTTTTAGAAAGTCTTGAACACGATTTGACTGTTTTTAGAAAATGTATTAATGTGAGTCGTTAAGTCTGTCTGTCTGTATGTAAAACGAATTTTGAGAGTCCAGATTCTCCAGAACTAATGCAAGAATTTTGAACAAACTTCAAATTCAGTTATACCTTGATATATATTGGTGCTGATTAGTTTTTGGTGTTATTCGCCCAATAGGTGTCTCCGCTATACTACATATTTCACGATTTCTCCAATCGCTCTATCTAAAGAAGTACACGGATTTTCACGATTCTTCAGATTTAGTTAGAAGTCGGAGCGATATTTGTTGCTGATTTGGATGTTTTGTAAATCGCACATAATGTGTCACTGATGTGCTGCATTTTTCATGATTTCCGCAATAGCTCTATTTCAGGAGCTAATGGACGGATTTTCATCAAACTTCAGATTCAGTTAGGCGTTGAAATAAGTTGTTGCTGATTAGATCTTGGCGTAAATCGCCCAAGAGTTGGCACTAAGATGGTGCAATTTTCCCGATTTCCGCAATTGGAAAAAATTAATCGAAAAATTAAATTTTTTTTTCTCAAAAATTAATCGAAGGAATTGCATTAAACGTCACGTACTGTTACACTTTCACATGATTGGGTGTATACTGTCCAGAGATGTTACTTTTAAGCTTTTTGGTTTCAGGCATCTAAGTAGGTGAGTGCCGAAATTCGGTGATTTGTTTAAAGAAAAGAGAAGCTTATATCTCTTTTTTAAATGCACACAATTGAATGAAAATATACCTTTTATATCCTCATGATGGTCAAAGAGTTTCATTTAATTTCGACCCTGCGATAGCAAATTTTAAATTATTAACATGTATGACATGGAAGAAAGTTCTAGGATTGGCACGTTCGACTAGTTTTACGTGTTGTTATGCATTTTAATTGTAAAAAAATTGGATTCAGTTTGAAATTCAAATTGTAAAAAAAAATATCCTAATTAACTTAAATAAATTTTATTGATTCTTAATTTCTAATCAATGAATATTTAATTCAAGTGTGAATAATCATAATTAATTGAAATAATTTGCCGTTATTAAATTTAGAAATAATGTTCGAATACTTAAAGTGTAATAATTAATGTTTTCATGAAAATAAATTTCTTCAAAACTTTGAATCAAACTTTTAGTTTACATTTTTGTTGAAGAGATAAACAAATGTGATAATTTTTTTTAATACTAGCTGACCCGCTCAGCATTGGACGACACCGTGGTGAATAATACTTACACGAATCTGAAATTTGTATGATTTTATATCTTTAACTCCATTTTATCTGATTTTATATTTTTAATTGAAAAAATATTAAATTGCAAGTATATGCTATTTGTCATTTTATGTTCTGAGTAATTTGATTTTTACAGTCTATGCAATCGAAACGCTGAAGAAATGCTCAGGTTTTTACTAATTTCGTCGAAATTTTCGCATATTTTATTTTGTAAAAATATTTCTATCAGTTCGAACTATTCAATTTCTTTATAGGAGATGTAAATCTGGTCTATTGAGGTGCTCTAAAAAGACGTTAAAATACGGAAGTTTAGTTAGTTTTAGAGTAGAATAAATATCTTCTCCGTGAGGCGCGAAGTGACCGGTATTAGCCGATTTATTTGAAAGAGTTAAAATTAATATTTCTTAACACCGATTACACCATCGATTAGAAGAATATTTCCGCTTTAAGAAAATATTTTTCTTTTATCTGTACTTCAGGAATTGCGTCGTGGATGAGCGAAACCGCAAGGAATAACTTAGCTTTTTATTGATTTCGTTGAGATTTTCACACGCTGTATTTTGTAAAAAATATTTCTACCCGTCCGAACATTTCAAAAATTTTTAAGGTGATGTAAATCTGGCCTATTGAGATGCTCTAAAAATATTGTGTCGCAAGACGGACGTTTAGTTACATTTAGCGTAGACAAAATATCCTCTCCGTGAACCCAGAAGTTGTATTAGCGAAGGAGTAAGAGTTCGCCGGCGTATTTGAAATAAATAACTTACAATTTTTTTTTTATCCGATTACATTGTCGATTAGAAGAATGTTTCAGCTTCAAGAACATATTTATGGTTTATAGGTACCTCTAAAATTGCGCCCTTGATGGGCGTTGCAATAAGGGAGAAAAGCATTTCCGGAAAAATGACCCATTTTGAATTTTTGTTTTCAAAGTGTTAACTACGAATTTTGTTTTCAATTGATTGTGTCACTTCACACATAAGAGTACGATCTTTGAGAATATGTATAGTCCTTATTTTCTATCTTCATTTTCTACCGCTGCGTAAGTTATGCTTATGTGTATGCGCCAGCAATTTTCCATCTTGGAAGGACCGAGAAAAGTTTTTAATGTGAGTGAGTTGCGATTTTTACGTAATAACCCAACTAATTTTTAGATTATTAAAATTCCAACTATCAGGTGCATCAGCAGAGACATAGGGCTACGCACACAAAACTTTACAGATTTGTTCGCCCGGTAAATTTCGCTAGTCATCGCAGAGAGACAGAGCGAAACATTCTTTTATTAGTACTGATTAGGATTTTTTTCTACTAATGAGGGTATTTTCCATTATTACATAAATTGTGAATATGAATATTTTGTGTTATTGTTTTTCAGTTGGCATGGGTTCACAAGGACAAACATGCTCTTTTAACTCTCCAGGAGCGTGTGATAACACGTAATTCTCGGTACAGCATCACACACAATGGGTTCCGCACATGGTGGCTGAGCATAAAAGACGTCGAGGAATCCGACAAAGGAGAATATATGTGCCAAATAAATACTTCACCTATGATTAGCCAAAGTGGATACCTTGAAGTTGTTGGTGAGATTTTCTTTTTAGAGATTCATTTTTATTATGTATTAGAAAACAACATTAAAATAAAGCTATTAAAAAATAATTGTCCATGAAATTTGTCTGGTGAGAAATATTTTAGAAATTTAAAAATTGACACTACAGAAAAAAATTATCTTTTTATGAATTGCAATGAAAATATAGGAATAGAAATCCGTAATATAATAGTATATTTCTTTAATTAAAATATGTGACAATTGAGAGGATTGACAAAATCATTGGTATCATAAAATTTTTATCAGAAATAACAGTACGTCGTTTCGCGATTTGTACAATATGGTTTTGAAGCTGATTTACCATGAGTTGGCTGTCTGTGTCCTTTCGGTACGCAATAGCATATTAGTCACTTAATTGCTGACCGTTCATTTTGAATAAAAAATCGACTAGGGTTACTGGTTGCTTAACCTTGCATCGTTGCAAAGTAAAACTCCAAAGTGTTTTGATTCGAAATATATAATGGTTAGGAACAAGTAATTATAAAAAATGACTTAAAAGTAATGCTTATTTCTTTAATGCACGAGAGTTGGCATGTTTTACTGCGAGAAGTTTGGAATAACAGAGTATTTTTGAGGCAAACATTTATTGCTATCCACATTTACACTCATGTTCAAAATTAAGATAATTTTCATGTTTGACCTATTATCTCAAGATCTACTGGACTTTTAATGAAATTAGGTATGCTCAATGTTGATAAAATGCAAAAAACCCATTCAACTGTTATAATGCACACGCATGATCGTGCGTAAGACTCATCATTGTCAGAAGATATAAAAAAGACCTTACAATATTGAACCAACTAATTGGTTAATATGTGGTATGGTCCCCTCTGACACGTCTACAGCTCTCACAACGTGAATTCATACTCGAAATCAGGCAGTGTTATGAATCCCTGTGGCAGTTAGTCTCAAAACTCCAGCAATGCTGTTTTCAGGTCCTGTGTGGTCCTGCGAGGTCGAAAGCGAGTTCTAATTTTCTCCTCAGACAATCCCAGACATGCTTATTAGAGTTTGGGTCTGGAGATGTGACTGGCCAATCTATCAACTTAATACCCTCACTTTTCCGAAATTCGCCGATCAGATGGCGTCGGTTGCACGTTGTAGTTCATTAAAATGAAATATCTGTCAACTGCATCCCTGAAAGGCAAACATAGGGTACCAAGCTATCATCCCTACGCCTCACACCAGTCAAACAGTCTTTGCCAAGCACAGGGCGGGGTGTGCTCCCATCCAACATGATGCCTTCTCAGACCATTTAACCTCCGCTGCCATAATGGTCTATTTCTCGGACGTTGGAAGGCAGGTAGTGGATGCCTGGTTTTCTCGAGATGCAAATACGTCGAGAATTAATGTTTAGGCTAAATCGAGACTAATCAGTGAATAGAACGGTCCCCGACGGATCTTTCACCCAAAATCGACAATATCTACGCAAAGTTAAACGTGTTCTTATGTGTGCAGAATTAAGCGGGACACAAGCACCGGGTCTTATTGAAAACAGCCATCAGTTATGTAGCCTTCTGCAAACAGTTACCTTTGAAACTCGGTTTCCTGTGCCACAAAAGTTATGAGAGACTGAGAAGCTGTTGCAGCCTTGTTACCCCTCGTTAATGGACAAATAGAGATCTTCTTCGGCCGTCGAGTCTCTTGGACGACCTCGCCCTGCACTTTTCTCAATGGATCCAAATACCTTTAAACTGTTTCTATAAGTTGGAAACGAAGCTGGGCGTTACATTGTAGTCGCTAGGAATATGTACTTAAAATTGCCCTGATTCCAGTCTCCCCGCGATTCTCCATATCTTTCCATCATCCAAACATTGGTGGTTACTCATTTTTACTGTTTGCTTTTAAATTTCACCGAATGTTGTAAAAAAACCACAGAGATATCCGGCTAGGTGTGAGAGTGAACAAAACGTGAAAATTGTCACACTCGCTTATAAGGTCTATTTCACAACTCTCTCCGCCCATACACACGTGAACGCTTAAATATTCGACACTAAAGATTTACATCTTTCTTTTGAAGCATTAGTTTTACCTTTATTTCAGTACTTTTCATGAAATTTGAAAAAAAAAATATGCAAATTCCCTTAATTTTGTACATGAGTGTTCTTAAATTAAATTATTGCCAATATAGCATTTTGATACACACTAACCAATGATACATTAACCCTTACCACTGCGTTGGCTCCGCGGAGGAGACATAATCTTTCTTTGCAAAATTTGTTTTTGACACCAGAAATAAAGAAAAAATAAAATTTACCTTATATAAACAGAGCATTTTTTAAGTTGAGTATTTGAAGGAAACTTCTTCTAAAAAAGTGCTGCCGATCGAATAAAATTTGTATAAGAGAGGTAGGAGCGCAAAGGGTTAAAATATCAGATGTGTCGCTGTAAAAATTTTACATCCCGTATAACAAATATTTTAAAGTACAGTCGTGGAAAAAAAAAGTAAACACCCCCTACTAACTCCTCAACAAATTATTGTAGAAGAAAGTTACTGGTACCGAACGATTGGAAATAAAGTCTACTTTTAAATGATGTATATAAAATTTGCTTAGGAGACCATCTACATATTAAAACGGACCATAACTTTGTTTTTTTCAATAGAAGTACACAATTCTGACAGCATAAATGAACTCTACACACTTCAATAAGCCTAAAACCAAATTTTTATGGAATTCGTACAATACGTTTCCGAGAAATTAATTATTTTAAAACAAGCGTATTTTAAGGGCTGTATACAAATTGAAGTTCCCCACTCGATTGTTAACCGAGAGAGCCCCCTTCTTGATCAAGGCACCTGAAGAGCCACTCAAGGAGTGAATGAAGAATGTTAGATTACAGGACAGCAGAATAAATTTCAAAATATCTACTCACTTCTATCAAGACTTAAACCATCATTTTGCCGTTTTTTAAGCATAATTTGAAAAGTACTTGGAAAAAAATGTGAAATTTTGGATTTCCATATAGTAGGACTTAATAAATCTAAATCCATCAAAAAATTGTAGGTTGTAATTCATAATTTTTTCGAATATTAATTTCACAATCCATAATTCATATCATAAAATTATAAAAATTGCAAATTCAGCGTATTTATGTTTGGGTATATTAGTATTCTTGCTACAAAAAAAAAAAAAAAAAAAAAAAAAAAAAAAAAAAAAAAAAAAATTAGCACAGTAGGAGCATAATTTCAGAAGCTATAAATAAAAATATCAAAATGTAATTTAACATTAGGACCCCTCAATTTTGAATGTTTATAAGTCAAAAGCTCACTATTCAAATGACTTGAAATTTGGCATCTAGGCATAGTTTGAACCAAAGATTTGAAATATCTTGTTAAAATTGGGTATTGCCTTTTAAAAAAATGAAGTTTGGATTCGTTTTAATATGTAGATGTCCCCCTAAGAAAATTTTATATACATCATTTAAAAGTAGACTTTATTTCCAATCGCTCGGTACCAGTAACTTTCGTCTACGATAATTTGTTGAGGAGTTAGTAGGGGTGTTTACTTTTTTTTCCAAACGACTGTACATAAAAGTACGTAGTGCGTAATCTAATACCATGTAACGACTAATTTAAAGGACATGAAATAAGTACTGCGTACTCTAATACTATATAACTACTCTTTTAAAGTGTATAAGTACTGCATACCTTAATAATAGAAAATGTGCCGATGGGCATATTTTTACGAACATTCATTATACGTGTGCATACATAACGCAAATATAGTGGCATAATATATTTTATTGAAAGTCAGTGGATAAAAATTAAATCAAAACTAATAATTATGAAAAACTGGTATGTAAAATTTCGACCACATATGTATATTAGAAAAAGGGAGATCTCTTTTAACAGAAAACTATAAGGTACTTCTAAAACTAATAACAGTTGTAATAATTTCTTTGCTTAATTTCAACGAATGGATTTTATACAAATTAACCTATCGTATTAAATGGAACTTCATTTGTTAAATTAAATAAGACAAAAATCTCGGCTTTTAATGAAAGAATTAATTATCGTAAGCCAAATGACATAATATATGATTAATGATTTTTTTTTGAAAAATCATGAAAATTTGTCACGAGAATGATTTTAAAACATTTTGAAATTTAATCCTTTTAAAATAAATTTTATGATTGGAACAATGCTGTGTATCTTTGTTACATTTTATTTTTGGAAATACGAGAAAATTAAAATATTAATTATTTTTCAGACATACAAACAATAAATACAATAAACCCAACTGGAGTGAAAAATTAGCCAGAGCCAGGAATCGAACCCGGGACCACAGTATACAAGACTGCTGCTCTAACCACTGAGCTACTCCGGCCGATGCCTGAGTCTGCAATTTCTCACTAATAAACCATGTTGGGGAAGTCACCAGCTATCTATACGACAGCCTTGGATGACCGGACAACGATGAATAGACTCAGGCATCGGCCGGAGTAGCTCAGTGGTTAGAGCAGCAGTCTTGTATACTGTGGTCCCGGGTTCGATTCCTGGCTCTGGCTAATTTTTCACTCCAGTTGGGTTTATTGTATTTATATTTTGTATGTCTGTATAATATTTATATATACCTTTAACTGTTGAATGCAGGCGTTATTTATGTGTGTATGTGTGTTTTAATATATATTGTAGTATGTGTGTTTTATTATAATTATCGTAGATCGATGTAATAGAAAAATCTATTCATCGTTGTCCGGTCATCCAAGGCTGTCGTATAGATAGCTGGTGACTTCCCCAACATGGTTTATTAATGAGAAATTGCAGACTCAGGCATCGGCCAGAGTAGCTCAGTGGTTAGAGCAGCAGTCTTGTAAACTGTGGTCCCGGGTTCGATTCCTGGCTCTGGCTAATTTTTCGCTCCAGTTGGGTTTATTGTATTTATTGTTTGTATGTCTGTATAATATTTATATATACCTTTAACTGTTGAATGCAGGCGTTATTTATGTGTGTATGTGTGTTTTAATATATATTGTAGTATGAGTGTTTTATTATTATTATTATTAATAATTATTTTGTTTATTAGATTAAGAGAAATGAATATTGATTTTAATTTTTTTAGACTAATTCAGAAATATTTTTAATTCGATTTGCGGAACTCCGATTAAGGTTTTTTTTTTTTTTTTTTAAATATAATAATTGTTTCTTATGGAATATTTGTTAAGTTAACTCTTTGTCGGGCAATTCAAATTTGTGGCTAAAATGTTGAAAAGATTCACGGCCACCATAATCTACAAACAAATTGAATTGAAAATAAAAAACGGGTTTGTCATCACGTGCATTAAAAAACAAAATATTTTACTGAACATTCCAGTTTTAAATAAACGAGTAAGAAGTATATTCCCATTACCTGATAAAATCATAAAAAATCATAATAAAACATAAAAACAACACATGTTTAATAGCATACAATACTAATATTAAAATATAAATAAAATAAACTTTATTTATCAAGAAATATTATTCATTTAAATAAAGTCTTTGCACCATATAATCAATCAACGTATATCTCTCGCGTGGTTCATATATTTGTAAAAAAATATGGGACTATACTACAAACTTTTACAAATATTTCCAAATTTTTGGAACAGCTTCATTTAAAATTTATTAACTATGTCGTAATGATAAGGAATACAGGTAACAGTTATCTTATAAAACAATAATGTACCAATCTTATTATATAAACGAAACTGTGTATATCAAAACATGATATGGATGTTCTAATTTATTAATTTAGGAGTGATACCGAAATATAGCAACAGCTAATAATTAAATTGGCCATGTTGATACTTATCTCAGGGATTTGGTTTGGGAAAAATGTATTTAATTTTGTAAAGATGTATCAATTTATCTTGCTTTTTCTCGCTTGATTCGTAAAGTCATAATTAAAGGATTTTTGAAAAACATTTCCACGTAATTGAAAAACCTTTATTTCATATTTATTAAATTAGTGTGATGCATGGATAAAAAACTATGTAGTAATGTTTCACATATAAGAACGGTAATATAGCAATGTTAATCTTGAAAATATTATATAAAGAAAGTAGTGTGTCCATGTTAACATTTAAGGCACATTTGACGTCTCAGAAGAACATGCATTTGGCCACTAAGGACTTTTTTATATTACGTTAATACCATTATTTATATAAAATAAATTTTCTAATATGCACATGTTAATATATATATATATATATAAGGTTTTTGTTAGAATAAAGTGGTGCCAAATAGAAAGTAAAAATAGTAGCCAGGAACGGCATTGAAACAAATGTGTTAACAAAAGAGTTAAAATGCAATGCTTAAAAATGGAAGCTTTATATGGACTTTATTATTCACTGCTTTAATTAGTTATGCCGGAATACTATATTTTGTATAAAGAAAACTGCAATCCTGATAATTTTTCTTGATTATTTTCTTTCATATTTTGTAAAAAATGCATTCCCTTTTCTAAAGATACATCAATTTAGCTTTCCATTTTTCACATGATTCGTATATTCTCTATAAAAAAGATTTGATTCATATTTATCAAAAAATATAGTAATGTATGTATAAGAAAACTAGATATTTTTTCCTCATTAAAAAAACATTAAAATACGAATCTTAATCTTGAAAATAATATATAAAAGAAGTAAAGAGTGCTTGTTAATATATAAAATATAAACACTGTCAGATGGTACGAATGTTATTACTTGTTGCTTTATGAGTTTTGCCAAAATACTATTATGACTAGTATAATCATAACTGTTATGCCGAGACGTTTCTAGGTGATTTTTAATATAATGAATGAATTCACTTTTGTTTAAGAAATGCTAATTTCAAAATAGTAACAACGTAATATTCATACATTTTTGCAATTTTACAAGACGTTTTTATAATCCGGATTGCAATTTCACATTTATATACGTATATATATATAGAAATATTAAAAAATATAGTTTTAATATGATATTTACTTAGATAATGGAAGTTTTTGCGCTAATATGAATTTTAAACCCTTTTCAGACAAACTACTTATATATATATATATATATATAAACTCGGTTTATGGCGTCAGATGCCGCCCTCCGAAGAATCTACAAGAGTCTTTTTCCATTTCTTCCGGTCAAGGGTCCATTCCTCTTCCAGAACTCTATCCATCATTGCCTTTGAAATATCATCCATCCAGTTCTTTCCTGGTCTTTCCCGTTTCCTTTTTTTGTTTGTTTTATAATTGAATGTTATTTTGGGTAGTCTTTCCTCATTCATTCTTTTGACATGACCATACCAGATTAATTGCTTTTTTTGGACATCATCTAATATGATTCCCTTTATTTTCATCATTTCCTTGATTCTGTCATTTCTTATTTATTCTATTCTTGATATCCTGCATGATCTACTTAGGGCATCCATTTCAACTGCCGCTAGTTTCTTTCGTTCAGTCTCCATAATTCTCCATCCTTCTGCTCCATATAACAATATGCTCTTTACAATAGAGTTGTATATATTATACTTTATTTTCCTAGAGATCTCGTTACTCCACCAAATAGAATTTAATAGTTTTACAGCCTTTCTCTCCTGACAAATTCTGTATTTAATTTCCTGTGAGTCTCTTCCTTCTCTATTAATGTCTACACCTAAATATCTATAATGCTTACAGCTTTCTATTCTTATGTTATTAGTTAGATTTAGGTCTGTCTCATTTCCTCCTATACATAGGTATTTGGTCTTGCTGACGTTCATGTGAAGTCCCCATTTCTCATATTCTTCCTTAATTTTCACCGTCATTTCCTCTAAATCATTTTTACTTTTTGCAACTATAACTTGGTCATCTGCGAATTGTAGAGTAAAAATTGACGCTCCATTCATATTAAGTCCCATTCCTCTGCATTTCTTCTTCCACATTTTCAATGCTTCTTCAACATAAATTTTAAAAAGTGTTGGGGAGATACAACATCCCTGTCTGAGTCCGTTATCTGTTATAAAACCTTTTGATAATCTTTGGCCTATTTTAATCTTAGTTTTTGATTGTCTGTAAAGTTCTTGAATTGCTCTAATAATACTTGGATTTATAGCCATTCCATTTAATACATTCCATAATTTTGCGATTGGAACATTATCATATGCTTTCGTAAGATCTATAAATAGAAGATTAATTTCATTTCCTACTGCCATTTCCTTTTCAACAATTTGTTTAAGACAAAATATATTATCCATACATCATCTTCCTGCTCTGAATCCACTTTGCTCTTCACTTTCCTTCATTCTTATTTCTTCTCCAATGAAATCTTTTCAAAATCGCCCATATAATCTACTAAAAGTTGCGTTACAGTAATTCCTCGATAATTCTCACATTTTTGTCGGTCTCCTTTCTTATATATTGATGCTAAATATCTAATCCTCCATTCTTCTGGTGTTACCTCTCCGTTTAAGCATTTTTCGAATAATTGTGTAATTAATCTGAACAATTTTTCAGTTCCATTTTTGATCAGTTCTGCTGATATTCCTCCGGGACCACTTGCTCTTTGACTTTTTAAATATTTAATTGCTTTTTTAACTCTCTCAAGCTCCAACATCATAGGTCGTCCCACAACGTCAATACCAGAATTATTTACTTGAAACTCACTTCTAGTTTCTGTAAGCAAAGTCTTATAATATTCTTCCCGTTCCTTCACAGATATTCCTTGCCATGAATTATTACTTGCTTTTCTAATATTCTTTAAAAACTTCCATGCCTCTGTGCATCGTCTCCCTTCTATATATGTCTCAATTTCTCTGCCTTTTTTTCCCCATGATGTTCTTTTTTTCTCTAGTACTAATTTCTTAGTGTCTTCTTTAATAGTTCTCTAAAGCTGTCTATCCTCTTCCTTTTTTGAACTCATCCACCTAATATAGGCTTCTTTTTTCTGTTTTATAGTCTTTTCAATGTCTTCGTCCCACCAAAAATTTTTTGGGGAACTTCTTCCCTTTCTTTTTTTCCCCCAATGCTTCCTGGTGTAAAGCTAATTTAATATGTTGATATAGTTCAGCTGTATTAGTATAATTTATTTCCTCTAATATTTCAACTAATCCTACTTGAAAGAGTCTTTTTGTACTTTCCTCCGTCAATCTTTCCAACATTCGATTCGTAAAATTCATAAATGATTGAATAACACCAGAATTTACCAATAAATTTATTTGAAAATAATTAAAACGTTTTCTTCGCGAGCTAATAAAAAAGTTTTATTCTAAAATTCTGGTGCCAATGTGGCATGTAGATATTAAATTTAAGTTGTCAAAAATGACTAAATGCATTTTAAGGAATTAACCATTAAATGCGTACTGTAAATCAGGAGTTACGTGATATTGTTTTGACATTTGGCACTTTTTATTGGTCTATTAGTGAATTATTATGGTACAGACATCAGAGATGTACAATACAGATATCAGAGAAGGGACTGACGTAAGTCTACACTGCCGAGCTTCCGTAAATCCAACACCGAAAATAACATGGCGTTGTGAAGTGCGATAGCATGCACTTACGTGGGATAACATGCATTTAAGGTCGTGAAGTATGGTTTAGCTCTGATTTGTTATCACGGACAGGTTTATACCATCTTTTGTTGATACTGCTTCCAATGTGGTCGACTGGTGTATTTTCTCTAACTTTATAAGGTAGTAAATTATTAATTATGAAAACGATTGGAAACATTATAAAAACTATTATATAGTTGAGTATTTGTTATTGTGCAGTATGAATACTTCAAAGTAAGTATATAATTTAAAATTATCATTTTTAGAGCAATTGTAACTCAAGTGTACCATTAATACATTACGTCCAACAGAAACATAAATAATATTTTCATTGTTTTTCTAGTGGATAATTAACAAAAATAAGACTCAAATGTAATGTTTTCCGAAAGAAATACTGAATCAGGCATTAACCCTTTGAGGGGCAAGCACTTGCGTTTGTGTAATGCTGAATTCCCAAAGCCACAGGAAATTTGTAAAAATTTTATTTCTAAATAAGGAAAAGCAATTTTTCAACTATTTTCCCTCAAATTTAGAAAAGGAAAACTTAATTTAGTTAAAAGTTTCTAGTGCAAATCTTAATTAAACGTAGGTGGGATATACTATTTCCCACCGGATCTCAAGTGGTTAAAGAGCTAAAGTGTTTAAATCATACTAATATCATGATAAATGGCAAGGATCATACAGCCATAAAATTTCATATGTTCTTGAAAATGTACTTGTGATGACTGCAGTCCTGAATATATATATTAAGGGGTCTCAGAACTCTTAAAATAACAGAAAATAAAATAAGGACCATTTTCAGCGTTCAATATCTAAAAAATGTATATGATTTAAAAACACAATATGTATTGAGATGAAAAATGTATGGTCTTTCATTTCATGGATTTAGATAAATGCAATATGCAAAATTAGTATCTATAGCGCGCTCCAAACTCTCATACATTTGTCAAGAAGAAAATTGTTATAACAGCTTACGCACAGAATTTCAAAATATATTTTGCAAGTAGAATTACAATTTTCGAGCCTAATTATGTTTCAGACTATAATAATTACTCTGAACTTAAATAAATTTGTATTTGAAGCATTTTTATGTTTTTAACACAAAGTTGTATTTAACAAACACAAAAGTTTTTAAAATTTCAACAGTATAATTACCTAAAAAATATTTTTTTGAACAATAAAAATGAAATTTTTGTCTCATTTTACATAAACTAACATGAAATATCTGTGTTTGAAAATTTCATGAAAACATATTCAGAAGATTTTGAGATATGCTGTGCCCCAAAACATCATTTGGAGAAAAATGACTTCAAAATTTTGGAGATGCCTGTTCAGTTATTGAACGGGTATAATTCTATAAGCCATAACTTCTGTTATAATAGGAATTTCAAGGAAATAATTATATCAAAATAATCAGAAAAGATATGACTTTAACATCTAAAAAAAAATTTAATTTCGAAAATTTTGAAGCTTTAAGTGTCTTGAGACCCCTTAAAAAATACAAAACATCCATGGAAATATTTATTATTTTTCTTTTTTCATATGGAAAAAACTATTTAATTTGCATTATTCTTATAAAATAATTCTAATTAAAAATGTCGTTCATGAGTATTTACATGAGTAATTTAATAATGATATTTCATAATTTTTGCACGCACTATTTTATATTACCAGTTTCACCCAAAATCGATGATGAAAATACAAGTTCCGATACAGACATCAGAGAAGGGACTGACGTAAGTCTACGCTGCCGAGCTTCCGGAAATCCAACACCTAAAATAACATGGCGTAGAGAAGATCAGAAAGATATACAAGCTGGAATGAAATCAAGTAAGTACATAAGTATTTGGACGATTGTCCGATAAGTGGGTAATTTCACTCTGCGATTTATAGAAAAATCAATGTTAAATTTTAAACATTTTTTTTAGAAATAGATAAGACACAAGTTAGTGAGTAACATATAGCATTCTGGCATAAACTGTAAATAGTATTTCTCTTTAACTAACTCAAATGAACCCATTTCTATAAATTATTGCATTCCATTTGAACCAGGAATTTCTTCATAAAGTTATTTAACTAAACACCATATAGAATTAATTTCAATAAATATGTTAAATAATTTTATATAAAAATTCTGGTATATATGTTATTAATCAAGTTTGAGTAAAATTTTAGCAGGGTAGTCTGATTGAATTTCACTGAAAAGCGTTTGAAGGGACAGGGACAGTAGTGACAAAATTAAGAAAATTTCTTTTCTCCTCATAAAAAGTTATTCTTAGTAAGACTGCAATATGATATTTTGAACTAAGCAAATGTTCAAAATGTACGTTACATCATGACAAAATCATAAATAAATAAAAATAATAATAAGGAGAATTCAAGTACGGGACAGTGGTGACAGATAATAAACGTGTACTTATCGTCCAGTTAATTAAACCAAATGACTTTTTCAGCAATGAAAATTGCTGCTTCTACTAAATGTAACTCTCCTCCCAAATTTATCTGACCTCTTGATGGTCACATCATCAGTTTTATACTTCAAGAGGACAGTTGTGACATACAAAATAGGATACAACATTTCTCTGGCCAGAATACATATAAAACTATTTATAATTTATAATTTATAATAAAAATTCTTTATTTTATACTTTAGAATGTAATTTTTCATTTTATATAGTAAAATTTCTAAAAATAGCTTGTCATCACTTAAACTTGTTCCAGAACATTAGTGCATGAAGAGGGGGCAAGGGATAGATATGGCAATTTGAATATTTAAAACATTATTGGAGTGATCTTATAATTATTTCCTTGAAAATTCTTTTCGAAATTGTAGAAAGGCATCACAGAAGACATTATATGCTAACGAAAATTATATAACTGATAAAATGTACCACGAATCCCAGGGCTCACGAATTACCGACTTATTGGAAAATGCACGGAAATGGCTACAAACGTAAGCGACGTTGAATAGCGTAAGAGTAGTTATTCAACGCTGATAACGTTGAATTTCTAAAGTTTAATAGAAAAGGGAAGGTTAAAGTTGATGATTCCATATGTAAAATTTTACAATCATGTAAAAAAAAAAAAAAAATAAGGATATGTGACCGGACGCTTTCGATTTTACACGTTTTGTGGAATAACTACTGAAATTCTCGACGAATTGACCTTGAACTTCTACGATGTAAAGAAAATGTATGTTTTCGTATTTTGCATTGAAAATTTAGTTGCTAGTATAGAAGATTTAGCTAGTTAGTATAATAATAAATTTAATATTAAATTAATATTTGCGATCATCAAGTTTACAACATTTTTATTTCGTAATTTAGTTATCAGCTATTTAGGGTAACTTATATAAATACTTCAGTCAAATATCGATAAAATTCGGAAAGATTCTGGCGATACATGGAGTTTTCAAAAATAGCTCGCAGTGCTGCCATTGACGACTATCTTTATATTTTATTGGTACGACTTTATCGAAACAAAACAAAACAAAAAATATTAGCAGCAGAAATGAAGTATAATATTTATTATTTTTTAAATAGTGGTTCCAATAAAATATAAATATATAAATATTGTCGCCTGTGGTAGCCGAACCACCTGTTTTGGAAAACAAAACTCACTGTATCGTCAAAATCATTCTGCATTTTCGCGATATTTGACTTAAGGTTTTATATAAGTTTATTTAAATACCTGAAAATATCTATCAAATTATAAATTAGTTAAATTTGCGTCAAAGCGTGATCATTAAAGCACACAAGGTCCACCGGGAACCCACAGAAAATCCCGTATTTTAATCAATGTCGGATTTTTCTAACAATTTATAACTAGTATCCGCCAGGCCGAAATGTCGGAGCATGGAGGCGCGTAAACTTAAAAGATATTATTTTAAAAAATGTTTTATTTTCTAGTTTGCTGTTTAATAGTATAAAAGTAAGTTTGAAATAACAATCGTCGATACCTCATTTTAAAGTGTTTAACTCAGTCGTCAGTTGCCTCGGGTAATGCACAAATTCTAATCTGTCAGCAAGTGCTCCCATACTTTTAATTTGGGTAAAGCCTATCCTTAGCGAAAATTGCTTCCATTAGAACTTTCTCTAAATGACAAACTACAGTAAAAATGACATAAGTTGTTTTATGTGACAACACCTTTAGATGGATATCCACACCAGTTTTTGACAATGTTAAACTCGAGGATCTATGTATGGTGGCAAGGTATGCAACAGTTAAAGGTAACTAACTTCGTGTGAATGAGGCTTTTTCTTCTTTCCAATATTCACAAATAGGTTTGATAAAACAAAACAAAAATTACAGTTAGAAATGGCTCATGATACTCAACAAAATGAACTATTATGGCCTGTGGCAAACCTCGAGGTTATAAACTTGGGCCATAGGCAATATCTTTTATCGTACTTACGTTTACCAATTTTCACTCCGTTCAGATATTGGTATGTAGCATAATGCATAACCCTGCATCCAGCTTATGAGGAAAGTCTAGACTGAAGTCCTTTTGCGTGATCATCTTCACTCCATCTTGCTATTTAACCATTGTGATCTGCTAAAATTCTTGTTTATTGGTCCCCGTTTTGATTTAAGAAGTACTTCTTGATTATATTCTTTAGCTTGCTTGGTTTTGAGAAAAAGACATATGGTACCTTCAAATCATTCAAGTTAGCCGAAAGCAGTATATCTTAGCGTCGTTGCATAAGGGCTGAGAGCAAAGTGAGTTCAGAGTTTTTCGAAACCGTGTCTGCTGATCGTCGTTGTGTCTCAATGAGTTTGTTAATGTGAAACATTTTTTTTAAAACTCTAAGCATTTTTTGTCCGCGAAGAATCAAAATGACTTTTAACGAATGTCTCTTATATAGAGAGATGTCTTTTACGCGATGTAACTACCTAATACGTCCAAGGATTTAAACAAATAAGCCTCCAAAAGGCTAAATGCTATCTATTTTACCTTCGCGATATCTTTGTTCAAGGTCAGCCATAAGACGACATCCTATCATTGAAAATTCGTCAATAATGAGAAATAACACTGTATCCATTCTGAGCTGTAGATGTATTGCTGACTTTTTAAATTAGCGAACTATTTAAAACACGTTGGTTCTTTAAGCACTGAGTGAGTTACCTTATGTTTGACATTAAATGCAGCTATACCTGTTAGTGCCAAAAGAATGATAGCTTCTGATCCTAACTGCTCTATGATTGTTTTACTAATTTCTTTGATTTTTGTACATTTTACAGCTCTTCCTTTTCCAATAATAAAAATTGATTTAGGGAAATTTGTAACCTTTGTTTGCAAAGACAAAAGCTGTTCAGTGCATAACTGAAGGCAGCATAATTTGTTGTTCTTTATAATAATTCAGAAATGTTAAAAGTAAAGAGAAACCATTGGATAAGAGAATCTACGGTAAAGATAAAAATTACCCCGGATGTATTTGAGAGATTTCGATTTTTTTAATTTAGCTCCGATCTTGGAGAACTTGATCTATCGAGTTAGCGGCAGAAAACTTCAAATCTCCTTCAAAGACTTGCTCGTCTGGCACAGCCCACACTTATTTAATATGGCAACAGGTAAAGTTTTGTAACACGTATGTAACACACACTCATAGATAGTCTGCTATACTCCTCTATCAAACTTGATACCTTTATTCATCTGCGTTGTTGTTATATCGTTATTATGAAAATATTAGGAAGCATCGGGGTTATTTTTATGCGACTTTTCCACATAGAATTAAGCTGAATAACTCTATACGTTTGAATTACTTTCTTTTAACCGTCATTTTCGAAACTTCTGTGTATAACATTGCACATATAAAATATGTATATTTCTTAAAATGTACACTAAATCTAGGCAGCAGATTAAAAAAATCAGGGATTAATTCATGACTTTTAGTGAGCAGGATTTCTCAAGAATTATCTTTCATTGCTGTATCCATTTCTCCCATTATAAGCATAAGCGATCATAGTCATATACATTAACGTCGCATTTATCGCTAAGCTTCGCAACATTTGGACCAAATATAGCCAAATTTGCGACCAAAAATATGTCGTCACAAATTAAGCCAATTTTGCTATATCTGACTAATTTGGCGAAATTTCCATTGAAATTCAGTACTGATGGTTCTTCTCTAATCGAGTTCTTCGCATTTTAACTTCGTGTTCTCCAGTAAAATTAGCTAAAATCTTAAAACCAAGAAATAGGGAAGCTATCTTTTCCAACCCGTACAGGAATTTTTAGGTAGCTTTCTTTACAAAAAAGCTACCTATTGCAGCCGTTCGGAGGAAAGCGATTTCAAAAAATGTTGGTATATTTTCATCGATCATGACCCCCAGACCCCGAAACCACCCTCCGTTCAAAATTGATATATATATATATATATATATATATATATATATATATATATATATATATATCTGACCTATGTCACACTGTAACTCCCGTAATTATGAACCGATTTCGATGTAATTCGGTGTGTACATAGTACATACCAATGTCTCGACCGAGTTCGTTGGCCAGCTTCATCCGCCGTTTTGTTTCAAAATGGCGGCCATTTAAAAATTTAAAAAAAATTTAAAACTTGAAATGTGGTACCAAAAAATTAAAAATGGAAAAATATTTTTTTCTTATGTATTTGACCTTTATACAAAGATTCCGGAGCAGTTTTTGTTTCGTCTATATCTTAAAAAATGGCTGAGTTATAGCATTTTGAATTTCTAGCGTGGCTGACATTTTGAAACGTCCTGAATTTTGTCACGCGATAAAAGGCGTATTTATGAACCGATTTGGATGTAATTCGGTGTGTACATAGTACATACCAATCTCTCGACCGAGTTCGTTGGCCAGCTTCATTCGCCATTTTGTTTCAAAATGGCGGCCATTTAAAAAATTTTAAAAAATTTAAAATTTGAAATGTGGTACCAAAAAATTGAAAATGGAAAAATATTTTTTTCTTATGTATTTGACCTTTATACAAAGATTTCGGAGAAGTTTTTGTTTCGTCTATATCTTACAAAATGGCTGAGTTATAGCATTTTGAATTTCTAGCGTGGCTGACATTTTGAAACGTCCTGAATTTTGTCACGCGATAAAAGGCGTATTTATGAACCGATTTGGATGTAACTTCGTTTATACATAGTACATACCAATGTCTCGACCGGGTTCTTTGGCCAGCTTCACCCGCCATCTTGTTTTAAAATGGCGGCCATTTAAATTTTTAAGAAAAATTTAAATTTGAAATGTGGTACCAAAAATTGAAAATTGAAAAAATATTTTCTTCTTATGTGTTTGACCTTGATAAAAAGATTCGGGAGCAGTTTTTGTTTTGTCTATATCTTAAGAAATGGCTGAGTTATAGCATTTTGAATTTCTAGCGTGGCTGACATTTTGAAACGTCCTGATTTTTCTCACGTAATAACAGGCGTATTTATGAACCGACTTGGATGTACCTTGGTGTGTACATAGTACATACAAATATCTCGACCGAGTTCGTTGGCCAGCTTCATCCGCCATCTTGTTTCAAAATGGCGGCCATTTAAAAAAATAAAAAAATAAAAAAAATTAAATGAGATACTAAAAAATTGGAAAATGAAAAAGATTTTTTTTGTATGTGTTTGACCTTAATACAAAGATTCCGGAACAGTTTTTCTTTCGTCTATATCTAAAAAAAAATGGCTGAGTAATAGCATTTTGAATTTGTCTTGTGGCTGACATTTTAAAACGACCTGATTTTTGTCACGCGATAACGGGCGTATTTATGAACCTATTTGGATGTAACTTGGTCTTTACATAGTACATACCAATGTCTCAACCAAGTTCGTTGGCCAGCTTCATTCGCCATCTTGTTTCAAAAGGGTTGCCATTTAAAAAAAAATTAATTTAAAATTCAAAATGAGGTATTAAAAAATTGGAAAATGAAAAAGATTTTTTTTATGTGTTTGGCCTTGATACAAAGATTCCGGAGCAGTTTTTATTTCTGAAAATTTGTTCTTTTGTTGATATCTTAAAAAATGGTTGATTTATAGCACTTTGAATTTCTAGCATGGCTAATATTTTGAAACGATCTTGTATTTGTCACGCGATAACACACGTATTCGCCTATTTCGATTTAAGAAGGCATGTGGATAGTATACATCAACACCTCGACCACGTTCGCTGGCCAGATTCATCAGCCATCTTGTTTCAAAATGGCGGCCATTAAATTAAAAAATATATATATATTTAAAGTGAGGTGCAAAAATATTAGAAATTGAAAAAGGTTTCTTTCTTAAGTATTTGATCTTGATATAAGGATTCAGGAGCATTTTTTGTTTGTCTTTACCTTAAAAAATGGCTCAGATATAGCAGTTTCAATTTCTATTTTGGGTGACATTTCGAAAAATCTGATTTTTTGCATGCGACAGCACTCCTATATATTAACCGATTCCGATGTGAGTGAGCATGTGCACAGCAATTACTAAGGTTTTGACCAAGTTCACTGCTTAGCCTCATCCACCATGTTGTCTTAAAATGACAGGCACTTTAAGAAATTGCCGAATTTGGCAGCCAAATATAAGTTACTTTAAAGAAAAGCAGCTTGGATAAAGCTGACTAATTTCGCGAAATTCTCATTCATTATATTGATAAAAATTAGTATTGAATCTCCTATATTCGGTTTCCACTAAATTGAGCTTCGTGTGTTTGCATGATATAAGTTGGCTTTTTTTAAATAAGGATTATGAAAGCTACCTCTTCCTCCCGGCACTGGCCGGAAGGACTTTTTTGTTTTGTTATCTACATATTTCTGTTATCTAGTGTACATCATAAAAAAAATGCTTATCTCATTTACTTCAGAATGTTCACTTGCATTTCAGTCTAAATATATTCACTTACGATGAATTAAAAAAAAATTGAGTAATCGTCAGTAATTGGGGCAGCTACCAAATTGTTAAATTTGCGCATCAAACAATGCTCAGTAAATTATGAATTTGACTACAAACTCGATTACGAAAATTTCCCAATAGAAACATACATTCTTCTGAATACAAACATACATACATAAGAATACATACATATAAGTAATGCATACATGATATTATATATTCTCGATTTCTTTGAGTATCACTCGTAGCCATTCGACTAATGCCCAAAATCGTATTTTCTGTATTCGATTTTCTTTTCGTTTCTCTTAATTTAAAATAATGAATTGCATCGATTTGGAAGCTTACAAAGAATGAAAAGTTCGAAAAAAATAGTGGTTGTTACATACGTAGAACTTAAAACTTCTGAAAGAGGGGGTTAATCTATATCTCAGCTCACCAATGTATGAACATCGACTTCAACATTCGACTCCATAATGATCCGTACGAGGTTAAAATGCATAATGTACAGCTATGGAGCTAATGTTTTAATTAATAACGGGATAAATCTCGTCGAATTTCGACGAAAGAAATTGTTTAAAAACGAACTCATACATAGGTCACTACTTAGTCTCTTAAAACAAATATAATTTAAACTTAAAGTTATCAAAATACTAATTCCATACACTTCGACTGTTCAAAATATTAAAAAATTAAACTGCATTATTTATTATACCTAATCAAGATATGTAATTTTGATGAAATTACCCATTGAGGCTGTTATATTTAAAAGACACAGATGTCATCATATTCGTGCGATTTTTTTCCCACGCCAATTCGGGGAAAACTTCAAAAGCATAAACAATAACATCCGGGTTACCATATCAAGCAAAATAACGACTCTTTAGCGCCAGTTAAGTATCCGTTGCGTATATGACATTGGCGCCAGAAAAAATTCGCGCCAATATGGGGCGTATATAACATCTGTGTCGTTTAAAATTGCCGATTGAAAATTTAAAAGGTACTTCTTAGTTATCCCGTCAACGAAATTACTGTCGCCAAATTGTAAGATTAAATGCCAATAACGGTTGCCATTAATTAATTAATTGTAAGATTAAATGCCAATAACGGTTGCCATTAATTAATTAATTGTAAGATTAAATGCCAATAATGGCCAATAAAACCATTAATTCGACGTTTTATTTGTATTTTTATTAATGTTTTACTAATTTATTTGTTCTTTCGTTATTTAAAATAAAAATTATGTCAATCTGTATAATTTAGGGAGTGGTTTGGCGATTTATATAATTTGGCGAAAATGGTCGATGGGAAGAAGTAACTAAGAAGTACCATTTAAAAAAAATATTTCACCGTAAGTTAATCATGGAATTATTTTTCGCGTAAAATCTAAACTTTATTTTATTTTGACCGTCTCTTAATTTGCATACGCATCTCTTATATTTACATTCCCCATTTCAAAAATATTACAATGCGCAATATGTGATTAATACATATATTTCTAAACTTGAAATCAAGTTTGTCAACTACGACTTTGCATGCGAACATTCGCACTCTTGACTTGTGATTCTAATCTCTGTATCGACGAGTAAAATTCCAGAAATTTATATCTTTTAGAGGCGTTCGTAGTAAAATATTTACTTTTATCAGAGAAAATGATCGTTTTCATTTAAATGATTTCATTTTGCCTCATTGAAGCATTTCATGAAGCGTCTCAAACTCAATGAATGAAAAAGAATTGAATTATAACAGCTTTTTGCGGAAAACTTGAGTATTTTATTAAAGCATGACGTCATTTTCTGTTTAATTTTTCAGAAAGTTTATTTTGAATTTTATGAGAAAATGGCAGCAATAAAGATAAGCAAACCTTATTATTTTTCCTTTCTTTACATCAATGGAATTAATACAATTGCTACTATTTTGAAACAAATTCATAGAATTTTTTTAAATTTTAAATTTAAATGTAAAAATGGGAATATTTAAAAAAAATAGCTAGTGCGGGCAAATCTACAAAGAAACAGCTTTCATAAAAAAAAAAAAAAAAAAAAAAAAAAAAAAAAAAAAAAAAAATTAAAATTGTTGCAAAAAAAGCTTAAGGTACATGACTAAAAAAAGAAAGCCTTATCTTTCAAATATATAGAATTAAACTCGCAATGTTATCTCTATGGGAAAATTTTGAGCCGACATTTCAGGCTGTTAGGGTTGACGAATATTTATCATTTTCAATACGCGCCGAGATTTTGGTCCTACCAACGTCCAGCTCATTTTTTGTGTCGATGCGTTAGATATTTTGGACGCTATCGTGTTAACAATAAGTGTAATTTTTGCAGGGAAGCCGGAGCTGTGCTCCGACAATAATAAAAAGTTCGTACCAGATTGACCTGTTTTATAACGATTTAGATTTAGCACACATGTTTGCTATATGGCGGAAAATATTGCCCCATTAGCGACAACTTTGTTAGTGCCAAATGTAAAATGTACACAAGCATTACTGTACGTTCACGTATACGATATCTTAATTTATTCATACAAACCAGAATTAAAATATATTTAATCAATGCTTAAAAATTTTCCATGCTTTCGACATAAACTACGAATGAACGTTACGAAAAAAATGTAAGACACTGTGCTTATTATTTTATAATACATATCTGTTGTACGCAAACTTTGCAGAGTTAATAATCATATTTAATTACACATAGTTTAATCTTTTATATATTTATCTTCATATCACTGACTTAATTCTATCATAATGTAAAAAAAATAATTCATTTATTCCATTCAGTTTCTGGATATTAAACAGCAAAACGAAAAATATACAAAAAATTCTTTAAATAAAGTGTGATCAGTTTATTTACTTATACGTAAATTAATCAACCACAAATATAAAAAAATAATTAGGTTTACCAGTAACAAACTCTTCATTTACGTGAAAATTTACATTAACGATATACTTTCATTAAGCAATCGTCGAAAATTAGAAAAGCGCATTTGCTGATGTTTAATTAGTTGGAAATTCGGTATTAATTAAAATTCTGATTAATATAATGATGTATTTTCTACGTTGTGTTAAAATTATAACTGAGCTGTAAAATAAACCTTTCTCTTTATTTTTGTCTTATTAATTATATAATTAGTTTCTTGTGAAGACCCTGTTCGAAAAATATTTTATTCACGTACAGAGAATGAAAAGAACTATATTCGCAATCTAAAAATTAAATTAAAATATTACTAGTGCATTTTCGGTTTGGCTTTGATTTGATTAGATATATTAATTCAAGCACATAAAGAGTACATTTTATTTCGTGTATCATTTAAATTTTAATCACTGATGATGTGTTTTTAATTGAGTACAAAATTGAGGAAGTTGAGTTTCAAAACTCGCCTTATAAAAGATTTAAAAAATCGTGTTTTATCAATTTATTCTATTAGTAAACCTGCACCGAAGAAACACTACAATCTTTTAAAAATCTAGTTTTGTTCTGTGTTTCTGGTATGGTAAAATCTTTGTTTACAATGAAAATCAATGGACACTGTTAGAGGCCTTTTGCGATTTCACAAAATTTGATCTTCTGATTAGGGCAAGTTTTCAAACTCACGTCCTGAATTTAAATCATTGTACTTAGTTTTAACCTGGAGTAACGAGTATTGATGTAACTTGGTGTGATAGCAAATATCTACAAGCATGCTATTGGGTCAAGTGGGGAAATTATGAAAACTTTGTATATTTTTAGCATTCTTATTTTTTTTACATTTTTCTATTTGGAAAAGTGGTGTTTTTAGTATATAGGAAGTAACTTTGACTTTTAAGAACAACTTATAAAAGTTTTAATAGTCATATCTGTTTTTTTAAGTTAAAAGGATGGTTATAATTACTCCATCGAAAACGCACAATCACAAACGTTTGGGGTAATTAAGGTCGCTATTGTGGAAATTATGACCACTATATTTTCTCTTTATAGTTGCCTATACACATTTGTCTGGAGTAATTGAGACCACTCTGGATTCCAAAGTAACAATTCCATTTATCATAAATTTTTATACCCTTAGCTTCAAATTGATATTCGGATCTCAAAAAGGCTTCAGACTAGAGAAAAAGAATATCTAAAATGAAATATACATTATGAGGTTAATATCTAAGCTTAAAACAAAATTTTAGCATACACAGTTTTCTCCAATACGGTGTCGGTCACAACTACCCCCTGGTCCTCATTACCCCTCTTACCCTAAGTTACTGGCTTTGGATTTTACTTCATTCATTTTAGTAACTGCACGTGAGGTAACGATTTATCTTTTACGTTATTCGAGTAATTATTTTCTGTTGAGCAAATAGCTAGAAAATAAGTAAATCTCCATATAGTTTGGTTAAATTGCCATAATTCCGAACTCGAATATTAGCCATGTAACTAAAAAAACAATATCTTATCTATGAATATTAAACTTTCGATACAAGCATCGTACAAGTTGACTTTGGATTTTGCTTCATTCTTTATAGTAACTGCAGATGAGCTAACTATTTATTATCCGACTGCCAAGAAGCGTTATGTGTTTCACGCGTATCTGGGTAAGTGGATTTCTTTATACCCTCCAAACATCCCAACGGCTGAATGGATTTTAATGAATGAAGACTCTATCGATTCTTATTAACCGTCCGATGATTATAGGCTAGGTTTTGATTTTTAAATTCAAAATGGCGGCCGTAAAATTCAAAATGGCGGTGGAGACGAACAAAATTTTTACGCACCCTATTGAGTGGCTTGTTATTGGATAGGGCTTTCAAAATGAAGACGATGTTTCATTGACTATTTTACAGTCAGAAGCGCCATTTAAATATTACACGACCTTGAAGTTGTGTAGGTAGGATCTCTAGCTTTACTGCAACTCTAACCTTCATAGACATTTATAGGCCTCATCAAAACAGTATTTATACATAGGAACTAACAATTAAGAACAACTTAAAAGCCACCAATACAAGTAAATAAAAAAAATAGGTACGTAATATAAAAAATAGTTTCACATTGATGAGAAATAACTAATTAGTTCGCTTTTTACGCAGTCGGGTTTTTTGATTTTTTAAATTTAATTTCTACTTGTATATTAGGTCATTCGAGTAATTTTTCTGGCGTCTGGTTGGAGCACAAATATGTAGGAAATGAGTAAATCTCATATATTTTGATAAATTGCTCTAATTGGTAACTGGATAATCAGCCATTAAAACAAAAAATAGACAATCCTTTACATATTAACATTTTATTCTTACATTAAGTTTGCAAATAAGTTTCATGTTTTTTTCCTTATTTTTTGAAAATCGATTTTTTATAAATGTACTAGGAAATTGTTTACATTTTAATAATATTGTTTATTTCTTTAAAACACGTTCACGCCGGCGCCGATATTTATATTTTTCGCTGTGAGACGGCGCTCAAATTCATATTTCGTTTCATCTGGCGGCGCGGTACTGTCAGTTATTCAGACACTGTATGTAATGCCCCGCTCCATTCATACTTATTGAATTAAACTCGAATATAACAAGCAGAGTTCATTGTGAATGTTTGAAAGTTCGGAAAAAGTAAGCACGTTACTTAGCGACATGATTTTATTGACTACATATGTACGAATTTATTATAAAATGTCATACAATCTAAAGAAATATGGACAACACGATTTAAATGCATTTCTGTAAGGTTTTTCTGTTCCACGCCCTTAGTCAATGACATATTTTGAATGAATACAAGCATTCCCGTTTCCCGTTGTGAATGTTATTAAGTTTATAATAATGAATTGTTTTTACAATTGAATTTTCGAATATTCAAGTGTGACACAACTGTAGTGCACGCCGTCAATAGCATAGTCGAGTGTGATCCACCTGTAGTACATAACCTTCTATGGAACAGTCGTGTGTGACCCACCGGTGATGCACACTGCCTGATGCGACAGTCAAGCGTGACCCACCGGTGATACACGCCGGCGTGAACGTGTTAACTAAACATATCGAAAAATTAATTATGTATAAATTTTGGTTAACTTTTCAGAAAAGTGAACTATATTTACGGCCATTTAAAATTAACCTCCAAAAGTGTTTTATAAATGCGTAAAGTAACACTTTATGAGTCTTGTGTGTCCCAACCTCATACTCCTCACGATTCATGATATTTCCCAATGTCGCCGGCCATCACAACAACTCATTATTTCGCAAAATACCGAACCGACAAAACCACAGAAAATATTGTAATAAAGAATAAATGTAATTTTGATATGGATGAGAACGTAAAAAGAATAAATTAATACTTTAGAAAACGCTTACTGAAAGTTTGTGGACATTTTTTAATTGAAAACTTTAAAAATAAATGCAGAAATAAAAATAAAGTAATTCGTGACGATATTAAATACGCAATGCATACTGGGAAGGCATGCCAAAACATGTAACCATTGGCATAAACGAAGTGTTGTAAACGTGGCTAGAAGATTTACAAATTAAAAACTTTTGACCTTGTACTTTTATATTTTTAAATGATCTTTTTGCATAGGATGCATAGGCTCTTAAGAGCCTATACTAGTCACCAAAAGACACTATGTAACTGATGTTACAACTATGGCAAAGTTCTTTCCAAAATTCTGGTTTGCATTTCAATATTTCTAAATGATTTAGTTTGGGTAGAATAGCGTAGATCGATATCTAACCGGGTTTGTTTGTTTGTTTTTCGATTTAGTAGAAGTTTTTATAAAATTTATTTTCAGAACCGGTACTTAAATAGAAAGTGACCCATGAAAAATCTTCAACAATGTCGTAAGAGTTTAAAAAAAGTTTCCTTTTAATGACGTCCTTAACTATCCTACACTAAAAAGCCATTTAAAACGAGAAATTTGAAAAAGGCGCTGGCTTGGTTTAACAACATTGGATGTGTCTTCGTATGACTAGTGTAAGATCTTAATAGCTTTGAAATATTTCTGAAAGATGAGAAATCAAACGTTATTTTCTTCAACATTATTGTATTTGCCTCGCATTGGATATTGAACGTATTGCAGCAAATTATATAAGAACTATCTTTACTATTAGTGCAACATACTTACTTTCCGATAAAAAAAAAAAAAAAATCCCATATGCGACTTGAAACCACTCAAAAGATTAAACAACTCTGATCTACACTTTTTTTTTCCAATCATAAATCTCTCTACAGAAAAATCTTGAATCTAAAGAAGTAGAAAAACAGAATCACTCTTTCAAAACCCATGAAAACTATCGACGGGCATAATTAGTGATTTTTCTATCGAATGAATCATTCGGTAATGCGGAAAAATATAGATTCAAATCCTTGCATGTATTTTAAATCAATTACCATTAGAAAATTTGTAAAAAGAAAAGAACCAAAAGTATAGTTGCCAGCCGTCCTAAGTGTTTATCAATTATCTTCAAAAATAGTTTTATGATGTTCTTAAACATATTCTAATTAAAATAAGAAACTAAACTTCTTTTGTGATACAAAGATTCTTGTAAAAATTTCATTTTTACAAAAACCTAAAAACAATGTTTTTTAGCTATGCTTTTGCGGATGCCCGAACCACTCATTCAAATAGTAAATCATTCCTTCTGCCCGTCACTAATCAATACATGCTTCGATGATGTAAATTAAATCAAGTACACAATTCAACTATATACAATACGCTGACATAAGCAGCTAATTTGCACTTCTTACGCACTTACGTCTTCTGCAGTGCACAGTACAAACGACCTGTTTCATATAATTTGATGAACAGAAGCATGATTTAAGGGGTTACTAAGTGGATTTCAAGCGTGTTCAAGTGTTAGCCGACGAGTTTCTTTCCAAACTTTAGAAAGTCAAGTCACTTTAAGAACATGATTATAATTTGAACTGTTGTATTTCAAAGTGATAGTGTAGTTTCTTTTCTATAGAATAAAATATACATTTATGATACAATGTATCGGATATTTCATTAGCACAAAAGGAATGTCGGAATAAAACCTTAACTGTCTTTTAAAAAGAGTTACGATGAAGAGATAATATTTTAAAAAGAATTAACAATTTAACAATTTATAAACAAAGTAAACTAATTTTTGCTGTTTTTATTTTTAATTTTTGTTTACATTTTCAAATTTTAACACAAAAATGACGTAAATTAAATCAGGTTCAGAATTGAGTATACACAATGCGCTCACATAAGCATGTAATTTTCTCGTTTTTTTACGGTACAACCACTCTGTTTCATATAATTTTCTGAAAAGAAGCGTTTTTTAAAGGAGTTAGTAATTTCTTTTCATGCATGTTCAAGTATTATTCGACGAGTTTCTTGTCTAAACTTTAGAAATTCAAGTCACTTTAAGAACATGATTATAATTTGAACTGTTGTATTTCGAAGTGATAGTCTAGTTTCTTTTCTATAGTATAAAACACACCTAAATTATACAATGTATCTGATATTTATTTCATTAGCACAAAAGGAATATTGCAATAAAATTTTTCTAATAATAATCTTAACTGATTTTTAGAAAGATTGTTTGATCAAGAGATAATATTTTAAAAAGAATTACCATTTTAGCCATTTAAAAACAAAACTCATTAATAACTGATATTTTTATTTTTATTTTTTGTTCAGATTTTCAGATTTTAATGCAGAAAAGAAATGACGTAAATTTGATAAAGTTTACAATTGTGTTATATACAATCCGCTGACATAAGCATCTAATTTTTAGTATTTTTACAGTACAACCAAACTGCTTTATATAATTTGCTGATGAACAGAAGCGTGTTTGAAAGGAGTTAGTAAGTGGTTTTCATGCGTATTCATCAAGTATTAGCTGACGAGTTTATTTTCCAAACTTTAGAAATTCAAGTCACTTTAAGAACATGATTATAATTTGAACTGTTGTATTTCGAAGTGATGCTGTAGTTTCTTTTCTATAGTATAAAACACACCTAAATTATACAATGTATCTGATATTTCATTAGCACAAAAGGAATATTGGAAGAAAGTGTGTCTAATTAACCTTAACTAATGTTTTGAAAGATTTTTAAATGTGGAGATAATATTTAAAAAAAAAATAAATTTTTGAAAATTTAAAACAAAGCTAATTTATATCTGATATTTTAATATTTATTTTTTGTTTACTTTTTATAGAAAAATTGAGGGAAAAGGAAATAACTGAAACTTTAATAATTTTCATGAAAATATCCATAATCTTTTACATTTAGTTCCTATCAATTGCGAAAGCTTTGTTTTAACTGGTACTTCATTTGTGTTTCATAAAAAGCTTTTAAAGTTATTCGATTACATTCACTGTCGTCAGAAAAAATCGTCTATGTACACTTAATTATTCATAATTTTTTAACAAATAATTTCCGTAAACCTAGAAAACATGTTTTATCCGAGAATTCTTCCCGAATGTCTGAAAAAATAGGAGAAATTCGGTTCATTCCTAGTGCACGAGCTCATTCGCTCTATTAATCTTAAAATCCGAATTCATTTAAAAAACGAAAAACAAAAAAAATTCTATAAATTAAGATTTTTAATTAAAATAAAGAAACGTTTTCGAATTTAGAAATAAATAGCAATTCATTTTCTCATTATTTAAAAGTGCTGACAATTTATCTTTTTAAGTTATAAAAAATATCCACATTTAAAATATGTTTTTTTTTTTTTTTTTTTTTTTTTTTTTAAATGAACATATTTATAATAGATACTTTAATTAAAATATTAAATTTAAAAAAATCAATTAAAAAAATCTCGCATAAAATATAATATTCATATTTTAAGTCTAATGTTATACCTTAAAATACTTGTAATTCATATTTTTATTCTATTTAATACGAAAGTATTAAAACCCCAGCCACAATCACATTAAAGGCGAAATTTTCCCGAAAATAACTTCAAAATTCAAAGTTCTTTAAAGAAATCAATTATATCACACCTATGTGAAGCAGATATATTTACTTCAAATTGTTTCACTAGTGAACATTCGTAGTCGAGTGGTTAGAGTACTGTTCTCGTAATACTAATGTAGGTGGTTCTATTCCAATGTCAGCAACTTTTATTTTATCCTCATTTATTCCAATTGACGTATATTTTACCCACTGTAACGGAGAAAAAAAGAAACGGACATTCGTCTATCAACGGAAAAAATACTCTTATATCTGCTGCCTGGAAAATTTACGTGAATTGAAGAAAGTAGTCTGAGAGTGTTGAAACACACATAATAAAATATATACTATATAATTACGGTAACCGCTATCTTGAATTTCATTCAGTGATCGTTATAGATGGAATATCGATATTTCAACTATGTTTCGAGGAAAATTGATTAAAGCAATACAACTTTAAGTGATGTAGGTTTAAAAAAAATGCAGCTTCAAAAGTAGATTTTAATGGTAGCCTTTAATATTTGTCTCATTTAATTGATTAAGTAAAGTTTGTAGGCATGGATATACATTTCTGAAAAAAATAAGTTATCTTTCTGTAAATAATGTTTTTATTTTTAGTATGATTGCAGCAAAAATACGATTTGAAGGAAAACGCACTAAAATATCAATAAAAAGTCAATTTCAGTTTTTGTTTAATTACAGGTTTTCGATTTAAAATCAATCCAGCTTATCAATCTAACTATCTAATTAGTATATTTACTTTTTTTTTTCGAATCAAATTGTATATAATTTAAGTATGAAGATTTATTAAAGCAGTTGTTTGAAGGGTTAACCTCTTCAGGACGGTAGTCGAGTTTATGTTCAAGTAGTATGTAGTCAAGTGTATAAAAGTATGTAGTAAGTGTGTCCGGTTTTATTTTATCAGTACAAGATTAGTTTAGTTGTAATCGTTACCTTGTCTAGTCGTATAATTCTTAAATTAAATAAAGCGAAAAATACTATACTGTTATTAACCGAAAAGTACTGTTATTAACCCTCTCACGGAAAAGCCCGTGTAAATACGTTCAGTAAGCACCAGCTTTTACTGCAATATATCCATTATTTAAAGTAATATTTGCTATTAATTTAATGAATTTTAATACATTGAACAAAGATTATTAATCCCTACGGTTGCATTCATAATCGTGATTAAGTTTTTTAATATAATGTTGAAAGAATATCCTTTTTTAGAATTTAAAACTAAATACAGAGAAAACAGTATTACAATTTGGGCCTTTTACTAGAATGTTAAAAATTAAAATGGGAGGTTTTTTGGAAGCTATATGGAACACCAAAAGAATAAATGTATAAAGTTAAAAAATCAAAACAGTTGTGCTTATGTCGATGCTGCATAATATTACTCACCCTCTATCCGTCCGTTTAAAGACACTTCTTACAATTGACACAATTTCAAACTTTTTTTTTAAAAAAGGAAAGGTTGTAGAATTTAGCCATTCATATATCTTTCAAATAGTTGCGTGCCCATCCAAAATCTCTTAGAAAGTTCTGACGAAAGTTACAGTTCTAGGTAGACATATTGTCATGCAAATGAACAAGAAAATGAGGGATACATATCCAGAATGAGAGACGGTCACAAAACACATAAGCCAGAAACTTCATTGAACTATGCTAAAAAAAGTTAAATAACAGAACTTTACATAAACTTAATGGAACTCGGTTATTTTATCATAGTCACTTTTCATGTAACTTAAATCAACTGACTAGATGTTAAATTAAGTAGTCAGTTAAAATTCTAAACTTCAGTTATAATGTAATTTTGTGTCGATGTGGGTTTGGAGAAACTCTTTCGACACTTAAACAATCACATTTTTAATAAGGATAACACACAAACTATATACAGATTCGCGAAAAGCGCAAAATAACTTTGAAACATACATATTTCCATAAAAAAAACATCTCTAGATGAGACACATTTCGTACACTCGCCGAAACTCTACTTAAACCCGCGCAATCATAACTACATACCTTCACTTCACTTCATGTTTGGCAAAATATCTCAGGATATTTTACCGACAGTGGCAACAGCGCCATCTATATGCTATAAAAATAAGGGAAGACAGTCATTTTGTTACAACCTCCCCCTCTGGTTCCGCGGACGTCCCGGTGAGGAACCAGTAACTTTTTTAGGTGGTCTGCCACGTTTCCTAATAGGTGCAATAGGCACAATGTCAGAGTCATTACACAGTTTCAAAGCTGACGTATGACATGTAGCAAGCGGTTCATTTGGACTGTCCATGCTTGCTATAACAAATGTGGTGGGTGACTTTTGAGTTAAAATAATGTATGGTCCGTCACGTTTAGGCATGAACTTTGCATTTTTATTGCTAGAGGCTTTACTTACTGGATGTAAGTCCACCCAAACCTTGTCTCCTGGAGCAAAACAATGTCCTGATTTTCTTTTACGGTCAGCGTATTTCTTTCTTTAATCTTGTTTGGCTTCAACTTTGTCCTTAATGTCTTTGGTGAAGTTTGCAAATTTCTTGAGGTATGGTGTAATTTCAGGTACAAAGTTGTCATTGTGAATTACAGCACGAATGTCGTGTTGAACATCGTCTGTCGTTCTTAATTCTCTCCCAAATTGTAAAAATGCTGCTGTTTCTCCAGTGGTGTCACACTTAGCAGTATTCATTGCAAAACGTATTGTTGGAAGTTTCTCTTCCCATGAACAGTGGTCATTCTCTACTAATATAGCCAATCTCGGCTTGAGATCTCTATTTTTTCTCTCCACAGGGTTTGCCTGAGGATGATATATGGGAGTTGGGTTTTGTTTGATACCTAAAAGAAAACAAAGTTGTTGCATTACACTACTAACAAATTGTGGTCCGTTATCACATATTATACGTCTGGGTAGACCATATCTAAGGATAACTTCTTCGAGCAACGTAGTTGCACACTGTGCTGCAGTAGCTTCTGTAAGGGCAAATAGTTCAACCCATCTTGTTGCACAGTCTTCTACTATGAATATCCATATTTTACCATTCTTACTTTTTGGTAAAGGGCCAAAAAGATCAATTGATAGAACTTCAAATCGCTGTGAATACACTGGTGTTTGTAACAAACCGGATGGTTTTTGATTAGAAGGTTTATACCTATTACATTCAGCACAATGTTTGACGTAATCTGCAATGTATGAACGCATTCCAGTCCGATAATATCTTTTGGATATTCTATTAAATGTACCTTCAGCACCGTAGTGACCAGCCGCAGGTGAGTCATGGTGTTCTTTTAAAATTTTCTCCATTTCATGTGAGGGGACTACTAGTTGTGCTTCTTCAGATTCCGAAGTTGGGGAATACCTGTATAAAACTCCTTGGTTCATAATATAACCACGTTCAGTCCAGTTAGTGTAGTCTAGAGTTTTTTCTTCATCTTCGAAACTTTTAATAATTTTCTTTAATTCTTCATCTTTCATTTGTTCAGCACGTAGATCACTAGGCATTTTAGCAGTGATATCAATCATTATGGTGCAAATATCACAATCTTCTTTACTGATATGATCACACGCAGGACGAGAAAGCATGTCAGCTATGACGTTCGCTTTACCTGGAATGTATTCTATTTTCACATTAAACTCTTGCAACTGTAAAGCCCATCTGGCAAGTCTTCCAGAAGGGGACTTTAAGCTCATGAGCCATCGGAGAGGCTGGTGGTCGGATGCCACAGTAACTTCTGTTCCGTCAATGTATCCTCTGAATTTATTAAGAGCCCAGATAACAGCAAGAGCTTCCCGTTCCGTGGTGTGATAGTTGCGTTCTGCAGGAGTCAGTAATCTACTGGCGTACTCAATCGGATGCTCTTCCGCACCTTTACCCTGGAGAAGTACTGCTCCAAGAGCATAATTGCTTGCATCGGTTCGAATGATGAAGGGTTTTGTTTCATCAGCCTGTTTCAATATTGGTGATGAAACCAGGCATTGCTTCAAGGCTTGAAATGCATTTTCTTCATCGGCACCCCAATGCCATTGCACATTCTTCTTAGTGAGGTTACTAAGCGGTCTGGATATTTCTGCAAAATCTTGTATAAAACGGCGATACCATGAACATGTCTGCAGAAACGATTGCAGTTGTTTTATATTCTTGGCAGGCGGGATCCTCACAATAGCATCAATTTTCCCAGGATCAACTTCTAGGCCATTTGGAGTTATCCAGTATCCTAAGTACTTTACTCTGGAACATGCAAAGTTGCATTTTTCTCGATTTGCAGAAAGTTTCCATTTGTCTAATCTTTGAAAAACAGCTTCAAGATCAGATAGATGTTGTTCAAAACTTGATGATAAAATAATGAGGTCATAAAGGTAAGAGAGAATATTTACATCTGGGAGTCCGTTGCGAAAGTTATCCATCGTCCTCTGAAACGTTGCAGGAGCGTTACGGAGTCCAAAAGGCATTCTTCGAAAGCGGTATGTTCCGAGAGGACATACAAAAGCAGTTTTATCACGATCAGGCCCATAGACACTCACCTGATGGTAGCCAGCATTTAGATCCAGAGTGGTCATGAACTGGGCAGTCTTTGCCTGATGTAGAAGATCGTCCATACGAGGGAGTGGATAGGTATCCGGTATAGTCACCTCATTGAGCTTCCTGTAGTCTACACATAGACGTACACTACCATTTGGCTTAGGAATGAGCACGATTGGTGCAGAATATGGAGATTCACATTGTTCAATAATTCCTTTGGCAAGAAGATCATCAATTTCTGTTTTCAACAACTCTTTCTTTGCCGGTGATAATCTGTAAGGTGGTAATGATATAGGACGATGTTCTCTAGTGTTTATGTGATGTTCGACGACGGGTGTTGCTTCTCCCCCTGGTTGAAAGGTATTGGAAAATTTTTCAAGCAAGTCATTAAGTCTCTTTCGTTGTATTGCAGATAGGTTTTGACCTTCATTTTCTCTTAACATAACTGTGTTAGCTTTGACATTTGGTGTTGAGATTTCAGGTGTCGTTTTGAAAGGATCATCAACAAAAGGAAATTTATATCTTGGATTGTTCTGGAAATACCAACTTTGGCTTCGCATATCCAACACAATCCCCATTTTATTCAAAAAATCTATGCCTAACAATGTTCTATTTCCGGTGGCTCCGGGTAACGCAAAAATCGTTGTATTAGTTCTACGACCTTCTATTTCAACAGTGATTGTTGCTTGAAGAACGTTAGTTTCTTTTCGTATGCCATCAGCGAGCGTTATGTTTACACTGGTCTCTTCGAACGAAGTTCCTTGGTCACGGAGAAGCTTGAACAACATTTCCCCAGCAATGGAATGTGTAGCTCCGGTATCTGCGCAAGCTACCCCTGTAATACCATCTACCTTTATATACAACATAGGTGTTGCCTGTGTATTAATATAACAAGACTAGAGATGTAGGGAACTAAAATTTGCTGATTTTACTTGCGTAGATGAGGAACAATTAGGACATTTTGCTTTTACAAAACCTTGTTTCCCACAGCCATAGCAGCTTATAACTGGACGCTTATCATCGTTTACAAAGCGTGAATTCGTATATTTTGAGGTAGAAGTATTTTTGAAATTTCCAAAATGTTCGCTAGCTTCATTTTTGGTTACCTGATTTTTCCAGAATTCCTGACCATTTGAATTTTTTGACAAAACATGTTTGTGTGTTTCACGCGATTTTGAATTACTTGCTGATTTTTGAAAAGGGGGTCTAATATTTTCATATATGTCAAGCTTTTCGGCCAACAAGACAGGGTCATTTAGTTTGCCCCAACCATCTAAATAATGATTTTTATATTCTGGTGGGCACTTTTTTTTAAATCTGATCAGCGATTATTAGTTCTGAGAGCTTTTCAAATGAATTAACTTCTAATTCGGATAACCAACCTTAAAAATAATTTCTAATTTCAAAGTAAAAATCTTTCCAAGTAGAATTCTCTCTTTTTTGATGTCGGCTAAATAATACCCTAAACTTCTCCGCTGTTAATTTAAATCTTTTTAACAAAATGTCACGAATATGTGCATAGTTTTTGAACATTTCTTCAGGCTCTCTTGCTATAAGTTTAGCAATGCCGTTCGGAAGAACGGCGATTAATTGTGAGACCCAAAACTCTTTGGAGACATTTAACATTTTCATTTGACGTTCAAACATTGTCAAGAACAACGACATATTATCTTTTTCCGGATTAAATGGTGGTAGGATGTTTTTAATATCTATACGCATCTGGTCCATTTGATTTTGTGGAACAGTTGTCGCGGTATGGTTTTGAGCTTGCTGCTTAAGTTTTTCTAACTCATAAGCTCTTTCCTCTGCGATACGTTTGTCCTCAACCCTTTGTTCTTCTATGCTCTCTTGTTTTTTCCTATTTTGTTCTTCTATGCTCTCTTGTTTTTTTTCTAACTTCCACGATAGCAATCAATGCCTCTTTTACAAATTGTTCATCGTCTTTAAAAAGGGCGCACTTCATAATTTTTTCACGCAAGACTACTATTTTATCATCTGCATCTACCTGAAGTTCTAATTCGGTAGCCAAATTATATAAATCGATTTTTTTCCCTTTAGAAAGAAACGCCATTTTTCCTCAAATCAGTTAAATTTATGCTTAAATTACAAAATTATATGCAATACTTGACCCATTAAATAATCAAATAACAAAATAACTACCTTCCCTCTTACAGGTAAATATGCATAAACTTTCATAAACAATTGATGAAACATACAAAAAATAATTTAATACCATACCCAAAATCTATCTCTAATTAAACATGAGCTCATGTAAATATTAATGCAAAAATATTATAATCAGTAATATGCAACTTTTTTTTTCTAATATAACTTACCGTATGAAAGAACTGAAATGAAATGACTGTCAGAAATATTTAAATCATAAAATTTTAAGTATATGAAATACCATCGATAATTTAATGTGAAAAAATTCATTCACAAATAAATATGAAAGCAACAAAAATATCAAAATAAAGTACTTACTTACTTCTTTAAAATAAACAACATTCTAAATAATTATTGACGATTACTGAAATCACTTTTCTTTTCTAATATACTACGCTGTGCACAGTTAGAAGAAATAATCATAAAATTCACTTACTCAAATATTGCATTGAGAAAAAAAAATTACCAAAAGAAATTATATAACTCTTTCTCAGAAAATTAATCTTTCATAATACTCAAAAGAAGAAAAACAAAAAAAAAAAACCACATACATAAAACAGCATTTAAAAATAAATAACCACTAGCTGGCCAGCAATAAACAGAAAAAAAAATTTCAACTTTTTACCGGTAACAAAACAAATAAAATAAGATTTATCTTTCTTTAGCTAATCACTTTTCGCTGATTCATATGGCGGTTTCAGATTTCTTTTAAACACACAGAATATTGGCGATAGTAGAACACTGAAAGTTATTTCGAAAACATTTTAGATCTGTCTAAAGGCTTTTCGATGATCACAAACAACAATTATGAAATAAACTGAAAGATTTTTATTTTCACTTTTAACAGCACACTTTCGCCATGAGAACTTTGAAGCTTGAAGCATACCCACAAATAATTATTCCAAAAGGATGACACTAATTACTTGATTTAATATCAAAAAGAATGCACACATAAGAAACGAAGTGGTTCTTTTTTCCATATACCATATTCTTGAAATGATGATTTCACACAATTACGAATCTAGCTGATTCTTTTTACTCATTTGCCAGGGCGGCAATACACTATAGAAGGAAAACGCTTTTCTTGAAATTAGGCTTTCACATTCACAGAATTGAGAATGGTTTCTCAAACTTTAGAATTTGGAGATTCTTTTTAATCACTTACTTTGTCAGGATGACAAATACACAGTTATCCACTGTCATTATTGTCCGGATGACAATATTTTGAACCTGGTATAGCGGTTCCTTTTTATTTCGTTTTTGAAGAAGGAGATTTTTTTTCACGTTGGGCGTCATTTTGTGTCGATGTGGGTTTGGATAAACTCTTTCGACACTTAAACAATCACATTTTTAATAAGGATAACACACAAACTATATACAGATTCGCGAAAAGCGCAAAATAACTTTGAAACATACATATTTCCATAAAAAAAACATCTCTAGATGAGACACATTTCGTACACTCGCCGAAACTCTACTTAAACCCGCGCAATCATAACTACATACCTTCACTTCACTTCATGTTTGGCAAAATATCTCAGGATATTTTACCGACAGTGGCAACAGCGCCATCTATATGCTATAAAAATAAGGGAAGGCAGTCATTTTGTTACAATTTAAATTATGTGACTAGACGTTAAATGAAATAGTCAGCTAAAATTCTGCACATTACTGAAAATGTAATATAATCAAATATTTTTGCTATATGACACTATATTGTAAAGCTATTCCGTCTCAATAAAGAAGTTATATGATTCGGACTAATCTATAATTCAATGTGTACTATTATTTAAGTGTATCTTCAGTGCTACCTGACTAAAACTTTAAATAGTAAAAAACAATAGTTCTGTATGCATTACTTTCTGATTACGAAAATTATATTTGTAAGATGATATTAATTCTGAACATCGATGAGAATATTAGATGAGCAGAAATGTTTTATATTAATTATGACTGATTTACAAAAGAATTCTCACACATACAGTGATTACTGGAAACAAATTCTGCTTAAACTTTATTGATATAGAATGTAGGTTGTAATATTTAAGTATTTGTCAGCCAAAAAGATGCTGGTGTATTATTTTAGCTGCATTGTTTCAAAACTTAATAAAATACTGTTTAAACTCTTAAAAACTAATCGGTTAATTTCATATCAATTAAATACAGAAAATATAAGAAAATGATTCTTTGAAGTTCACAATTAAGATACGTATAAATTGCTTTGAATGAAATGTTAAAATATACATTTAAAAATATTCTTCCACTGTGTTTTCCCTACGTTGAAATGCAATAAACCAAGTGCACGAACGTGTTAAAAAATATAAATAAGTGACATTAAGAAACGTTATGCACTTAACTTCGAAAAATCGTTAACAAAAGTACTGAATGTTGGCAGTAAATAATTTAAATTAGTTACCGGAAAGTATTGGATAAATAAAAAGGTTTTTCGCAATTATTCCGTTGGAAACCAATACAGTAAAGCACCGATAATCCGGACAAGTCGGGACCGACCCTAATTCGCATAATCAAAATTTCGGATAAATGGACAGACAATTTAAGGGATGTTTCTGACTATACTAAAACCGTCACCCGTTACACGTTATCTATGCTCAGGACTGGCAGCCCCAGTTAGTGCTGGCATGTTTATTTTTTTTGTGTGTGTGTGTTGTCGTTTACATTTTTATCATTATTTTTTTCACCCTTTTTATCATTATCTTAATTACAGAGCATTAATAATTTAAGGGAAAAAAACTTTTGATTGTTGCTGGAAGACGAAAGACTTTTTCTCAACGAAGACATTATTTTCAATGCTGCCATATCTCTAATTCTTCTTAAATACCTTAGTTGAATAAGATCAGCGTTCTTCTGCCGTTCGAGCCATTTCATAGTTGTTTCCAAACATTCAAAGCATCGTTATGTGATGGACCTGGGTTATTTTCAGAGCATTCATCTTCATTTTCTTCAATTTCTTTTTCATCATAGATCTAATCCACAATCTCATCATCATTTAAAATCGGATATCCAGGGTCATGTACTTAACTATTTACTCACTCGTTAATTTCATTTTGTTCATAGATTAGGATGCTTCCCATCTCCTTTATTGTTTTTACATTCTATATTTTCTGATCCACTATCAGTTTTTACTTTATTTAAAATTGTATTCCAAAACAATGAATAATTGGAAGTTCGGTTATTTTTTTTTTGGGAGGGGGAGGGGAGGGGAATAGGCTGTCCGGACAACTGGAAGTTCGGTAAAAAAAAAAAAAAAAAAAAAAAAATAGGCTGTTTGGATAATTGAAAGTTCGGTTAATTGGAGTTCGGATAATCGGCGCTCTATAAGCAAAAATAATATTCATATATCAAAAATACAATTGTCTGAAGTGGAACATTTAGAGTTTAAATTAACATAAAGTAGTGATCATTTCTAGTGTATTGTATACCATAGTAAAAGAAGGTAATTGGTGAACAGTGAAGGAATTACCATCATATTTAGCACCGGGTGATTAATAAGTGAAATGCGGCTTAAATATTTACACGAAAAATGTATTTACGTAAATAAATGCATTTTGAAATATTTAGCTCCGCCTATTTTTATTCTGTTTTTTAAATATCATCGAGCAAATTAGTCATTCCCGATGATTCCGGATCATTCCAGATCTGAGAACGTCGTTAGACACCGTACAGTAAGGACGTGTGTGTTGAGCTCCCGCTAGTGGGAGTGGCCTATTTGAGATAGAGAATTCGTATTGGTTGTGGTGCGTGTGACGTATTGCTGATCTACTGACGAGCCGATGTGCTACTTTCCTGGGCAGATAATCCCATCAAGGTTGTCAGAGAAGGGGTCGTCCAACTGGTAATATGTTTTGTCTTGTTTCTCGTAAGGGTTTCAACGATGTTAGGAGTTTGTCAGCAGATGATCTAGAGGCTGTAGGCTGGAAAGTCCATGCCGATTACTATTCTGAGAAATGCAGAGAGTCTGCACTTAAAAAAACCATTGCTCAGCTCAAACGTAGCAAAGAGTCGTACGAGGCTGAAGCACAGAAATTGCAAGCTTGCAAAGAACTGCAAAACGTCCTATGGACAGACATCATGACTATTCAGTCGAACACTGGTTTAAACCTGATGGTTTACCAGTATGCCAAAGATAGTGTAGATAAAAAAAAAATCCCAATTTCGGAAAATGTCCAGTCCGTTGAGACACCAGTTGACTCAAATTTGGAGAGGGAGGTGGCGCCATCTGCTGATGCGGATGAGAACCTAACTTCTTCTTCGAGTAAGAGAAGGCTGGAGTCCTTAACGGACTCTGAAAATTCTGGCCCCCCTGGTGAGGCAAAATTCCAACTTGTTGCATCTAAAAAGAGCAAAAAAAATGTGAACTCAGATAGTTCCAGTAATATGGAGGTTACCGAATCTGAAGTAAAAGTTAAAAAAACCAGGATCCCCCCCATCAAAATTGTTCCACCTGAGAGGTGGTCTTCTCTTTTAGAAAATTTTAAAAGAATGGCACCCTCAACCCGTTCCAAGGCTAAAAGTAAATACCTTAGTCTCTCTTTCGATAATGTTGAAGACTATAGAACCGTCCAAGCTTGTCTTATCAAAATTAACGTACAATTTCACAGTTACGTACTTGAAGACGCTAAACCACTAAGAGTGGTTCTTCGGGGTTTACCCGTTAACACCTCTGTCCCGGAAATCCAAGAGATCCTGAAGATTGATTTCCCGGGCATCACGGTGACCCAGATGTATAGGGGCACCGTGAGCAACAAAAAATTCATGCCCCTCTTTTATTGTTCGATTCCTCAGCAAGAAGGTGTTGACAGCGTCTTTAAGATCACTGAATTATTAGAAACCGAGGTCAGTTTTGAGAAGTATCGGGGGCGAAAGGGTCCAGCACAGTGTCACGATTGTCAGGGGTTTTTTCACTCAAGCCTTGCGTGCAACCTACCTCCAGTGTGCCTTAAGTGCTCCGGAAACCATATTACGAAGGATTGTGTGAAAAGTTTCGATGAACCCTGTCGGTGTTGCCACTGCGGATCCGATCACCCTGCTAATTATCGGAATTGTCCAAAGTTTCCAAAAACAACCCCCCCCCCATGAAATGCAAAAAACTTAAAAGTAAAAACAGCAATCAACAGCAAGTTGTAACTGTGAAATCTGATAGAACCTTCTCCAATAGGAAAGTGGAATCCTCCCAATCTTTTAGGGAAGCTGCAATCGGACGTAAGGTCACCTTACCCCCCACCCCTCAAAATTCTAAAACTTCGGCCCCAGTAAAGGATGCTTTTTCGGCTGCCGAATTTATCCAAAATTTGATGCAATTCGAAATTAACTACAATGCAGACATTGTCTGCAAGGCTTTTTCGGATTCCCTTCCGGCACTCCGCATGGCATCCACGGAGATTGACCGGATTTTTATTCTTTACTCTAAAATTGTAACTTTGTCCAAAATTGGTTAGGTGTCGCCATCAAAAAGATGTGCGCTTCCCCATTTTTCGATCTTTTCTTTTTTACCATCATGTTCCCAGCTAATAATAATTTGGACTCTTTCTCCTTTGGTATAGTTAATGCCAATGGGCTAAAAAGACAGGAAACTGAATTTCAAGCTTGGGTTTACAGTAACAATTTAGACTTCGTTTTGGTCAGCGAGACCCATTTTTCCCAGGGAATTGCCACCAAGGTTGCCAACTACGAGTTATTCAATGTAGACAGGGCTCGTAGGGGCACTAATGGCCCCAGTTGGGGCGGCACTGCTATTTATGTTAAAAATGGATTTAATGTGACTCTCATCAATAATCCCCCTCTAAATTCCATCGAAGATACTACTGTTGTTTTGGACTTTCCCAATATTCCAAATCTTCTTATAGCAGCCGTATATGTACCTCCATTATGTGATAGAAACCTGCTGGAGCAAGACTTTTCCAGGCTAACTAACAATTTTCCAAATTTTATTCTTGCGGGTGATTTTAATGCTACTCATCCTTCTTGGCACTGTAGATCTACGAATGGGTTTGGTACCAAACTCAGGAGGTGGGTGGATCAAAATTTTGCGCAAATTATAGCGCCCCCCACACCCACTTTTCCACTATCTAATAATTATCTTGATCTTGCAATCACCCGCAATTTCCCTTATCCTTACAGCATTCAAACGCTGAACGACATAAATTCAGATCATTTGCCAGTAATCCTTCGGTATCGAGTTGACTCGTACAACGTAGATTTAGGTAGGCTTCTCCACACAAGGTGGGAGGATTTCACCTTCCTGCTCGAGCAGCGGGAAACTCCGTCCATCATCCCAGAGACGAAAGAAGAGGCGGAGGAAGCCATCAGTCAACTCGGTGACGTTCTCAGAGATGTGTACGAACAGTGTTCTCAACCCAGAACCAAAACTGTTGACACTCTCCGTCTACCGTTGGAGATCAGACAATTGATTACTGAACGAAATCGTGCTCGCAGGATGTGGCAGGTCTATCGTTCTCAATATTTTAGGACCCATTTAAATCAACTGCACAGGAGAGTCAAGGCTGCTATCTCCAAGTTTAGAAGTGAACGCTGGAACACTTTTGTTGAATCACTTTCAACAGAAGACAACACAATTTGGAAGGCTGCTTCCCGCATTCGTAGGACACGAACACACATTCCGGCTATTACTAGCCCTACTTGCCCTAATGGCATGGCATATACAAACACGCAAAAGGCTGAAGCTATCGCTGAAAGTCTTAGAAGTCAGTTTACACCCAATTCTGGAATGGACAACCCACGGGTTGCCACTGTGTTGGAGACCACAGTTCAAAATTTTTTAAATACAGACACACCTAACACACTACCCCGGCCACACCTTCTGAGGTTCGGGAGTATATCTCAGGCTTAAAAAAGAATAAGTCTCCAGGTGAGGACCGCATCTCTACTAATATGCTAATTAATTTACCCCATAATTTCATTCTTTACATAGTAATTCTAATTAACTGAATGATGAACCTTAAAATTTTTCCCGACTGCTGGAAAAGGGCCATTGTTGTCCCCCTACCCAAAAGTGGGGCGGCCGACATTCATGACCCTGCCAGCTTTCGACCTATATCTTTATTATCCTGTCTATCTAAAGTTTATGAGTATGTTCTTGTCAACCGCCTCAAGGAGTTCTTAAATTCTAATGACTTGCTTATACCGGAGCAATTCGGTTTTCGCGCACGTCATTCAACAACTCATCAGTTGTGGAGGGTTTCTGAACTTCTTCACGATGGCATTAGATCTGGCGGCGTGACGGGAACAATCTTTCTCGATGTGCAGAAGGCCTTTGACAAGGTCTGGCACATCGCCCTTATCTTTAAACTAATTGCGCTCGGAATACCGAGCCAACTAATTAAAATCTATAACGACTACTTTCAACTTAGATCCTTCGTCGTTAGAGTGGGAAGTTCTTACTCTAACCCCCAACCTATCCCCAGCTCTGTGCCGCAAGGCTCCCTCAGCGGTCCCACCCTCTTCAACGTTTATGTCAACGATATTCCTAAAGAGCCTGATATCGACTTAGCAATTTTTGCCGACGATACTGCCATGCTTACACAACATAAACATGCACAAACAGTGTTCTCTAGACTTCAAAATTATTTGGACACACTTTCGGTCTGGTTAAGGAAATGAAAAATCAAAGTGAACAGTGCCAAAAGTGCCGCCATCTTCTTCACCAATCAACGTTTTACCCCAGATGCTAATCTTAACTTTAAATTAAACAACGAGGATATTCCCTGGAAGACTGAGTATAAATACCTAGGACTTAACCTAGATTCCAAATTAACATGGTGCCAGCACATCACTGAAATTCAGGGGCGTGCTGACCGCGCCGTGGGTTCCCTTAATCCCCTTTTGGCTTGGAACAGCCCCCTGTCAATCAAATAGAAATTGTTACTGTACAAATCAATGATCAGACCAATTTTGACTTATGGTTCTGCAATCTATGGTAGTACTTCAAAATTTCAACTCAGTAGAATTCAGTTATTTCAAAATAAACTCCTGCGTAGGTTTACCAAGGCGACCCGCTATGTCCGAAATGACGTCAATCATCGTGACCTCAAAATTAAACCTGTCTTTGCAGAAATCAAGAAACTTACGATGAAGTTTCACAGGTCAGTCCCAGCCGTGAGGAATCCTGCGTTGGATGCCATCCGTCGTTATGACGCAAGAGTGGGGAGGAACCGGAAACGGCCCCTCGCTATTCTCACTCGGGATGACGACTTCGTCCCATGTTCGAAGACTTCGAGAAGGAACCCTTCTGGTGTCACCTAAACGCAGTATTCCCCGGGAAAATTCTATCTTCCCCTAGATTGAAAGAAACTTTCATCTAGCATTGGCTTTCCCCGTGACGTCATGCAACACACTGTTTTTTTGTTATAAGCCGCGCAATTCAACTTTTCTAACTTTATTGTTTGTAATTATCATCTTTTATATTCTGGACTTCCCTTTACTTTACTGTTTATTTAATGGGTGTTACCTGCTATTTCAAAATTTTAGTATTGTCTTAGTGCATCTTCGGTACTTCCACCAGGGAGCGGTCAGGCTCTGCCTACCTTTTTGTGGGCCTTGGGGTGTTTGCTCACGGCATCCCGGCCAATTATACTTTCCCCCCCCCCCCCCCCTTTTTGGTTCAGTCGACCGGCGGTGGTTAGGCATCCCGGTCACGAAATTCATACCCCAGTTTTATAGTTATTTTTGAAGTTGTTGCTTAAATATTTTTTAGCATTTAATTTTAATCTTAACTTGTCCCCATTTTCGATCTCTGTCAATGCCAACATGCAATTTGCACTAGCGGTGTTCTCTCGATGTCTAGTAACACAAAGCCTTTTTCAAGGCTAAACGGTTTGTGTGAAAGCCGGGAGACCCGCGACACGTAATGCGCACTAGGCTTGACATCAAAATTAGTGAGCTATGTGGCCCCCCTTTTTTTTATAAGTTCTTAGAAAGGTTAGATAGGCTTGGCTACCTTATGCTATAACTTTCTGTGCTCTTTGGTATCCTACTGTCTTTGCATTTTCCGTTTTTTGCCGACGCCAGTTGGTGAAGTGACATCGAAGTATAGGGCAACCAAAAAATTCTTGGATGCCCTATGCGCCCCTTTTTCCTGGAGGTTATATTTAACCTCGTGCTTTCAACTCTGGAATGGCCCTCGGGACACCACCAGAGCTTCCAAATTATACTTTTAGGCCGTGCATTGTTTCGAAATTCACTCTAGTTCGTACTCATATTTAGTTGGCGTTGCACGCCGCGTTGGCACTCCTTAAGCACCGCGATGTCATGTCATCGAGCAAATTATTTTGTATGATAAATAAAATTTACTTTTATTAATAGATGGATTAAATACATTATTTATTGAATTTTCTTTAATGGTTGTTAAAAGTACCGTCAATGCATAAAGGGTTGAAGCAATATTTCCAAATTAATCGCTATAAATTACTATGCAACGAGTTCTAAAGAATATGTTCAAAAGTTTTATAGGCGTTTTTTTTTTGTGTGTGTGGAGATCTTAATTCAAACGTCTCCATCACATGCTTCTCGATTCAAACTATCTATATTATAAAGAACAAACTTGTCCGTGTGTAATGCTGACGTCATTTTGGTAACAGCAGCTGATTAAATCTGACTTTTAAACATTTTAAAAATTTTATAAATGTTGCGCATTTTCAATTTTTACGTTATCGCATGGAGAAAAAATGTATTTTTTATTGGAATTTGTTGGAAAACTGTTCGATATTTACTCAATTTGTATTGTTTTTAAAAAGTTTTTAATCGTGATTTTTTTTTTAATTTCATCTCTATTGTTTGCAGAACATTACTAAAGGTAAATCCATTTCGCACTTAACACGTTCACGCCGGCGCGGTGGGTCACACTCGACTGTCTCAGAGTTTTCAAGTCTCCGGCTTTTTGCACACCACTATTATTTTAGAGAACATGATGTTCCTTTCAATCGCCCAATTGTTCAAATTAAATAAAACAATATTTTCTGTATTAAAATACTGGTATCCAAAAAGCCGGAGACTTTGCAGCTCTGAGACTGTCGAGTGTGACCCACCAGGCTGGCGTGAACGTGTTAAATTAATGAAAATATCTCAGCATTTGTTTTCATTACATAACAAAATTTAAAACATTCATAAATCAATGAGTAAAACATTAAAATATAAATAAAACAGAAATTTAAGACATGTAAACGAGCTACGCGATTAAACCACTGAAATGATCAAAATCAAAAACAGTGATTGTAAATATTGATCCTTGGCTTTTAACTCCTGGCACGAGGCCAATACGAATGTATCGCTTTTAAAGTTTCAAAACTTTATTTTAACGCATTTTTACTATTTTTAACATAAATATGATTATTAATATTGTTAGTTGAAACTAAAAAACTCATTAAAGGCAAAAATTTGTTAGAGTTATAAAAAAAAAAAAAAAAAAAAAAAAAAACCCAGACTCTTGCGAGACTTTCTCTTTCCAATCTTTGAGATTATTTGCCGATACGTATTTCCATTAATTTTTGAATAAATTTGAAAAATTTTTAATGTAAGTATATCATGTCAAAAGCCTCTTGCACAGCCTTCCGAAAAATACTTCATTCATTGCTGTGCCTTTGGTATATGCATTGAAAAAAGTTTGTTGATATGAGAAATAATATACATGATGTTTTTCAAATATCCTGTAACCCGGGAATCCAGGGTTTATCAACTTTTTCTCTTAACCCTCTCGTAGCGTAATTCTTTTATCAAAATAGCTTCAAAAATTGCGTATTTAACTCCTTCGGGACGAGCGTCTTTTAAGAATTTTTATTCTTTCGCCACCGGTTTGTCAAAACAAAAATTTTCGTCCGATTCAATCGGGAAATTGCTCCGATTAGATAAGGCAAAACTTAGAATAAACAAATAACTAGTGGGAATGATCAAGGAGAGTTAATTAGACGAAAAAATGCATCCCCGATGAAATCTCGGGTTGCGCAAATTTTGCCACTTTTACGTTTCCCTAGAAACTATTGGGTTCCGCAGCGAGAGAGTTAAGGGGATCCGGGGCTAATAATTCACAAAAAAAAAAAAAAAACGCATTTTTTTTATTGGCTTAAAAAAAAAATACTGAGTTTTTAGCGTTAAATACCGCAAACCGCATGCTTTAATCTTCTTTAGATCCAGAGCTATAACACCTTTTGCCTTGAGAAGTTATGCATCAGCTGTTCGCTGACGAGAGCTTTAGCTCCATTTATCTCAGAATGAAATTTTTCACGATTTGCCAACTTGACAATTGAACAAAAGAATATACAGTAAAGCCTCGATTATCCGCGGTGCGGTTTATCCGTGAAGCGTTTTTTTTTTTTTTTTTTTTTTTTTATCCAAGTCAACAGCAAGGAAACTACAATAAGCCCTACTACTAAATATAAACATAAAAATCAACGTATTCGAATGTCATAGAAGAATATTTCTAGATTCGGTTGATATGTTTGAAATATCAGATATAATGTCTGGATGTCTTTTTCTGATTTTATTAACCAAACGTAAACACAGCAATTAAAATATTTTACAATGAAATAACACTATTGTGATAAGTTCCAGGAGAGCATATCAAGAATAACTTCATTTTTTAGATTAAAATTATTCCATACCAAAAGAAAAATAATAGTTTGAAATTTAGAATAAAGAAAAGGTGTTTCTAAAACAAGAAGCAAAAACAAGTGACTGATTTTTTTTTTAAAGATGTAACTCACCTCTTTTTGTACAGTATGTACGGCATTGTTTTTTGTTTACTGTTTTTTATTTTAGCGATTTAGACGTAAAGCAAATGTTTCTGATGTACTATGCATGTGTATGTATTTTAAACGTTTACTATTATGTTTTTTGTACACTAAAACATAGTTTTTAATGTTGAATTTTCTCTTTTTTTCGTGTTTGCAATCCATTTTCAGCCTTTTTCGGGTTATCCGCGATTTTTGTTATCCGCGGTGCCCTTGCCACCCAATCTCGCGGATAATCGGGGCTGTACTGTATCTAAAGTTCCTTGAAAGATATATGTATGGAATTTTATGGTCTTCAGGATTTTTAATTTTGAGTGATAATTGTGAAAATTTGCTAATTAATGCAAAACTCACTCATAAAAAAACTTCATTTTTTTACTTAAATTTTTTTTTATAAAATTCCTAATCAATATTTTAATAAATCCTGAAGACAAATTAAAATGACACATTTTCTATACACAAAAGTGTAAAAAATTTGTAAATCGAGTAAGCACTTCCAGAGTTATATCAAAAATTAAATATGTTTAAAATTTTACAATTTAAATTAAAAAATATTTAAAATTTTTCAGTTTTTTCTTTACATGCAATATTCTTATTATATTAAAATATATTTCAGTAAAACATTTCATAACAAAACCTCTATAAATAAAAAAACAATAGAATTTTGAACCCCGGGCCCCTTATATACAAATGGTATACCTTTAGAACAGGCCATTCACCCCAGTCAAGATTACAAACTTCTTCAGCTATACTCAATTTCGACAGATATCTAATATTAGTAGGGAACTGACCAATATATTTGCCCTAACTGGGTCATGGAATTATGATTTCCACTGAGGAATTAAGCCGGTGTATGAGCAAAAATGGATGGTCTCTGAATGAAAAACACAGACTTTTTTATAGATGCTTATACATAGTTTATGTAGTTGTTTATACATATTTTCTTGCATTTTTTAACGGACTTGAAGAAAAAAGTTCGTGAAATTTGTCTATTTATTTTATGAATGTATGCAACATAAATCCTCATAAGTATTGAATATATGATACGATTTTCAAAGTTATTCTTGTCACTGCCATTGTTGGAGAAGAAACGTTCTGGTAAGTGTCCAGTATCACATGGTCCATTATCACACGATTATCATTTGTGATGGACAGATTAGAATCCAAAAGTGGCGTTCTGATCTTTCTTTCTGTTTTATTATCGTTGTAATATTTACTTTATATTATTTAATTTTCGAAGAAATCCACAAACAATTTGCACAATACGAAGTTGTTTTTAGGAGCAGTTGTGAATAGTGAAATGATATGTTAAAAAGTATCAATGAAATGTTAAAAAGTATAAAGTTTGACTGTATACTTCGCGCTAAATGAACTATATTGAAAACTATGCAAATTAAAGTGAATGTAATTAATGATTTACTGTTTTCTGCATTCTGCTAAACCAAAAAAAAAAAAAAAAAAAAAAAAAAAAACAGCCGCGCTACAATCTATATTATGATACTGGCCTACAGTTCCCAACACTTTTTTTCTTGACCATGGGCCCTGAGACGGTGATCTTCCTGGCCAGGTAGTCAGCCTAACGCAACACCCTCAGTGTTCACTTCCCAAGAAAGTTCGGTACTCAATTTATCGAAATCGAAACTAGGAAAAATTTAGTGAAACTTTCCCAGTCCGCTCCTCAGAATCAAACTGGGGATCTGCAGTGCATTAGACAGAGATTATCACCACTCCTAAACCATTTTCTGCTAAGCTACTTTCATTAAAATACGCCAGATGTGTACATTAAGGAGAACAATAAATAAATATCTGTGCAATAATGTAAAAGAAAAACACTTAAAACCTTTTATTATTATCATTCTGTTTTTATATTTTTATAATGCAGTAATACCTCGACTTACGACAGTAATTCGTTCCAAGACAAGCGACATAAGGCGAAAATGGCCGAGGTACATTTTGATAAGGAAAAAAGGATAAGTAATAAAAATTCTCCAAAATCTAATAAATATACTCTATTGTATTCTTTACATACATTATGTTACATACATTTACCATTAGCAAAAAAAAATGCGTTTGCAATATAAGAATTTGGAATATATCCGTAAGTTGTTAACTTGCAATTTATTGTTCTTCTAGCCACAACGTTCGAGTTTTTGAGCATGCGAAAAAATCTTGCGAATGAATTTTAAACAGACAATTTTTTTCTTTTTTTTACTATAAGAAGCTCTTTCTAAGTTGCAGAGTAAATTTTCTAAGATTTTTCTAGTGACTTTTTTTATTTGTTTGTCAGTATGATCTCACTGTCCCGGAAGAGTTTCACTTCATAGAAGACTTTTAAAATAATAATAGTCTTCAAAAAAGTTCAAATTGTGTTTAATTAAGAAATTTTTTTTCCGGGTTAGATGACATAAATGCGGGGTGACGTAAGTCGAGGGTTCGTAAGTCGGGGTACTACTGTATATCTTATGATTTTAGTCTCATTTAGTATGAAGACTGAGCTAATCCTTTCAATTTCCTGATTTCAACGTCACTAACACTTTTATTCTTACAACCTGGTTCTATTTCTCCGTAGGACATTCAAATTCCTTCTTACGCAAATAAAAATTGACATTTTTTTTTTTTTGAATTAGCGCCAGCTTAAAAATGACTATAGTACATCTGCTTCACTTTGGCAGCTATACATATATACTGTATATATATATATATATATATATATATAACGATTAAATAAACATTACCGACCACCATCAAAAAGTGTAATTATGATTGAAATGACAATAATATAGTTTCCCCAAACACACTTAACATGGATGCTAAAAACATAGAATATTCAAGCTGCTATGTATAAAAAATAGTCCCTTGTACTATATTACGAGAATTAATATCGAAAAAAAAGAAAAATATGGATACCGATAAAAATAATTGAAAAGCTTATATATTGAATTACGTTATCAAGAGAACGTATAATCATATTTCAATTATATAAGCAAAATAGTCGTTTTCTGTGAGGAAAAAGCTAAAAGCTGAAATATAATGTAAATTTATATGTTTTCAGCATAAAGAACACAAACCTCTTTTATTTTCTGCATGCAAATAAATGTATCAGTGTAACTCAAGTATACAATTTAGTCACAATTCTTCAAATACTTTAAATTTCAAAAACATAAAGGACTGATGTTTCCGGCGAACCATCTGTAAATACATCCAGAAACAGGAAAAAATGTAGAAAAATCTCTCAAAATACTGCGTCTTATTACTCTGAAAGTATTTTGAAAATGTGAAACAAGTACGCAGGCATTTAAAATAGAATTTTAAAACAACGCAAATTTGTTATCGTTAAGTTTTTAAAACTGTACAGCATTAAATATTAAAACTCCATTAAAGCGAAATAACTTTCTTCCAATTCTTTTGCGTTGTGTTTGTGACACATGGTCCGTGATAAAGTAGCATAACTAATTAAAAGTTCCGCTACGATGGAAAATGTCGGAATGACATGTTGCTTTTCCCCTTTTTTTTTCTTACTTATTTTGAAAACAGTTCTATAATTTCTAATTTCGAAGAACTAATGAAGTCCCGGTTGAACAAATACGAAGAAAAAAATTAAAGAATGTTATTATTTGACTGGATAGTTGTTGGTTCTGATATTATGTATGCAGAATTATCGACTCCAGATGTCTGAGCAATTCTTTTACTGAGTAATTTTTGTCTTTTAAACAGAGTAATATATAAATGTTTAAAAATATACATGCATATTGTTTAAAAGAAAATTACGGAACGATGCAATCATTGTTTCCATTTATAAATTTTAAGGGAAAATGTTTAATTATTATGGAAAATCACATTATGTAGCGGATATTTTTTGACATTAGAAGTTATAAATAAATAATTTTACATGGTAACAGCTGCTATGTATCTGTACTTTTTACTAAAACTGATTTTGAACAAAAATATTTGCTTCATTTAATGCAGAAAGTCTCTGTTTAAGTAAAACAAATATTGCTATATGTGGTGGTAAAGAAAAGCACTTTCCATAAATTTTGATTTTGAATGAACATTTTCGTCTAAGTTTGCTTGATGGCTGAATAAAATGTTATATTAGAACCTCATACAGTATCGCCATCAACCTAAATTCTGTCAAATTATAATTTCGTAAGAAATTGCAATTTTTATAAAACATTTCCCTGCGTGTCTTTGCCCCATTGATAGGGGGTTAAAACCCGCAGTGAGTGTGAGAAGCCCCGTTTTTTTTTTTTTTTTTTTTTTTTTTTTTTTTTTTTTTTTTTTTTTTTTTAACCAGCCAATTGAAAGTTTACAGAAATGCAATCGAGGTAAAATACACGGCATTTAAAAGCTACAGAGATTCCGCACTTCATTGAATTTTTAGATTTGTAGGCATTTGAAGTATTATTATTTCAAGAATTAAATGATTTTTTTATGATATACTTCACTAATTTGCTCTACACTGAATGGAAGCTTCTTCGCATGTTATCAACACACAAATGGAACGATTAAAGCCTAATTGACGGCTACTGTTTAAAAATGAAAAAAAAGTTGCGTTCATTTTAAATCAGCGGGTGCGTCTTTTTGCTCCTTTCGTGTCTCTGCCTCCACGTACCCTAAGGACATAGTGTTATTAAATATTGGTAAAACCGGTTAGTTCTATAATTCTAAGAACTAAATGATAATATTTATATTAAAATCCAAAGCTAAATTTTTAAAACCAATTTTGGCTGATATGAACAGGCGGATTGGATATTTTATGGTGCTTTTCTGTTGCTAAATGGAATAAGAAACCAGTTATAGTCTATTTCATTTAAGAGAAACGTTCAGATAAATCCAGATGTGTGAGTAATCTAAGGCGTTCGAAAGAGAAATTCTCGTTCTCTCAAATCAGCGAGAGTTCCAACCCCGTACCATGCAAAATATGTTACTTTGATATTGTTAGTGTTCTGATAACTGAATTTATTAATGTAAATTAAACTTTTGTTTCAGGAATAACCCTTACAAAATTTGTTTTTTTCTTCATTATTATTACATAAAAGTTTCCATCAACGATATATTTTTTAATTAACGATTGTGTATTTAAAATTTTAATTTAAAACTTTGGAAAGCAATTATCGATTAATTAAATTGAAATGATTAACTATTTTTTGTATATATTTTATTACAATTGATTGCTAACGGATACATACAAAAAAAGGTGATTATTTTTGCAAAACACTAAACTTATTTATATGAAAAACTGAGATGCCATCTATTGATATTGTAATACATTTAAGTGTTCATGTTTGAGAAAACTAATATAATTTACAATCATAAATATAGTTATTTGTAAACTTAAAAGGAAAAAAAATGAAGTTGTTCTTTTTTATGGTTCCGGTACTTTAAAAGTTAAAACGAAATCATTATAATATCACTCGTGTGACTGTCTGTTAATCTGTCACAGCCGTTTTTTTCGTAGCTATGGAGCTTGGAAAATTCAAATTTGGCAGATGTAACAAAGACTATTGACCAACATATTTATAGATAATTAGCCATTCATAAATGTGTTTACGAAAAATGTAGGGAGCTAATTAAGTTACTTGAAAATAAAAATCTTTTTTTTTTTCTGTACATAGTGTGGGATATCCTGTGAAAGTGCTCGCAACGCCAAACTCAAAAATACTTTGTTTTAATTTTAGGAATTCAGATTTTCAGAATAATTTTAATTTTCAGAAGAATAAATTTAATTTTCAGAAGTATCGTCCAGAATGTAATGCAAAAACATGTCTCTCCACTATCTATTTCTGAATCTACTGATACTAAAAAAAGGAGTAGTAGAAGTTTATTAAAACCTTGCAGGAAAACTATAGCGATAACCCTGGGTCACATAGTTTTTGCATTTTCCCGTTACGCACAAATTTCACTTTGCGGTCAGGAATTTGAAAGGTTCTCGAGGTACTTATCATCACGGAAGTATAAAAGGATTTTTGATAATTATTTTTGAAAAAAATTGTCAGTAATTAGCGGAAATATTAACCATTAAAAACACGGACGATTTGGACGTACATAAAGACACGTGCGGCATACTCTATGGCTTACCGGCCACCGGCTTTTAAAGCCTAGATGGAAACGTATCATACATTTAGCAACGATTTTTTGTAGTATTATAGTTGCTAATTAACATTTTTATCGCACGGAACCCCCTGTAGCGAGTAATGCTCGCACTTATCAACTATTTTAGATATCAAAGTGAACGCTCTGAAATTTTGTCTATCAGAGTAACGAGAGTTAATATACAGCTAATACCCAACCCCATTTTAAAAGGTGAGGTTTTTATTTCTTTTAACTACTTTTAACATGTATAATGTAAAAATATCGGCATTTTATTTATATTATGAAACTTTTTTTCTGTGGTAGTTTTAATTTATTTTTTCAAGTTTTGATGGGTGATATCCTAGTACTTTTACTGTTGTATGATATAAATCAATGTTTTAAATAAAAAAAAAAGAAAAAAGCAATTTAACAAATTACAACGACCATTTGGAAAATGATTTTTTCAAAGAATAAAATTTAAGTCATAAAAAATCGCACGGAGTAGACCATACATTACGTACGCAATGGATTACACATTAACATTCCTGGACCCATCATGAACAAATTTTAAAAGAAATTTCAGTTTTACAATTTTCGGTACTGTAAATTTTTAAACTTCTACGGAGCTGGTCATGCATTACGTACGACATGGATTAAAAATTAATATTCCTGGACCAATTTTAAATGAAATTTCATTTTTAAACTTCTAAACAACCCACAATATTACTTTTTATATCGTCGTATAGAGAAAAAAATGCATTTTTAATTGCAATTTGTTTGAAAGCTGTATCTAAATTTGTTTCTCAGTTATTAATTTTTTTTGTAGTTTTTATTACTTTTTGTCATAGTGGCAACAGAAGTATCCATCTCTCTTGAAAGTAAAGTGAAAATACAGATTACTGTATAGACCAATCAGAAAACGAATAAAATGCGGGATTCAACTAATAAAACGCTTCAGATATGTTTTTGATTACCTACCCTGACCGATGACAATAACCTTTTTTTCCCAAATGGTTAATAAATTCAAACAATTCAAATACAAATGTCTGGTTTCGACATAATTATTTCGCATTGTGTGTCTGGTACACATCATGCGCGATAAATTAGTATAATCAAGTAAGTTCTTCTGCGATGGAAAATGTTGGAATGACATATTGCTTTTCTAATCTCTTTTAATTTTTATTTCGAAAACATTTCTGTAATTTTTAATTTCGAAGAACTAATAGAGTCCCGGTTGAACGAATACTAATAAAAATATTAAAGAATGTTATTATTTTACTGGATTGTTCTTGTTTCAGATATTAATCATGCAGAATTATCGATTTTAGATGTTTCAGCAATTTTCTTACTTTATAGATTTTGCCTTTTAAAATTAGTAATCATTTAATTTTTTAAAAATATACATCTACATTGTTTAAAAGGAATTAAATATCTATAAAATCATTATTTATTTTCATAAATTGTAAAATATGTATATATATATATATATATATATGTTTTATTAATTTTGAAAGTTACCTTACCTTGTGACTGTTTGTTGACTTTAGAAGGCATAAGTAAAAAGTTTTACATAGCCATTACAGAGCAGCAAAGAAATCGTTTCTTTTATTAACGCTACTTTTTAACATAAATATTGGCTGCATTTATTGCAGGACTTCTGTTTTAACCACGAAAAAGATTACTACAAGAAAAACTTTTAATAAAAAAATGCGCGAACTTGCTAGCTCGGAGCAGAATTAAATGACAATATTTTAAAATTTGTAATTACTGAAATATGTTTGAAATGATATATAATTATCAACAGTCCACGTTAAAGTGTATGGTTTCGCCTAAATGTTTCTGATGGTGTGTCTGTAACACATTGTGTGTGATAAAGTGGCACAGCTAATTAAAATTTCCAAAGGAAAATGTTGGAATGACATATTGCTTTTCTATATTTTTTCTTTCTTATTTTGAAAGCTCTTTTATAATTTATAATTTTAAAGTTCGTGACTGAACAAATTCGAAAAAATACTTTTAAAATGTTATTATTTCACTGTATAATTGTATGTTTCGATATTACACATTTGCAATTACCGACTCCAGACTTTTGGGCAAATCTCATGGTGTTTTTTATATTTTAAAGACAGTAATCTGCTAATGTTTGAAATGTTAAAAACAGGCTTGAATGCTTGGGATGTTCGTTTACTATGTTGTTTAAAAGAAACTTACACAGCCATGAAAACATTGTTCTCTTTTATAAATTGTAAAATAATTGTTCTATTATTATGAAAATTTACATTATTTAGGGGATCTTTCGTAATTTTAGAGAAAATGTCTTTAACCCATAGCTGCCAACCTTTCACTAATCTTCCGTAGTGTCTGGTTTAATTTGACCCCGGTTAACCACATTTCGAACCAAAAAATTTATTTCATGAATGCTTATTTATATAATCCTAGGTTTCTACGTAGAACATATTTTATTTCATTTCTTTAACACTACAACGGCCGCGTTTTCAATATACCTACAACAGCCATGAACGGTCATTTTGACCGCTGTTTCAAAAAAAACTAAAATAATGTAATTTCAACTAAAATAATATTAAAAACTCCTTTCGAGGGAACAAGTTTAATGACAAACTACAAAAAAGACTTGCAGTTTTAAAATATTTTTCAAGAAAATAAAACATTTTACATTATTTTACTCTTCCTAGGCAATCTTAATGATATAGAATTCTGAAATTAGATAATGTAAGTGTCATATTTTTTTTATAATTATAAACATAATATATGTTTTCAAAAATTTTTTCAAAGTCAGCAATTTTATTAATAGATTAGAAAGAATATTATACTGAAAAATGTAACTTCCTCAGTTTATTTCACAAGCAAAGCAGACGGATACTACCCTTTCTTCTAACATGCATGGCCCGCAAACGTGTTTCTGGGATCTTGAACACTGTTTGGAAGTTTTATTTCCTTTACAGTTCTTGAGTATTTGACACTGCTTTCGTTTCCTGTTTTGAATTCCGGGAAGCATTTTGATTTGGTTGTCATCATACAACTTGTTTCGATCAATATAGTTTTTACGGAGATCATCAGATATTTTCAAAATATATTCCCGACGACTGATGTTTTAGTCAAATGTTTCTTTGTATATCACCCATGAATTTATTGCAATCCAATTATTATCTCTAGATCTCTGTACTCCTTCAATTTCTGTGCAATATTGTATGTGTTTCAAAACCTTTTCGGTTAGAAAAAGGCGCCAAGCACTGCTTGCATTATCAAAGCTAATTTTTCTTTTAGCGTAACATGAGGGACCAGAGTTTTCACGCAAAACATTATGCATTGGCTGTCTTCCGGAAGTATTTTGAGATATTTACTTCCATATGGTTCCATCTGCTGCTTTTACTTCTGCAGAATTATTTTCATCACTATTAGTTCGTTGATTTTTTCTTCTTCCACGACTATTTTTCCGTCCACGACTACGTCCTTGAATAACTTCTTCATCTGTTTCATTATTAGAACTAGAGGATGAAATATTATGCGGATTTTCTTTTTGATGTATTTTGAAATCAAAACTCGAATCACACTCGATATTGCTTTTGATATCGTTTTCATCCTCATTTTCAGAAGCAGAATTTTTGGATGATAAATCTTGCATTGACTGCACAATTGCTTGCACAGTCAGAAAGTTCTTCCCGACAGTTCTAAGTGACATTATTAGAATAATAATAATTATTATTATTTAACTCAAAATATCTGCTCATATCATTTCCAAACGGAAGTAACAAAACACGTATTGCTTCACTAATAAAGCGATCACTTATCAAACATTTTTCTGGATATCTCTGTCATCGGAGCAAGCGCGGAAGCAACATAGACAGGTGTCTTTCAATGAAAGACACCCATCTCTGTTGCTTCCCTTCTACTCCCACATCTATACTTTCTTCGTATAAAAACCTCTTTCACAAGATGAAAATACTGATTTTATCTGACAAGTGTTGAATTCAGGGGATGAAAATATTGATTGCTTCGGGGGGACATTTCTCCCCGGAGATGTGAGGTGTTCCCATGGGAGATTTACCATTTACCCTCCAGGAATTCTATAATGTCCCCCTCGGAGCCACAGAAATCCCTCCCCCCCCCCAAAAAAAAATGTTTGAATTCAACACTGTATCAGGCGCCGGTCATTTTGACCGTTTTTGGCCGTTCTAAGTACATAATTTTTTTTTTCAAAAACTAACAACAATATTTGAATGAAATTTTTTTTGTATATTTTCAATGAATATTTAGGAAAAGTCAAAAATTATCGCAGCAATAGGTGAAAGAAAAACAGAGATATTCGAGATTAAAATGCGTTTACGGTCAAAATGACCGCCTTGGCCGTTCTAGTGTTAAAAAATTTCTGGTTCAAAACGTATTAAACAAGGGTCAAATTAACGCAAGTATTGCGGAAGATTAGTTTGAGGTTCTTATTTAATTTTTTTTTAAATTACTACTATAAAATATTTATTTTATTTTATTTGCTAATAAAACTGTTTACACTTGATGAATCGACATAGTAAATATGTATTTACCAGGGTTGGAAAGGAACCCTGTTTTTATGAAAAAACCCAAAAACACTGTTTATTTGGTTTAAACCAGGTTTTTTGGTTTAAACCGGGGTTTTTTTTAAATATGTTTTCCCATTACATATACATGCATATTTATCGATAAAAATAAACAATGCTGGATATATAAGTAATATAACTTCATTTAAAAATACTTCAAACTAAATAATTACAATCAGTTATGTAGATGTAATATATCGATGTCGGGATCACAGATTAAAAAACAGAAAGAGAAATTAAATTACTATTAAAACACTACCGAAAATAGCTGGTAATTAAAATGTCATCCCGACACCACACATGGCCGTGATGCATAGTGGTTATTTACTTGACAAACAGAAAATTAATATTTAAATTAATCAAATTAATAATAATTAAGTTGCCTTAAATTGAATTGAAGCTGAAAAGGAAAATAAACTCACCCATGGAAGAAAAACATGATGCACAAAATTAAACCAATTATTTATTCAAATAAACACATAGGATTTATTTCTTATGAAATATGTAAATATTAAAATGAGGTACTGCGCAGACCCTGAATATAACTTACATTGAGAAAAGCTTTTGGTATTTAACATTTTAATTTTAGGATTATAAATAAACAACATCGTATAATCCTGGTTATTCCTAGATTTTGATCATTGTATTACAGGTAATATTTTGCACAATTAGAAAGACAAAACAATAAACAATGTAATAAATACTAAATAAAGCACATCATGCAGGAAAATATTAATTAAATGATTGTATTTCTTCAGGGGAATGTTCGCATCATTTTAGATTTTACTGAGACAGAATTTTCATTATTTAAATCGTTGATGAGAATCTGAATTACTAGTTCATCAGTGCATATTCACGATTGTTCATTTTTTAATGAAGAATATATTGTCATACACAAGATTTTCCAGGTGGAAATAAACTCGAAATGATGGCGAAAAAATTCATAGGAAAGCAAATATATTACCAACATCAGTGGATACATCATTTGCACATCCTCCCAAGTACCGATCGGAAGTGGTAGCTTTCATATTGTTGAAAATAATCACAGCATTACATTAAATTCTTATTAATTTCTTTTTGTACAACTATGTTTATTGTGATTGGTTGTTTAATGTAGCTTTCTTTCACGGCCGCCAATTCTCTGCCATGGGCCTTGCAAAATCTATAAATACCTGTAAATTTTCTGTTTTCTTTCAGTATGTTTGTGTAATTGTTCTTGTTAATATCAAATATACTCACTTCGATCCACGTCTTTATGTCTGCCCTTTTTATTTATTTTAACAGCAGAGCGTTGGTTCTAACAAGTGTTGAAATGAGCTGCGAGACATACTGACGCCGTTATCTTTCTGTTTTTCATTTTCTGCTGGGATTTTGAGTGAAAAAGATTTTATTTTACTTTTTATATATTTTATTGAGCAGAATGGATTCTTCAAAAGATGTTTACGGTATCCCTCTTTTTGAAGGTGATGGAAAAATTTTTTCGGTATGGAAACGAAGAGTAATGGCAATTTTTGCTGCTAAAGAATTGGAAAAATTCCTGGAAAATGAAGCAGCTCTAGACAATGCCGCCGATGTCGTGAAAGCAAAAAAGGCTTACGCTTTATTATTATCATTATTAAGTGATAATGTTCTTGCATCACTTCAAGATGAAAATACAGCTCATAAAATATGGAATAAATTAGAACGCACTTATGATACAAAGCGTGCAGTGAATCAAATTTTAATTCGGAAGAGATTGGCAACGATTAAGAAAGATCGTACAGTTTCTATGAGAAATCACATTGATGAAATAAATAAATTAATTTCGGATCTTAAGCTGTCTGGGGCAGAAGTTAATGAAACGGACACTATTGTTTATATTTTGATGTCATTGCCTCAGGAATTTGAAAATGTTAAGATTGCTTTAGAAAACCAACCGAATTCTGTTTTGACATTAGATTTCGTGACACAAAGATTATTAGATGCTGAAGCACTTCTTTTGGATTCAAAGAAAGAAAAAGTATATACTAAGGCTGCTCTTGATAATACTGCATTTGTGTCGACTCGCAAAGAATTCTTTTGTAAAATTTGCAACTCTAAAGGGCATACAGCGAAATATTGTAGAAAGAAAATTACTTGCCATTCTTGTGGAAAATTCGGACACATAAAACGTAACTGTAAAGCTGTTAAAAATTCAAATGAAGAAAAATTTGCCTCTTCAGCTGTTTCTTTCGTTGCTGGAAATGCTTCCAGGAAAAGGAATGAATTTATAGTAGATTCCGGAGCAACTTCCCATATGTGTTCTAATGAGAATTATTTCGCATCCTTAGTACCTTCTTCAGGAACTATTAAATGCGCATCAAAAACAACGAATCTAGAAATCAAAGGTATTGGAAATATTAATGGAAAACTGTCGAATGGAATGGAAATTACTTTAAAGGATGTCCTTTATGTTCCAGACTTAAACGGGCAACTCATTTCCGTTAGGAAAATTGAAAGTGCAAATTATACAGTTATTTTCAAGAACCAAAAAGTATTTATCGAAAAAGGGAGAAACCGTTTTTACTTCGGTGAACGGGATTTGAATGGACAATACGTAAGTGACTTTGTCCCTGTTTACGAAACCGTTCTTACTTCAAAGAAAAATCATTGTGATATCTGGCATCGCAGACTTGGTCATCCGAGTGACAAAGTATTGAAAGATATGAAGCTTCCGGTACCTGACTCTTTTTGTGATATTTGTGCTCGGGCAAAACAGAGTGCAACACCAATGGGAAGAGGACCAAGAAAAAGAGAAACCAAGCCAATGACTTTGATTCATAGTGACATTTGTGGACCTATTTTTCCGACAACCTTTTCTGGCGAGTGCTATTTTATGACTCTTATCGATGATTTTTCTCGTTTTACTGAAGTACGTTTACTGAAACATAAAAGTGAAGTCTCAGAAGAATTAAAAATGTTCTTAAAATCCAACCCTACAGTGAAGAAAATTAGATGTGATAACGGGAAGGAATATTTTTCTAATGATTTAGTGAATTTTACTAGAGATCTTGGTATAGTGATAGATCCCGCTCCTCCATACACGCAATCTTTGAATGGAGTAGCTGAACGCTGCAATAGGTCGCTTCTGAATATAGGACGTGCTTTGATTGCTGAATCAAATTTACCAAAGACCTTTTGGGGTCAAGCTATCCTTTCAGCAGCTTTCTTGAAAAACCGAATGCCAAGCAGCACTATTGAGAACAAAACTCCGTACTTCCTGAAATATGGAGAAGAAGCCGATTTCAAGCACATACGTGTTTTTGGATGCAGTGCTTACATGTTAATTCCTTCCGTTCATCGAAAGAAGCTTGACGATAGGTCTAAACAAATGATCTTCATTGGTTATTCTTCAATGGGATATAGATTACTAGATCCTGAAACGAAACGCATAACTGTATCAAGAAATGTGAAATTCGACGAAGAGAAAAAGGAAAATGTTCAGTCGAAACAATACATTCTAGAAAATTCAGAACCAGTCGATAATGAAATTGATCCAGATGTTCTAGAAAATACGAGTGATGAATTAGATGATCCTGAAGAGAAAGAAGACAAAACAAGAAAATCTGAAAGATTTAAAAAGCAACCTGTACGGTATCCAGATCCTGAAGTTTACGAAGCATTACTTTGCCAACAAGAAACATTAACGTTTGATGATATCAGATCCCTCCCTAGTGATGAACAACGCTTGTGGAAAGAAGCTATGGACGCGGAGATTGAAAGTATGAAAATCAACGATGTCTGGGATCTTGAAAAATTACCACCTGACAAACGACATATTTCCTGCAAATGGGTATTTACCATCAAAAGAGATGGTCGACATAAGGCGAGACTCGTAGCTCGTGGATTTATGCAAAAAGAAGGGCTAGACTATAGTGAAACCTTTTCCCCTGTAATAAGTATGCCAGCTTTACGTTTGGTTCTTATTTTGATTTTAAATGAAGACTTATATGCATCTGTGTTAGATGTTAAAACAGCGTTCCTGAATGGTAAGTTAAATGAACTTGTTTTTATGGATCAGCCGCAAGGCTATGATGATAAAAGTGGGCGAAAGTGTAAACTTAAAAGAAGTTTATATCGTTTAAAACAAGCCCCACGACAATGGTTTGAAAGGTTTCATGAATTTATTTCAAAGTTAAATTTTAAATCTTGTGATAATGAACCTTGTATTTTTATTCGGTATAATAATGATCATAAAATAATTATTGCTTTGTATGTAGATGATATGTTAATTGCAGGTTCAGATGTAAATGAAACTAATGTAGTTATTTCCCTATTACATAACGAGTTTCACATGTCAAAATCGCAAAGTGTTTCAGAATTTCTAGGTATTCAAATGAAATTCAATTCTGATAGTTTAATAATGGATCAAGAGTCTTACATAATTAAATTGTTAAGTAAGTTTAATATGCTAGATTGTAAACCCAGTGACATTCCTATTTCTCCTAAGTCCACCCCATCTGATTTCAAAAATGGTAAACCTTTTAATGGCCCATATCGTGAACTTGTAGGTTGTTTATTATATTTAGCTTATATTTCTCGACCTGATATTTTGTATGCTATTAACTGTTTAAGTCAATTGCAAGAAAATCCTACTGAAATTGCATGGAAAGCACTTAAGAAAATCTTAAGATATTTAAAAGAAACATTGTCTTTAAGACTTGTGTATAAAAAGCAAAATTCTGATCCTAAATTATCCATGTATGTTGATGCTGATTGGGGGGCTAACACAAATGGCCGCAAATCAGTGACAGGTTATATTTTAATGTTTTGTAACATGCCTGTTCTGTGGTGTTGTAATAAACAAAAATCAGTTGCTTTATCGTCAACTGAAGCTGAAGTCATTGCTTTAACTAAAAGTTTGCAAGACTTGTTATGGTTTAAAAATATTGCTAGTGAAATTGTAAATATTAAGGATTTAGTAATTTTTGAGGATAATCAATCATGTATAAAATGTATCAGTAATGAGAGTAATTATGGTAGAATGAAACACATTGATATTAAATTGAAATTTGTTCGCAATATTATAAAAGAAAATAACATCAAAATTGAATATGTTCCTACGAATATGCAAATTGCTGATTTATTTACAAAGGCATTACCTAAAGTTAAATTTTATGAACTATTATTTCTTTGTTGTTTGTACAAGTAATGTTTAAATTGTGTCATACTATTATTAATGATTGAATTCAAGAAATTTCTTTGTTTTTCTGATGTAATGCTAGATTATGGGCGGGTGTTGAAAATAATCACAGCATTACATTAAATTCTTATTAATTTCTTTTTGTACAACTATGTTTATTGTGATTGGTTGTTTAATGTAGCTTTCTTTCACGGCCGCCAATTCTCTGCCATGGGCCTTGCAAAATCTATAAATACCTGTAAATTTTCTGTTTTCTTTCAGTATGTTTGTGTAATTGTTCTTGTTAATATCAAATATACTCACTTCGATCCACGTCTTTATGTCTGCCCTTTTTATTTATTTTAACACATATATAGGATCACAACTTAGAATATGGTCTTAAAAGGGTATCTGGAACTTTTCTAATGGCTGAGAACGTATGAAGAGTGGCCCATGAAATGCTCGGAAAGTAAATATTGGCCCGTTTAGCCGTATCCAATCCATTCTGGATATCATTGATCGCTTCCTTAGTTTCAGCATTCTTCTTGAGCACATTTTAATAAGTGAAGAAATGATTGGCGCCCCTTTTAGATACAATCATGAAAAATACAAATTATCTTTAAATTTGGGGTTTGAAATCGTGAATCTGCCGGAACACTGATTTCAAGAACACGGTGCACTGGCAGAAACACATCCTTTTTCTACCAATTCCCAACGTGAAGAGAAAGATCAAATCCCGTAGTATCTTTCGAAAAGGACGCTAAAGATTTAGAGAACCAATCAGCGTTCACCAAAAACAATTCCACCGTGCGGTCACCGAAGACGTCATGAAAACGCAACTCCCTCGAGCAAAAATGGCGTCTTGTGTGACGTAGCGATGTTGTTTTGCATCGGTGAAGAAGCGAAATCATGGCCGTCTCAGTGCGTCTTAAAATGGAGGACGCGCGTATTTAAAAGTAGCGAAAATAAATAAAACTTAAAATTCGGATAGCGTGCGATCTATTGCGTCAAAATAGATGAAATTTTGTCAGCTGAAAGTAAATAATTATTTAAATCGAATAAATATATTTTGCAATGAATTTAACGAATATTTAAGAAATTTTAAAAGGTGGATTTTAAAGACTTAGATCTTTTTGTTTACAATCTACAAATCACTGATAAATGAATAATTTAATAGATATTAGAATAAAATTTTAGTAAGAATTATTAACGTAATATAGATATTTTAAATTGTTATTTGGACAGATAAATAAAGTTTTTTAATGCATTAATTTTTCATTAATTAAATAAATAATGGTTAATAGATTTTAAATTGTTAAACTAATGGGAAAGTACGATGCATCCTAACAGTAGAAAATTGAAATCATTTAAAATTTAATCATTTTTAGTAGAAGCTATGTCTTATGTTCCATGCTCTACATAGTGAAACATTGATACCTTGAAAATCTTAATAAACCAACCTTTTGATTTCTATTATTATAAATAAATATATGAGACAGTTTCATAAATATAATATACTTTCACATTGTTATTCAATATAATTTCTATGAAATACATATTATCTGAGATTTTTTAAATTTTTCTGTTAGAACACTGCATCTTTTATTGAAAATAAAGCTTTTTATAAAGAATTCCTATAATGATTTGAATTTAGTAGTAGAGTCTTTGCACATTTCAAAAAGTATTGTGTATTGTCAATTTTTTTCTCCTCTGAAAAAAAAAGGGGCGACAATAAAATAAATAGAAATGCCTATTTTCAAGCTTTTTAGATTACTGAAAACATTGATCTTAAAATGGAAAGTAGTTTTATAAAAGTTGTCATCCACTAAAGCATTTAAACAGCCACCAGACTTAATACAGACTTTTTTCGAAGCTATGTTATAATATGTATTACTTTTAAATGTCTAAAATAAAAATTTATAATATATTTTTTAGGCATTTTTATGAGACTTTTTTTATTATGTCTCAAGCGAACCTTATCTCGACCCCCCCCCCCATTTTCATGTCAGATATAAATAGTGGATTCGCTTATACAACAGAGGATTTACATATTGTAGTTGCTTAACTAGGCACTTAATTTTTCAATGTCTTCTTATTCGACTTTATATCTTGAGTTTATTTTTTATTCTTAAAAGATAATCTCCCCAATAAAGAAAATTTTCTTTTACAGCTTGACTGAAATCTTAAAGGTTATTTTATGTTATTAATTGTAAATTTGCGTATTCTCAAAGGAAAATATTTTATTCTAAATACGGAATAATTTTAACCTATTTTATTTTTGCTAAATTCACATGTTTTAAGTTTTAAATATGTCCATCACCACCAGTAATTTGCATTCTACCTGCATACAAACAAGACCTAGACACACTAACCCCTACGATGACTGCTGAGATAAGATTGTGAAAAGTAGAAATTTTTTATTTCAAATAATTTGAAACATTTAAATTACAAATATTATATTAGGAGAAAATATTATATCAGATTTGTTCTAAAATAATCAATTGGCTTTTTTGAGAAAAAAACAAACAGTTGGTTAAACAATTGGTTTAAACCATACTAAACCTGCTGGTAAGAGAATAAAATCATAATGAAAAAACCTCAATCCCAATGTAGGAATGTAAGAAAAACGAAGGTTTACAAAACCCAATATCCATAGAGCAAAGAAAAATTACAGCTAATCATTCATTTGCATACAGAACAAAGAATAACAAATGGAGAGAATTAGTTATGATTATGTCATCATTAAGTCTATGAGGAATTATATAATCCTTAGTAAATCTTAACTTAATGAAGCAATCTAAGTAGTAAAAGTGCATTTTTAGCTCGAATCTGCCATTTTGATTTTTTTTTTTTAAATAAAAGACTTAAAAAAATGAAGAAAGAAAACTAACTATTTGTTTTTTTTTTCTCCCCAGCTAATTTTAGAATGATTAGTTACTCTGCCATGTAAATTTATAGCTTACAAAAAAAGTTGGGTTGATTAAAAATGCTTGTCATTCTACAAATTTATTAATTAATCATTTTTCTAAATCTTTGTTTGTTGCTTCTGCTTAACTCGGATTTTGCATTTTTAAATAATCTGCAAAATAAATTAAAACATTTGGGAAGAAGAAAAAAACCAGATAAAAAAAACGACATTTAAAAAAAAAAAACTATTTGGTTTAAACCAGCTTGGTTTAAACCAAACAACCTTGGCATTTACCGAGGCTAAAAATAAATTAACTAATAATTAATTTTTTATAGATATAAATATTGTTTATTTATTATTCCGTGAGACTACACAAGCTCCACTTTTAAATTTTGTATGAAATTATGGATTTTAAAATGAAAGTTAGCTTTTAATAACACTAGGGGATCGTACCCGGGCTTCCCGGGTTAAAGAATATAAGAGAAAATAATTTTTTTTAAATTGAAAACTAATAATTTTTTATATGCAATAATTTTTTTAGATTGCCCATTTACATTAAAAGAGCATTTTTCGTATGGAAAATATGAATTATACAGTCAAATAATTTTTTGAAATTTACCAAAAGCGATATTTTCTTATAAGCCGCATGCTAAGAGTTATTTGCCAAGATTTTACTACTTATGGCATCCTTTTATATTCTGATAATTTCAGAGCTTATACATGTCTGATAAGTTTGTGTTTTATTTATGTTATTTTATTTATTTATTCATACGGAAGTTTTTTTTAAAGGAAATTAGCCGTAAGAAAATGATGAACTCTTTATTTTGTTTTAAGCGCAAACGGATTAATCTTTCGTAATCGAGCTCTGCGCGATATAGATAAATTAAAAAATATTTCATGCTTTAAAGTTGTTTTTAAAACCATAGACAATCAGTAAACTGAGATGAACTTTGCAAACGAATTCCATTTGACAAAAAAAAAAAAAAAAAAAAAAAAATCCCATTTGGTGATCTAAAAATTTAAATTGTATGATTACAAATATGTTAGATTTGTGTTTTTTCAATATTATTCTTTTATTTGTTTATAAAAGAAGTGTTAATTTCGTTAATTTGTCTTTCACAAATATGTTAGTTTGGTGGTTTTTTAATATTATTGTTTTATTTGCTTATAAAGGAAGTATTAATTTCATTATGCAAAAATAATCAGAAACAAATGCTGAAAAATGTTTGTTGCTTTATGTGCAAAATGTTTATTATTTTATGTATTGAAACCGGCACGTGATAAGATAAACTTAAAAAAAAAATCATTCTTAAAAATTATTTTAGAAAATATAATACATCAGTCAATGAATACAGTTTTTAAACAAATTGCATTTGAAAGTACATTTATTTCCCTATGCGACAAAAATTGAAAATATATGATGGTCAGAAGATTGAAAAAATGCAGTAGCGAAAATTTCAAGACCGAAATTTGATCGTGAAGTATTGCCATTCGCAAAATGACGTCAGCGTTACGCACAGATACGTTTGTTCTTTATAATATCGATACATAATCAGTAAAATATAATAAAGATCAATTATTAGGATGTGGTTATCAATTGAGGCTCTTATGCTTGGATTTCCGGAATGAAAACAGCAATTTTCACCTTCTCAAAATTTGCATACGCACTTCTCATATCCATATTCATCATTTTTAAAAAAATTGCATTTTGTTTGATCATTTAAAAATCATTTTAACTCAAAACTTGAAGTGAAGATTGCCAGCAACATCTTTTATGTGAACAGACGCACTCTTTATTTGAGATTCTAATCTCAATTTTGGAGAGTACAAATTTCCGTAATTTATGGTTTTCAGACGCATTTGTGTTAAAAGGCTTAGTTTTATCTAAGAAAATGATCGTTTTCTTTTAAATATGACTTCATTTTCACTTAAATAAGCATTTCACCTAGTGTCTGAAACTTAGTATCAGTACACATGCAGAAGGAAAATCACTATAGAAAATTTATGAGGAAAAATGCGTCTTTTCAAAAGCAGTATGTCATTTTCCTTTATTATGCCTCTAATATAATATTCGGATCCTAATGGAATTTTGCGCCACTAAACCCTATACAACAATTTTTATCAACAATTTTGATTTTTTATCAGAAAATAGCAGAATAAATTTTAAAATACCTCATTATTTCTCTCTTGTCTGCAGCAATAAAAGCTATCTAATTTTCATCATTTTGAAGAAATTTCATAAAATGCTTTTAAAATCAAAATATATAAAAGTGGGGATATTTAAAAAAAACAGATAGTGCGACCACATCTACAAAGGAAGAGCTTTAAAAATATATATATTAGTAAAATTGGTTCAGCAGAAAGATCAGGGCAGATGACTAAAAAACGCACTTATGTTTTAAATATATAGATTATATAAAATTAGGAAAAATTAAATTAAGCAAATTATGTTATTTTGATAAAATTATAGTAGAATGTCCTAAAGAATAGCATTAAAATTTTATTATTCGAGAGAATTTTCGACAAACACTTCAGGAACACGATATTATTTTAAAACACGACTTCTTTGTTTGCTTTTCTAACTCGGCGAAGCAAATCCATCCAGGTGAGAATAATCAATTTCTGTAATATAAATCGCTATTATTTGCATGTCACCTCTCTTTTATAAAGACACTCTACATTTTTGTAAAACATTGCGTTTATCAGTGTGTGGTTTCGATTACATTATTTTCAAAAGTGAAGCATTTTCACCTGTGAAGAATTTCAAAGCTGCTGGGCTGTGAAAATGACGCACTTCTACAAAACATAATTCAGGTTTAAGAATTAAAATACACGCTTTTTTATAAAATGACGTCACTTGCATCCGCTAAAGCAATCTACTTTTACAACCCAGTCTTAAACTTCGTCTATAGAAAAGTGTGCATATGACGTCATTATCACGGAATAACGGACAATATTCTTGATATAGCCCATATTTTATTTTCAACTATTTTTTCAGGTTTTATGAGATAATGGCAACAAAAACATACTGTATCTCCTATTTTCAACTATTTTCCGTTTACTTTCAATGATTTTCAATAAAAATGAGGTACTTTTGTTGCCACGATAAGAAAAATGGTATTAAAAACTGCAAAAAAATTAATATCTCAAAAATTAATTGAGATACAGCTTTCAAACAAATTGCATTTAAAACAGATTTTTTTCCCTTATACGACGGTGTAAAAGTTTAAAATGTGCTATGTTTAGAAGTTTAAAAATTTGCAGTAGAGAAAATTGCAAAACCAAAATTTCATTTCAAATTTCAAAGCGTTGCCATTCGCAAAATGACGTATGCGTTACGCACAGATATGTTTGTCCTTTATAATATAGATAGAACTTTTCATTTGTATTTTTTAGAAGATTGGCTTAAATGGACCCCGTGCCACACATATTTATCTTTTACATATATGCATATTACCTGGGTTGAGTTTTTTACACTTTCGTTTTCACACAATGTGTCAAAAATCCCAAGCAAACAATCAACTTATATATTTTTTAATACTCTGATTTATTTTACAATGCAAAATTACATATACTAAAAATTTCTAATCAACATGCATCTTGTTATACGTAAGAACTTTTATTTTCTGACGATTCTCTCTCCTTAAAATTATCTGATTACTGGAAATTTAAATTTCTTTGTCTTCAAAATAAATTCACAATTTTCCTCAACAAATGCATCAAAATTTTATAATTTTCTGAAATTTAAATATGTTTCTATTTTTGGTTTTTAAATTAAATAATAACAGGTGGATACTTAAAGATAATTAAAACAGGCTGTCTTAGAATGAGTGTTTATCTTTGCATTGCATCTTTTATATTTATGCATTTTAAATGTATCTGGATAGTTAACATTCCAGATGTTTTATTTTAGATATTTTTTATTTCCCTTCTTTTAGTAATTTAAAACTTTCGTTTTATCACTATGTGTCAACAAAGCCAGCCAATGAATGAACTTAGATATTTTTTTATACTCTGAAACATATGTATGCGAAAAATTTGTAACCAGTATACATGTTGTTGTATGCAAATACTTTTGTTTTCGGATAGTCTCCTTAAAATAATTTGTTTACTGGGAATTTCAATGTCCAGCAAAATATACTTCTAAATGTTACTTTAAAATAAATTCATTATATTTATCAACAAATGCATCAGCATTTTAATTTTTTGTGAAATTTATATTTTTGACTTTCAGATTCCATAATAAGCGGTGAATACTTAAATATAACTAAAGCAGGCAGTCGCAGCATGAGTGCTTATCTCTGCATTACTTCTTTTATATTTATGCATCTCCAATGTATCTGGGGGGTTAGCTTTCCACATGTTTTATTTTAGACAGTTTTTATTTCCTTTCTTTTAGTAAATTAAGAATTTTGTTTCACCTATATGTGTCAAAAAATCTAACCAACCAATCAACTTAAAGTTTGTTTAAGTATCATTTTTTATTTTAAAGTAATAATGTACATAGGCTGAAATTAGTAATCGACATACTTCTTACTATATGTTACCATTTTTATTTTATAATGATTCTCACTCCTTGAAATTATTTTTTACTGGAAAACCGTTCAATAAATTAAAAGTATTACGTTTTTTTCAGTTGATTGATTGGTTCAGCTTTTTAGTCTTTCATTTCAGCACTATGTGTCAAAAAACCCAACCAATCAATCAACTTATATATTTTTTAATACCCTGATATTCTTTAAAAATAAGAAAATATATGAGGGCTCTCAACAATAGTAGACCAAGTCCATAAAAAGATGAAATAGACCATATAGAAGGTTTTTAAAATCTGTTTCATCCACTCCCACAATAAACAAAGTCTTTAAACAGGTGATATATATGAAAAAGTAAGTAAAAACAGACTTGGTTCACAGTGGGTGTGCATATGACAGATATTATGCACCTTATAAATGAACTATCTCATTTTTCTTCAAGATGGACTTGTCTACTATCGTTGTGAATCCCTTATATTTGCTAAAAAAATATTTGTAATAAATATTTTCGTTGTTATATGTAAATATTTCTATTTTCTAATGTCAATATCTCCTTAAATGTGTTTGTTTACTGAAAATTTCAAATTCCATGACTACAAAATAAATTCACTATTTTCATCAACAAATGCATCAATATTTTAATCTTTTGGGGAATCTAAATATGTTTCTATTTTTGACTTTCAGATTCCATGATAACCGTTAAATACTTAAAAATATCTAAAACAAGCCATTTCAGTATGGATGCTTATGCCTGTATCGCATATTTTATATTTATACATCTTAAATGTATCTCGGTGTTTTACTTTCCATATGTTTTATTTTAGATATATTTTATTTCCTTTCTTTTAGTAAATTTAAAACTTTTGTTTCAGCTCTATGTGTCAAATCCAACCAATCAACTTACTTAAAGATTTTTTAATTCTCTTATTTTATTTTAAAATAATAAAATAGGTAAGCTGAAATTTTTAATCGTCACACATCTTGTTATATGTTATTATTTTTATTTTATAATGATTCTATTTACTTAAAATTATTGTTTACTGCAAAACTGTTCAATAAATGAAGAGTACTAAATTTGTTTAGGTTAATTGATTGGTTCAGTTTTTTACGCTTTCATTTCAGCACTGTGTGTCAAAAAACCCATCCAATCAATCAACTTATATATTTTTTAATACCCTGATTTTATTTTAAAATACAAAAATGTATGAGGGGCTCACAATAATATTAGACAAAGTCCATTTTGGATAAAAAAAAATAAATAGTCCATTTAGAAGTTTCATAAAACCTGTTTTATCTACTCCCAGAAAGTCTATAAACAGATGATATTTAGGGAAAGTATGTGAAAACAGACTTGGTGCACTGTGATAGTGGATATAACAGGTTTTATGCACCTTCTAAATCGACTATCTGATTTTTTTTTTTTCAAATAGACATGGTGTACTACGGTTGTGAACTCCTCATACATGCTGAAAAAAATTATGAAAATTTATGTTGTTATATGCAAATACATTTATTTTCTGATTATACTATCTCCTTAAAATTATTTGTTTACTGAAAATTTCAAATACCTTGACTACAAAATAAATTCACTATTTTCATCAACAAATGCATCAATATTTTAATCTTTTTGGAAATCTAAATATGTTTCTATTTTGACTTTCAGATTCCATAATAAGCGGTGAATACTTAAATATAACTAAAGCAGGCCGTCTGAGCATGGGTGCTTATCTCTGCATTGCTTCCAACGGTGTTCAACCCTCCGTCAGTAAACGCATTATGCTCAATGTCAAATGTAAGTAGATTTGTGAAAGGGAATACATTTAAATTGCAAACTGTAATTTAATGAATGTACATCGTAAATTCTAGATAATGACTTATCTAGTTATCTATGCAACAAAGTTGAATCTTATTTTGTAGAGCAGATTTGTGGATCTCCTCTTTAGCTTTAGTATTTAATAAAGGTAATTTTCTAACGAAATAATAAGCTTGTCATTCGCTGTAAATTCATCAAAGGTACGTAATTTCGAGAAAGTTATCATCAGTTTGATAATACGAAATTCTGTATTAGTAAAGTACACGTAATTTGGAGAAAGTTATCATCTGTTTGATAATACAAAATTCCATGTTAGTAAAGTACGGTATGCTTCATTATGTATTCATTGTGTATTTTAAACTTATTGTTAAAATATAAAATATAAATTTTCCTATTTTAAAATTTGATTATGGAAGATTTTCTGCTAACATGTAAATTTATAGTTCATAATTATTAGCTAATTATTTAATTAATATAAGTTATATATCATTATAAGTTTTAATTATTTATTTTTAGATAAATAATTAAAAAAAAGTACGTACAATGTAATGTTTATTCAAATATTAATTTAATACGAGTAAAATTTCAAACCAATATTAAGCATGCAAATTTTATAGTCCGCTAAATTAACAAATTATATTATTCCGTGAAAAACATTTTTACTGTTTTAGTGGACATTTTCTGTATTTTACAGAATAATGTCTGCATTTTTGAATTTTAAGACAAAAATATTTAAAGATATGTTACCGAAATATATTTAAAAATAAATTATATTTTTTAAAAATATGTTAGCAAAAAAATAAAATAAAATAAAATAAAATAAAATAAAATAAAAAATAAATAAATAAATAAATAAATAAAATCATCATAAAATGTTTTTACATGCTCTAAAATGCCATATATACTTAAAAAAATAATATGCAACAACTAGTAAAATTGTCAAGTTTGATTTAAATGAAAAACAGAAAATCAAATTAAAATTAAAAAAAAAATACGTTCATAAAATTTATAAATAAAGAAAGAAAATTGTACGTCAGAATTTAAAAAATGAAGCGCTGCCAAATTTAGAAATAATTTCGCGAATGTAAACTAATTAAAAATACTGCTTAGTTGATGTTTTTTAGATAAAAGAAAATTGTGTTTAACAAACTTAACATTAAGGAGTATTTTGAAGATTAATTTTTTTTTTTTTTTTTGAAAAACATCACATTAAAATAATCACTTTAATCATAATAAAGATAAATTTAAAAAGCATTGAATGAATATGCAAATTAACATGTCTGTAGTCAGCAAACAATATATTTTCCCAAATATTCTCTCGATGATAATTTATAAATATATCGAGTGGATTTAAGATATTTTTTTTTTTTTTTTGTTTAGAGAAGAAATGATTTAGATACATATATATATATATATATTTTTAAGTGGGATTTTTAATGTTGTTAAAAACTAGGTTTAAATAAAGTATTTATTCAAAACTCCGAATCTTAACTAAATGATTTTTTTGTATTATGTTTTTAACATTTTATACTGCTGTAGTGAAACAACTGATAGACACATGAAAAAAGGAATCATACATTTTTAAAATTAGACAATTTGTAATATACCTTGTAAAAAAATTCAAGAATAAAAATAAAAATAATAATTTCTAACAGGAATGATAATAATTCAAAAATTCTAAACAAAGTTTCATTAGTCACAAATTTATGAAAACAGAATTGTTCAATCACAAAAGAAAAAGTATAACAACTATTCTAGAGATATCAATCATAATTTCGGATCTAAACGGCATATTCTTTGTGATTTCGAAACTATAATAAGTTGAGGTAGCACATTTTACACATCGTGATACAAATGAAACATTATTTTAATAAACCAAGCAAAGAAATATATTTAAGGATATGTACTCTTAATATAATAATTTATTAATCAAATTGAATTTAAAAATAAAGAAAAAAGAGAGTTGCGCATTCTGTCAACGTATGTATGAATTTATGTATTTCCATGTTTTATTTATAAGGGGTGCTGGGAAATTTTCCATTCTAATATCGCCACTTTAATATACTGTCATAGTTGTTCTTAAAGAGTATTTTTTATCTTTTACTTATCTTATTATTTATCTTTACTATTTATCTTTAGTGTTTTTTGATTGAAATAAGTATTGAGATACTTTTGAAAATCCAAAAAGCGCCAAAAATTTTAAATCTTCTTATTTTAAAACATTTAGACTCACTCTTTAAAAGCTATAAAGCATTATTTACACTGACCTAATCTTTAGAAATTTGATTTTTAAGAAATTCAATGTATTAATATTTTAATTGTTTCAAATTAAAACTAGATTTTTATTTGATGAAATGCACGCAAGGTAGCACTGGCATAACTGGATCGCATATGCTAATATTATTCATTATTTAGGCAAATATTGGTTTATATAGCTAGTTTTCTGTAACAAAACTTAAGTAAACTGTTAAAATTAAGTGTAAAAAGTTATTATTATTCAACAATTCTCAGCAAACTGTCTAGTTTTTCGATAGTTTTTAAAGATAATGGTAAATATAATGATGATCATATTATCTGCCATATTGCGGTTAGAATAAAATAAAATAATTATTATGCAATCGCTGTGTATAAAAACTGTCGAATGACAGGTCAGTACAGTTTGATGCAAATTTTTAACAGTGTAATAAAATAAAAAATAGAGATAATTTTAAATAAAACAATCTTGGTTACAAAAATATGTATGGAAAGCAAAACTTTCAGGTAATTTCGTGTAAATATTCATTTACTATTCAATCTTTGATTCTTCCCTTTATACTGTCCAATATTCAGTCTATTGAATAAATTTTAATTTATTGATATATATTGTTAAGATATTTATTATTCCTCTCCATCAAATACAGGGCGTCCTAAAATGAACTACAGTACTGTTTTAAATGTTCGATTCAAGTAAACGATGGCACCTATAGAAGTTATTAAGTAGAGTAATTTTGTGTAGTTACCAATTTCTTTACTAGGCATGCTTTGTTTTGAAAAAAATTATCTTTTTCCCCATCATGTTTTAAAGTTTTGCGACACAAACTAAAATTTGGTTTATAACATCCCATTTTGAAGGGTAATATCGGCTAACAATTGATAATAATGTTTTAACTCATAGTCATAGCTGCCAACTTTTACGCTTTTTCCCTACTACTGTTTTTAATCAGAAAAATTCGAATATACTTAATACTATGTTTTCAATTATTAAAGAACACTAATTTCTTTGTTTTAAAAAAAGTGGTAGTAAAAAAGCGTAAAACTTGGAAACTATGCCCATAGGTCTGATTCTTTTTCTCATCAATATTATCCCTGAAATTTATATATATATATATATATATCAATAACAAAACTTACAAAAGTTTCTGTTGGAGAAAAAAATGTACAAAATGGGTTTCGATTCTGCCCGTTTCATTTCCCATAGATATAATGTTTTTTTCTTTATTGGTATATGTTCTTAAGATTTATTATTTCTCTCAATGCAGTATGTCCTAAAATTTACTGTTCTGTTTTAAATATTCAAATCAAATAAATGATGACACCTATGGAAGTTATTATGCAATGCAATTTGCCGAGGTCGCGAATTTCTTTACTAATCTTCCAGTGTTTTAGTATCAAATAACACCAACAGATGGCACTACGCTATGTGAAAATACAATGCTGCTCAAAAAAAAAAAAAAAAAGAAAACATGCAATCTAAAAACGTAAACCATTTTTTTTTTTTTTTACATTTTTACCGATAACAATATGATGGTTAAAAGCTGACAGATCTTTGTTTCATTTTTATACGTGAGTGTAAGCGTACAAAGAATTATAATTATGCATTTGATTATTATAGGACATTAATTTATTAATCTAAGAAATCCTTTACTAAGCTTTTTAGTTTAAGGTTTGATTATCACAGATAGATGGAATTACCCTATTTCAAACTCTGATAATTATGCATTGATTATTATAGGACATTAATTTATTAATCTAAGAAATTCTTTATTACGCTTCGTAGCTTAAGTTTTGATTATCATAGATAGATGGGATTGTCCTATTTCTCACTTTTTTCATATTACTGAACTCTAGAAATATTCAGTCTATTTTAAAACATCTTGCGTATTTGGAATATGTACTTCTGCCATTTTTATAAAATTTAGTAATTTATTTTTTAAAGTATTAATAGTTTTTTTTTTCGTTACAGTTGCTCCAATGATTTGGATACCAAATCAATTGATCGGTGCTCCACTCGATACAGATGTTCTATTAGATTGTGGACTTGAAAGTTTTCCTAAATCAGTAACGTACTGGAAGAAAGATGATATAATTATTTTGTCCAATTCGAAATATGATAGCATGCTTCTGGATTCAGGCAGCTACAAAAGTAAAATGCATCTCAGAATTCGAAATTTAAAACAAGAAGATTATGGCTCCTACACTTGCGTGGCGAAAAACGCGTTAGGTGAAACAGAAGGAACCATAAAACTTTACGGTGAGTTTTACTTGTTTCCAAAGAAAATTTTTAACATTTTACTTTCTTTGTAAAATAAGATATATAAAGTTGCTAAAGACTTTTTTATCGATATTGGAATATTGATTTAATTTTTTTTTTAAATTCTAAAAATATATTTTTTAAATACAAGTAACAGTAAATATTTTAAATAATTCAATTAATATTTTAGCATTTTATTCAATAAAATATGTTCTATAGTAAGTTTCAGTAGTAGACGTTCTATTAGATTGTGGACTTGAAAGTTTTGCTAAATCGGTAACGTACTGGAAGAAAAATGATATAATTATTTTGTCGAATTCAAAATACGATACCATGCTACAGGCATACAGGCAGCTACAAAAATAAAATGCATCTCAGAATTCGAAATTTAAAACAAGAAGATTATGGCTCCTACACTTGCGTGGCGAAAAACGCCTTAGGTGAAACAGAAGGAACCATAAACCTTTACGGTGAGTTTTACTTGTTTGCAAAGAACATTTTTAACATATCATTTTTCCTTTAAAAACCATATTAAAAGTTTCCAAAGACTTTTTTTTTATAAATATTGGAATATTGATTTAAAACAACAATTTTATTATCTCTAAAAATGTTTTCGTTTACATGCACCTAACAGTAAATATTGCAAGCATTAATATTATTAGAAATGCAACATTTGTAAAAATATTTTTATAGAAATACATATAAGAGTAAACATTTTAAACGCTTATTTTAAAAGAATTTTAATCTATCTAAAAATACTTTTGTTTAAATAAACATCAGAGAAATATTTTAAATATTGATTTTAAACGTATTTTAATATTTAAAAAAATATTTTTATTTTCATACACATAACAGTAAACATTTTAAATATTTATAATAAAGATTTTAGAAATTTCTAAAATAAGGATTTTTGTATATTAAGCAACTAAAATAAAATTATTGTCATCTTGAAATTATTATCTATGAATTCAAATAAGTAAACAGAAATTATTATTTCTTTACAGATGAAATATTTCTCCCACAAAACATTTTTAACAGCAAAATTCTAGTAGTGATTTTAGTACTAAAATAATAATAATAAAAGAAATGACAGTCTGATAACGTAAAATAGATTAAAATTATAGGAAAATGGGACTAAAGAATAAAGGAAATTTTTATATGTAAAAATGAATTTATTTCATTTTGGGTATGTAGTTCCAAAATAGTTTTTAATTACGTATAATCTGAAATTATAAATTATCGATAAACCGTGCAAGAATTTCAATATATGAAATAGCCGTGATTTTAAAAGTGGTAAAATATATATTCATTCTTATCATTTTGATTCTGTTACAGGGATCAGTATTAAATGCCACAGAACCGTAATATATCGCATTTTCGTTTTTGACTTTTAGAGTAATTTTCATGTTTATCTCCCTTTGAAGTTCGTGTACAATTTTATTTTGTGAGTACAGTTTTTATAGTATATATTTGCCATTTCCCCATATATAAATTTTCAGCATGAACAAAAGAAAGAATGTTACATTTTACATATATCTTTATAACTGTTTATTAATTATTAGAAACGAAAAAAAATCAAAATTCAGATTTCGGCATTTGGTTAAAATACAGAAGTAATGGATATTTACTATACAAAGGAACATTTTATTATTATTTTTGTTGGATAAAAGTGACATACACACACATATATCTATACTCAAATCCAAAATGACTAAAAAAAATGTCTTTTTTAAATGAAATAAAACAAAAGCACTGACACGTAAAATTGGAATAAATGCATGAGTAATTTGCTGGAAAGTTCACATTTAATCTTAAAAAGTGGTTTATTTCTGATGTTTCACAAACTACGTTTTTAATTTCATCTTTATTCAGTGCGAGGAACTAAAATAGGATAAGAATGAAGATACTTATTCGCAAAATGCGTAAACTTCTTCAAATTTCCCAGTAGAACTCGTCATTATGCCAGATATAAATATTTGCATAATATTTTTTTTTTCATTAAAAATCCTTCTGTGATTAATCACAGAATTTATAATATTTGTCTGCGATTAAATAAGGCTAAAGATTTTATTCGAAATTCAGCACTGACCCGTAAAATTGGAATAAATGCATGAGTAAGTTGCTGGAAAGTTCACATATAATCTTAAAAAGTGGTTTATATCTGATGTTTCACAAACTACGATTTTAATTTAATTTTTATTCAGTGCAAGGAATTAAAATAGGATAAGAATGGAGATACTTCTTCGCATAATGCGTACACTTCTTCAAATTTCCTAGTAGGACTCGCCACACACACATATATCTATACTCAAATCCAAAATGACTAAAAAAATGTATTTTTTAAATGAAATAAAACAAAAGCACTGACACGTAAAATTGGGATAAATGCATGAATAATTTGGTGGAAAGTTCACATTTAATCTTAAAAAGTCGTTTATTTCTGATGTTTCACAAACTACGTTTTTAATTTCCTTTTTATTCAGTGCGACGAACTAAAATAGGATAAGAATGAAGATACTTATTCGCAAAATGCGTAAACTTCTTCAAATTTCCCAGTAGAACTCGCCATTATTCCAGATATAAATATTTGCATAATATTTTTTTCATTAAAAATCCTTCTGTGATTAATCACAGAATTTATAATATTTGTCTGCGATTAAATAAGGCTAAAGATTTTATTCGAAATTCAGCACTGACCCGTAAAATTGGAATAAATGCATGAGTAAGTTGCTGGAAAGTTCACATATAATCTTAAAAAGTGGTTTATATCTGATGTTTCACAAACTACGATTTTAATTTAATTTTTATTCAGTGCAAGGAATTAAAATAGGATAAGAATGGAGATACTTCTTCGCATAATGCGTACACTTCTTCAAATTTCCTAGTAGGACTCGCCACACACACATATATCTATACTCAAATCCAAAATGACTAAAAAAATGTATTTTTTAAATGAAATAAAACAAAAGCACTGACACGTAAAATTGGGATAAATGCATGAATAATTTGCTGGAAAGTTCACATTTAATCTTAAAAAGTGGTTTATTTCTGATGTTTCACAAACTACGATTTTAATTTAATTTTTATTCAGTGCAAGGAATTAAAATAGGATAAGAATGAAGATACTTCTTCGCATAATGCGTACACTTCTTCAAATTTCCTAGTAGGACTCGCCATTATTTCACATACAACATTTTGCATAATATTGTTTTTTCTCATTAAAAATCTTTCTGTGATTAATCGCAGAATTTATTATACTTACCTACGATTAAATAAGACTAAACATTTTATTCAAAATTCAGCACTGACACGTAAAATTTGAATAAATGCATTTGTACGTTGCTGGAAAGTTCACATTTAGTCTTGAAAATTTATTTATTTCTGATGTTTCACAAACTACGTTTTTAATTTAATTTTTATTCAGTGCGTGGGATTTAAAATAGGATTGGAACGAAGATACTTATACGCAGAACGCGTACACTTCTTCAAATTTCCTAGTGAAATTCGACATTATTCCAGATACAAATATTTGCACAATATTGGTTTTTCTCATTAAATTTCTTTCTGTGATTAATTGCAAAATTTTTAGTATTTGTTTGCGATTTAATAAGGCTAAACATTTTATTCGAAATTCCTTGTAGAACTTTATATACGATGATTACCTATCCAGGCAAAAATGTATGAAATCTGTACTCTATATTAGACAATTCTCAATCAAATATGTTAATTTCTTTTTTAGATGAAAATCTGTAGTTATTCTCTTTTCAATAAACAATGATGATACTTACTGAGATACATAGACACAGCGAAAATTACAAAAAAAGCTCACATTTAATATTTATATTATTTTTCTAAAACTTTTGAGAAAAAATTGGAAATCCTGCCATTTCGGGGGAGGGTGGAGTTTGGAATCAGTAGCTTGTTTATGCAAATTTCTGTGCCTCGTGACCAGCTTAGTGTGAAGCAATAGTCTTGTGCAGTTCCACTTGAAATGGATATAAATATGTAATCTTTTTTTTCTTCTGTTCATTTCAAACCAGCGAATGAAATATAACCTTCAGGAGAGCTGGATCTGAAATCCAGTAACGCGCTCGTTAAACTGCAAAAGCAAAGAAAATCGCAGATAAATGTAGAAGAGACATGTTCATGATAACAATCTACTGTATCGAAAATTTCAAGAAAGTTTATAAAAAATAAAAATGTAAAAAACTGCCTTTTTTTTTTTTAACTACAATCTGAATCAGGAAGTCAGGATCACACATTATTGAAATATCTAAAAATATGAAATGCATTCAGATACGAACCATCTCATGATATTTTATATTGAATTGCGCAAAGCCTCCGAGGACAAGATATCACAAAGCATATCGCGCAGATTATTATATTAAGAGGGATAGCGTTATTGTAAAGATAATGCAAAACTCAAGCTGACAGATTAGCACAAACAAGCCAGATTATGATGTGCCAAAAAATACGGGGGCTGGTGAATGGTCAATAGATGACTGCAGTAAAAATGTTAATGATGAATACAAAATTTGTATTGGTGAAATGACGATAGAGGAAAATTCATTTCAGGGAAGAAAAACGAAAAAGAGAGTAACAACGGTTCAGATTTCATGTTGAGTTTAATAATGTGAACCTGATTATGGGATACGTGTATTCTAACAAGGCTGGTAGACTGTGTGTTGTAAAAAGAAATATGAATTCAAGAGAATATGTTTCAATTTTTTTTATTTCCTAGTTCCTAGTTTAGAAGAGAAATTTGGAGACAGGAATGTTATAATTATGGATGAAAATGCTCCGTGCCATATGTCCTAGATAGTAAAAAAAAATCTTTCTGAAACAATGTTCCTCAAATGATACGGCCAGCATGTTGTGTAGATATCAATCACATACAAAATATGTAGCATATTTCGAAGAACATATTATTATATTATATTATTAGTATTTAAGATAGATTTAAAATAAGCACAAAGTTTTAAAAAAATCTATGCTAAAAGCATGGGAAGACATTGGTCCAAATAAGTGCGAACAGCTTGTTAAGAAAGAAAGAGTCAAAGCTATTATCAAGTCAAAGAGTGGAAATGCAAAGTACTAAATATCTATTTTCTTTGAAACTTTTTCTTACATAGGACCGGATTAAATTTTTTTTTTCTAGCAGCATTTGCAGAACCAAAATTATATGAAATAATCTTGAAGTTAATTTGTAATTATTTTTATTCCATGTGCTCTAGACATGTTTATGAATATTTAATGGAAATCAATGTTTAAAAATGTGTAAGCTGTTAGCAAAATCCGAAAACTTTAGTGCTATTAATAGTAATTATTTTACGTAAACTTGACACATTCAACTGTAATATGAATGTTAGTTACTTAATTCGTTTCCCTAAAATATTTTATTTATTTTGTTTTCCAGAAATACCACGACCAACCACCGTTTTTTCTCCTCTCTTTACGAGCAGCAAAACAAGCAAGACTGATGGTGAGCAAAGTTTTTACTTATATAATACGTAAAATAAAAATAAGGTAATAAATTAATAATAAAATAAATTATTTTAGAGATTTTGTTATCTATTTGAAAGTATTATTATCATACTTGTGTATTATTTCGTCAATAATGCGCACAAACTTATGAACTTCTTATATTTGTATTCTTTTTAATGTAAAAACGCTGTAGACATTTAATATTCCATATTATGCGTTTTTAAAGTCTACCATTTAAAATAGTATTTAAAAAAAGTCATATTTTGAAATTAAGTCAAGTCAAAATTACGTCTAATTGTTTAAACTAATTATTTTAACCCTTATGAATAATTCTTCATGCCTTATATTTTGATATTCTTGTGATTTTTTATGCATAAAACCTTCCACGAACTTCTGACTAAATCAACGTAGACGACCGATCAGTAAATCTTATAAATCAAACTCGAATGAAATTAATGAAAAGCGTAATAGAAAATAATAAAAATATGTAAGAGTTGTACTGGAATATACTGGCATCGAAGTGCTTTAATATATTATAAATTACTCACGAATATATTTATGATGAATTTATAGAAAAAAGGACGAGTTTTGTGTAGTTCACCAACCGTTTGGCAAAGTGCGGATCTACAAAAGAACAATATGGTTTATATAGGGACTAAAATGAGTAAATTATAAGCAGTTTTTGGGCCAAGAGGTTTTTTAATCAAATACTGGAGAAATATGTATCAAATTATTTTCAATGTAGAATCAAAATTTATCATTATACTTCAACAACACAAATGTCTCAAACACTCCAAATTGAATTATAAGCATAACTGCCATAGATATTGAGATGCGATGGGATTGAAGAGCGTTTTAGGGATCAAATGTTTTTCAATCAAAATTGATGAATGAATTGCCCCCTTTTTTGCAAAGCAGAATCAAAATTCGTCATCAAGCTTCAATAACACAAATGCCTGGCTGAACCCAGGGGTGAAAATTAATAGTTGAAGGCATTTATTGGCATATGTGTAGTAAAAGGTTATTTTTATATTTGGTTAATTAATATTGGTTTGCATAATATTATTACACATTTTAATTATTTTTAAATACTGTTCCTTATTTTCCCATTTCTAATAAAAAAATTACTAAAAGCCAGGATATGATTCATAAGAATAAAAGAGTTCTTAATTAAACCTAAATTTTATATGCAATTATGTCAATTTTTTTTATTTAATGTTTTGTATAAACAATCCTTGAAACTATAACAGTAAGGTTAAATTAAAGTAAGGTTTCTTCCAATTGTTATGCTAATAACAAGTTGTAGTACTTCAGATATTTGAATTTTTATATACGTGAGATATGACGCTGCACGGAGTTCTTTTCCGCGGCAAGTTGGGTGTATTGATTAAATTTAATTTGAAGCAAAGATATTAAATAATTTGACTCGAGACCTCACTCTTTGAACTAAAATTTCATTTATTTTCAAGTTCGACGGTTTACGACAGTCACGAATCTGCTGATCGACACGAGAAACAACATTTTTGACTAAATCACATTCTGAGATTATTATTTTAGGATCCAATCTCTAAAAAACTTAACTCTTGGCGGGAGCAGATTAAAAAAAAAATAATTTTGGATATTTTTTGCAGCAGAGGACGAAGGTGTCAATCTGGGAGGATAATATCACTTCATTGGTTAAGGGGTCTCAGGAGTCTTACTTTTTACCTGGCAGTGCAATTTAGCAACATGTCATATTTAATTTTTTTATCAGTCTCTATAAAACATAAATGCACAAATTTTTTAATATAGACAACCTAATATCTCTTCTATTTAAAATAATTTTTTTAATATTCTATATTGAAATTTTATTATATTTTTTTATGTTTAATTTTAATAAAAAAATTTAAATTGTTTTTTGACTTGCATGCACTGCGCGCAACATTTTTCAAAAACTAATAAAGTAATTTGCATAAAATTTGGTAAATAGCTTCATTTTAAGGTAAAGAATAACTTATACTTCAAGTTTAGTATTATAATTGCATTGATTATTTAAAATTAGCAAATTTTCAATAAAAGAATGATTTTTCTCAAAATTTTATAATTTAAATTTAAATTTCAAGTAAAATAAATGAATAGATTGCTTAGAAATGAAATATACGTTCAAGATACATTAGTTTTACATCATTATCAATATTTTTTGGTACTCTTGAACCAATAGTTTTGCTACAGTCTTGCGCGCAGTGCATGCAATTCAAAAAACAATTTTAAATTTTTTATCAAAACTAAACATAAGAAAATTAAAATAAAATTTCAATATAAAATATAAAAAAAAAATATTTTAAATAGAATAGATATTAGGTTGTCTATATTAAAAATTTTATGAATTTATGTTTTATAGAGACTGATAAAAATAATTAAATGTGACATGTTGCTAAATTACACTGCCATGTAAAAATTAGGACTCCGGAGACCCCTTAATTAGCTCTTGATTCATATGCGGTCAAGACCCGTACAATTTGCGGGATATGACATGCAAGGCCCTAACCACAAACGAAGCGAAATTGCCCAAACGTCAGCAATTTTTATCTTAAAGTTACTCTCTAATTTTAATGATGAACGTAATAAATGTTATGCGGAGAAGAAACTTGCAAGTCATTAAAAGTGTTCTTGAATATAAAATTAAAAAAATTTAAGAAAAAATTGCGGATTTTATTTTAAATTTTCAAATTTAATTTGATTTTTGAATTTTAAAACTGATTTCTCTTTCAGTATAAATTTGAGTATATATTTTTTTAACTTTCATATATTATCTTGAAATTCCAAAAAAGCCAGGAACGTTCTTGTATTTCATCTGTTTAAAATCACATCTCGCAAGAACGACTAACGACTCAATTATTCTGGCATAATTTTATTAAAAATAGATACATACAGCTATATGCATACAACTGAAAAAAGGGCTGAATTTAGAACCACCGGGGAAAAATTCAGTAATAAACTAATCGGATGTGCAAACTCAAACCTTTCTCCGGTCTTATACGTGTAAATACTTCAAAAAGCGTAATTTATTTTATTATACATCAAGTTTTTTGCCAATAAATGTTTCATAACCATGTGAAGGAGGGACTGAATAAATTTCGAAGTAACTTCAAATCAACGGGTATTATAAAAATTGCGAAAAATATTCTTACTTCGAATATGCAAATTTAACCTATATTGATGAATTGGATGATTCAGTGCGAAGTTTATCAATAGCTACCCCGTACGTTCCAAAAATAGAAAAGTAATTCATTACCACAGCGCCTTTTTCAGGTGTTTTTCTCAAAAAGTTTAATCAAACTTCAGCCTATTGTATTACGTCTAAATATAAAATTTAATCAAAAATTATTCATAAATTCTTCACTTACACTGCCAAAAAATCGAGAAAATCACACAAAATTCGCCATGGTTAAATTCTATGTACAAATTCGTACACTTTCTGTTGATACAAGAAGGAAAATGGCACAAAATTGGCTATCACAGTGCCCATATTTCCTGCGGAAAATCCTCAATTTTAACTGGTATCGCCAGTCATAGTCGTAAACATATATATGGAATTTGCTTTAATCCTATTCAGAACCTAATACACTTTTCGACCATAAAAAGAGGGCACACAGAATCACGGACAGTGACAGACAGACTTTTTGTAACAACGTCTATTTCAGAATCTCTGACAACCCCTCCCCCCTCCTCTAAAACTTAACAGTCCTTCAAAAACTGGAAGCCGAATAAAAATTCGATTTCAATACATTGTGTTATGATAGAAGAATAAAGTAAAAAATCCCAATCCCAATCTCTGATATCTTAATTTCTTCTGTAGATATATAACTTGGACGAAATAGAATTCTGTTATCACTAACATCGCCTATGTTTGAAACTTATTGCAGCAGGATATACAATTAATAATTAATTAATAATTAAAAATTAGTAACTTGAAGCTGGCACCATAAATGACACTCAGCACAGTGGTTTAATTGCGCTGTTATTTATATTTTGTTTAAATGCAAGAATATGTAATGGAATTGTTGGAATATATAAACTCTTGAAAATATATGTACTAGTTAGTATAACTCGAATCAATGTATATCGTTTCCTTGAACACCCAAAATATTTAATTTCAGAATTTCATATAATTACTCAAATTTTGTAAAATGTAGATTATTTTAAATATGTATTATAAACGTACCTTTAAATCTCTCGTATTTTTAGTATCAGTATATTTGCCTTTTTTTAATGCTGAAACTCAGATAATAATTGTATATAAACGGAATATTTCTATTTGGAAGTAGTGATACTCAAAGTGCGTCAGACTTGGGAAGAATTCGTTAAGAACACATCATACGAGGATAAAAGTTGTATATTAAAAAAAAATAATAATATTGTCTAAAGTGTGCTAAAGTGTGTATATATAATTACAGGTGCAATTAAAAAAAGTTTATAACCATGCATTAAAATTTTACTAATTTGTATTGCCTATCATTGTAATAAATTATTGTATTTGCATTGTGAAAAATATGTCTTATGTTCAGACTTTAATCTTTATAAATGGATTCTGTGTAAATGTTCATTTCTTGAAAACATGAAATTAATATAACCATTGCTGATTGTTTTAGCATTCCTTATACATCAAGTTTTGTATTCTACTAAAATCAAGTACTAATTTTAATTCAATCTTTGAATTAAAACTTTAACCCTCTGTTTTTTTCTTCTTATTTTTTTAGAGGATATTTATGTATTTATATATTACCATGACGTGGTGAAATTTTTAAATGAAAATTGTCTGCATTTGTAAAGACTGACACACACAGAAAGTACTACTGAAAAACTATATTTTACAAGATTGTTAACATTTTGCCTCAAACTATCCAATCATTCAATTGTTTTTATAGAAAACGGTAAAATAGCTGTAACTTCTCATTATTCTGACTATATTATTATTTACGGTTATAAGCTGTTTTCCATAAAAACAGTCGAACGACTGGACAGTTTTCTTCAAATTTTTAACGGTGTAGCATCATGAATTGCTAAACAAAATTTAAATAAATATAAAAGAGATGTGAGGTCATATCTAATCACGTTCTGCCCAATTAACAAAAAATGTCTGTAAATGACGATCACCCGACGTACAGGAATTTATTTTGAAATGTTACAATTTTCTTGTGCAACGCTTTTACTTAAAATTTCGTCAATGTTTACATATCTCTAAAATCTACACTGTTAAAAATCTTCGCAAAATCTTCTACTGTTTTTATAGATAATGGTTATTTAACCGTAATTTTAATTTATCATTATAATAATCTGTTCAATAATAGCGTCATAATACCTTCACAATATAGTCATACAACCGTTATTTCTAAAAACGATCGAATGACAGCAATGTTAACTGCCAGCTTCAATCGTTTGTATAGAAAATGATTGAATAACTGTAATGTAACACTATTCAGGTGATATTATTTCCCACACTGTTAAAAGTTTGCAGCAAACTGTCCAGCCATTCGACTGTTTTTCGAAAAAGCGATTGCATAACTGTATTTTAACTATATTCTGGCCATAAAATGGTCAACAATATGGTCAGAGTAGTGTGAAATTACGGTTGTGTAATCGTTTACGAGAAAAAAACGGTCAAATGACTGGACAGAATGCAGCAAATTTTTAACAGTGCATATTACGGTCAGAATAGAGTTAAATTACGGTTATAAAACCTTGTTTTTTTTAAAAAGCGATCGAATAATTGGACAGTTTGCTACAATTAAAAAAAAAATTGCCGCATAGTTTTAAAAGTGCATGTTTATATTCGATGATTCGAAATAAAAATTAAACATAAAAAAGGAATTATTAAATATATGCAATCGTATGCTAAAAAGTATTTGAAAATTTAATGTCAATAAATATAAGGTATTTATGCAAAGGAACTTTGAAAAAAATGTACATTGTAAAAATCTGATGCAGTGATTTTACCGTTTGTATTGATTCTCGTTATTTAACCATATTATGAAGCATTCTCATTGGGCAGAATACAGTTAAATTAGTGTTAGGTGGCCTTTCGCTTTAAATACGATTGGATGACTGTGCAGTTTGCTGCAAATTTTTAACTATAGTAGTGACATACTTATGAAATAATTTCGAATCCACGTTCCATATTTCTTCATGAAGATAATAATTGAAAATTTTGAAAAATTCAATCATTCTTATTACCTTGAAAAACAAAATTCGGACTGAATAAAAGGGTACCAAAAGGTAAAGCTATTTAACTGAGATTTCAAATCAAATACATATCATGTGATAAAAAATTAATTTATGTTGTATATATTTATTAGAGCCCAGTGGCGTAGTGGTCAGAGCATCTGACTGCCAAGCTGCAGGTCAACTGCCTACTGGGCAAGTTTCATTTACCCTTTTGTACCTTCGGGGTCGATAAAATGAGAACCAAGCTTGCTTGGGAGCTAAACACCGAAGGTCCCGCGTTAGGCCGACCACCTGGCCGGGACATATGCTGTATAGCGCCTAGGGGGCCAAGGGTCAAGAAAACAGGGTTGGACACTATCGGCTCAGAAACTTCATGGGTTGTATAGTCACAGTGCTTAGTTTAGTTTTAGATATTTATTAAATTACTTACAATGTTATGCTATTTCATTCTTCTTTAAAAATACAAAAATATATTTACAGACATTTCATTGTATTTTATTAGGAAATATGCATACGACAAGTGAGAAAATACCATTTAATGTATGGCAAAATTCTCTAGTAAAGGATAATACTGAATGTAAGTACTCTGTTTTTACACATTGTACATACAAAATCACTAAGTGTTTACAATTTTTTCATATTTTTCCTTGTATATAAATGGTTTTAATTAGTAATGGAAATTAATTACTGCAAAACCGTTACAATTAATAACGATTTACCTAGAAATTGTAATGGAACAACGCAATAAAATTTACGTTATAAAATGATCATATGATCTGTTATAGGTAGTCTCTTATAGTATCTCAATACATATGACCTGTTACAGAGATTAATAGATAGGTTAACGAGGATTTTTTGCTTCGGAATCAAATTAGTTAGATGAAATCTTCATCAGTTGTCATCAGAAGTCTTCAACGAGGATGTGTTATGTTTGCTCGCACATCCCATAAAATTTTTAATTAGGCGAATCAGAAAGACTTTGAGAAATTTCTTCGTTGTCTGGCATATTCGTTAGCCTTGGTATCACTTTTTTACTTTTTATTTTCCTAACAGCATTTTGTTTAATCATCTTAATTTTTATGTATATCATATAACTAGTGTCATAAATTTATATTTAACAATATTCTTATTTTCTTTAAGCATAGTCTAATTTTCATCTTTAAAATAATTTTTAATTTAATTTAGATGTGGAGATGTTCCACAGATCAGTTGTTGAATAAATCATCAAGAATTTAAATGTAATACGCTATTTTATAGTAGAGATGCTCATCAATAAGTCAAACAAATTTGAAAAACCGAGTATTCGAAGATGTTATGCAATAAAAATTTAATTGCGAGAAAAATGAAGCTAAAACTAATTTATTATTATTATTATTATTATTATTATTATTATTTTCATTGTCTCATATGATACGAACACATGTTACAATCTCTTAGTAAATACCCAATAATATGCAATTTTTTTAATATTATTTAAATTATTAAATATAAGTATTAAATGTTTAAAAATGCATGTCATGTTTTCAAAACTAATTACAATCTTAATATTTCAGCTGTATTATATGATGCCCTAAACTGTGATAACTTTGGTCCAAATTTGGGGTAACATTGGTGCAAATAGGAAACTTTGACCTATGCTGCCACTGTGAAACACAAATTATTTACAATGAGCGTCCAGCCTCACGCTAGTGATGCTACCTATATTTTGAGACCAAACCTTTTGTGATAACTACGCTGATGTAACAGATTTAATTTTAGGTAGCTTTCTTTACAAAAAGCTACCTATTGCAGCCGTTCGGAGGAAAGCGATTTCAAAAAATTTTGGTATATTTTCATCGATCATGACCCCCAGACCCCGAAACCACCCTCCGTTCAAAATTGATATATATATATATATATATATATATATATATATATCAATATATATATATATATATATATATATCAATATATATATATATATATATATATATCTGAACTATGTCACACTGTAACTCTCGTATTTAGGAACCGATTTGGATGTAATTCGGTGTGTACATAGTACATACCAATGTCTCGACCGAGTTCGTTGGCCAGCTTCATCCGCCATTTTGTTTCAAAATGGCGGCCATTTAAAAATTTTAAAAAAAGATTAAATTTAAAATGTGATACCAAAAAATTGAAAACGGAAAAATATTTTTTTCTTATGTATTTGACCTTTATACAAAGACTACGTAGCAGTTTTTATTTCGTCTATATCTTAAAAAATGGCTGAGTTATAGCATTTTGAATTTCTAGCGAAGCTGACATTTTGAAACGTCCTGAATTTTGTCACGCGATAAAAGGTGTATTTATAAACCGATTTGGATGTAACTTCGTTTATGCATAGTACAGACCAATGTCTCGACCGAGTTCTTTGGCCAGCTGCATCCGCCGTTTTGTTTAAAAATGGCGGCCATTTAAAATTTTAAGAAAAATTTAAATTTGAAATGTGGTACCAAAAAATTGAAAATTGAAAAAATATTTTTTCTTATGTGTTTGACATCGATAAAAACATTCGGGAGCAGTTTTTGTTTCGTCTATATCTTAAAAAATGGCTGAGTTATAGCATTTTGAATTTCTAGCGTGGCTGACATTTTGAAACGCCCTGATTTTTGTCACCCGATAACAGGCGTATTTATGAACCGATTTGAATGTAACTTGGTCTGTACATAGTACATACCAATGTTTCGACCGAGTTTGTTGGCCAGCTTCATTCGCCATCTTGTTTCAAAAGGGTTGACATAAAAAAAATGTAATTTAAAATTTAAAATGAGGTATTAAAAAATTGGAAAATGAAAAAGATTTTTTTTATGTGTTTGGCCTTGATACAAAGATTCTGGAGCAGTTTTTGTTTCTGAAAATTTGTTCTTTTGTTTACATCTTAAAAAGTGGTTGAATTATAACACTTTGAATTTCTATCATGGCTAACACTTTGAAACGATCTTGTATTTGTCTCGCGATACCACACGTATTCGCCTATTTCGATGGAAGAAGGCATGTGGATAGTATACATCAATGTCTCGACCAAGTTCGCTGGCCAGCTTCATCAGCCATCTTGTTTCAAAATGGCGGCCATTAAATTAAAAAAATATATATTTAAAGTGAGGTGCAAAAAAATTAGAAATTGAAAAAGATTTCTTTCTTAAGTATTTGACCTTGATATAAGGATTCATGAGCATTTTTTGTTTGTCTTTATCTTAAAGAATGGCTCAGATATAGCAGTTTCAATTTCTAACGTGGGTGACATTTTGAAAAATTTGATTTTTTGCCTGCGACAGCACTCGTATGTATCAACCGATTCCGATGTGAGTGAGCATGTGCACAGCAATTACTAAGGTCTCAACCAAGTTCACTGGTTAGCCTCATCCACCATGTTTTCTTAAAATGGCAGGCATTTTAAGAAATCGCCGAATTTGGCAGCGAAATATAAGTTACTTTAAATAAAAGCAGCTTGGATAAAGCTGACTAATTTTGTGAAATTCTCATTCATAATGATTTAGTACTGATAAAAAATAGTATTGAATCTCCTACATTCGGTTTCCACTTAATTGAGCTTCGTGTGTTTGAATAATATAAGTTGGCTTTTTTAAAATAAGGAATATGAAAGCTACCTCTTCCTCCCGGCACTGGCCGGAAGGACTTTTTTTCCTTCTTTTGGGCCAATGTTATCCTTAATAAGCCAAAGTTACACCCCCAGTTGAAGGTATTTTGAAAATACATTCATCCATAAATTAAATTTTTTTTTTACTAAACTACTACTTTTATCACTACTTTTTTCACTCAGGACTTCATTTCTTTTTGTGTGGGAGAGCATGTTGCACTTTACATTTTTAAACATGAAACGGTCTTGTTTTAATTTGTCAACCAAATAGCTGTAAAAATTCTTAAACTTTTTTTGTTGCTAGATAGTGTGCGAGATAATATAATACTACACATTCTTATTTTTAGAAGAAAAAAAATTAATGCCCTGCAGTAAAAAATGACCTTTGAATGCTCTAATCAGCTAAATAAATTTTACATTTTATAACATTTTAAAAAATGACAAATAACAACAAAGAATGAAATTGTAAATTTACGTAAATCGACATCATATTTCTTTTTTCTGCCTGTTTATATTTCTTTAGCATATGCTGTTTCATTTATGCGTTATTTTTTTACAACATTTTCATTGATTGATTATCATGAAATATATTGTTAAAAATATCATTTTTGTAAATTTTATAATAAGGGGGAAAATATTCTACAATATTTAACCGTTTTGAAAATAAAAGGAACAGATTTTTAAAAAATATGGATTTTAAGTGAATGTGACGTCAAAAAATGTTACATATGTCTGCTCTTTCGACTACTGTTGTCAGGAAAATTTATTTACGAGGGCAAGCCAGTAAGTAGGTCATTAAAAGGCAATAAAAATAAAGGAAACCAAAATACATACTTAATAGGGATGTTTACTTCTCTATATAATCGGCATTTCCATTGACACAATTGTCCCATCACTTTAAGAGTTTTCTAATACCTGCTCTCAGCCATCTGTGTACATCACATTCAACGTCTGCATCAGTCGGCTGTAGGCTAAACCATGTGAACAACCCTGTTCCAGTTGCTAATGCTGTCTATTACTGTTCGCCAGTCAGCTCTAACCATTTCCTCAACCTTCCGTACTGTTTCTTCTATCACAATTTCAACAGGACGACCACTTCGTTCTTAGTCAATAACTTTTGAACGCCCTGCTCATCTTGTACAACTGTTGTCTCATAAATTCCAAATTGACATCGTACAGTTGGTGAGTGCTGCCACCTATTGTCATATTTGGAAACAATATACTACTAATTTCCAACCGCTCATATCGGTTTGTGACCTACTTACTGACTTTCCTTCGTATTTTGACGGTGAACATAATGGAATGTAAATCAAGGCTTTCAAGCCGAAAAAAGTATTTAACTATCCAAATTGTTTTGAAAAGGAAATTTCCAAGGATAAAAATATTTTCTTCCGAGCAATTTTGTCTTGAAAAATGCACCCAAAATTAAAATTATAGTACGTTCAGTATTTCATCTTTAAAATTAAATTCGAATTAATAAAGCAACAAATAAAATGTGATGCGGAATAGGAAATGAAAGAAAAAGCATAAGGGATCGTTTAAAATTTTATATTGGATATGAATAATATTGTGTAAAGGAATATTACTACCAAATCATCTCGCTTTTAAAAATAAGCATGCTGATAAATGTTCTAATAAACTAAAGACTTTTTTCTGTTTGAATAAATAATTTGGTACTTTTCGGTTAGCCGGGCGCCAGTGTTATATATACATATGTATATGTATATATACATGTATTTATATATATAATATAAATACATGTATATGTATATATACATGTATTTATATATATAATATAAATACATATGTATATGTGTGTATATCTACAACAAATATCAATTACTGTGATTTCTTAACTGTTTTATTTCACCTTAATCTTTACGATATTTTGGGTGCCATGTGCGCGTGGATTTATTCTAAAATATTGAAATATTAATCGGTATGGTGTTTATTATTTCTATTTTATATCCTATAAATATTTAAATAGGTTTTATTGATTTTCCCATTTCATATTATTTGTTTCTATTCTGTTTTCATTTTTAATCAATTCACTTGATTTTAATGGTTGTTTGGGCACAGGGGAAAATAACTTTTAGCTTTAGCTTATTTTTCTCACAGAAAACAACCATTTTGCTTATATTATTGAATTCTGTGCCCTTGACAACGTAATTCAATATATAAGCATTTCCATTATTTGTCGGTGTCCACTTTCTTATTTTTCTTCCATAATAATTCTTATAATAATAAAAAAAAAATTATGCTTACAGCTTTAATTCATAATATTACGGTTTTTGATGGTGGTAGGTTATGTTTAATTAATGGTTATATATGCATATACATGCATGTATGTATATACATATATATATATATATATATATAATACTGGTACCCGACAAACCGAAAAGTAGCAATAAATTTTATAACGAACTAAAAATAAAAACAATAAATTCTTAACCAAGTATTCAAATCGATACAGGAATTTTGGAAAATGAAATGTTCTTCGACAAATACAAGGCTCGATTCTAGATTAACTAAGAACTGTATGAAAGAATACATGAAATAAAAAAAAAAGACAATTAAAAGCTATAGCGTTACATAAATGAATTCACTGCCGATATATTGTCTGAGCCTCGCGGTCGTACGTCTTAAGTAGTGTTGACGGGTACACCGCGTAAACCAGAACTCAAAATGCGCTGGACACGACTGATTTCTTACAGTTCACTTCGCTATCTTTAATTGCAGATATATCAGCCATTAGATGAGGCGAAGAAAACTACTTTAAAATACTGGTGTGGAGAGCATTTGGAGCACCTATTTACGCGGGACCCCTGGTAACACTAGTTTTAAAGTTTCTGGTCACTCACATTAGCGTCGGGAATTGGAGAGTTGACTGATTAACAACCTTAACGGATTCATATCGTCTTCTTGTCTCTCTCCAATTTTTCAGTGATATTCTCTGTATGTATATGCAGATTTTGTGACTAATGGAAACGTCACTGAAAGTCTTAGTGAATTTGGAAGACCGTTGTGAGATTTCCAAAGTATTTCTGATCAAAGATACTGGAAAAGCGGACGTTTTTGGCAACATAGACTAATAGTGATAATGTTGAAGGATTCATTTTTTTAAAACTAAATATTAATACAATATTATTTGAAAGAGCATTGATTTGGTAGTTTGCAAATGAATAATAAAAATATTTTTCTGTCATTTCTAGAAAATATGGATATCAAGCAGGAAATTCTTCATTATATCTAATTTCCTCATTAAAACAAAACAGTTTCTTTCTACTAAGTAGGCGAATTGTGGATTGGAAGTTAATTTCTATTATATTCCATCATTCCAGCGTAACAGATAGAAATAGATAATTGCACAGATACAAATACATCATCTTTTTTTGTTTAGAAGAAACCTGATTATTTTTTTTTATTTGTTTTTGTTGTTTTTAATCACTATGGAAACTTACTTATAAAATTATTTCATTCCGTTTTATTCTCTATACATTTTTAAACGATTTAATCATTTATGTGTATGTGTTTTGGCTTTTTCCTTATTCATTTTTCAATAATGTTTATAGGATATTGATCACTGGCAGAAATGTCTTTTTGAATGTACATTGGCTCTTCAACTAAATAGCAGAAATGAATAATTTTACATTGAAAGAAAATATATTAAGTATTAATAGATGCAAGCTTAATATTATATTTTAAAACAGTGACAAATATTGATAAATCAAGTCCATATGAATACAATACTTAGAACAAACGACAAATAAAATCACTCAATTTTTCTTTGGCTGTTTCAGCAAGTTGGCATCAGATCTATCATCAATTGCAAATAGTATTTTAATTATTAATTATTAATAATTATTAAGATTCTACCTGGCGCAGAATGATATAAATTTGAAAGCAACATTAGAAACGCCAGAATATTCAAACTTTGAGCAGACTGGTTTCGGTATCCTGTAGCGTACCGTCCACAGTGCAAAGAATAACGGAAACTTGATCAATTATATAGAGGAGAAGCGGATTCAACTAAGAAATTAATTAGCCAATGGGGAAGCAGGAAAATACGGGTACCCGCTAATAGGAGAATAGCATAGATAATGCCACCAAAAATGTGAAAAATACTAGTAGTAATTAAGCAAAAGAAAATTTTATGAAATATTTCCAGCAATTTATAAATAGTATTTTGCCTGCTGGTATTGCAGACGACGGGTTCTATAATTAAAATGGGTCTTGGAATTCACTAATAAATTACTGAAAGTTCATCAGCTTAGCATTGTTTAAAAATCCGTATGTGGAATTACTGATATTCTAAGTTCTAAAAGTTCCTGTAACAGAACTTTGTTTTCCAGCACATCCAGTAATTCATATATAACAAAAATAAAATGCTCTATTATGAAATTTGTATCCGTGTTCGAGTGTGATTTGTGCATGTCGCCCATTTTTGCTTGTTAATGTGCTTTAATGTGATTTTTGCGTAGAAGAATGTTGAAGCTCAGAAATCTTTGTTGGAACATTTCCATTACTGTCAAGGTAGTTTCTTTGCACTTATTTGATGAAAATCTGACTAATCATGAAGACATTGAAGCGTTTAAAAAAGAGATGAATTTGACATTGTTTTTTCGTAAGCAAACCGAGTTTGGAAAACATTAAAGACGGAAAATATTTTTTTTTCTGTTTTAATGTCTTCCTTTAGTTGAAAAAAAATCAATAATTATGAATTTACAACCTTTGCACGTTACTTTAAGTTAAGTTTTACTATTTTTGAACACTAAATTACGCCTTATTTGAATACATAAATTTGTTAAGAATTAGCTGCTTAAATAAGTCATAAATCACCAATCTAAAAAAATAATATTCAAATTCAAAGGTCGTACGACCCTGTTTTAAACATTAGGCTTTTGTCTTTTTAAGTGCGCATATACTATATATAATAATGTGACTATATTATATAATGAAACCAACAGTGAATTTCTATACATTAAATAAGTGTTAAATCTACAACCCTCACAGGTTTTTGAATATACTAAATTTTAAATAACATTTTTAAATTATTTTACAACGAATTTTGCAGCATTTAAGAGATTGTTTCGATATATTTCCAGTTATGCTTCTAAATATCCTTCTAGTAATAATTTCAGAGCACAGCAAATAAATTCTATAAATAAAATATATTTTATGCGATGTGACATTCATATTTAAATTAATGCGTTAATACTAAACTCATATTTACGAAATTATCTAGAATGTGAAACATAATAGAATACTCACGCACCACCTTTAGGTATTATGTTTCAATAATAAAATATCTCAAAACGACAGGTTCAGTATTTATGATTATTTAATAAATGTTGCCACGGAAATTGTTGTAATTTAAGAAATTTTGTTTTATTCTTGTAGCTGCTCGAAAAGCAGAGTTATCAACTGAGCTTTTGGATAGAGGAAGTACATCTGGTGGTGTTGCAGCTGCAGCAGCTTCAGATTATGAGTACCGAGGTCAAGGTAACACATTTTTTACCACATATATAAAACAATTATACAGGGTGTAAGAAAATTCCTGAACACATTTTAAAATGCAATGTAAAATAAAGTAATTGTCGTACAGGGGTGCAGTTTGAACTGAAATGCTTCTCAGTATGTAAAGTTTTTTCAAGTGAATGGAAATAATTTGTTTCAAATTTCAATCATAGACGGCGCCACTTGTCCGAATGTTTGCTTTGAAAAATGCACTTTTTTCTGATTTTTAGATTAATTTTAACGCCGTGGCACAGAAATAACGATTCCCAGGCTGGAAGCCTTCATTTCTGTTTCACAACGTCAAAATTCATCTGAAAAACTGAAAAAAATGCATGTTTGCAGGCCCTGATTAACGAATAGGCACGAGAAGCCCGTGATCCCCCTTAGAAAATTTTGAAGGGGCCCGAAATTGAGAAAACTGTGGGCCCCAAATTTTATATTGAATGAATTCCATTCCAAAGTTCTATCTATTCCAAAATTCCTATTCCAAAATTCTATCCAATTTATATTAACTCATTTGTATATATATATATATTTATGTATATTTCAAAAAGTGTTCCATAAAAATAGATTTCATAACAAATTAAATCTTCATGTAATAAAACGGTTTCAACCACATGATGACAATCCTTCAGTTTGTCCATTATTTTAGATGTATGTTTATTTTATGTATTGAATTTGAATATTACTGAATTCGGTTTACATAGACAACATAAAATTTTAATCATTTAAACTATTGCCAAAATTGAAAGAATTATTTCAAAATATTGATATTTTCTGTTGCGCATACATGCTGAAATCAACCTTTTTATTCGACTAACATATTTATGCTAATACCATGCAAAATCATTTTTGCATATTTTTCTTGATTGTATCCGATTTTGGTGCATTTAAATAGGGTGACATATAAAAAAATGTTGTTTCATTAAATATAAATGAACTGAACTCATCCATTCTTTGGAATAATATTTGTAGCATTGGCTAATTTCCAGGTATGTTGAATTTAAATTAATGTTTAAATGTTAAATTAATGTCTCTTCTGGAATGAAAGGGGGGGGGGAATGACATTTGTGCTTCCCATAGCTTCAGAGGTTAATCGGGCTCTGCATGTTTGAAAGAAAACATACGGACAAGTGGCGCAACTTGTTAACTACTTATTTTCATTCTCTTGAAGAAGAATCCTGAGAAGCCTTTTAGTTCATACCGCTCTCCTGTACAATTAGTTGATTTATATTGAATTTTAAATTGAGTCCAGGAATTTTTGCACACCTTGTATATAGAATGTATTCCACAAAGAAAGCCCGAACATTAAATTTTAATAACTGCTTTTCTTTATTAGATATTAATATGAAATAAGAGATACATTTTTTAAAGTAGTTCAACTTTTTATGTAAAGTAGGTAATAAACAAGAATATTATAAATTTTCGAAAATTTTTGAAACTTTTAAAAATACTGAAGTTAACATGTTAAATTAAACGAAAATTACTCAAGTTTTACTCTTCATTGTATTAAAATTTTAGAAAAATTCATTTGTGTTTTTAATGTTTTCTGTTTAAAATTAGCATTTTTACTTTCTTCTATCTTCAATAGAAGAAAGAATTGTAATCGAGATTTTTTCGACTTAGGGTTTTCGATGGATTTAAACGTTTTAGGGGTCAGATATCCCGAAAAACATGTTTATAGAAAATGTCTGTCTGTCCGTGTGACAGTGTGTCCGTATGACCGTGTGTCCGTATGTCGCCATTGTACCATCAAAAAGTGTATGAAATTATGTATAGAATTGAACCAAATTTTTATTTTCTGTTTTTGGCTATGGCAAGCAGGTTCTCTATTAATGTGGTAAAAAATCCGCCTGTAAGGGGCGCTGTAATAGAGATTTCTGTGCGATTTTTGCTCATTGAATTGAACCAATTTTTTGTGTGTGTTTCTGACCATGGTAAGCAAGTCCTCCCTGAACATGAAAAAATTCAACCAGAAGGGGCCGCTATAATTGCGATCTCTGTGCCATTTTCATTATTGTACCATCGAAAAGTGTATGAAGTTATGCATATAATTGAACCAAATTTCTTGTGTATGTTTTTGGCCATGGCAAGAAGGTCCTCTATGAATTTGGAAAAAATCCGCCGTTAGGAGGCTCTGTAACAGCGAATTTTGTACATTTTTAATATTGTACTATCGAAAAATGTAAGAAGTTATGCATAGAATTGAACCAAATTTTGTGGTGAATGAATTTGAACCAGTTTTTGACCATGGCAAGAAGGTCCTCCCTGAATTTTGAAAAATTCCGCCTGAAGGGGGCGCATTTTCAATATTGCGCCAATTGCCAGGTGTTCCTATTACAGAAGATTATCCGAAAATCTTATAAACATCTACCTAAAACCAGAGACGATATGCAGAAAACTAAAAACAAATAAATAATATCGACAGTTTATTTTAGAAAGTATTTTTATTTCAAAACTTTCACTTTTTTAATAGTAATAATGATTAATTTTATATAAAGCTCTATAATTATAATCCTTAGTTCCAAATTTCAGAAGCAGTGAATGTGTTCATAAGTGACTCTGACGACATGTTTAAAAAAAAGTGGAAAAAAATTTTGAACATACAAAGTGCAAATTTTTTCTAATATATTTTTTAAAATTACAAACAAGTTATGTAATTTTTTTTCCATAAAAATTTCGGAAGCTCTTTTGTTATCCTGGCGTAAAAGATTAATCACAAATAATGTTTTAATCGCAAACTTTGACGTGGAAAACATTTTTTAAACATTACAAACATTGCGTACATCTTATAATTAAATATTTTCCTTTTGAAATATTATTTTTCATTAAAACTTATTTTTGTATTGAAAATAAAATTAATAACACTTATTTTTCTTTGATTTTTCGAGGTGTTTGTATTTTTCAAGGTTCTGTACTTAAAAAGTAAAAACAGAAACATTATAAGATCATTCTTGTGTCTGTCTATCACAGCCATTTTACTCGTAAACTATGGAACATTGAAAGTTCAAATTCGTGGAAGTAATACAGACTGCTGCCCCACATATTTTCAGATTATTAAAGTTTTATAAATATATTTAGTAAAAATGTATAGAGACAAATTAGCTGCTTGAAAGTAAAAATCTTTTCTTTGTACATCGTGTGGTGTATCGTGTGAAAGCTTTCGTAACGCTGAATTCAAAAATACATTTCGTTTAATTTTAGGTATTACATTTTAAAAGATATCGTCGAAGATGTAGCGAAAAAATATGTCCCCTCCCCCCATCTAATTCCGGATCTACTGAAGCTAAAATTATGAAAAAAAAATAGAGGTAGTAGACGTTAATTTAAATGTTGCAGGAAAATTATAGCGATTAACTTAGGACACATAGTTTTTGAGAAAATCGCATTTTTCCGTTACACACAAATTTCGATTTACGGGCATTCAGAAAGTGTTGAGCAGCGCTGGAGGTACCTATCGTAGGAGAAATATAAAAGCATTGTTGATCATGTTTTTCGAAAAAAATCGTCAGTACTAGCCGAGATATTAACCCTTAAAAATCTCCAGTGAATTCTCCTATCCATCAAATGTGTGGTCTCCTATGAACGCAAGAGCCTCTGCTCGTGCTTCCCACCATTCCATAGAGAGATACGTCTCCAATGGACACTTGAATATCTGCTCGGGCCATCTTACTTGTGCCACGCATATCATTACATCTCCAATGGACGCTTGAGTATCTGCTCGTGCAATCTTACTTGTGCCATGGAAATCATTCTTTTCCCCTCCTGAAGGTCCCTTGTCGCAAGAGGGGTTCGTCCCCCGGCGGCCAGGAGCAGTGATGTAATTTTTATTTTTTATTTATTTTATTTTATTTTTACTTTAAATGTTCTTATACTTCCTCCCTCTGCCGCGAGTAGGCGTTTTCCTGGCGGGAAGGCATTCGCCTCATTTTTGTAAACTCACTTTGTTTTTTCAAATAAATTCTGAGTTCTGTGGTCGGTGGTGCGTGGCCGCCTTTGGCGGGTGAGCTACGCCCCTTGCGCCTCTTGTGTATGTCCGTCTGCATACGGCCGGACAGGGTTGAACTCACTAACGAGCCCCAACGTGTCGGGGAACATACCGGGAGAGACGTTAAGCTCTAAGGGGCAGGCCTAGTCGGCCCTGAGCAGTCTCTCTTAGGCTGCCTAACCCTTAAAGATATGGAAGGTTTAGACATACATAATGACAGGGGCGGCGTACTTTATGTACCATTGGCTTTTAAAGCCTAGATAACAACTTTTAATGATATATGTGTGTAATGCAACGGCCAGTAACAGTATAAAAGCAATAAACATCAAATTGTTAAAAACTAATTCAAGGGGTCTCAGGACTCTTAGAGCTTAAAAAAAAATTTCATTTTAATTTTTTTAGATGCTAATCTTCCATTTTTTCTGAACATTTTAACATAATTATTTCCTTCAAATTCTCATTAGAACAGAAGTTATGACTTTTAGAATTATTCCCGCTCAATACTTTAAGCGACAGTTTCGAAACTTTTATGTCATTTTTCTCCAAATGACTTTTTTGGGCATAACGCGCACGATATTTCAAAAAATTTTGAATATTTTTTCTTGAAATTTTCAAAACATACGTTTCATGTTAATCTGTATACATTGAACCTTAAATTTCATTTTATTTTGCAAACAAATATTTTTTAAGTGATTATGTTGTTGAAATTTTCAAAATTTTCTATTAGCTAAATACAACTTTGTAATAAAAATATAAAAATGCTTTAAATACAAATTTATTTAGGTTAGGGTAATTATTACAATCTGAAGTATAAGTAGGCACCTAAAGTTTTATTTTAGTTGCAATATTTATTTTCTAATTGTGCGCGTAAGCTGTTATACCAATTTTATGCTTGTCAAATGTCTGACTGTTTGGAGCACCCTGTAAATGCTAATTCTGCATCTTGCAATTTTTAAATGCATAAAATGAAAGAACATACTTATATCTTTAATCTCAATAAAAATTGTGTTTTAAAATATTATACATTTTAAGATATTAAATGTTGAAAATTGTCTCTTTTTTTTCATTTTTTCCAATTTTTGAGATCTCTGAGCTGCCTTAATTAGAATGAATTACTTAAATACTATGGGATTCGCGACATTTTTGAATTGAATGGCTCTTTCATTACGCCTCGAGTGGCTTTAAAAGTTAATTAAAAGCCTATCTGGAAAAACGCGGCAAGGACCAAGGCGACGCTGCAATTTTGTGACTCCTTTCGAAGCGCGCTTAGCACAATTCCATGGGTAAACTTTGAACGAATGTTTTGTTTTAGCTGCACTGTAGAAAGAAAGGTTATTACTATGCTTAATTTAGTTTTATGAAATGCCGAATGAAGTTTAAATATGCACTTCTTTTATTGTCAATACAGAATTAAGTTCATTATAAAGAGATTAAGATAATATTAAACTAGTGGGATGTGTCAATCACAAAACTTTCTTCTATCTCATACATGTCAATACTTCCTGATAAGTGCAGAACATCAGCGCCACCTGGTAGGTGATTTATACCAAAATCTAATCAGACAACTTTCGTGAACTTCTAATTGAATTTGAAGTTTGGTGAAAATCCGTGCATTAGTTTTTGAGATAGAGCTATTGCGGAAATCGTGAAAAGTTCTGAATTGCAGTGGCACCTCTTGGGCAATTTACACCAAAAACTTATCAGGATCAGTTTATATCAGGGACTAACTGAATCTAAAGTTAGATGAAAAATCATGCATTAGTTCTTGAGATACAGCTATTGCGGAAATCGTGAAAATTGCAGCATAGTAGTGCCACCTGTTGGGCGATTTACACCAAAAACTAAACAGCACTAATTTATATTAGGGGCTAACTGAATCTGAAAGTTGATGGAAATTCATGCATTAGTTCCTGAGATAGAGCTATTGCGATAACCATGAATAATGCAGCATAACAGCACCACCTATTGGGCGATTTACACCAAAAGATTATCAGCAGTGAACTATATCAAGGTCTAATTGAATATGAAGTTTTCTGAAAATTCGTACTTTAGTTATTGAGATATAGCTATTGTAGAAATCATGAATAATGCAGCATAACAACGCCAGCTGCTGGGCGATTTACAACAAAAAGTAATCAGCACCAATTTATATCAGGGACTAACTGAATCTAAAATTTTATTAAATTCCGTTCAATAGTTCTTAAGATAGAGCGCCCACAAAATTTGTGTCACACACAGATAGACAGACACACCGACAGACATTTTGTGAAAACATGTTTTTCATTACGTCTGTACCCTAAAACGTATAAATCCGGCGAAAACCGGAATTCGAAAGTTTTCATGAATCCAATGCTTCCTTCTTGTAAAGATAGAAGAAAGTAAAAATGAGTTATACAGAATAGCTGTCTTTGATATTTTTTAGTTTCCATATATCTTTGAACTTTCATGGTATATCCATTTACATTTTTCTAGTATACTGTTATACCCAACCCTACTTTGCATAGTTTTTTACAAAGTATTAGTATTCTTTTAGCAACGTTCTTTTTTAAATAATACAATTACTAATTTATATACTTATTGTACGGAACCCTCTGTGCGCTAATAATACTCGCACTTCACCATTAATTTCTAAATGGTGTAGCTGTTTCAATTATTTTATCAACGATGGCATAAAATTCCGTCATCCATAGGAGAAAAAAAAATCGAACAATGTCAACCTTTATGCCCAAAATAAGATATGCCCCTAATTTTATGCCCCTAATTTTGCTATCAAAATTTTTAGCTGTGTTTCTAGTATATTATTCATAAAAATGAATTCGGAAAATGAGTACAGCCTATCAAACGGTGTAAACCAGAAGAACATCTATGCAGCATTTTTCTAAATTAGCCCAAAAATACAGACTGACACTTTCAAAGACTCGGGTTTTATAATATATATGTTAAATGTCATAGGAAGAATAAAAATGCCTCTAAAATACAGAAGTAAATGGCACAACCAATACAATTAATATTCAATTCGAAATTTCGTCTTCGATGAAAATTACGTCTGATCGATGATTTTTTTCTGTTCTGTTTTAAAGGAGATTTTATTAAATAATTTCTGCTCTTAAATCTAAACAGTAAATTGACCAACAATGGTTTTATTTTACTTTCTAAATTTATCTTAATATACCTAAAGTTTTAAATATCATAAAAAATCTTATAAATTATTAATATTAATTTTGTGGTTGACACACATCGCATTTTGTTTCAATTTTGTCAAATATGTAAGTTTTTTTTTTTAAATTCTAAATTGCTTGTTCTTAATTATCCATTTTTATCAACTTACAGCCAAATATATTTATCATCCATTCAAAAAATTATGTATGAGAAGTTTAATTATGGCTGAGTTGTCTATATTCTGTATACAAACCACTCACGTAATCATGGAATTATTAATTCTATTTTCAAATATTATTAAAAAGAACTTTTTGTATTGTTTCACAAATAACTATGTAAACAAGAAATTAATCGTTTTTCATGTCTAGATAAATACAGAAAATATTCTTAAAAGCCGGGATATTCCTTTTAATCATTTAAAAAAAAATTGTCATTCATGAGAAAAGTAATTGTGACCAATTTTTCTATTACTTACATACAAACTGTAATCTGTAAATATCAAAACGAGCATAATTATTAACCCTTGTGTACACATTTGTTTCAGGGCTGACACTAGTGTTTTTTTTTTTACTCCCTCTAGCACCACTTTATCAAGAAAAAAAAAAAAATCTTTGGGAATAGATATCTTCGAAATACAACCATTCGTTGAGACCTTTGCACAGTTTCACTTTAAAAAAATGCATAAACTCACTAATACACTGCATAACAATGTTAACAATATCCCAAATGAAATTATTGCAGAACTACTAGACTATGAGGTCTCCGACCCCTACCAATAGAAAACGCACTAAATTTGCTTTGTTGGTCGAGGAAGAAACCTGAGTTGATTCTATCTCATGTTAAACTCACTTTTTATTATTTTTCTTTTGTCATGTATATCTTTTAAAATAAATAAATAAAATAACTGTTAATATGTTGCATTAGTAAATTTTTTTCTTAAATTTAACTGATGTATGGCCACTGAAAAATGTTTTTTTTTAACCATTAGTCTTGAGCTCCTTTTGCTTCGGTAGCTTTTTCTTCTTGCTAAGAATAAATAAAATATTTTCTTTCTTTCTCTTTTATTTATTTTTATTTATCATTATCTTATCTTATTTTTACATTTTTATCTCATATTTTTAGTCTCTTAATTTATTTTTTCTTTCAAATTATGTAGTTATTTTCTTTTTACTACAGTTAAAATTAAATTTTTAATGTCTTAGACGCTTACCTAGATTGGATGTGAAGTTGGGTTACCTGCAACCAGGTAATTCATCGAGAAGCTTAACACAGTTCCACAGATGCAAGAGAAGTATACTAAAAAATATTTTCTCTAAATAGTGGTATAAATTAAATAAATATAAAAATAAGCGCCAATGGCCAAATACATCACGAGTCTCAGTCGTCCAAATGTAGCCAATGTGAGATTATTGTGTTAAAATTACAGCTATATGAATCGTTACACAGATTTCAAAGTAAATGAGAAATAAATTGTTTCTCATGTCTAGGGAATTAGGAAAACTATTTTTAAAACTTTTATATATACAAACATGAGATATTTTAAGTTTTACTAAATCTTTTTTTACTATTATTAACATGAATTTAATTATGTCTACAACAAATTAAGACTGATATGATTTTAGTTTGAAAATAAATCCTGACTCGTTTTGTATATTGCATCAATCACGTGATCGCATTCGGACATGGCAACTATCATAATAGTTATTTTTTGAATTCAGAAAGGAAATGAAAAAAAAGGCAAAAATAATATACCTTTTAGAAAATGGTTTCCAAAAATAATTTGAAAAATTTGGATGAAATATCAACGAGAAAAGAAATGGTTTTCGCCGAAGATTATAAAAAGTTGTATTCATTTTAAATAATAGAAATAGTATATTTCTTATATCATTCAATGAAAATCTTAAGGCATAATCGTATATAAATGGACAAAAAGAGCAACATTCGATAACTTTATAAAAAAAATTCCTCACTAACCATCTAAAACACTCGCTTAACTTTTTTGTGTCTGAAATCGCAATAATTATACATGATTTTAACTTTTCATTATTTATTACTGTTTTTTGTATTATTTAACCGTACGTAACGTTAAAAAATTAAATGTCAACGAAAGAATTTCATTTCTAATGTCTAAAAAAATACCCAAAACATTTAAAAAATATTTTCTTAACCATATTTAAGAAAATTCTATAGCACTAAATACTTATTCGTTCACTCCTACTGCCATGAGCGTAATTAAACAAACAATAAATAAATATTATTATAATTTTAGATAGAAAATTAAATTTAACTTGTATTTTGCTCATCAAGATATTATTAAATATATATATAGATATATGAAATATCAACGAGAAAGGAAAATGCTTTTCACCGAAAATTACTGAACAATTTTTGAATAGCAGAAAATTGTCGGTCCGACCGGTTTATTAATATTCCTATCTATATTATAAAGGACAAACATATCTGTGCGTAACGCATTCGTCATTTTGCGAATGGCAACACTTTGAAATTTGAAATAAAATTTTGGTTTGCAATTTTCGCTATTGCAAATTTTTAAGCTTCTAAATATCGCACATTTTACATTTTTACACCGTCGTATAAGGAAAAAAATTCTCTTTTACATGCAATTTGTTTGAAAGCTGTATCTCAATTTATTTTTGAGATATTAACTTTTTTTGTAGTTTTTAGTACCAGTTTTGAAATTGTGGCAACTGAAGTAATCCATTTCTATTAAAAATAAAAGGAAACTAGTCATGGTTTATTTATTTTTATTGATTATATCCTTATTGATGCCATTTTCCTATTACAAATAAAAGTAACTTTTTTCTAATTTTTGAACAGAAAATCACGTCAGCCTTAAAAAAAAAAAAAAACACGCATTCTTCTTCATAAATCGAAAGATTGAAGAAGATATTTCAATATTTTTACATTACGCTGATACTGAGTTTGAGAAGATAGGCAAAATGATTCAGTGAGTAAAAATGATGTCATATTTAAAACAAAACGATCATTTTCTTCGATAAAACTAAATATTTGACCAATACTAAATGACCAATACTATGGCAACTAAAGGCAAATTTCTGAATGGTAAATTTTTGCGGGTACTTGAGCTTGAGATTAGAACTTAAATTTTATGCGAATGTTCACATGAAAAATTGTATTGGACAAATGTGCCTTTAAGTTTGGAAATACATTCACTAATACATTCATTAATAATGTATTGAGCGTTAAAATACTTTTAAATTGTGAATTTGAGTGATGCGTAAGTAAATTTTGAGAATGTGAAAATAACGTACAGTTTAGATTTTATGGGGGAAAATTTTATCATGTGACAAAGCGGAATCCATTTTACTGATTTTTAATCCCGTAAAAACAAACGTAAGAGCCTCAATCGATAACTTCAACACAATTACTCATCTTGATTACGTATTCTAATACAGTTTAATTTTTCAATAATTTAAGCAGTTGAAGCTTTTGGAAATAATATTTTGGTAATTTTAGGTTAAAAACATTATTTGTTTCAAGAGTTAGATAACCAATGCAACATGGAGTTTTTATTGTAATTATTTTTGTAGGTTTATTATAAATTCGATCTAACAGTTCCATTCTAAATATTTTAATTCGTCGAATTTCGACAGGTTCCAACTCCTATTAATAAAATCACAATAGAATTATCTTATTTCTATACGCCACTAAATGAAAAATAAAGACATGATGCGTAATCGTATATAAATCGTCAGAAAATGCAATCCTTGATAGCTATATAAAAATACTGCCCATTAATCTTAAAAAAACATTCACTTCACTCTTTCGTGTCTGTAATTGTTCTAACATGTTTTACTCTTTTCATTACTTACTCCTTACAGTTATTGCAGTTAAAATTATTTGTTGTAAGAAATGCAACCGTATGTAACGTTAAATAAATAAAATATTTATCATTTTAATGTCTGAAAAATACGCAAAACAATCGTAAAATCTTGCCATAGACATTCCGAAGAATTTGCTAAAGTGCTTTATTTTTTTTTTCTGACTTCCATGAACGTAATTATGCATACAACAAATAAAGATTAATATGATTTTAGTTTGAAAAGTAATTCTGACTTGTATTACGTTCTGTGAGATTTCATCAATCAACTGAAAGCATATGGACATGACAACTGTCGTAATATGTCTTTCCTGAATTCGGAAAGAAATTGAAAAAGGGAAAAAGGTAGGTTTCTTTTACAAAATGTTCTTCAGAAACGATTTGGAAAAAAAAAAGTTAAAATATCAACGAGAAACGAAATGGTTTTTTCTCTGAAGATTACAAGAAATTGTATAGAAGGTATTCTACTGAAAATTGATTTAAAATGACAGAATTGTAATAGAATAAGTAGTTTATTTCCAAATGACAGTTAATACAAAATGGAGACAAAATTGAAATCGTACTTAAATGACTAACACATGTTACCTATAGTAGCTGTTTATAAAATGTGTTTAGCATAAATTTAGCATACAAATCATGCATTGTTAAAAATATCCCTGTAAAATTACGGGCAGAAACCGGCAGCAGAGATTCCAGTCATACCCCGTTAAAAGAAAAAAAAATTCATGCCCATCATTTTGTGCAGCTCGTAATTTTACGGGGCAAAGATATAATGCATTTTAAAACACAACACTTTACTTAATGTTCCGTAGCACGTAGCACGTTAGATAATCATCACAGAATCACTTTTTTGGCGGGTTAAAAAGATGTTACGGTCGCGGTTAAATGACATTATTTTTCGAAACACCACTAAAATATAGGGTTACACCTTAGCGGTGGAAAATGTCTAGTGGTAAACACCTGAAAACCCGATTTTAGCGCTTGACTCGTAGGTTTACCATTATGTTCTCCTCCACTCAAAGGTATGAAAACATGGAGGACTGGGTGCAGGAAAACACAATGGTAAACCTAAGAGTCAACCCCTAAAATCGAGTTTTCAGGTGCTTCCCATCAATGTATGACTTATCAGATCTATTGCGATTTAATATGCGAATCGAGTTTTAGCTAATTCTGGAATTTCAGCCGTGAACAGGATGATGTTATTTTCTGCGCTGCCGTCTCCTGGTGATTGTTCCTTAAGTTTTGCACACTAGTGTATTTGACAGCATAACTGACATGTCATATGCAGTAGAGAATTATATATTAAAATAGCGAGGTGTCCCTTTATACAAACTGTTCACAATAATATATTTTTGGCGTAAAAAACTTAGTGTATTGGAAATGTATTTTAAATGTGATATTGAAATTCTTTGATTGGCTGTTGAGATAACATCGGATAGACATACATACATAGATATATAACGACCATCAACAGAGGCATGTTTTTTCATTCGCTCGATAGTGTATCATATGTTTAAATGGACATATCGTTATTAATTATGCCTTTTTCTCTTGTTATCTTTCTAGGAGCTGAAAGAAAAGAAAGTCGGCGTCATTTAAATAACGGAATGCACAGTAGTGGAGTAAATTTACTGTCCAGTCTCATTTCTTCAGTTACAACAGTTGTTGTATTAGTATATTTATTACAAGTATTGTGAAAAGGAGAAAGAACTATTGCATGTGCAAATATTTGGTGCTGACTACGAAAATGCAACTTCAGAACACTTCCGTGAATTTATTAATATCATGCTCATTCTTCGATTGTGTTTTGTAAATGTATGACGCTTTGCCACTGTGCTCTAGCACGCATGTCGAGAGAGCGACTAAACTTTTTATGTACATTCTCAGTGAAGAAATATCTACATATACATACATATATATATATATATATTTGCTTCCATGTGTTAATATATGTAAGAATAATCTGAAATATATATTGTTATTGTATAAAGTGTCAGCTGTCGCAAATAACATGTTGGATTTTTTTCCGAATTACTTGTTATTTTAAACGAATAAAAGTGTTTTCATATAGAGTTTCAGAAAAGAATTTTCGATAAACTTTCTTTAATTTTTTTTATGTTTTATTTGATAATATAAAAAAAAATAACGTTGTCGCATTTCACAGTTTTAAAGCAAAATATGTACTTTGGCATTTATTATTTACTGTACATTTCAAAGTTATGTGTCACGAAATAAAATAAAAAAAAAATTTTTGCTTAAAAGGTTATATAAAAGATATCACAATATAATAATATGTTATTACATATTATACTTTTTTAAAAACTTTAAAAACGCTCACAATATTCGCGTCGAGCGATTTCAATCAAAACCTTGATGCTCTTCAGTGCAGGTTTGCGTAGTGACGCGTGTTAATCGTACTTCCAGGAGGGGAGGCGGGGGGCAGTAAAACAGTCCAAATTACAGTGGAAGGGAGGGAAGAGTAAAGAGGGACAAAACTGAACATTACTATCCAAACCTAACAATACAACATCTTTTTTTTTTTTTTTTTTTATTTAACCATCTATTTTTTTTTAAAAATAATCATACATTCGGAATGTTATATGACATATTATCATTAATAGCCTTATTATTCTTTATTAAGATTTCAATGGATTTTTTTATTAACGACACATGATAATGGGATGAAGGAATAATTACTCTTGCATCATTAAAACGGATATTTAAATTATGCTGTAAGTTAAGCCTTGCTAACGCTGTGGTGGTTCTGTTAAACTTAATGTCACTTACGTGTCTTTTCAATCTGTCTGTAAATTTTCTTCCGGTCATTTCGATGTAAACTTTTTCTTCTTGTGCTTCAGTTAACAATGGAATTATATAAATACCTGCGATTTCATCATTAGGAACAGGGTCAATCTTGCTATGGATAACGACTGAGTTTTCTTGTTGTTTTAGCTACCAGATTAATATTAAACTTCTTTACCGCATATCTTAACTTCTCATATAGACCAGGAACATAAGAAAAATTACAAAATTTAAGTTTGAACAAAATTAAGTTCTCTTAGATTGCTCTCTTCTAAGAGATCTCTTATATTGCTCTTCTTTACTTTATATTTCATTTCGTAGACCAGTTTATTGATAAAATAAAGGGGGGAACCATTTTCTTTGGCGATGCATTTAATTTTATTTATTTCACTATCTATAAATGCATCTGTGCATATTTCAAAAGCTCGTTTAACATAAAACCTATAGGCTGCTATCTCGTATCCAAAAAACTATCTTGTAGCTGCCCTGAAGATGAAAGCGCTCAGCGCGAATTTTGTGAACGTTTTTTAAGTTTTTAAAAAAGTGTAATATGTAATAACTATATTGTGACATCTTTTATATAAAATGCACCTTTTAAGCAAATTTTTCTTTCATTTTATTTTGCTATTTTTTAAGGTGAATGTGACATTTCCAACAATATATGTCTATTCATATATATATATTGTGTTATATGTCACAATTATTTTTAAAATAATCTAAGTTCAAAATATTCTTTTCGAGACATAAAGAAGAATGTATGACAAAAAATGCTCATTAACGTTTCATTGCCTCTTAGAACAGGTGAAATAGAACAAAAATTGAATTAAATAGAACAACTGGTTGACATTCACAAAAATTTGTGAAAAACCTTGTTTGGGCACTATAAATAAAGATGCGACGAGTCCCCCAAAATAAAGTTATTTTATCCTATTTTTGGGAAGTTGGGAAATACTGAATTTTGCCTCCGAGAGGGATTAAAAAACAATATTTTTAAAATAGGTCAAATGTGGTAACGTTTATTATATATTTTTTAATTACGAATTGAATGACACCATATGTAAGTCTATACGATCATTTTTAAAAAAAATGCGGCAGGTTTCATAATTACAAAGTCGACACTAATACTTTATGAATGTAAAAAAGATTTTTACAGTAACAATTGATGACCATTCATGAAACTTTGAGAAGAACATAGTTTTGGCACTAGAAATAAAGATTTGATGAGTCACCAAAGAATAAAACTGTTTTACAGTGTTTTTTTTTCTTTTGGGGATATGGCAGAGTGGTATTTTAACCCAGAGGGTATTTCAACATTTTTATTAGGTCACGTTGGATATCGTTTATTATGTATTTTTTAGTTCTGAAATGAATGGTACCATCCGCATGCCAATACAATCATTCATTACAAAGTTAGACAGGTTTTATGAATACAAAGTCATGAATGGTTTTATGAATACAAAGTCATGAATGGTTTTATGAATACAAAATTATGAATACTCAGATTTTGACAAATTTAATTACCTTAAAGAAGACCTTCAGATGATTCTGATTTTAATTATTACTGTTTTCAAGACTTTTGACACTTGTTCTTTATAAACGGTTGATGCTCTTTTCATGAATGGTTTTATGAATACAAAATTATTAATACACAGATTTTGACAAATTTAATCACTTTAAAGAAGACCTTCAAATAATTTTGATTTTAATTATTAATGTTTTGAAGACTTTAAATAAGTTTAAAATTATTTGTAATGATATAAAGAACATGTTTAGAACGTAAAATAAATGTGACAAAGCTATGCTCAATAATAATGTATAATTTTCGACTTTGTATTTAAATCGTACCCTAACTTTATAAAGAATAATTCAATCGACTTGTGGGGGTTTGGGGGGAGGGAGGTGTCATTCGATTTTCAGAAAATCAAAATCATAAGAATCATACCCCACTTGATCTAATTTCCGTCCCCTAAACAAAAAAAAACAAAAAAAAACAAAAAAAAAAAAAAAAATAAAAGTAAAACATCTTTATTTGGGGGGGGGGGGGGGCTCCTCAGAACCCCGTTATTTTGGGAGATTGTCTTTTGCGTCGGATTCCTTTGATTGACTTTCGCTCTTTAGTTTGTTTACCTGCTGAGGGAGATATTATTAAGAAACATCACGGAATTTGATGTATATTTGATATTTTTTGCTCATTTGTTTCTTAAATAGTGTTGTTTATGTGTATTTTTCTGCAATATTGCTTTTTTTGTTAAGGAAAACATTGTTTTATTGACGTCATTAATGATGTATTCGGATATTCGAGATTGAAAAACTAGCTGAGCGGTGTTTTGACAACTCAACTCCGCATGTTTTATAATTTGTAGTAAGGAAAGTTTTGAAGAACGGAGACATTTTGTATTGGATTTTGATTGTAAAATTAAAATTTCGGTACTGCGAAGTTTGATATTGGTAGTAGAAGTTCTTGTGTAATTTAGTTTGAAATTGTGAGTTTTTTTTTTTATTTATATTTTTTAACCATTTGGAAAAATGGTTATTGTCCTCTGTCAGGGTAGGAAATCAAAAACTTATCTAAAGCGATTTATTGGTTGAATCCGCATTTTATTCTTTTTCTGATTGGCCTATACAGTAATCTGTAATTTTCCTTTACTTTCAACAGAGATGGATACTTCTGTTGCCACTATGACAAAAAAGTAATAAATACTGAAAAAAAATAATAATAACTCAGACAAATTGAGATACAGCTTTCAAACAAATTGCATTTAAAAGTACATTTTTTTTTCATTTTTTTTTGTCTATACGACGGTGTAAAAAGTAATATTGTGGGATGTTTATAAGTTTAATATAAGAATGAAATTTCATTTAAAATTGGTCATCAGATGTCTTGGAAATCTGACAATGGAAAAGCCTTTTACCGAACAGCCAATGAAATGCTTGGATAATACGTAAGTTTCAGGAAATCTGACGAGTCGCCAGCGATTTTTGTCGCTTGCAATTTTTACGTGTAACTTTATTAATGTTTAATTTCCGTGCGATTTTTTATATCTTAAAATTTAGTCTTTGAAAAAAATTATTTTCTAAATGGTCGTTGTAATTTGTGAAATTGCTTTTTTTTTTTTTGCTGTAAAATTAAATGACAGTTGTTTTACGACGACTTGAAATTTGAGAAATTATGGCAAGTGACCATTTTTTACAGCTGCGTTTCAAGGAATGAGATGTCTGTTAAGGTATGTTGATAATTTTATGTATATTTTGTTGTAATGTTTTATATTAGCCGTTTATTGTATATTTCTCATGCATTTCGTGCATTTTTTAGATTGGTGCAGAGTAATATTCGTGCATTTACTAATTGCTGCTTTAACGAGTTTTGTGCCTTTTTGTGATTGCTTTAGAAGTAGTTTGCTGAATCCAGTGATTTTTTTCGGTCAATGAGCGCGTAGCCTCCCTGCGTTCGTTTACTAATTGCCGCTTGAAGGAGTTTTGTGCATTTTCCAGATTGCTGCAGAAGTAGTTTGCTGAATCTAATGATTTTTTTTTCTGTTTATGAACGCGTAGCGTTCCTATGTTTGTTTACTAATTGCCGCTTTAACGAGTTTTGTTTATTATTTATATTTTATTTTCGTTAAGTCTAACATGCGCATAAATCGGTGCTTGGCGACATTTACTACTTGGCGGAAAAGGCAGGTGGAATATATGGCATCTGTTCCCAGGATTTTAAAGTTTAATTGACTAAATTGTATTTTGGGAAGATTTTGAAAATCACAGCAAACTTCGTTATTTTTGAGTAACTTAAAATAATTAAACACTAAGAGAAATTATAGCGAAGAATTTTCCTTTGGAGCTTTTACCACTTAATCCCCCATGGAAATTAATTTTTAGTTCTTGTTTTATGTTTATGTGTTAAATATATATCTCACAGGGATGGTTTAAGGCAGTGTTGAATTCAGACGGCGGTTGACTGATGGGAACATATTTTCCTTCGTCCACACTTTTAAGTTTAATAAACTAAATCTTTTTCTCCGATTTTGATAGACACAGTGCATTTCTGCATTTTTTTCATAGTACCTTAAAATAATTAAATAGCAATAAAAAGCACAGCTATGAAATTTCCGTGTGTGGAGGCATTTCCCCGTAAATCCCACATGGAAATTGATTTTTAGTCCTGTTTTCTGTAATGTTTCTGTATTTATCTCAAATGAGTTATTCAAGCCAGTTTTGAATTCAGGCGGCCGCACAGTGGGATGGATGTTTTGATGATCTAGGTGGACAAAATTAATTTTTCCGATTATCTCGAAATTTGACAAAACCGCGTGTATTGGTAGCTGAATGTCTATATTTTCTAGATCCGTACGAGTTTTGTCAAAAAAATCAGAGCTGTCGATTAATTAAGACCGTAAATAATGGTTAGAGGGAGTTTCAAAAGTTGCACTAGCTTCCTCTAAGTTTGAAAGCACCACATGACTGTTCTGTTTTATTTGAAAGCACGAGTTTGCTGAACATATATCACAGGTTGGTCAAGGTCAGATTTAACGTATTTTTGTTTGAAAATCAGCGATATTAAACCCGCTTAACTGCTTTTTTCAAAGGTTGTAATTTTGGATGATCCTTGATGTTTTTTACAATTTTCATCTTGACTTTTAACAAATTATTCAGCAATAAGCCTTTTTTAAAATCAAAATGCCGTCCTAAAGTATCGAAAAATTAAACAAACTCCTGCAGATAGCTTCAGATCTGTAAGTTTTTATTAATAAACAAGCATCATATTAACTTGCAGTGCATGCATCTATGATTTTTTCAAATCCTGTACGTCAAATTTAAACCTTATTTAGATATCCTTTTGAGCCGAAACAATGAATACATGTGTAATTTGAATGCCAATACAATATTACTATAATTTAAAGAACGTAGAAGTTTGTTTAGAATACTGTTTCTACAGGGCTCGACGAAAATTTAGATTAAAACTTGCAACATAATTTAAAACCAATTTCAATAATCTAATTGAGCTGGAACTTTGCTCAGAATACGTAGTTCTGAAGACAATGCAATATTATTGTAATTTATGGAACGTAGTAGTTACGCTTTTTTTACAGGGCCACATAAAATATTAAGGTATCTGTACCCAATATGAACACCCTAAGGAAAATTGATTTTTTCCCCCCCGTGTACACGTCACAGGACTCCAAAAATATATGACCTTTATCTCTGGACTGTTGACTACCATTATTAAAATTAGCGACCTTGTAATTATTCTGGTTTAATTTTAATGATAAAAACAAAAAATGTTTTCAAGTGTCCATATAAGGATCCACCTGTCTCAATTATGGACATGCATTTCCATATTAGGGACAGGTGGCTCCTTATGGACCTACTACATAGGGTGTATTAGCCAGGAGCCACTTTTCCAAGGGATTTTTGAGGAGAGGGGATAAAAGAAATATATCTTAAAGTATTGCGGTGGAGGGGGGCGGCACAGTAAATATCTTCAGAACATGCCTTTTAGAAGGGGGGGATGGGTCATTTTAGAATGTGGCTCTTCGAAGACCCATGCAAAGCACCCCAGTTACTACAAAATATTATGAAATAATATAGTTGGTTTTACTTAGCTTTATTGCATCTGTCTGCAGAACTTACATCTGTTATTACTCAGTCCTCACAGAATGGACAAATAAAAACTCCTTCATCATGTGCGGTAAGTCCCACACAGTCCCCATGGACATATCTGCCGCATGTCTGCAACAGCATCAATGCTGCATAAGAAGCAGCACCATCTCTCCTTTGTTGAAGAAGTCATACCGCTGGTACCTGCGATTCCGCCAACAAGTACCCTACTGAGGAAAGGCCTCGTTTGATTTTCCTGCAAGGACTTTTTGGAGGATTTTTTTCTTCAAGGAGGTTTTTTTGGAGGATTGTTCAGATGACATTAAACAGATATTTTACAAATTTGTGAATCTGAAGATTCACTTGCTGTATTTCCAATGTGGACATAAGGTGTCATATCGGGAATCGGACATAGTTTTATTAAATCTTGTAATAAAAAAAACAAAGAAAATATTTTAAATCAATATATGCAATAGCAATCGAAAATATGTTTTATCAGATTACTAAGCCAGTCCAATTTTCCACATTTAAAGTAATTGTACCATATCTAATAAGAATTTAAAGTTACCTGTAACTACGATCAGCACACCACGAAACAACAAGTTTCCTTCCAACTGGCGAACAGCGCGGTTTTTTGCACTTTCCAGGCTTAATTATCTTTACAACCGCTTTTCTTCACGGACATGCGCCATCTCTTGATCAAAATTGTTAATTTTAAAGATATTAGGGGTGTCCATACTGAGAGCACTGTCCATATTGGGTACAAGTATCGTAGTTCAAATCTTGCAAGACAATTTTAAAACACTTTCAATTATCTGACTGAGCTGAAGCTTATATGTGTTTTTTCCGATGACAGTTATATTAAATTTATGGAATGGGGATGGGGGTGTTGGCAGATCCCTTGATCCTCCATAGTAGTTAATATTTTGTTCTGTTTCTATTTCTCAATTTTTGTATTTAAGAATACATTACTTTATTATTCAGGCTATTACGGTCGTCAATAGGACACCAGCCTCAATAACGAACACGTTTTTGCTTTATAATATAGATGTTAGATGGCAGCGGGAAAATAAGAATGATCTATTTGGAAATAAAAAAAAAATATGGACTTTTAAAGTTAAATAAATTACGCTAATAATTATATATAATTATTCCTCAAGACACAATTTTGGCCAGAATTTGTTTTACAAAAATCATGACAGCCATTAAGAAGTGGTAGAGTCACAAACAACCATAGCTGTTGCCACATAATAAAATAAGAAATCAATATTTTTTAGTTCGTATATTTAAAATTGGCGGCATGACAGATCATGATGTGGTTTCAATTGCTCGAAATAGACTTGATTTGGAAAAACAGAACAAACTATTTATTTTAAACCAGAAGTTTGTGATGTATTACTTCGTTTAAAAAAATATTTTTCTAATGAAACGGCATTAAAAAAGGGAAATGTAAACGATCAACCAAAAATTAAAATCGAGTTGTCAATATTTCGAAAATATCTTATGTAGTGCACTAGGAAAGTACACTATATTCTAAAAAAATATATTGAAGAATTTTGAATTTAGATGTTTCGTGAATTATCTAGAGACATAATTGGACAAGATTTTTCAATGGAGATTTGATCACAAAGGAATTTAGGGAACCAACAACAAATTGAAGAAAAGGAATAATATTTAGGATTACATTGTAAAATAAAAGGCACAATATACTCTGTCACCGATTTAAATGACTACGCGGATATTGATTAATATTTTTGTTAATTAATGTATGAATATCACCGAAATTTATGACGATATAACGATTTCTTTAAAAAAACCTCAAGAAAAGTTTGAAAATTTTTTGCTCATTACATGTAGGATTTTGAACCATTTTCAACGCCAGGGTAAGCCAATTTGACAAAATATAGTGAAAATAACATAGTATAATTGGACTATAATTTATGAAATTTTTTGTGAAAAATGATCAGTTATAAGAATTTTTTTTGTAACTGCGCATGCGCGAACTATTCCAAAGACTTTTTTTTTTACATGATAGGGATGACAGCGATTACACCCTCGGGAACTCAAGTTACGCTTTAGAGTTATAGTGCAATCCAAAGAGGCAGACCAAATCCATTAGTATCTCGTATTATAAATCAATTTTTCATTGCATATACTACAGTTTTACAATTTCAGATTACAACATACTACCTATAATTTGTTGAAGAATTAAACGGGTTTATAGTGAATTCAGGTTACAAATGGCTTATTATTGAGCAGTACTTTATTAAACCATACTTTGAAAATCATTTAAGTTTATACTTGATTGACATTTATTTACGTACGCCAACTATGTATAAACACCCAAAACCAACGGCTATAAAGACAGCATCAAATTACGATACTATATACACTCATATAACATTTTACACACCAACTTTAGCTTACCAAGAATGGAACAGAACTTCTTTTCAAATTAGTCAACATAGTATATTGTAGTAGCTCCTATGATGAATTATGTTTTTACAATGCTTTTTCATTTTTTTATTTACATGATTAGAATTAGGTAAAATACATAAAGATATTGGCAATATACTGAGCTGAATTTTGCCTGACTTCTAAGAGCAGCCGAATGATACAGAATTTTGCACAAATTGACATTTTCTTGTGTTTGCTTTAATCTTCTTGGAAAACAGCCAGCACAAGCCTATTTCAACAGAAAAATAATTATTAAACTCGAAACATCCGTTCCAAAGCAATACGTTGGCATTTCTTAAATGATATCTCCTTTGTTAAAATTAAGTTAATAAGAAAAAAGAAATTTTCTGGAAAATCCCTTAATGACCTTGTAAATTTTGTGACTGTGAAAATGCCGTTATGTTTAGAATCTTATCGTGATTACTAATTTTTTTTAATCATCAGATTATAGAAAACAAGACTCAAATAAGGCGATAATATCCTGTATTGCACCACAATTTAAAAAAAAAATCTTACAAAGGATTAACAACGATGTTAGTTCATTTGCTATAAACGTTTTCACTCAAAAATATTTTGTAACGTGATTTATCCATACTATTTGATTTTCTGTGTAAATTGTCCTGAAATTCGTGAACGATATTTTCAGTATGATTTTCATAGTATACCACTGTTTTTTTGTTTTTCTTTTCTTGCTGTATAAGGATTAATGTTTAAATTTGTGAATAACGATAAATTCTTACAAGTATTCTTTTCAATAAAATTTTTCCCCGGCTTTACGTTTTTCCCTTTTTTGGAAACTAAAACCTTTTCGGTCAGAAATTACTAATATATGTCATTGTCTAATATTATTAAAAAGTTTACATATATTCCCCTTTCTTACATCACTGCGTATTAGTAATTATATATTAGTATAATAGATTTATTATTTACGTTAATTTTAGAAAATAGAATTATAAAAGGCATTTTTGTGTTTGAAGAAATACATTTAAAAAATTAGTATTTTTTTCTCTGTACATATTCACATTAGTAAAAATATTTTACTTTTATTTTATTTTATTAACCATGAAACTTACTACACAAAGTAAAAAGAAAAAAATGAAAAATTATGCTTAGATCCGCTATCTTAATGATTGTTTTAATAGGTTTCTCTGAAACAGGATTTTCTGATGAATTGTGAGCATTTTCGACTATACTTACATTATTCTGTCTATACAGGAATTGAGCATTTGATTCATGAATAAATCCGAACTCCAGTTTTCGGAAGATTTTTAAGTTTTAGAAGATCCTGAATATGATTGGACTGTGTCTAGAAATATTCTGTCTGTAAGTGTCTAAATTTTCGTGAGACTTACGAACTCAAAAGGAATAGTCTGCGTAGAGTAAAATGTAACTTCATATCAAGACATATTCTTATCTAATCTGTTGATTACTTTTTGCCAAAAGCCCCCAACAGGGCGTACCGCACATGGAGGTTTTGATTTATTTATGTGATGCTTATATATTCAGTTTATGTGCACAGAATTTAAAGAAACTTCAAATTTACTCTCTAAAACGGACATTTTCAAAAGTGAGCAAAAAATACTCAAATCTGATTATGTCTCATAGAAAAATGTATATACTCATTTCTGAAAACATGCATAAACTCAAGTATAAAACATCATGTGCTCATATTTGAATATGTCCATGTTTCAAAAATGAGTATAGACTGACCTCTATGTGCTTCATAATATGCTATTAACATACAAACAGAACACTGAATTTCGAATCATATAGTGAAAATTTTGTTTGTTTCATTTACTTCTTTTAGAAAATGTTGCAACTAACTTTAAGAAAGAGGGGACAAATCTAAATAAAAATTAGATTTCATAAACGAAGTGTAAATTTAACCTCCAAGTAAACGTAAGTTGATTTCGTGCGTTTCATTGTCTAACGGTTTCTATTACCCCTTTTATAATAAAAATAAAGCATTACATATAAAATTTAGTAATCAAAATAACAGAAAGAACATTGGAAGACAAAAAGTCAAATGTTAAAATAATCAAAATGCCGAATACGCAACATGGTTAATAGATAAACGTAATCTTAATATGCTTAATAATAATAATCTTATAGACATTAAATGTGCATACAATGAAAATAGGGATAAATATTTCGAAACAACAAAATTAATGAACTTTCCTTCATAATTTGCAATGGAACCTTGTTAATTCCACCTCCGAAGTCTTTCTTTTACGAATTCCTTCATTCTTTGGTTTCGAAGGCCGAAGAACAAGTTCTACGCTTCTGCGATCACATTTATGTGTTCTTCCACGAACACGATAAAAATGTAGTTGGCCACATTTCATACAATAAAATATTACTCAAAGAAGAATTTCATTCGAAATCATTACAAATGAAATAATATGAATAAATTGAACTACCTTGGTGAAATTTACTACCTTTAACGAATAAAAAGAAATTTTGTTTGAAACTATGTATCTCTGGTATTTCAGAATAAAAAGCCTTGTGTCATCATATTTGAAACAAAAAGTTTAAAAACAAAATGAAAACATCGATTTACTCAGATTTGAGAGTGTCATTTTTCTCAGTGTAGAATCCTCAAGATACGATTAGTTTATTATTCAATTTGGTTGCGGACATATAAGAGGGGGTGATGAAATTCGACGTTTTGTTCAAAGTGTGCGATGCTTATGTCTCTAGTTTAAATGCATAGAATCCAATGAAACTTAACATCCTGGATATGAAAATACATTGCCATTCAATTTTATTTGCAGACGTCTAAGAAGGAGTGAAGGAATTCAATGTTTTGTTCGGAAAATTAGATGTTTATACCAACAGTTTAAATGCACACAATTTAACCAACATTTTGCTTTAGAATCCTCAACTTTGGAATACATTTTCAGACAGTTCTGTTTACAGACTTCTAAGAGCGAAGTGCCAAAATTCGATGATTTATGCGAATTATAACATGTTTATATCTCCAAATTAAAAACATATAAATAGAGTTGTTTTTCCTACATTAAATGTATTTATTGTACACAATTCCATAAAACTATTACGCTTTTATGTACATATATAAACGTATCTGTTAAATCCGTGTATCTCTTCCTTTATTTGTTTGGATTTTAAAAGAAGAATGTTTTATAATGCCAACATATTAGTTTTGTTTTACAATCCAAACCCCACCTTACAATGAAAAGTATTATACGTCATTAAATGTGCTGTTACAAGTTGTGTTTACTTGTTAATCTAATAATTTAATCTTATTTATTCAAGTAATTGGTACTTTTCTGTTAGCGGGTGCCAATGCTATATATATATATATATATATATAATAGGGGGCTGAGCACCCTGCGAGCTACGCCCACCACCCGCCGTTCAGATTTCGCAGCCTCTTAAAATATAGTAATGTGCCCTGTTTGAAAAGTATTAACAGGTTACTGAAGATTGAATTATATTATCACCGTAGAGGCGGGAATCGTCTGTAATTGAGTTGCCATGCTTCTCCGTTTGAATGAGGCATTTTTCTGTTACCGTGGCTTCATCCACACATTGTCGTAACTCTAATATTTAGTATACTGATGGCCCCAAAATTATGTAGATTAAAACTTTTGTCAATTAAAAGTACATATAGCAAAATTAAAATATCAATCTGCTGTTAATTAATCTACTGGAAAACTATTCGTGTGCAGAAATTGCAAATTCTTTTGACACAGAGAATATTTTTTCTATGCAACTGAATTTAACTTATTATCGTTAAACTTAGAATATAATCCCCCCCCCCCCCGACTGGTATCCTAAAAATTGTTTTCAACTTTCCAGAACTACTGATTATGCTGCCCATTCTTGGACTATTGGCAGCCTGGCTTCTGCCACATTTTGTAAATTAATTTTAACTTGAATATTTTTTTTTAAGGTTTTGTAAAAGATAGGTGCTTTTCCCTTCTGGCTGGGTTTCTTCAGCCTTCAGGGGTCCTGCGAGCCCCTGCATGTCATAAAACCCCCCGATCGGAGCATAAATAAGTCTAAGCTGGATCTCTGATCAGGCGATCTTGATCCACTTAGGCCGTCAAACTGATGACTGTGGTGTTGATAAGTAAGATGAATTACACATTGGAAAATCAGCTTGTATAAAATGGTACGTTAAAAATGTCGCTATCTTTCTGATTTTTATAAAGACGCTATGGACAATATTCTTCCTTTCGGTTCGATGTTAAAAATCTCCCCCTGCTTGGGAATAGCTTTCAGAACCACGGTATTGAAAACCATTGTGTTTGCGCTTATATTATATGTTTTGATAGAGTTTTGGATATTTTTAGGAACAGGTATAGCTTATTCATGAATTCTTTTCTCTATTTTAATACACCATCATGCATATTTTTATGTTATTTTTACATTGCATATTGTTTATATTAATTAATAGGAATATCCAAATTTTCAAATATGTATTTATCGAATTATAATTTAAAGTATTTTGCGCATATATTTACCTGTATTTATGCGGCACCAAGTGATGTAATATATAAATAAATTTGCTAGCCCTCACTACGTTTATAGAATGTGACGTCACATTAAAATTCTCCGGAATAAAAATATTTTAATGTATCATTTTAAAATATGACGTAATTTACACTTTTAAATGCATTTCTCATGCAATAATTTATTTATTTTTAATTTTGTTTCTCTTTTAAGATTCATTTGTACATACATTATTTAATTTAAAAGTGTGTAGCCTGCAAGTGCTTGTACGAACTCGTTATTTTTATTAAAATTTAACTCCCCTTTTTTGTTATGGAAACACACACACAAAAAAAAATCCAATTTCTTTGGAATTGAAGTATCGCATGGATATATTTTTTATTTTTAACTATTTGTCAATATTATCATTTATCGATTACGACGTAATTACTCTCATTTCTGCTTTTAACGCATATTAATGAATTTATCATTTTAAAGTTTTCTTTCTCATTTTAATATTTACGTTAAAATTTTATTTGTTGTTAGAAAGGAAGTTTTATTATTTGCGCTGCCTTAGAATTGACGACAAACGTTAAAAGTGCATCTCGACATATGAAATAAAAGTCTCGTAAATATGTTTTTAAATATAAACTGTTTGGTAGAATTATTACTTGGCTATTTTAAATATGACGTAATTTCCCGCATTTACTGCTTTTAATGCATATTAATGAATTTATTGTTTTAAAGTTTTTTTTTTCTCGTTTAATAGTCATAGTAAATACAATTTTTATGACGTAATTTTCAATATTTTCCTGCTTTTATATTGTAATAATTCAATTCTGTTTTAAATAGTCATGTGTAAATAAATTTTTTATCGCAAGGAAATATTATTCTTTGCACTGTTTCTACGACTGGAAGCAATTTGAAATAAAATCTTTTTTTAAATATGAAAAATATCTCTTGAAGTGATTAAAATTTAATTAAACTAAATAAGGAAGTATTATTTATTTAATATTAATATTATTATTAATATTTAATGAATTATTCTTTTTATATTTTCTTGAAAAACATAACTTAATCACAACATTGATAAAAAAAAAAACTCAATTTAATTTGGAAATGGCAAAATTGGAGAAATCTAATAATCCCTTTTCTCGCTTTTTCCACAAAAATAGCGTAATTTGGTTGCCATCATTAGATAAATATAATTCAAATTAGAAAAAAAAAATTAATATTTCGAAAACTAATTCAAATTTAAAAATTTTAATACCAGTTTTGAGATCTGCGGATCAATACTGATTTTTGGTATTAATTTCACCGCCAAATATTCCATATTTTAGGAAAAATAGCTCTAAAACTAAATCAGTCATTTAATCGGTCGTTTCATAAAATCATTTCATTAGGATTTTACACATAATGGGTATATATATATAATGTATATTCATATGTGTGTATATATATATAGGCTAAGAGATGCGTGTCTAATAGAAAAGCACCAAATAATTTCTATATTTAAATATATTTTTAAAAAACGCTTTAATATATTTGGTGACCTAAAATTGACTGAACATTTTGAAACTTCAATAACAAACGTCATGAACTACTGAAATAATTTTTGCAAGATTCAGATATGTGGAGACAGAAATTTCTTAACTATTCTTCCTTAGTTTAGTTTCAGTTATCGCCGACATATTGCGCTGAGCTTTCTCAGACTAATGTAAAAATCAACTTAATATTTAAAAAACGATCAAAGTTTTCTCAAGCTGTTAACATTCATTCTGTTTACTTGTTGAAAAGCAAAAATAATGGTTGTCGTTTTAAAACTGCAAGGGAATTGTGAGCATTATTGTTGCTTAAACAATTATAGCGCAATCTACCCGTTCTAGTTGGATCTTAAACAAGGAAGCGTAGTACACAAATACCTGAGCGTTTTAAAAAATTCAATAAGATGGAAACCATACCAGTTACTGGACGAATTAGACGACCAGTGCGAATGAATTATGTCAAAAATGCAATTTATCAAATATAGCTCCTTTCATCTGTTTAAAATGTCACCTATAGATTCTGCTGTGTTGTTTGCAACTTTCAGAACACCGAACGCAACATTTAAAATAATTAAAAACTCTTATGATACTCATCAGCGTACACATAAATAAAAAGTATATTAAAAACACATTAAAAATTAATCCCAACGTTTCATGTTCTTTCTAATGAGCCATCATCAGGGGAGAGGGATCTTGACCTCCACGAAGCAAAGTTACGAACATCACAGTCACTTGCACAGCATCAAACTGAAAACTTTCAGTAACTGATCATTATACATCAAAATCAATACTGCATCGGATATGGCGCCATCTGTTGGTAGGCTATAATACTATTATCAGAAACTAGGAAAATCCAAAATTAACATTACAAATGTACTTCTTTTAAAATATTTAACCAAACATTAGAAATCTGAAATGAGATATTGTCATTGCATACTTCGTTTTTTCTCAGACTAATTTCTATGGATTCACGTATAAGTACGCTTTGAGAGGGTTGGAATATTTAGAAATAAATTTTACATCATCAAAATGAATTGCATTGATACAGCCTTTAAATGCTAATCTAGATAAAGCTGTAGACTGTCTATTGAATTTTAAATCTCTTTTATGTTCTTTAATTCTTTCAAACAGGCATCGTTTTGTCATTCCAATATATGAAGTTAATAGAGCAGTATTGAGTAGCATAGGGATTTCGTATTGTAACATTTAAATTTGATCAAAGTTTGCTTAGCTTCGAACCTTCGTTCCATTTAGAAGTTGAAACACCAAATTAAAAAAAAAAAATGGTTTGAGTTTTAAAACTGTAAGACAACTGATAAACTATATTGAAGTTTGATAAATTATAGAGTCATCTACATGTGATATTTAAAGCTAAAATATGGTAATGAAATACAGAATTTCTGTAATTCTCATATTATTCGCTCGCCTGCACGAATAACTTTAAAAAGAGTATCAGCTTGGTTATTGCATTTTTAAATTGTGCTTTCTATTAGGACGTCCTGTATATTCAATGTATATATTTAAATAAAATATTTTACTTTACACTTACAAAAAAATAAAATAAAAATAAAATAAATTAAATTAAATTAAAATTCAAAACCCAAAACTAAAACCATATTAAAATATAAAAAACTGACATCCTTAATTAATTTCAAACATAATATGGATTTCAATAATCCCATGTACTTAAAATACAATAAACTTTATCAAGTACTTTTAGCAAATATAGATATTTAAATAAATCTATTCTTCTTATTCTATCGATTTAACTATTTGACCTGATAAAAGAACGCAATTCACGCCGCTTAAAATTAATTGCTTTTAACAGACAGATCAATGATAATCGCGTTTCAGCGTTACCGATTGTGGATATAAATTGATTCTAATTTTAGTTATTACCCTAAAGAATTTCTATTTAGGGTAAGCACATTAAAATGCCAAAGTAATATATGTTTCGTAAAATTGAAAAGAATCTTTTGTTTATTGTGCCATTACTTAAGAAGAATTTTAATTACATAGATTTACTGCAAAATAATACAGTTTTCATCATTGATTAATTGGTCATATGCATTCATCTTTTGTTTTGTAAAAATGTGTAAGAAAGAAAGCCTTAGCATCAATTATGGTCTTCAATGAAAGAGTCATTTAGGAAAAATTATGAAATAGTATTTATGTTAGCTTTAATATAAATGATTTAAGCATAGAATATTTCATACTGATTTGCATAAAAAATGGTTTTTCATGAAAATACATTATTTAAACTGCTAACCAGAAAATTGGTAAAAAAAAAAAAAAAAAAAAAAAAAAAAAATTAGAATTGTATTGAATTTTTATCATATTATTTTTGTAGGATAGCTGATGATTATAACAGAAATCCTAATGTCTAAATTTGAATGTTATAAAAGTTTCATAAAATATATACCGGATGATTTAATATCAGTCGCTAGGTTAACTTTAATATTAATAAATTGAGCATAAAAGATTTCATGTTGCAGGCATAAAAAACCGTTTTAATAAAAATACATAATTTACATTGCTAAAGTAACGAAAGTTGGTAAAATAATTTATAATACTGTATTGATTTTTTAAAAGATAGAAGATGATTATTACTGAGTTTCTAATGTTTAAATTTGAATCTTATAAAATTTTCTTAATGTACGTTCCGTGTGATTTAAATTAAGTCTCTATGTTAACTTTAATATTAAAAAAATTATGCATAAATATTTCATACTGAAGGTATAAAAAATCGTTTTAGTAAACATAAAACATTAAAATTACTAAACTAAAAAAAAAAGTTGTAAAATGTAAGGCCCTTGAATATGTGTTTGAAAATGTAGTGCTACCTATATCTGATAGTTGGAACTTAAACAAGTAAGCACAGCGCAAAAATGCCTAATCTTTTTAAAATTTTAATAATAAAAAAAAACGCCTACTTCAATTATTTTTGTACGAATGAATTATGTGAAGACGGAAATTTTTTTTTAACGATGCCTACTTATTTTAGTTTAATATATTAGCGATAGATAGCGCTGTACTGTGTGAAATTTTCAGAATTCTCAATCTATCATTTAAAATTGAGCCAAAGTTTATTAGCTTTTAACTTTAATTCTGTTCAATTCTTGAAGTACAGAATAAACAAATAAATAAATAAAAGTTTTTCGTTTTCAAACTGCAAGGTTATTGTGAGCAATGTGGTTCTTTGAAAAATTGCAGAGCCATCTACATGTGATTTTTGCAACTAAAACATGGTAGTTTAATTCAGAAATTCCCGACTTCACGAATTATTCGATCGCTTGCGCGAATATTTTCAAATAAAGTTTTGACTTATTTGTTATTGAATTTTGAAACGTTCAGTCTTTAAGTCATGTTCAATCTTTAATCATTTTAATAAAATATTTCACTTTAATTACACGTACAAAAATTATTGAAATACATTAAATAAGAAATTAATTCAAAACCTAAAATTTAAAACTATAATAAAATCTAAAAAACTAAGATCCTTCATTAATTAAAAATATAATATGAATTCCAATAATCTTATGAACTTAAAGTACAAATAACTGTATTATGTACTTTTAACAAATATAGATATATAAGTAAAGAGATATTTTTTTTATTCTATCGATTTAACTATTTAAGCTGATAAAAGAACGCAATTCACGCTGTTTAAAATTAATTACTTTTCATCAATGATAATCACGTTTCAGCATAAAGATTGGATATATAAATTTATTCTAATTTTAGTTATTACCCTAAAGAATTTCTATCTAGGATAAGCACATGAAAATTCCAAACAGATATATGTTTCGTAAAATTGAAAAGAATATTTTGTTTATTGTGCCATTACTTAAGAAGAATTTTAATTATGTAGATTTATTGGAAAATAATACAGTTCTCATCATTGTTTAATTGGTCATATGCAAAAGTCAATTAGGAAAAACTATGTATTTGTGTTAACATTAATATTAATAAATTAAGCATAAATATTTCATACCCAAGGTATAAAAAATCGTTTTAGTAAACATACATCCTTAAAATGTCTAAACTAAAGACAATTTGTAAACTGTAAGGCCATTGAAGCTGGGTTTGAAAAAATGTAGCGCCATCTATCTGTGATAGTTGGAACTTAAATAAGGAAGCAGAGTACAAAAATGCATGATCGTTTTAAAAATTCAATAATAAATAATCGATAAGAGATACTGCAATTATTTTTGTACGAATGGATTATGTGAATTATGTAAATACCGTAATTTCTTAACGATGCCCACTTATTTTAGTTTAAAATATTAGCGATAGATAGTTCTGCACAGTGTGAATCTTTCAGAATACTCAACCTAACATTTAAAATTGCATAAAAGTTTATTAGTTTTGAACTTTCATTCGGTTTAATTGTTGAAGACCAAATAAATAAATAAATAAATAAATAAATAAATAAATTTACGTTTTCAAACTGCAAGGTTATTGTGAGCAATGTGGTTCTTTGAAAAATTGCAGAGCCATCTATATGTGATTTTTGCAACTAAGACATGGTAGTGTAATTCAGAAATTCCCGACTTCACGAATTATTCGATCGCTTGCACAAATATTTTCAAATAAAATTTTGACTTATTTGTTATTATGTCTTTTAGGACATCATATAAAATGTTAATATTTGAATAAAATATTTCACTTTAATTAAACGTATAATGAATACTTTAAATAAAGATTAATTCAAACCCTAAAATTTAAAACCATAATTAATTATAAAAACGAGCCTTTATTAATTTAAAATATAATATGAATTCCAATAATCCTATGCACTTAAAATACAATGTACTGTGTTATGCACTTTCAGCAAACATAGATATGTAAATAAAGATAATCTTTTTTTCTATAGATTTAACTATTTAAGCTGATAATAGAAAGCAATTCACGTCGTTTAAAATTAATTGCTTTTAGCATACAGATCAATGATAATCGTGTTTCAGCGTTACCGATTATGAATGTAAACTGACTCTAATTTTAGTTATTATCCTAAAGAATTTCTGTTTAGGATAAGCACATTAAAATGTCAAACAGATATATGTTTCGAAAAATTGAAAAAAAATATTTTGTCTATTGGGGAATTATTTACGAAGAATTTTAATTATGCAAATTCAAATAATGCAGTTCTAATCATCGTTTAATTGGTCATATGTATGCGTCATTTGTTTTGTCTTATTGTGTAAGAAATAATGCCTTAGAGTTAATTATGGTCTTCGTTCACAAAATCATTTACGAAAAATTACGAAATAGTAAGTATTTATGTTAACTTTAATATTAAAAATATAAAATATTTGATAATAAATGTTAGAATAATCGTTTTAAGGAAAAATACATCATTTAAATTGAAAAACTACAGAAAATTGGTAAAATAAATATTTAGTATTGTATCGAATTTTTATTGTATTATTTGTATAGGGTGGCAGATGAATATTATAATTTCCATTGTCTAAATTTGAATTTTATAAAAGTTTATTAAAGTATGTACAGGAACGTTTAAAATCAATTTTTATGTTTACTTTAATATTAAAAAAAATAAGCATAAACTGTTTCATGTAGAAGGTATAAAGCATCGTTTTAATAAAAATATATCATTTGAATTCCTAAACTATTCAAAATTGATAAAATGAATTCTAGTATTCATATATATATGAATACTTATATGAATACTTATATATGAATATATATATCCTTATAAGGATATAAGATGATTATTATAGACATTTCATTGTCTAAATCTGAATCTTATAAAAGTTTCCTAAAGTACATTTCGTTTGATTTAAAATCAGTCTCTATTTTAAGTTTAATGTTAATAAAATCAGGCATAGCATATTTCATAGTGAAGGTATAAAAAATCGGTTTAATAAAAATTTATCAATTTACATTGCTAAACTAAGGGGAATTGGTAAAATAAAATCCAAGTAATGTATTAATTTTTGATAGGAGAGCAGGAGATTACTAGAAAGTTTTTGTTGTCTAAATTTGAATCTTATAAAAGATTCTGAAAGCTTCTGGCGATTTAAAATGAGTCTCTATATTAAGATTAATATTAATGAGTTATGCATAAATATTTCATACTTAAGGTATAAAAAATCATTTTAGTAAACAAGGATCATTAAAATGGCTAAACTAATGAAAATTTATAAGATGTAAGACTCTTAAAGCTGGATTTGAAAAAAATGTAGCGCCAGCTATCTGATATTATTGGAACTCAAGCAAGGAAGCATAGTACAAAAATGGCTGATCGTTTTAAAAATTCAACAATAAATAAACGATAACAACTACTACAATTATTTTTGTGCGAATGAATTATGTGGATTACGTAAATACAGGAATTTCTTAACGATGTCTACATATTTTAGTTTACAATATTAGCGATAGATAGCGCTGTACTGTGTGAACCTTTCAGAATACTCAATCTAACATTTAAAATTTCATTAAAGTTTATTTGCTTTCAATTTCCATTCTGTTCAATTGTTGAAGCACAAAAAAAAAAAAAAAAAAAAAAAAAAAAAAAAAAAAAAGCGTTTTTAAACTGCAAGGTTTATTGTGAGAAATGTGGTTGTACGAAAAATTACAGAGCGATCTACATGTGAAATTTGCAACTAAGTGTAAAATAGAAATTTCCGACTTCACGCATTATATGCTCGCTTGCACGAATATCTTCAAATAAAGTTTCGACTTACTTGTTATTACATTTTTAAAACGTTCAGTCTTTTAGAACGTCATATTCAATGTAGGGTAACTTGAGGTGAGATGCCATGTTGTACAAGATGTCGAATCACGTAGTTTTCATATACGCAGGCGCTGTACGGAAACCCTGCTCAGTTGTAAGGAAGAGGGTTCCATGGTGATACTTTAATTTCCGTTTGCGATCTTTAAAAAAAAAATAATAATAAAAAAAATAAAATAAAAAAGCGGTACTTTTTTATTACTATTTCGTCTTAACACTTCTGGTAGGTGTCAAAAATCTTTTCGGTGACTTCTTTATTTGCCTATATAAGTCTTAGTTTAAACACCAGAGAAACAAAGCTGATGTTTTTAGAGAGTACTGGTAACTGGCCTTTCTGAAATCATAAATGGCGATCAGTTCCCGCATCTTCACGTCAATGGGGGTACTGGCATCTTATCCAATACTTTAGGATGAGTCGAAGAAAGTTTTTGGAGGTAAGATGCCAGTTGTTTTCCCTTGGGTTAAGATGCCAGTTATTTTTCGTTGCGGTCATATGCCTGGTTGTTTCTTCATTGTTTAAATTACTCTTGGCTATTAACTAACCTGTCAGGGATTTGAATCAGATAATTTAAATCAGTGATTAAATCGTGATTTTAATCAACTGATTAAAAAATTCATTTATTAACATAATAAATTTTCTAAATGTTTAAAATGACATAAATAAATATTAAAATCTAAGATGAAAATAATTTGAAAGGTTTCTATATGTATTCTGCCTTATAAATAACTTTATTGGTCTTATAAATAATTGGTTAATAAATATCAATTTTAATCATTGTTAAAAATTTAATGTTAAATGCATTTATAAATGATTTTAATAATTGTTAATATCGGTAGTATGTAATATAGTTTCAGATAATTAGGGTTTTCTTCCTCCTAAGAGATACGCTCCCCAACCACCCTCAAGTCACCGCAGACTCTAAAAACACGCTAATTTGATCTGCTTTGAAAAGATAGCATTTTTTTAAGTGAATGAGAATCAGTGTTCAGAGTGTGTAGCAGGGTGCAATAGAAGCTCTGAAGAATGTCATTGGATCAAATGCATTCAGTGAAACTGTTGGTTATATAATAGTTGCTCATAGTTCCTAAACAAATGTGCAATCTGTGGCATATCTGAGTTATAGCTGAAAAGAACAAAGGGGCATATGAAAAACACCAACAAAAAATACACTCTAAAGCACTTAATCACAGAGACTTTATCGTATTTAAACTTATTATAATGTTTAAAAACTGGCATATTTAAGAGCCATAATTCTTTTAAATGTTAAGTAGAACATGACTTTTTTTTTTCAAATATTAGTTTGTCCTTTTATTAAAGTGGTAACGTTTGTTACCTTCACATTTTTGCAATTTCCTAATATTAAGTAAGTTAACAACTTTAGTATATCTAAAATATTAAAGTTACTTTTATACGTCCCATTTTGTTTTAAATTGCATAAAAAATTATTATTTTAATTGAAACTCCACAAGGCATCTTACCCCGAGATAGTTGGCCATCTTACTCATAGGTATGCGTAAAATGCCCAAATGCAAGTATTTACAAAAACAAAATTATCCATGCTTTATATAATATCTGTAAAATGAAATAAGGTTTTAAATGATACATAAGTGTTCAAACTGTAACAAGAAATCAATGAATAACAAATAAAAACAATAGGCGATTTTTAAAACGACAAAGTCAAAAACTACGGCATCTTCACCCAATTTACCCTATATATTTCAATAAAATATTTTACTTTAAATACACATACAAAAAATATTGAAATACATTAAAAAAAGAATAATGCAAAAGATAAAATTTAAAGCATAATAAATTATAAAAATGAGTCTTTATTAATTAAAAATATAATATGAATTCCAATAGTCCTATGCAGTTAAAGTACAATGAACTGTATTATGCTCTTTTAACAAATATAGATATACAAGTTATGGGATTCTTTTTATTCTATCGATTTAAATGTTTAAGCTGATAAAAGAACGCAATTCACGCTGTTTAAAATTAATTACTTTTAGCAAACAGATCAATGACAATCGTGTTTCAGCGTTACCGATTGTGTATATAAATTGATTCTAATTTTAGTTATTACGTTTAAAGAATTTCTATCGAGGATAAGCACATTAAAATGCCAAACAGATATATGTTTCGTAAAATTGAAAAGTATCTTTTGTTTATTGTGCAATTATTTAAGGCGAATTTTAATTAAGTAGATTTACTGGAAAATAATACAGTTCTCATCATTGTTTAATTGACCATACGCATTCAGCATTTGTTTTGTATTATTATGTAAGAAATAAAGCTTTAGAGTTAATTGCGATCGTCATTGATAAATTCATTTGTGAAAAAATATGAAATAATTAATCTTTATGTTAACTTTGGCATTAATAAATGAAGCATAAAATATTAAAATCTTTTAATAAAAATTCATCAGAAACTGATATGCGTTTCGTAATATCGAAAATAATGTCCTGTTCTTTGTACCATTATTTAAGAATTTTAATTTTGCAGATTTACTGGAACATGATATAGGCTTATCATTGTTTAATTGGTCAGAGGTATTCAACTTTAGTTTTATATTATTGTGTAAGAAAATAATCCTTATAGTGAATTATGTTAATTTTTGCTATTTGTCTTTCTATTGTCGTCTTTTTGTTAATTTTAATGTCAATAAATTAAGCATAAAGTAATTAGTAATGAATGCATAAAACAGCGTTTTAATAAAAAATCATTACAGACAAATGTACATTTCGTAAAATTTAAAAGAATCTTTTGTTTATTGTGCCATTACTAAAGGAGAATTTTAATTATGTAAATTTACTGGAAAATAATGCTGTTCTCATCATTGTTTATTTGATCATATATGTATTCAGCTTTTGTTTTGTTTTATTGTGCAAGAAGGAAAGCCTTAGAGTTAATTCTGATCGTCGTTGACAATGTCATTTTGGAAAAATTTTGAAATAATCAGTCTTTATGTTATCTTTGATATTTATAAATTAAGCATAAAAAATTTCGTACTGAAGGTATAAAAAATCGTTTTAATAAAATTTCATCACAAACGTTTCTTAAAATTGAAGAGAATCTTTTGTTTATTGTACATTTAAGAAGAATTTTAATTGTGTAGGGTTATTTCTAAATAATAGGATTCTCAAGATTTTTTAATTGGTCACAAGTATTCAGATTTTGTTTTGTATTGTTGTTCTAGAACGAAAGCCTTAGAGTTAATTACGGACTTCGTTGAGAATGTCATTTAGGAAAAATTATCAAATAGTTAGTCTTTATGTTAGCTTTAAAATTCAAAAATTAATCATATAATATTTCATATGGAATGTATAACCTCTTCAGTTCGAAAGCTAAGTAATAATAATACAAATGCTTATGCACTGGTCTTTTCCAAATAAAAAACATTGTAAATGACAGAAACAATATCTTTTCAGAAATTGATCATTTAGGCGCTTAGTAATTTAGGATAAAAAATATGGATCTAAAACAACAAACCCCCTTAAAAATATCAATTTAATAACCATTAACCTAAATTAAAGCAATCACAAATTTAAGAGTTTTAAACAAGTAAATAATCTACAAATCCACCAAATTTTTTATTGAAAAAGTTTTAAGCTAAATATGAAAATTTCTCACTTTTTTGGACATACTGTCTTTTGGGCATTTTTAGGCATTTCGCAAACGCAGATGAAAATAACATTTATTTTATGCGGGAATCAGCTTAGATGCTGCCTTTTATTCGTTTGCTTTGAACGCAAAAACGATTCAGCTATTAAGAAGTGGTGTGAAACTGTAAAAAAAAACGGACATTTTAGTTTTTATAAGGAAAAGAATCGAAGAGGTTAAAACATCGTTTTAATAAAAATACATCATTTAAACTGGAAAACTAAGGAAAATTGTAAAGTAAAATCTGGTATTGTATTTATTTTTATAGGATAGGAACCTGGGAGTTAGTTATGGTTTTCATTGACGAAGTCATTTAGAAAGAATTTGACATAGTCACTAGTCAGTGATCATTAAAGAGTTTCCATTGTATAATTTGAATTTTATAAAAGTTTGTTAAAGCATGTATCGTGTAATTTAAAATAGAGATTATTGTGTGATTATATCTAACCTCTAGGGATAGAAACATATTAAAAATACAGAAAGTATATAAATCAAGAATAGATTTTAAATATGACATTAGTTTTTAAAGGTGTTTTATGCGTAATTAACTAGACAAATTTTACTTTAATATCGTCTCTCGGTTCTATCAGATAGATTTAAAGAATGATTTGTAAAAATCGACACATGCATGCGCAGGCACAACTATCTGCTTCTTTGAGCAATAATGTTAATAAATTTTCTTTTAAAACAATCAATTCTATCAAAACAAAATAAATAAAAGAGGAAATATAAAGCGAAAGGAATAAACGAAAAAAAAAAGCAAAAATAAAAATATCGGTTAATTTTCTCATTTTGTATTTTTGTCACTGAAAAAAGGAACGAATGTCAAAAGATACACGAGTACATACAATATTTTGTATGTATGACATAAAATAATAACAGTTGGATTCTTCTGGCTTTCCAAAATTGAGTATTTCAAGGGCGCAACCATTATAATAACCCTTACGCCAAGCTCTGTAGCCAAGGGCTTTGGCGAGTAAACGAACTTTGACGCGCATCTTCGACGCGCATGCAAGTTTGAAGCTAATTTCCATCTTCGATATTTCGTGGATATTTTATGGAATACTTGCAAGAATACCAGGCGAAATAATAAATGCTTATTTCATCGTCTGAATAATTACATATGCATTATAAACAAGGAAAAACTTTAATCCTATAGTTATATATAGTCCTATTTAATCCTATGTTCTATAAGTATGATCTTTCTTCTTCCTAAACTATTTATTTATGGAGTTTTATAAGTGCCATGTGATGCAATCTAGTGTCAGCATACTAAATGCAAAACAATCATCTCCTGAATAATGCATTTCGGAATATATGCATGTATAGTATATTGTGAACAAGTGAAATACTTAAACATTTTATAGACCCACTTTGTAACTTTGGCCTTCCTTTAAATGGTAACAAATAAACAAAATTTCACTATAATTATCTTAGTTACTAGTTGAGAGTATGCTAAGATAAGCGATTTGTTGATGATTGATAACAGGTTAAAAATATCCAAAAATGCTCACACACCCCTCAAAGTTTTTTGTTCATAAAAAAATAAGACCTACCCTCTTTCCTACGAATTTGATTTGTTGATCCCTTTTAATACAGGTATCAGATATAGTTATTAAATTCTTTAAAACAGAAAAAGTCAATAAAAAACTCAGAAGCAGCTATAGTTTGTAACATTTAGGTGGGCCTATTATTTTTAAATTTTTCTACCCCCCCCCCCTTCCTTCATTTTTCAATCAGATTAATGATTTTTCATTTTAAGAACAGTTAGGAGGGGTTTCACCCTACTTTTAGAATATTGCTTTCATACATTAATGAATTTATAAAATATTTGTTTAACCACGGACAGAAGAAAGTAATTTTGTTTACCAGTTATTCATCGAGATTTAGAAAAACTCTATATTATCTTATTAAGAAAAATGTCTATACTTAGCTTAAGGCTGTTCAGCAGCTCTGCTCAACAAGTGCAAAACTTTTTGTCACATTTACAAATTCCTTTTTTAACGGAAAAATATAAATTGGAAGACCTGACTACGGCAGCGATTTGGAATCGAACTCTGTTTTCCATTTTTTGAAAAATAAATTGAATCATAAGCGATTTTGATCACGTGACAAAGACGTTTTTCTCCCTTCGCTGGCTGGTTTTTCTGCTTTCTTCGTGAACTTCGATTCAAAACGTCAAATTTGACAATATTTTCTGAAAGGCCTATCGTGTTTCCGAAAAAACAGTTAGATTACATAGTTTCCGAATAACAGTTATATTTTTTGACACCTGCTAGTTTCATGCATATCCGAACAAAAATAAATTAAAACTTATGTCATAAAGTTGCCCTTTTAGATTTGAGAACAGCCTTGAAGCTCTTCTTAAGTTCCCTGCTCAACAAAAACAAAACTTCCTGACATGCTTTTAACCTAAAAAATATAACTGGTAGGCCTAATTACTATTTACTTGCTACCTATTAAAGCAAGGTATCAGAAATAGTAATTGAATTCTTTAAAACAGAAAAAGCCGATAAAAAATAGATTCATAAATAAATCTAAAAATAGAAATTTAGAATCGAATACATTTTCCATTTGTTAACTAAATTACTTGATTTACAAGTGATTTTTCTCTTTTCCTACGCTGCCGTATCCAGAAATTCATTTAAAATGCAGACTTTAACAGTATTTTTTGTCAATTTCATGTGTTTCTGAACAAAAGAGAATTTCAAAATGTGTCAGAAATTAGTTCCAGATTTGAGAATGGACTTAAAAGTTATTAATCCATATCTGCCAACCTTCCAGTTTTTAAATGTCAAACCAACTTTATACAACAAATTTTTCTGAAGAAATTAAATCAAGTAAGTACCGTATGAAGAGAGAGGGGGAGCAGTGATGTATTGTTAAATATTAAAAAAAGCTATATCATTAAACAATTTTATTAAATTTTGGGTGCCATGTATGATATATGTTTTTTGATTCTAAAAAAATTGTAAGGTTGACAGCTCTCTTAATTCTCAATACCTCTGCAATAATATGAATAAATAAAAGAAAAAAACTTATTTTATTTAATTTTATAAGATTTTCTGTAAATTTAGAAGCTATTTTGTAAACAACATTTGTATTCTCAGGCTATACAAATAACTAAATCAAATTCACCAGTGGTTTTTTAAGGATAACCAATATACAGGGTGGTCAGAAAAAAGCCGGAATATAGACCTCTAGTCGCCGGTCCGTCCAACCGATCGAGATGAAATTTCAGATATAGCTATTCAAAAGTATGAGCTCGAAATTCTGTGAACGGCAACAAAGTGGCGCTCACGGTTACGGTTATAGGTACAGAAACTCGAAATTTTCGAATGGCGACGCCCATTTTTTCCCGTCGCAAAATGCTCAGTGCATGCGAAACCCTAAAGAGCGTTGGAACAGTACGTGTATCACAAGAAACGGACGCGTTATGTACGCACAAAAAATGGCTCTGCGAACGATATAAAAAAACGATCGGGTCGCAGGGTGGAAATTTGCACATGACAGAGGCAAGACACCAATCACAGAACGCCATTCGCTAGATATTCAACGAAGTAAACGGATAAAAAGCGGGGTAGGAATGTTGGTTCTTCAGTCAGGAGCTCACACATGCAGATGAATAGACTCTGACAGATAAAGTTTGTGACGAATTGGAAAACTCTATTATCAAAATGGGATGAATGCCGCGGAAGTCTTGTGTGTTTACCTTTGAAACCATCAGCAAATACGTGGCCCATGTCCCCGCAAACTCTGCGCGATTTAGTAAAGAAACTCGAAGAAACATGCTGCAACAATGATTGACCGCGATCCGGACGACCAATTGCTCCTGAGGACACTGTTAAGGAAGTGCATCACATAGTGACTACAGGACGCATGCAAACTGCAAGAGGATCAGCTCGTGCATTGGATATACCGAAAATCACGGCTTTTAAGCCTACTGTGCTCTGTAATCCGCATGTTTTCGTACCGGTACCAGCGTGTCCAGATGCCGGACGCTAGAGACCATCAACAACGTACGGACATTGCAAATAAATTTCATATACGACATGATGGCGCTAACGACTGGCCTCTTCGCATATGATGGACGGACAAGGCTGATTTCAACTTAACTGGCAACGTCAATACCAAAAATTGAGTGCACTGGGCACGCGGCTATGGCACCACTACCTTTGTAAGACGCCGAAGTTACTGTGTGGAGCGGCATAGTAGTTACAATTGTTTTCGACCCTTACTTCTTTGAGGAAGCGACACTAACGAGTTTTGTAACGTGCTCTGTGACAGGCTCTCGTCATACAGTTATGCTACTAAATTACGATATACCAGAATAGCTGCAGCGAAATGCACTGAATGACATTGTTTGGATGGAAGATGTCGCATATCCACATATAGCGAAGTCTGTTCGCAGGGTCCTGGTCCTGGACTAGCATTTTGGTGACCACGTCATCTCACGCCATTTTCCATTTCTGCCGCCTCCGCGATCGCCAAATCTCACTCCTATGGATTTTTGGTTCTGGGGATATCTCAAATCTAGAGTGTACATACGCAATCTGAAAACTTTAACGGATTTGACTCAATGAAATGTGAGATTGCAAACATCCCTAATGCTATGTTACGTTCGGCTGCATTGTCTACAGCATGTCGCTTGGAGTGCGCAATTATCTGTGATGACACCCATGTGGAAAATGTAGAATCCAAAAAAAAGTTTTCATTTCTCCGATCTGTGTAGAAAGCAGTGATTAGTGTCTTGCCTCTGTGATATACTAATTTCTTCCGCGGACTCTAATCGGGGTGTTTTTTGCTCGTTCACAGAGCTGTCTTTATGTATGCATAACACGTCCGTTTTTATCTCATACACGTACTGTTCCAACGCTCTTTAGAGTTTTCGCATGAGCTGAACATTTTGCAGCGGGAACAAATGGGCATTTCCATTCAAAAAGTTCGAGTTTCTGTACCTATGACCGTAACCATGAGCGCCATTTTTTTGCCATTCACAGAAATCCGAGCTCAAACCTCCGAATAACTATATCTGAAATCTCATGTCAATCGGTTGAACGGATCAGCCGCTAGAGGTCCATATATGGCAATTTTTTTTATAACCACCCTGTATATATATATATATATATATATATATATATATATATATTACTTTAATGGGTTGCTACCGCGATAGACAATCCATTCCATCTTTATAACGCTACAAAGATGTAGCTTGAATTTTTCCGCTTCATCCTTATTTTGTAGCGGTAACCTTATTATAACGGAATCAAAATTCGAGTTAGCATTATCAGTAATATTAGGTTGAGCAAAAAGTTCTGGGATATTTTTAATCTAATAGTTACCAGAATTTGTATCGTATATGGTGGTCGTGCCATCAATGCCGAGCTCTATTGCCAGCAGTTGGATCGCGTCTACGACAAATTGGTGCGGAAGTATCCAAGATTGGTCCGCCGAAAGTGGGCTTTGTTTCAGAAGGACAATGCCAAACCTCAGGTGGCCCAGAGGACAAAGGACAAGATTGCACAGTTGGACGGCGTCGAAATTCTTCCACACCCCGCCTACAGTCTCTATCCTATTATGGCCTCTTTCGATCAATGCAACACTTACCAAGGTCCGTCGATTTGAATACTTTAATGAAGTTGAAGAAGCATATCAAGAGTTTTTCGATTCCAAGGAGCCGCCATGGTACTTCCAGCAAATCCGGAATCTGGCAGAAAGTCGTGGACTATGATGGTCTCTACTCTGAAGAATAGTCCTTGTTGCTTTTGTTGTTAATTTGCGCATAACAACGAAACTTTCACAAATTTTCTAGAACTTTTTGCTCAACCAAGTACGAACTCGGTCGAGTTCAACCAACGAACTCGTTCGAGACATTAGTATGTACTATGCATCTGAAAAAATTCATTTAAATCGGTTCAAAAATTCGAGAGTTACAATTTGAAACATTTCAGATATAAATATATATGTATATATATATTTATATAATAAAGATGACATCACAAATATATGAACAAACTGATAAAATTAAAGATGAACTAGATATGAACACAGGAAATCAGTATGTAAAATAAGAAACTATGAATAACCCACAGAATCGTGGTATCTGTGGGTCATGATCGGTGGAACTATCGCAAAATTTCCAGAAGATTTTTCCTTCGTACGGCTGCAATAGGTAGCCTTTTAGTTTTTGTAATGAAAGCTACCTAAAAGTGTCCACAATTTTGGCCACCACTCGAAGTCTATGGTAAAATTCAATCCTATGACACTAGTTTTTTTTTTTACTTAGTCGTACCCAAACTTCTTCTTTCAAATGAAATGGTAGAGAAAATTTATAGTCTAGCATCACACTTTTTGAAGATAGTTTTTGTCTACAATTATGTAATTGGCAACGACTTTTTCTTCCATTCTCTCAAAGTTGGCATATTTTCAAAAATTATTATAACTAAAGTTTTAAAAAGTAAAAATTACAGATTAAGCCAGTGAAATGAATGATTCTTTCAGAGTAGTGCAATACTTAAACAAAAACAACGACTCAAATATTTTATGAGTCTGAGATAGAAACGTATGTTGTCGTTTATTTAGGGAGATAGTCAAAAGGTAGCTTTTTAGTTTTGATAATGAAAGCTACTTAAAAGTGCCCACAATTTTGGCTACCACTGTAAGTCTATGGTCAAATCTAATCCTATGACACTATTTTTTTTTTACTTAGTCGTATTCAAACTTCTTTTTTCAAATGAAATGGTACAGAAAGTTCAAACATAGTCTAGCATCTCACTTTTTGCAGATAGTTTTTTTCTACAATTATGTAATTGGCAACGACTTTTTCTTCCATTCTCTCAGAGTTAGCATATTTTCAAAATTTATTATAACTAAAGTAATAAAAAGTAAAAATTACAGATTAAGCCAGTGAAATGAATGATTCTTTCAGAGTAGTGCAATACTTAAACAAAAACAACGGCACAAATATTTTATGAGTATGAGATAGAAAAGTATGCTGTCGTATATTTAAGGAGATAGTCAATAGGTAGCTTTTTAGTTTTGGTAAAGAAAGCTACCTAAAAGTGCCCACAATTTTGGCTACCACTGTAGGTCTATGGTCAAATCCAATCCTATGGCACTATTTTTTTTTTACTTAGTCGTACTCAAACAACTTCTTTCAAATGAAATGGTAGAGAAAGTTCAAACATAGTCTAGCATCACACTTTTTGCAGATAGTTTTTTTTCTACAATTATGTAATTGGCAACGACTTTTTCTTCCATTCTCTCAAAGTTGGCATATTTTAAAAATTTATTATAACTAAAGTTTTAAAAATTAAAAATTACAGATTAAGCCAGTGTAATGAATGATTCTTTCAGAGTAGTGCAATACTTAAACAAACACAACGGCACAAATATTTTATGAGTCTGAGATAGAAACGTATGCTGTCGTATGTTTAGGGAGATAGTCAATAGGTAGCTTTTTAGTTTTTGTAATGAAAGCTACCTAAAAGTGCCCACAATTTTGGCTACCACTGTAAGTCTATGGTCAAATCCAATCTTATGGCACTATTTTTTTTTACTTAGTCGTATTCAAACTTCTTCTTTCAAATGAAATGGTAGAGAAAGTTCAAACTTAGTCTAGCATCACACTTTTTGCAGATAGTTTTTTTTTTCCAGAATTATGTAATTGACAACGACTTTTTCTTCCATTCTCTCAAAGTTGGCATATTTTCAAAATTTATTATAACTAAAGACTTAAAAAGTAAAAATTACAGATTAAGCCAGTGTAATGAATGATTCTTTCAGAGTAGTGCAATACTTAAACAAAAACAACGGCACAAATATTTTATGAGTCTGCGATAGAAACGTATGCTGTCGTATATTTAGGGAGATAGTCAAATATGAGTAAAATTGGACATGCGAAAAGATGATACTGATAAATTTTTTTAGTCTTTAAAAACCTTTTTTTAGTACTGTAGTTTTAGAAGTCGTGTGTGAAAATTGTCAATGAATTACAGTTCTTGTGACAGATGTATGCTGTTGAGTGGCAAGGAAAAGTCGTGTAAAACAGCACAGTCGTGTTAAAATATATATTTGAATTTTAAGTGAATTTTAGCAGCTCTCTACTGCGTAATTATTAACCCTTAAATGCGCGATTTTTTATTTTGTTTCGAAAAGATTATATATGATTCTCTGTAATGTTTATTACACAGGAAAAACAATGAAAAATATCAGAGATATATTTTTCATATAATAAGTCAATATTTTCTTCTGTTGCACATCTACAATATAAGTAAAAACTACAGTAGTGTGGCGGTTTTACTCTAAAATATGGCAAATTAGTACATATTTTAATAGGTGTGTCTCCAAATACCTTACTTTTTTGTAATTATTTACTTTATAAAACTTAACTTTTAACCTTTTAATTTCCATGATAAAATACGTTCTAGAAATTACGTAGTTCAGAGAATCTGACTTTACACCAGAAAGTTTCAATCGTTAATGTCGCTTTATTTAAATACGGAATGTCTGCTATTAATTAAACCAGATATTGCTATTTTAATTTTCAGGTGTGAATTAGGTATATGCAAATAAAAAAACCCTATTAAATTCAAAACACTGTTGTTTGCATACATACAAAGCTGTGCACTGAAGGGTTAAAATACTTAGCTTTATGCCAGAATTTAAAGCAAAAGAAAAGGGTCATTATAATATTTCCATTTTGTTGTTTATTAGTTCAACATTTTATTGTATATTTTTTTGTTTTACTTTTTTCTAGTTTTCGAAATTCTTAAGGGGTCTTGGGACTCTTACGGCTCCAAAATTTTCGAATTTTAATATTTTTAGAGTTTAAACTTATATCATTTCTAAACATTTTGATATGATTGTTTCCTTGAAATTCCCATTAAAACAGAATTTACTACTATTAGAATTTTACCTGTTCAATTCCTGGAACGGCGTTTCGGAAACTTTAAAGTCATTTTTCTCCAAATGACGTTTTTGGGCATAACGCGCGGGATATCTCAAATACATCTGAATATTTTTTCTTGAAATTTTCAAAATATATGTTTCATATTAGTCTGTATAAACTGAACCTAAAATTTCATTTTTATTGTTAAAAAATATTTTTTAGTGGATTATACTTTTGAAATTTTGAAAATTTTGTATTAGCTCATTGCAATTTTGTATTAAAATCTAAAAATGCTTTAAATACAAATTTATTTAGGTTCAGGGCAATTATTACAAACTGAAGTATAAGTAGGCACAAAAATGCTAATTATAATTGCCAAATGTATTTTGTATTCCTGCCATAAGCTGTTATACCAATTTTCTGCTCGACAAATGTCTGATAGTTTGGCGACCCCCTATAAATACTAATTTTGCATCTTGCATTTTTTAAAATTATATAAAATGAAAGAACACAATTATATCTTTTAATTCAAATAAAAAATTGTGTTTTTGAATCATATACATATTAAGATATTAAATGTTTAATATTGACTTTTTTTTTTCTTTTTTTTCCATTTTAAGAGTCCGGAGATCCTTTAAGTAATCAAACATTGGCATATACTAAAACGTTTTAAATTATTACATGTAGCACATTTAGTACCACGTTAGAATCATATTTGTTTACTACAATGAAACTGTTTCTAATACTTAAAGTGGCAATTTTACGGCTTTTTTTCCGAACCACATGCTCTTGTGATAAATGCTGGTACAGTTAAAAGTTAAAAGTTAAACAGAATAAAAAACAGTTATTGAAATACTATAATCTAATACTCCATAAACATTTATGAAAAATGAAGATAAGACAGGCAAACTTTCCCGAATAAGTGTGATTATGACTTTACATAGCTTACATACGACTGTCTGTACTTTTCGAATTATTGAACTTTAATTTTTTTCTCTTACGTTTGTAGCATCCTGTTTCTCCTGAAATAAAAAAGTAAGTTTAAATTAAAATTTGTAAATCCTTATAGAAACCGCATATTGTAATTTAAATATGTGTAAAAATAAGAAAACGAAATTTAACAAGAAATACTACTCTTTTTAAAAGAGAAAATCTAATGATTGTCTGGAAGTATATTATTTACATTTGAATCTAAGAGCAAACTTTATTGTTAAATTCAAATTTTCCAAATATAAAATAAATAAAATGCTCTACTATAATTAAATAAACAATATATTAAATCTTAAATTATCTCAAAAAATGAATATATCTAAGTAATTTTAATTAAAATATTCATACAAATATAAATGTCTCATCAAATAGATACTCTGTAGTATAATGTCTTAAATACTTAATCGCGTAAAAGAACACAATAGACACTGTTTAAAAGTAATTGCTTTAAAGAGACAATTGAAAGATAATCGTCTTAGAGTGTCATCGATTGCAGGTGTAAATTGATTTTAATTTTAGTTATAACACTAAAGAATTTCCATTCAGAATAAAGTCGATTAGTATACCAAGTAGATTTATGTTAACGACATTAGAATTCTTTTGCTTCGAATTACCATAGCAGCAATTTGGGTATATTAAACTGTTGTAATTTAATGCAGTTTTCATTATTGAATTCTTATATTTTTATTGAATGCAATAAATGTTACTTGACTACAGCTACGCATATTAGTCATTTACAAATGCAGTCAGTAAGGCACTAAGCTGCATATTAAGTTTTAAGAAATATCTAATAATATTTAAAACGTGGAAAAAGATAATCAGGGTGTCCGTAATAATTAAAAATAAACAAACAATGATATGCACTTACGGTTTTACATATCGCCATAAAAAAATTTCAAAGGTGTTATGTCTCGAGATTCAGGTGGCATTGGCGTCTAAAACATAAGAGGCCAAGGTGGCTTAAAAATTGAGTTTCTAAGTGGCTACACAATTGGGGATGTAGGTGTCTAAAACTTTCCTAACAATAATTGATATTTACTTCATGTAACATAAAAATCCGTAAGTGCATATCATTTTTTGTTTATTTTTAATTATTTTTTTAAAGTTTAAAGATACATTTCGGACACCCTGTATAATTAGAAAAAAAACCTCGATATTTGCTGTTTAATTTGCAAAGCAATTCAAATGATCTAAAAGAAAAGCTGTCATTATAATATTAGAAAGCACGAGAAGAAGGTGGAAATTGGTTAAGCATCGCCAAGATTTGGAGGGTATAGAAGGGAAGCCTTCATTTTCATTGTAAAAAAATAAAAAAATATATTAATAATAATAAATCCCCTCTATAAATACTAGTGATTTTATGGAAATTTTCTGTCTTTTAACGGGAACTTTTTAAAAAGTAAAACTTTTATATTTACCAAGAATAAATGGAAATTCCTTTTTATCCTTCCTCATTGAATGATAAAAACAGAATTTTTTCTTCAAAAAGTGAATAACGGAAATGTTCCTTATCAATTCTAGTAAACGGGAAATATGCATTACAATTATTGTAATTGTTGTTGTGACCTATAACATAGCTGTCGGATGTGACCGGACTGTTCAGGAAGCAGAGTATTTATCCAGAATTGGAGTGTTGCGCGGTTCGATTTCACAAAAAGGCAAGGTGATAAAATCGGGTGTGATGCAATACAAACACTATTGTAACGATGTTGTCTGGTATCTTTGGTAGCACTAAACAAACGACGAATTAACATCGATTAACTTTATTTAACAGTTTATATTTCAAAATAAAATCACTTCAATCATTAAAAAAACACATCGTCACTCCTAAACAAAAAGTACTACTTTTCCGCACATCTCTAAAAAAACCATCACTTTAAAACACAGTCAATAAAACCACCATGTCCACACTCGTTCCCCGGCTACAAAAAAACGTCTTTTTTTCATTACACAAATCAGCTCGGATACTATCTGCCAAACTTTTCTCAAAAATGCATCTCCATCTCACAAGCGACGAGCTCTCTTCATTTCACTTGACCTCTCACCTAACATCTTCAGCTCTCTTTCCGCATATCAAAAAAGTTTCTCTCTCCGATACGAGAGCACGGCCGATCAGTCTCCGAAACCCAGGCGTCGATCCATGGACAAGATCTGACTCTAGGTAGCGATTCAGGGACATCACTGGACAAAACCAGTTTCGCAACTTACGAAACAAAATAGTCTGCGGTGTTTTTCGGTCGTTACAGACTCCTCCCCCTCCAAATTTTGGACACGTCCAAACGGAATCATGGACAGGAAGAAATGGTTGCGACAAGTTCCACTGAACACTAAAATTTTTCTCTCTTCCAAAATGTTCAGGAACAACTTAATAATTTTGTCACAAACATGTCTCTTCGCCCTTTCCCAATCCATCACAGCCATGTGCCGCCCTAAACAGGATTCTTTAAATTTTAGAGCTACTAGCAATTTTGAAACAAAAAAAATATATAGCAATTCACAACATGCCAGTAATAATACAAATACTTAAATTACACGATATAAAAGTTACTCTAATTTACCACATTTCAATACACACAAAATTTCCTATAACTTCAGATAAAATTATAAGCAAAGTAATTTTTCTTAAAATATCAATACAATCAACATTTTTTTTTTCTTTAAGTAAACTTAATGTGATACAAATCAAAATTGTTTAGCATTTTTTTTCTTACTGACAAAACAACTTCAATACATAATCATACAATTACAAATATTAAACATTAAATTATAATGTTTAAAAGTAAATTAATTAAAATTTTATTTTTAACATTAAAAAATTAATGTTTTAAATGTTCAAAATTATTTCTATAGTTTTCTAGTACTAACAATAAATAAACATAACATATGCACTTTTTTTCTCTTTAATAATACCACTTTAATATATAGAACATAATAAATAGCACTCAATGTATAAGTATGGCTATGGGTATGGGGCCGGCTCAGAGTGTCTGCATTAAGAAAATTTCTTCTTTTTTTATGATTCCTCATTCTCTTTTTCCTTGATTTCATTTCTACCTCTTTCCTCTTGAAATAAACAACATCTGTTATTTCTGATAATCTTTTAACACACCTGCTCGGTCTCCTGCATTGTACAGCCAGCCTTTTCGGTCTACAAGTAGACAAGTTCAGCACAGTTTTAATTCCAAATCTCTGGAAAAACTCTAGAGTCAATTTACTCAGTGAGAGTTCCTGTGCAGTCTGTATTTCCCTTGGAAACATCATTCGACTGAATATCTGCAATATTACATCAAATGTAGACGTCGATTCAGCATTCACCACTGGCACTGCATCTGGGTAGCTAGATGCCATACACATAGCTGTAATCAAATACATATGTGACCATTTGATGTGACCGGTAAAGTTCCGCAAGCATCTACATTTATCCCGCTAATTTTTTTTTCAGATACCATGGATACAAAAACCAATGGAGCTTTTTTCTTGTCTTTAGGGTTTCCTGCTCTCTGGTAAACATCGCAAGTTTTTTTCAACTTTATTTCCCTATCCATTCCAAATTCTTTGAATTCTGTTTGTCTTTCTGGCCAATGTAAACAATGGAACCAATTCTTTACTCTTCTGTTGCTCCTCAGCAAATCTACTCGAATGTACTTTCATCAAATCCAAAATGGTTTCAGTTTCCAAAACCTTCGACAAATGTTTACAATTTACAGCAGAACACTCATCTCTCTTCTCTTTCAATTTTGCAGTCAATTCCGATTTCTCTTCTTGACCATTCACTAACTCCTCTTCCTTTACCTTATCAACATCACCAATACTCGATTTTATCTGTCCGCTCTCAAAATCTTCTTTAAACAGACACACCAGGTCCAACAAAATTTCATCCGTATAATCAAGAACTGTAGGCAAATTCACTTCCCTCTCCATCTCTTTGACATTCTCTTTAACCAATAGTTTTTCTTCCACAAGCTTAACTTTTACATCCGGAAGGCCTTTTTCAACTTCTCCATCAACGTCTGTCTCTTCCGAAAATTCCAATTTCTTCTCTTCCAAAGTTACTAAATCTTTTTTTTCAGCAAGTGGTTTTCGCCACTGTGCTTTTGTCACTATTGCATTAACAGTTCCTCTTTTCTTTCCACTATCACTTAAAAACTGATTGTTCTCTTTTAACAATGCAGCAGTTCTATTTCAAAGAATATATCTCCTCGGATCCAGACCATTTCTAATAACTGCTGCCTTAGTTTTAACATGACCCAATTCACATTCAATTTCAACTTCGGCCGTAGGCAAACGTGTCATTCTGTGGTTCAACAAATGCTGCACCCACACATATTTTCCTGTCATACTTTCAGGCGAAAGATACCTTTGACACACAATAGCGACTGTTGCTCCAGTGTCTCTTAACATTGCAATACGAAGCCCATTTATCCTTCCAGAACTCGTGTACCGTGCAAATAATTCATCATCAGCTCTATTTCAAACATGATTTACAGTTCCTGTTTCAATTTTACTTGTAAGTCTAGGACACTGAGGCCTAAAATTATTTGAATCCCCGCATTCAAAATAACGATTGTCTTCTTCTATCAAAATTGGATTCAGGCTTCCGACCATTAAAATAGTTTTCCTTATCTTCTACATCTTGCACACGTTCATTTCTCTGGTTATTTCTTTTCCACGGTTTCGAATGCCATGGTTTTTTCTCACTTTGATTCTAATAACACATCGAATCTTTGTTACGAACACACCTTCTTACATCTTCAAACTCTTCAGTCTTAGTCACAAGATCAACTGGAGAAATTATAGTTGTCCAGTGATCCAGAAAACTATCCTTAAATTCAGGCGGTGGCCTCTTTTTTATTTGATCAACAATCATCAAGTCTTAATTGATCATAAGTCTCTATATTCAATCCATTCAACCAACCCTCCAAATAATTTTTTATCTCATAGTAAAAATCATGCCAAGTACTATCGGTTGCTTTTTGAGTTTTTGCAAAGTTCTGACGAAACTTTTCTGGACTCAATTTAAACCGCTTCAGTAATACTGTCTTAACATATTGATATTCACTAGCATTTTCCACCGGTTCACGAGCTATAAATTGTGAAATTTCAGACGGTAAAACACCAATTAATTGGGTAACCCAATTTTCGGGGGGGGGGGATCTTAAGAACCTTTGCTTGTCGCTCAAAAATTTCCAAGAACAAACTGATATCATCTTCCTTCACGTCAAATTTCGGCATCAATTTCTGAATCACTCTCGATTCAAAACCTATACTAGATTTAACCGAATCGTCAGGGCTTTTACTATTCTTTAACTGTAACTCCAATTTCTGTTTCTTCAATTGGAACTCTCTCTCAGCCGTCTCTTCCCGTTTTATCCTTTCATTTACAACTGTCAAAAGCATTTCCCTTACAAAATCTTCATCATAATTAACACTTTTCTTTATTAATTCACGAAAATCAATGATTCGCATACTATCGTTAATTTCCTCCCCCAATTTCACTGTTACAACTTTTAGGTCCTCTTTTCGGCCTTTTCCAAAATAAGCCATCTTAAAGTTCTGTTTCTGCACTCTAATGCGTAACTCAAAAACTATCTCAGAGCAACGGACACCCATCCAGCTAACCGAAGTTAAATCAGTACACTATCAACATTCATTTACTCAGAATAATAAAATCACCAAATTCATGCATAAGTACATTTTTAAAACAAGTAATTAACTTTAAATATTTAAGACACATCAGTTCAATCATAAATATACCAATTCCCATCTTTTTTAACAAAAAGAAATATATACAACAGTTCAATAAAACTTCAAGACGATACTTCAATTTCTGAAATCACAAACCCTTTAAACCACTTTTTAAACACATTCAAATCAGTTTATAAATTCACCAGTTTGGTATTAGCAATTCTATACTTTTACACAATATGAACACAACTCAAAATCAATTTGATTTCATCCAGCTATTAAACCAGTTTGGTTTTAAACACTATATATTTTTTTAAGTACAAAACACAATTACATTGAAATCAGTTTGATTTCTTCCAACCATTAACCACCCAGCAAACACACGATTTCCGGCCGCAAGGCGGTTCCGTGGCGTTCAACGTGAGTTAAGGCGATTTGTAGCTAATAGTCCAAGAGCTGTTAAACATTTTAGGGAAGGTATTTGAGGCACCCTGAAAATTTGTGCAACACTTCTTTTGTAATGCCTGAATACAAAATCGAATGTCTGGCTGAAAACGTGGCCCAAAAACTGTGACAGACACGTCAAGTGCCATTTGGCACTTGACACATGCCTGGCACAGTTTTTGTGCCGACTAAAGTGTCTGTCATTTTCAAAATATTTTTTTCTAAGCATAAATATTATTCTTCCTAAATCTCAGCGTGCCTCAAATACCTTTTTTTTGGGTAGTCAAAAAATGACACTTGACACGTGTCTGGCACAGTTTTTGGGCCACGATCCTTCAGCCAGACATTCGATTTTGTATTCAGGCATTACAAAAGAAGTGTTGCACAAATTTTCAGGGTGCCTCAAATACCTACTCAAAAATGTTCAACAGCTCTCCTACTATAAACTATACTGTACCGTAAGTGACGCGCCGCGAATTACGGCAGTTATAGCGGAAAAGATTACGAATCGGCGGCGGGAAAACTGTTGCGTTTATTCTGCCCGCAAACCAATGAGGGCCGGTTTCTGGCAAACATGTAACGGTCCATCATCGTTTAGAAAGTAGCGGGCTAATATTACCTAACTCGCATATTTATTTAAAGAGCTAAATTTTTTTTTTTTTTTTTTTTTTTTTTTTTTCGTAAGCTTAAGCTTTAAATAAATATATTTTGAACTTGCTGGAATAAAAAAGAGCATATTTAATGGTTATTTTATATTATTTTTGATTGCGAAGATATTTAGATAACATAATATAAAATATACGCTAATTTGAATAATATATTAATAGCAAAACACTGCAATCTTCAGACATACATACTACCTAAACATATTTTAAAAATTATTGATAAATATCAATTTATTTATGCTCTCTTTTTCAGCATTCATGAAAAAATATTTTTCTTAATCAAACGCACAAAATGGTTCAATAAGCAGTTATTCTTGAGCGAGGAGAGGAGGTGGGGGGGGGGAGGTAACTTAAAAGCGGTTACTGAAACATGAATTTTTAATATAATTTGAAACATATTTCCATGTAAAGGAAAATACTAGTAAAGAAATTTTTATTTCTGAATCCACTGTAACAGAAAATATAAATAAAATTCCTTGCCTATTTTAAATTCCTAACAATTTAGATATATTTAATGATTTCACTACCATTATTTTGCTCTTTAGAAATACAGACAAAGCCATGTGTTGTTTTGCATATGTATAAATATATTTAAGTGAAGAATTGCACAATAAATCAAGAATTTTCGCAGAATTAAGTAAAGAATTGTGGAATAAATCAAGAATTTTTTTTCCTTATTGTTTGGGTTCGAGTCCCGACCTGGATACATTTTCACCCAGTTGGATCATTCATTTCACTCTCTTTATTTCAGTTGACCTCTCACCTAACATCTTCAGCTCTCTTTCCGCATATCGAAAAAGTTTCTGCGATACGAGAGCACGGCTGATCAGTCTCCGAAACCCAGGCGGCGATCCATGGACAAGATCTGACTCTAGGCAGCGATTCAAGGACAACCGCTGAACAAAACCAATTTCGCAACTTACGAAACAAAATAGTCTGCGGGGTTTTTCGGTCGTTACACTATTACAAAAAAGTCCTTCCGGCCAGTGCCGGGAGGAAGAGGTAGCTTTCATAATCCTTATTTTAAAAAAGCCAACTTATATCATGCAAACGCACGAAGCTCAATTTAGTGGAAACCGAATATAGGAGATTCAATACTAATTTTTATCAACATAATGAATGAGAATTTCGCGAAATTAGACAGCTTTATCCAAGCTGCTTTTCTTTAAAGTAACTTATATTTGGCTGCCAAATTCGTCAATTTCTTAAAGTGCCTGTCATTTTACGACAACATGGTGGATGAGGCTAAGCAGTGAACATGGTCGAAACCTTAGTAATTGCTGTGCACATGCTCACTCACATCGGAATCGGTTAATATATAGGAGTGCTGTCGCATGCAAAAAATCAGATTTTTCAAAATGTCACGCACAATAGAAATTGAAACTGCTATATCTGAGCCATTTTTTAAGGTAAAGACAAACAAAAAATGCTCCTGAATACTTATATCAAGATCAAATACTTAAGAAAGAAACCTTTTTCAATTTCTAATTTTTTTACACCTCACTTTAAATATATATATATATTTTAATTTAATGGCCGCCATTTTGAAACAAGATGGCTGATGAATCTGGCCAGCGAACTTGGTCGAGGTGTTGATGTATACTATCCACATGCCTTCTTACATCGAAACAGGCGAATACGTGCGTTATCGCGTGACAAATACAAGATCGTTTCAAAATGTTAGCCATGCTAGAAATTCAAAGTGCTATAAATCAACCATTTTTTAAGATATCAAAAACGAACAAATTTTCAGAAACAAAAACTGCTCCGGAATCTTTGTATCAAGGCCAAACACATAAAAAAAATCTTTTTCATTTTCCAATTTTTTAATACCTCATTTTGAATTTTAAATTTAATTTTTTTTAAAATGGCAACCCTTTTGAAACAAGATGGCGAATGAAGCTGGCCAACGAACTCGGTCGAGACATTGGTATGTATAATGTACAGACCAAGTTACATCCAAATAGGCTCATAAATACGCCTGTTATCGCGTGACAAAAATCAGGTCGTTTTAAAATGTCAGCCACAAGAGAAATTCAAAATGATATTACTCAGCCATTTTTTTTAGATATAGACGAAAGAAAAACTGTTCCGGAATCTTTGTATTAAGGTCAAACACATACAAAAAAAATCTTTTTCATTTTCCAATTTTTTGGTATCTCATTTAATTTTTTTTATTTTTTAATTTTTTTAAATGGCCGCCATTTGGAAACAAGATGGCAGATGAAGCTGGCCAACGAACTCGGTCGAGATATTTGTATGTACTATGTACACACCAAGGTACATCGAAGTCGGTTCATAAATACGCCTGTTATTACGTGAGAAAAATCAGGACGTTTCAAAATGTCAGCCACGCTAGAAATTCAAAATGCTATAACTCAGCCATTTCTTAAGATATAGACGAAACAAAAACTGCTGCCGAATCTTTTTATCAAGGTCAAACACATAAGAAGAAAATATTTTTTCAATTTTCAATTTTTGGTACCACATTTCAAATTTAATTTTTTCTTAAAAATTTAAATGGCCGCCATTTTTAAACAAGATGGCGGGTGAAGCTGGCCAACGAACCCGGTCGAGACATTGGTATGTACTATGTATAAACGAAGTTACATCCAAATTTGTTCATAAATAATGCGTCGCGTGATATCGCGTGACAAAATTCAGGATGTTTCAAAATGTCAGCCACGCTAGAAATTCAAAATGCTATAACTCAGCCATTTTTTAAGATATAGACGAAACAGAAACTGCTCCGAAATCTTTGTATAAAGGTCAAATACATAAGAAAAATTACATTTTTATACATTAGATATAGGATTTTTTAATATTGCGCTATTGCTCATATTTACTGTAAATATAGGTATTTCGCTTCTTGAAAACAGATAAATACCAAAAGCGAAGTTTTGTGATAAAACGAATAATAGACGTCAAATTGCTGCTAGAACATTTTTCGTTTTTTTCAAAGATTTTTTTTTAGTGAAGGAATGTTGAAAGAAATGTGACTCGAAATATACTTTCCTCAGATGGAAAAATTTGAAAACGTTCCACAGTTACTTCTTACAGACCGCGCTGGTTTCAAACACGCAGACATCAGCCCAAGCTTCTCTTTTTGTTGCCAGTATGCAACCCTTGCGCTGAAGGGAACCCTTCATAGAAATACGTGCAAAAGTAGAAATAGTGTTATTCAAAAACACTTTTTCATAAACAGTCAATGTGCAATTTGAATATGCAGCTTATTTTTTGCACTGCAATTCAAGTTTTGCCCTTAAAATGTCCGTCCCAATACATTAATCTGAAGTCGGCACAGAACTCGATTATGAAAAATTCATAGTTTTTTTCGGTTTGGTAGAAAACTAAAAAAAAAAAAAAAATCAATTTATTAAGAAGTATATGATTATTGCTTTGCTTGATTTTTTTTTTTTTTTTTTTTTTTTTTTTTTTTTTTTTTTTTGTAATGACAACAGAAATTAAAAAAAATTAAACATTATTTAAAGTATGTTTTTGGGATTTCTAAATTCATTTCCTAAAGTATAATAATAAATCAATGAATATTTAACTATTAAGAGCATATACTATTAGAGCATAATTTTCTTTTAAATATTACACTCCTCATTTTGTTATTTTGTAACAAATATTTAAAGATTGCTACACTAGATGGCAGCACACGATAGTCCCTAATTTAGCGGTTGCCAAATAGATTTCTCTCATGATTCATTGCGATACATTTGCCGCAGAGTGTTCTTAGACGCACAATGTAGAAGGTGCGAAATAGAAGCTGCTTGCTTGATTATTTTCCTCCCGGAGTTTTTCCGCAGAGACAGTTTTACGGCGCGCGATGATAGTATTGTGAAATGCAACTGCACGTCTATTTCTTTTAAGAGAACGGCCGCCGAACTCGTTTATGGACGGAGTGAAGAAATGTGAAAATGATTCCGCGGATTTATTCTGAAGTTCCTAAAGTTTGTACATATGTATTATAATTGTGCATAGTCGTGTTAAATGACGTATTCTTGTATCTTTTATATGATCTATTAAAAGTTTTGTACTAAATCTTAGAGCAGCGGATCTAATTTTGGAGTGATGAGTCCGTCATTATATATTATGACCCCTACTTATGAAAAGTAAGGTAGCTATAAATGGCTTCCCCAACTTTGGGCCCTGAATCTACGACCGACCGCATTAGAAAAATGTTTGTGCTCTTCGAGTTTTAAACATGCTGGTGCTTGATGTAGAAAGATGGTGTTTTTTTTTAAATGCTAGTGTTTAATACACAGTGCCGTATTCTACAAATGGGATGCTACAATGGCTGGTGCTTTGAGGAAGGAAAAGTAGTGTTTTAGCATCTTCTGATCAGACGTCGCTTCTGGGATCTCAGCTAAGACATGATTAAAATGCAGAGATGCCGTGTGTTCTCCATAGTCTTGAAGGAAAATATGTTCTACGAACGATCGTTGTTCTACATGAGCTTCAAGTATATGTGTCAAATAGTGGTGTGAAAGTGTTCTAATACTCTGTTAACCGAACTTCGAACTCAGGGCAGAAAGTGTATTATAGTAGAGTGGGCCGAAAAAAACACTTTTTAGCTTTTTGATTCGCTATACCGCGGAAAACTTGGCTTTAGTGTAGCTTAGTAATATGCAAAAACAAATTAAATTAATTTTTACGTTTGGTGGTAGCGCATCGCACTTGAATATTTGAAATTTATTGAAAAAGTAATAGTTTTCATTCGTATTTTTAAAGCTATAAACGAAAAAGATAAAAAACTGCGATGATAAAAAAGCTTTAAAAGAAAGACACAAAAACACATTATAATAAAAAAAGAAATCAAATTACTTCATTTAGGGTAGCGCAAAGCAATTTAAAAATCATTAAATTGTCACAATCAAGTTGTATTTTGAGCCCTTCTATTCTGGCAGCAGTCCAGCGCGAAGTGCGAAGCCTGCTGCGGATTAGAGCCTGTCAATACTACCTGTAATCACGTTTCACAATGCACTGATACGCATGTGTGTGCTTTATGACGCAACGGTTTCTGTGAGTTGTTCACTAGAATTCTGCCTGCAATGATTAGCAATGTGTTCTTGTTGTCGTATCAATCGCGTTTCTTAAAGACTGATTTAATTAGTGACTGCTTAGTAAGTGATTCGATTTATTGATTATATTAACCACTGTGTCATGGCTGGTTGCAAGAAAATTACTCGCAGTGACTTTAACTGCCCGTTATTTAGCCACCGAAAAGTGTTACCTGTGATTAAACTTTCAACTTATGAAGACGTTCTCAAGTATTGTTTCCCTGAAAATTACCACTTACCCTTGAAATCAAACAACCGGTCAGGTAATTTTTCTTAAGTTTCGATTATTGTGACTACCACAAGTTAAATATGTGTTTGATAAAACTGTAATACCGACAGTAACGCCTTACGGAATCGCTCAGTCATGACAGTTATCGTAATCTTGTGAAGTCCTTTAAGGGAAAGTAAAAGTTAAAAAAGAGAGTTGAAGATTAAAAAAAGAAAATCTTTGTTACTGTTTGATGTCTCTCCGTGTAAGTGCAAAATAACATTAGACTGCAGTTGTAAAATGGTCCCTGAGGTTTGTAAGTGTCCTGTCTCTATTATTTGTAACTGTGAAAAAGCAAAAAAAAGGTACCCAGCAATTAACTAAAGAAGCATGGTATTGGTAAAATTGGAAGTGTGCACATAAAGGAAACAAAAAAAAATGTGATTGGATGTGATGCCACCTTTACTAATACGGGGTGGAAAACAGGTGTTATTCGCACAATTGAAGAAGTTACAAGACCAACACAGTGTGTGTGTGCGTGGGGGGGGGGAGTATGCCTCTTGTATTTCAATGAATTGCCTTTCTGGGATTTGTTTCAAAGTTTAGATGGTGAAACGACTAGGACAAAATCATTTAGTGGTCCGATTGGCACGCAACTCAGGAAATGTGGGAAAATTCCAGTGGTAAATTTTGACAGTATTGAATGTGAAATTCCAGAAATTGACCGGCAAATTTTAAGCAAAGTTCAGAAGTACCTTCTGGACATTAGCTGTGCTATAAAAGCAGGCAGCTGTCCTGAAGATTTTTCTGTTCGTGAGACTGGCGCACTAACCTAATCAAGGTGGTTAACAACGTTGAACAGAATTTTCTCGTTGTATTTAAGTATTGAAAATCCAACAGACGATTTTAGTTTCTTTTCTCCTAAAGTCATATGTACCTGTATGGTTTAGTATAAAAAAAGTAAATACTTCACAAATGGACCGTAAAATGTATTGGAAGTTATTAAATCGTCCAAATTCCTCCCTGAAAACTTGCTGAAGGACATTGAACAAAAAGGAGTTTGTTTGAAGGAGGTTGATTGAGAGAAACTCACTTTTTACCAATCCAGAAAACTTGTTTTTGAGTATGATAGTAGATAAATGGGATCATATACGAGAGTTATGTTTCAGAAGAATTACAAATGCTAGAAACTTAGCTTCTAAAAGAAAATCAATCAGGTGTTTTCAAACACTCAAAATCAATTTTCTAGCTACAGACTACATCGAAATGATTTACAGGAACTCTACTGCACTGTTACCACCAGCTTTGCTGCGAAGAGTCACAGACGAAGATATTTAGTCTAAGGTCCAGTCAGGTGAAATATCGGCCCAGTGGAACTTTGACCAATTCTCATGTCACACCCAAGCAGTAGAACGGTGCGTGAAGTTAGTAACCGATCCGTCCCAAAAGGTCTTCGGGTCTAATTCCTGAGATGGGTTTATAAGAACGACACTTTTCTAGAGATCTTCAGTGCATATTTTTTCAAACAAATCCGAGTTGTTCTAATAAAACGTTTCCGAATGAATCCTTCTACTCTAAGAAGACAACCCCGTTAGACAACGGAAAGGTGACTCCCCACCCCTGATTGAAGATCGCCCAACCTTGAAATGTTACGGTGCTCCCGGATTTATTCGTGCTAAATGCCCTACTTGCAATCCTGTGATAAAAAGTGAAACTTCTCAGTTTGAGCAAATCCAGATATACACATGCTCAACCATAACCACACCTTTAACCACAGTAAACCCGAAAATTAATCGGATCTATGGCAAAGCCTGCGTTGATACCGGATCTAGTCACAGCCTAGCTAGTAAATCTTTGTATTCTGTGTTAAAAGAAAAAGGTGAAAACCTCTCTGAACATGTCCTTAGCGAATGGCCAGCGGTCAAAAGAAGACAGTTTGACCTCGACTGTTACTGTAGAAATTGAAGGAAGAAAGTTTCGAACAAATTTTATTGTGTTACCTAAAGCTAAAGGAAACAGAACCCTAGAACCCTTTTAGGAAGAGACTTTGTTGATAAATCAGGGATTGTACCAGACGTTAAGAACAAACGCTGGTATTTCGGTGATATGCCTCATATAAAATATGGCTTTGCATATCTTCTTCCAAAGACTCGTGAATGTTCTGGCCAGAACTCATGATTAAATTACTTGCTGAAAAGGTATGAAACCATCTTTCGGCCAGAGGGAGAAGCCACCCCGCCCTCCTGTGAAATCGGTACAGTCTCCATTGAGATAAACCCGAAACAAAACAAATTTGCAAAATTTACTAAGCAAGTGAACTATTTAGTCGAACAACGCAAAATAAAAAAGTATGTGGACAGAAGACGGATAGAAGGACCTCGGTATTCTCCTGGTGACCATGCAGACCTCCATCCCGTTAGCAAGGTTGGTCAGAAAAGAACCGCCAAATTTAGTCGTCGACGTTGCGGACCCTATGTAGTGCTCACACAGCGCTCGCCCACTTCCTATGAATTTGCCAGTTTACAAGCTCCTGAAGTTCCCTTAGGAACTTACCATACATCTGCCCTAAAACTTTGTAACAATGTTACCGACCAACCAGTTACTCCCCTCAGGAAACGTGGTAGGCCAAAGAAAAATGTTCCTGGTCCCTTACCGAGACGTCTAAGGAACCAGAGGGGGAGGATGTAACAAATATTTAAAGATTGTTGACACTAGATGGCAGCACATGGCAGCCCCTAATTTAGCCACTGCCAAATACATTTATCCCATGATTCATTGCGATACATTTTCCGCAGAGTGTTCTGAGACGCACAATGTAGAGGGTGAGAAATAGAAGTTGTTTGCTTGATTATTTTCCTCCCGGAGTTTTTCCACAGAGAGAGTTTTACGGCGCGCGATGATAGTATTGTGAAATGCAACTGCACGTCTATTTCTTTTAAGAGAACGGCCGCCGAACTAGTTTATGGGTGGAGGGAAGAAATGTGAAAATGTTCCCGCGGATTTCTTCTGAAGTTCCTAAAGTCTGTACATATGTATTATAATTGTATATAGTCGTGTTAAATGACGTATCCTTGTATCTTTTATATGATCTATTAAAAGTTTTGTACTAAATCTTAGAGTGTCGGATCTAATTTTGGAGTGATGAGTCCGTCATTGTATATTATGACCCCTACTTATGAAAAGTAAGGGTAATAAAATAGATAATTTATAATTTATTTTATACTTTTAAGTCTTTCATAAGATTCATTGCTGCAGATTGACCGAACTTTGGCATATTTTTGCGAGTATTTATTGTTGCATAATTAAATCCATTATTTAATTTAACTCCCATATAATTGTACGAGTTACAGAGAATATTTGGCGATATATCACCTTCCGGGTCAGTTGAAAAATGCCTTAAAATTAGTGCATTAATTTACCGTTAAGGTGTGAAATATTAAAATATAGTAATGTCATTGCAAACACACCTTTGTGAATATTTTTTATAATTCTGTCAGAAATTTGGTTAAAATACGATTGAAATATTCCACCTTTGCAAACCAGGTAAAACCACCTGCTAAAACCAGGTTGAATTCAATCAAAGAACTCAACGATATTATTTCTTCTACATTGCAATTATCTTTCAAAATATAGCAATTTGTAAACATTTAAGAAGACCTCCCACCCATATAGGCATAAATTCCATTTATCAAGGAGTTGCAAATGGATGTTCTGATGTCTTGAAAGAATAAAATAACGAAGGAAGAGATAAGAGCGTATTCAGACAATATTATTATTACAACGATATTATTTCTTCAAAATTGCAATTATTTTTCAAAATATAGAAATTTGTAAACCCTTAAGAAGACCTCACACCCATATCGAGATAACTTCCATTCATCAAGGAATTGCAAAGGGATGTTCTGATGTCTTGAAAGAATTAAATAACGAAAGAAGAGATAAGACCGTTTCAAACACTACTTCATCTTTGTAAGAATTACGACTGAAGAATTGCAATGAAGGAGCGCAGAAGAGAACCTCTATTAGCCCCCTAAATGATATTTCTTTTGGTCAGCAATAAAGGTGTCCTCTCTAAAATAGCGTTACGTAATATCAGTCAGCCGTTAAACAAAGCAGACATATATTATTTTATGGTTAAATACTGATAATCTCTACTGCACTTTATTTTACTTCTAAGCATCGCATATTATCAGTTTTTATAAGTCGTATAGAGAAAAAAAGTACTTTTAACCCTTTCGTGGTCACGCACGCGTATACGCGGCCGCACTTTGGTACTTGTAAGTGGTCATGAACGCATATAGTCGGTCAGACTTTTGTACTTGTAGATGGTCACAAGCGCGTATAGGCGGTCAAAATATTCTACTTGTAGATGGTTATGAACGCGTTTGCGCGTTTGTGCTTCTCCCCACTTCTCGAGACTGGGAGTTAAAGAAGGCGTTTATCAATCACCCCCTCTTTCCACGCACACAATAGGCGTTAGGCAGACTATTTGTCAACTGGATTACCGTATTTTAAGTCGAATGCCTTAGGGGATTTCGTTTTCTGTTAATGCTTAAGAATGGCATTGTATTTCGAACCATATACTAGGCAATTTTATAGAATATCATCGTTTACTTATTTTACTTTATTATTTCTGTCCATAAGATTCTAATTCATTACTATAATAATTATTATTTTATATCATTTGCCATATAATATTTATTTATTTTGCATGTTCATTATTTATTATGTAATATTTATTTATTTTGCTCTTTTAATGAATATACACGTTCTTTTCTTTCCTTTTTACTTCCAAATGTATGTCATTTTTTTCATTTAACTATAATACTAAATAACTAAACTGTTTTTTTTTCTTTACTTACAGCACTTTTGTTGTGTAATAATAATAAAAGTCTCGAATATCCAATTTAACATTACACTTCAAAAATAATATTTTTATTTATTATTGTTGCGCAAATTTTATTCAAATTCTAGCATAATTTAAAACTAGCACCGTGAAACCTGTCTATAATGACGCTGAATGGGCCAGAAAAAGCATCGATGTAGATAGGTTTTCAATTTCATTATAGGTAGATTGGTAAACCGGAAAAAGGTGACCGGAAAAAACGGGACCGGAAAAAACATGACAAGGAAAAAAGGTGACCGGAAAAAACGTGACAAGGAAGTGTTAAATATTGAATTTGGAAACAATGAACCTGGAAAAAAAATTAAAGCAAATCGGATGTTTCTGTCAAGAGTTATCGCGTTACGTACATACAGACGTAAGTGCATACATACATACATACAGAACCTGCGTGCACATTAATCCTTGGGCTTTGATAGCCTGCGAGCAAAAAGCAGGATAATGAAAAAATTCCTCTAAAGAAAATGCCTCCTCTCTTCATCTTTATTTTGTTCCCTTTACAGGCTGTCTATGTAATTTTTTCCCTCCCCCTCCGCCTTATAAAACATCTTTACTCATATATAAACTATCAATAGCGCAAGAATCAATAAATTGTATTTCCTTAATACCCCCCCCACCCCCCTCCGCGGATAGCACTAACTTGTCTTTTGTAGAAGTCATACTAAACTTCTCTTAATGAAATGTTAAAATTGTATTTTCTTGGACCAAATCTTAGAGTTGTCAAACTCACCCATTAACTCTGCCCCCCCCCCCCTACGCTGTAAGAAACTGACAGTGGAAAAACTTTACTTTAGTTTTTAGCATTTATTTATCGACAAGTTCAATATTTAACACTTCCTTGTCACGTTTTTCCCGGTCACCTTTTTTTTCCTTGTCACGTTTTTTCCGGTCTCGTTTTTTTCCTTATCCCGTTTTTTCCGCTCTTGTTTTTTTCTGTCACGTTTTTTCCGGTCACCTTTTTTCCTAGATTCAATATTATTCCTAAGGAAGAATTTTTTAAAGATAGCGTGCTTGCATTTCAGTATTTTTAAACGATTTTCTTTGATTTGAGTAGCTGAGGTCGATCTGTACAAAGGACTTTTTTACTCCTTCTATTTTATTTGCATGGTTTTTTAATGGGGATACTTTTACTTTCGAAACCGGTTCCGAAAGTAAATGTATCCTAAATAAATTTAAAAAAAACTTTAAACAAAATCGAAAAAGAAAAAAACGGTCTTTCTATAGATCGATCTTAGGTAGCCAATGCAAAAGATTCGTTTAAAAAAATGGAAATAAAAACGAGGTATCTTAAAAAAATTCTTCCACCAAATAAACATTAGCGAGCGGGTGCTTTCGCGTGAGTGAAGTAGCCTATTAATTGTTGGAAGTAGATCAAAAACTCCACGCAATTAAACATCATAGACGGCTTTATTAAGTGCAATTGCTCGCAGTAATCTGCAATGCTTTTTTAATATTTTAGAGCAAAAGTAAAGTAATTTTATTTTTCAATTTGAAACTTTTCCTTAATCATATGAGACAAAGTTAATGATAATTCTACCGTGAAGGCAGTATTTCAAAATCTCTACAAACGTATCATAATTTTTGTTTCCCTGTTCTTATCTCGATTTTCCTTTTGTTTATATGGCAGTTTACATACAAAGAGATTTGCCATGAAAGAATTATTTCAATCAATAAAATGATGTTTACACAGTACTTCTCAGGTTGGGAGATATAACCTATCATCTCACCAATATGATTAAGCAAAGTAAACAATAATAATCCTTTTAAGATAGGTAATGCATTCATATGCATTAAAGACAGATAATCTTAACAAAAGTTACTCTTCCTTGTTTTTACTTGCATTAAAAAATAAATAAAGGTATATTTTTACACATATTTATATGTGTGGTTTTCATTATATTCGACCTACTTATATTTTTGAATAACTGGATACTTGTACCGTGCATTAGTATATTTATAAGCAGTATCCCATTTTTAGCATTATTACAGCAAATACTTGGCTTAATATGAAAAAAGTTCTATATTTCTTTTGAAAGTTGAGGTGGGTGGGGAGAGAATCCAAAAACCATTCTTATGTTTATATCACTGGCTGTGTCCGCTTGGAAAATTAAAAACATTGTGTATTATTTGTGCTTTCTTTATATAACGAGCCCCAATATAGCGACTCTTACATTAAAACTGCCATATTAAAAAGCCCTAAATCTTATTTATTCTCACAGTTGTGTTTCACAGAGAAGAACCAGAGGTGTAGCCAGAAAAATGCTTATGAGACTACACTTCCCTGAACGATATCTACAATTATCATTATTTTTTACCTAAGCATTCTACTAAATACAGCAGAGTTGACCAAATATTCCAGTGTAATTAATTCCAATGATACTTTAAAAGTTTCTATGAGTTTTCTTTGAAGTAAGGTTTGAAAGAGAGTAAATATCTCCCATTGTTATCTAATCCAAACTCTTGCAACCCGTGAATGACATCGAAATACTAACCTGTAAAGTGACGCTTTGAGCTTTGAGAAAACTATGATTGACAGCCCCACCCCTTCCCTTGTAAAGATGATTTCTAAAGAAAACAGTTCACAGGAACAGTAAAATTCCAAATAGTAGTAGCTTGCTACATATTTTTTTCATTGTCGCTTATTTAATAAAAGGATTATGAAATGTTTATATTTTAAACTAGTTCTTTTAAAATTAGTATTAATCAATAATTATTAAATCATGAATATTGCACAATGTAACATAAAAGATTGTTGATATAAAAATAAAGTAGGGCATCATAAAAAAAAATCTTTTCTGACATCACAGCAGAAATCTTAGAATAACTCCCCCCCTCCCTCCCCAAAGGAAAATAAAAACTGATAGCCGAAGAGTTATCTTTATTGTAGCCTAAGAATTATATTTAAACTTATGGTTATTTTTAATAACTTTGTTGCACATTTTCTGTATGTTATCAAATTCTGCCCCATTCCGCAAGCGTGCTTATAGAAGAATTTAGTAATTTAGTTATTCTACCTAAATACTTTTAAATAATCACTTTCAATGGTCTACTTTAAAAAAAATCAAATTCGTGATATTTGATATGCACGTTACCTCCGATATCGTAAAATCAAGAAAATTTTTCTCCGATTAAGTCACACACTAATGACAATTTGTAATTCTAAATTATGAGGAATTTATTTATTTTACATTTTCCAACATAATTGAAAAGGGTTTATGACTTCAGTTTGTCTGTCAGTGCTCTATCTTGCGCAAATATAATTCGATTTCCCTGAAATTTTGTGTGTTATTGACATTTACTATCGCACGATCACCATTGAAAATGAAATATGTAGCATGTACAGTTCACTTACAGGGGCATTCAAAAGTATGCCGTTAAATTACGACCAATGGGAAAAAATCGTTTCAAGTGCAGCACTAAAACAGGCTTTCTGTAGAATATAAAATGCAAAGAATTTATTATTCATTTCCAGAGTCGCACAAAAGAATTCCATTACATAATGATCTACGCGGGAAAATCGTTTGAAGTACAGGGTTAGCGAAATTAAACTTCCGCTACTCAAAGGGTCCTAGAGGCCGTTCTACTAGTCCGAAGAGAAAAATAATTGGACAACAAACACTTTGAAGAATGCGCTCGAGGTTTTTGGAATAAAAAAAATAGTTATAAAAATCGCCACTAGACCGCGCTATGAGATATCTTGTTAAGAGAGGACAAACTGAGATCCCGAAACACTGAAGGCCCTGTGGTCTTACACAAAAGAAACACAATAAGGACAGTAAATGGGCGCAGAATTTCCATGGCCAGGAATCATCAACTCCCATTCTCGCGATAAATTGTAGCGCAAATGTTTTGCGAGTGTCTGGGTCTTGTCTTTCCAACTGCTGAACAGCTTGAATCTTATATGGGTAGAGAAATTCAGAATTCTACGAATTGTCGGACAGTGGAGTAGGGCATATCAAGGGTAAGTGAAATCGTCGGTACACTGACAGTTCCATGAGGCGATTCAGTGTTTGCTTCCACGACTGCTGTAGCAATATCCTCTACGACGGCGGTGGTACCCTTTTACTTCCGCTTCCCGGCAAATCGCCTAACTGTCCTGTTCGGTCGAATTTCACCACCATGTCTTTAAGAGCACGATATCGATCCAAATCGTTGTTTCTTGAGACGGCAGAACTTTCTCACAACTGCTCTCTGCATTCTCACCGTTGCGGTAGTGCAGTTTGACTAGCAGTGCTCTCTCCGGCACGTCGGCATTTTTGAATACTCATCTGATTGTGGCACGAACTTCATCCTTTTATCGTACGTGACATTTGCATATGTTCCTGCAATGTGGTGGCCCGCTGCGCCACCTGGTAGCGATTTTTTAAACTAATTTTTTTTTTCGGAAATCTCGAGCGCACCCTTCGAAGTGTCTGTTGTCCAAATATTTTTCTATTCGGAGTAGTAGAGTGGTCTACAGAGCCCTTTGAGCAGCGGAAGTTTAATTTCGCTAACCCTGTATATTTTAATGTAGATACTCTATTTCAAATGAATTTAGGTAAAAAGGTCAACGGTGAAAAGGTCTTAGCAAAAAAAATCAGTGGTAAAAATAATAATTATTATATATACTTAGATGAACCTAAAATTCAGATCTATTAGTTATTAAAGTTACATGTATTTTCAGTTATAGAAAACTAATTCTAAGCTTCAACTAAAGCCCGTGCTAAGTCCGCATATCTATTATTGATATCAAAAAAGTATATTATACATAGCGTTACACTTAAAGGACACTAATAAATAGGTGCTGTGTATTGAAAAAATATATTCTGCTGGAGACGCCGGCTGTTCATTAGTAAGCCCCTAGAAAGGCGGGGTGGTAAACAGAAAATACAATCTATAGATTCTCTCAATTTAGTACATGGATAGCTTATGTATAAGGCTATTAACTTTTATATATTTACGGGAACTTTGATCAAAGACAGCCTTTTGGTGAAGAGAAAGGGGGAGGACATGGAATTAAAAGAAACAAATTTTTACATACATTTAAAGGGGTCAAAACATAAACAAAAGTACTTTTTTCAAAAGTGAAGGTTTTTCATTATCTTGATTTTTATAATGTAAGAGGGGAGCAGAGTTAAGAGCGGGGTGTACGTGTGTGCGTGTATGGAGGGGGGTAACAATAAGTGGGAGTCAAAATTTTGAAGTTTCAACAAAGAAAACAAAATTTAAGGAATGCACAGCAGAAATGAAAATATTTTCTCGAAAATAATTTAAATAATACTTAGGATCTAAATTTATTGAGTATGGCGTAGAGTCCTGCATCGGGTCGGGAAACCTTTCTTTTTTTGTCGGGGGTTGGATTAACTTCTACAATTTTGCTGCAAATCGGGTTGATATCCATTGTTTCGGGTTAGGTTTTGTCTCTTGCGGGTCCGGTTCGACTTGACCCTATTTTTCAAAGAATTTCTAAAATATTTTTTCTGTTGAAAAATCTGCATATTATAACAGTTTTTAAAGAAATGGAAAAATTGAATACACAAGGAAAATTGTAAAATCTAAATAATTTAGAAACCAGTTTTATTAAGCATGTCTTAATACAATTTAACAGACATATTACAAAAATGGGATCTGTAGGTCGAAGGGAAAATTTATGATAGTCATAGACGGTTTATTCAGAGCTATATTTCAATTTACATTTGTGAATATACGATCTTCAGCTGTGTATCGACCTATCTTTAACTACATTGTCAAAGGACTATTTCATTTTATTCCTCTATCTAAGATAAGCAAACGATATTACGTCGTTCAAGCCATTAAATAAAACTGTCATACAAAATTTCCCACAATTGGACTATTATCGTTCTTCCTCTTAATCATTTGATTTTCCTCTAATTTTTTACGCACACGCAAAAAAAAAAGAAAAAAAAAAAAAAAGAACTGGAAAGTAAAAACTTTTTTTTTTCTTCACCATTTGAAAAATTAAGAAAGATATAATGAAAGTAATGTTTTATTAAATTTTGAACTCGAGTGTGAAAACCAAATTTCAAAATAAGACAGTTTTCTTTATAGATATTAAAATTATTTTAATTTCAGCAATCCACCCTTTACTAAAAAATATTTTAAATATTCACAAAAGTGCCCTTTTTCAACCGTCCTTTTTTAGTGCACTGTTCTTCGGTTGTCTTGGAATTCCTCTGTTAATGATCAGTAAACACTACGCGCATTATTATTACTAAAAATTTTTATGGGAAACAGACTGCAGTGCACATTAGCAATGTGTATCAATTATTACGGTTGGAATAATATACTACTATAAAAAAAAAGTACTACAAGCAGATATCGATCTAGACCGTAATTCGAGTTTATTCGAATTATTTTATACATCCATGTAAACCAACAATAAAGGCCACACTCACTATTTCCAATAGTGAACAGGCCTCCATATCATATATCGATTTCATGGCAATGCAAGTAATATTTACAAAGGTCAGATGGAAAAGCAGTACTAGACTTTTTCCGCGATGGCATCCCAAGCTCACAATTAGCCTAAAATATTCAAGTGTAACTATATATTGTTTAAAAAGATACCAATGAACAGTACAAGTATAGAATTATTCAAAAATATCAATAGAATGGATGCAATTAAAGCAGTAGATATGATTAAGTGTAAGTATATGTCTTTAAAAACAGGGAAGAATCATTATCTAAAAGATTCTTACAATAATGCAAATGAAAGCATTATCTTTTTAAATTTATTGTTATTATTATTATTATTACTTTACTTTGTACAATCATGTTTGTTAAATGACAAATTAAATCATGGCAATCTATTTTTTTATAAATATATCTCATATAGACTAATACTATATGATCAGAATTAATGCTAATTCTATATGATAAGTATGATTAAAACAATCATAATGAAATGAATGTATTGAAACTGGGAAAAAAAAAAGTTAAACTAGATTTTGATGATTGAACTTTTCATTTCGTTACCATGAGAATTAAACTAAGAAAACATTTATTTTAATGCATTAAACTACACTAATACTGTATAATGCACATTTATTTTAACGTATTTAAATATCCATTTTTAATTATAGATTACTTAGAGATCACAAATATATTTTACAATTAATGTTGATTTCTTTCCTGCTCATGCTGACTGATAATTGTTACATGATATAAATCCAACTTATTGCAATTGCTTCAAGGTCTATGACACTAAATTTGGGGGGCTCTGGGCGAATGCCCCGTACAAAAACTGCATAATCTTCCAAATTGATTTTTTTTTGTGACACATTCCTGAATTCAGTTTTGTTCATAAACACATGGAATTGGCAGGTACTCTTATTCAGAAACTATAAAGTCGAACATTTTTTTTCAATTTTCGATAAACATAGGAAGGAAGTCTTTTAGAAAATGCTGTTAAAGTTGGCGTTTTGAAAAAAAAATTCCTGCCTACGGAAGCCCGATAAAGGTTACAATGGGAAAACGCTTGTATTTCTCATGTAATTTATTTGTCGAAAAGTGAAAAAAAGAAAAAGTGAAAGAAAAAAAAACATTTGGTCTCAAATCATTTACATAGTCATACCTGCATTTGTCAAGCTTTTACACTTATATATTAATTCGTTAATGTGTCAAAGTTTTTATTGTTAAACGAGCAATTTTTTTTTCATCTAAATAACATTTACAAAAGTTAGCGGTAGGGCAGGCGGAAGAGCATTAATTAACCACCATATACAGGGCAGGGTCCGACTTAGGCTATGGGGGGAAAGGTAAGAATCATTCTGTCCCCCCTCTATCTATCTATCTATAGATTTTTTTGTGAATAATGTGGAAGTAGCTAGTAATAAACTTCATACTATTGTATTATATGCATAAGTTTTATATCCGGTACTGCTTACATCTGTATACAGAGTGTCACAAAAAGATAATCACAACTTTAAGAAAAAAATACTTGTAGGAAAATAGTAGGAAAAAAAATGATAGATTGTTTGATACGAGTATTTCTTTGCAAACATTTACTTTGCTTATCTACGTACGTTATAAGATGTCTAAAAGAAAACGTCCCAAATTGGTTATAAGTATTGGTTTTAACTTGCCACGTTAAGAGAAAAACGTTAATAAAGAATTGCTTTTGAAAACTATAGAATACTAAATTGTCATAATAAAATATTAATCATTAGTTTTCTAATGATATTTGCGTAGGTGGAGAGGTTACTGAAAGCGGAGGGGGGGAGGGGACCGCACTTCCTTCTTAAAAGTTCGAAAATGTATGAATTTTGGTCACTTTTATTTAATTTTAAACATTTGACACCATTTAAATAAAAATCCTGACTACTCTCATGGGAGCCCCCTAAAAAGGGGGACCCGCGGAAGCTTCCCCGCATGCAGCTACATACGTCGGGCCCTGACAATATATATGTAATATACATATATATATATATATATATATATATATATGTATTTAATGGACCACCATAACCAATAATTTTATATATTAAACTTTATTTTCAAAGATCTTTGTAAAACATTTTTATTTATGCAATGTATTGCCTAAATTGTGTTTTCTTGCGCTAAATACTGAATTTTTTACTCATACTTTGTTACCCACCGACCCCTTTAACTCTGCCCACTCCTACATTGTAAAGATCAAAATGATAAAATTTCCGTTGGTTAGTCAACATGTTCATTTCAACCCCTTTAAAATATCTGTATGTAAAGTTTTTTTATGTTCCCCCACTCTCTTCCTTCTCACCCCAAAGACTATCCTTGGTCAAAGATTCCATAAATATATAAAACTCGCTGTTCTTATACATAAGCTATCAAAGTAGCGCGTTGAAAGAACAGATACACCTGTTTTACTTGAAACGCAGAAAAAAAAATATAAGTATTACTGACTATGGAAGTTGCTTAGAGAATAGTTTTAATTGTGTGATGCATTTTCTCGCTGAACTATATTTGTATACCAATAGAAGTTTGTGGAACATAAAAAAATTTATACAGGGATACGCAAACCAACAAGATACATGACCGTTTGGGTGCGTAACTGACTATTTTTTTAAATTATTATAGAAGGTAATTGATAAAACTGGATCTCTAAATGTGTTATATGTTTACCATACTGTTTACTCACATATCTTCCAGCCACATATCTTGCGCCTTATTTACCGGTAAAATTTCAGTACAATTTTATAGATAGATAAATGTGTTGGAAAGTATTTCACAATCTATTCTTGAAATCTATTCTCACAATCTATTCTTCGTTCTTATTTTTATGAGCTTTTATTTTTTATGCTGGAGAAAGTTTTCAAAGTTTCCATACATACAAATACGCAGAGATAATAATTACTACTATTTGTTTATTAATATTATTTGTTTAAAAATTAAATGAAAAAAATAAAAATATCTTGAGAAGGAAAATTAAAACTGGTTTCATCCAAATCCTAAAACTTAAAAAAAGGATAAATCTTAAAAAGTGATAAAAAGTGTCATTTGATTTTTTTTTACTCTTTCCAGTATAGTTGAAAAGCGTTTATAAATTCGGTTTGTCTGTCTTTCCTTCTGTCCGTGCTCTAATTCACATAAATTTAGTCCAATTGCCATAAAATTGATATATGTTATTTTTGTTTAATTTGACATGTTCATTATTGAAAATGAAATGTGTAGCATGTAAGATTCGTTTACAGGGACACGCAAAAGAATGCCGTCACATTACGGTGAATTAGAAAAATCGTGTATGTTGTAGTTTAATTATATTACACTATTTTAAACATATTGGAATTTTTATATTTCACTAAGGAGTTGTACACTACAAGGCAATTACTGTAGAATATGATGTGCATAGAATTTATATTTCATTTTCAGGGACACACAAAAAAATTTGGCCTATGACCAATAATTGCTATAAGTTCGTTATCAGTTGCGGTATACGTTTTTAAATTTGACTGTTGTTATTATTTTTTTTATATTATGTGGTGTTTATAAATTCAATAGGTCATATACTGTGAATCACTATCGCAACTACAATTCCGTTTATTGACAGAAATTCCTGAATGGGAATTTTCCTGCGGAACTAAATTTTTGCATACATACATACAAAGTTATAGAGCATATACAGGGCTGCACAAAAAATCGATATTTTTTCAACTAACTGACAGCAATTGCAGAAATTGGGTTTTCAAATGCGTTATGTGTTTTCTAATTTATTTATTTAGACACCACCTTTCTCCGTAATAAGCTGTAAAGTTTTGTTTCAATATTCTGAATGTATTGGAAAGTGTTTCATAATTTATGCTAGACACATGATTTTTAGCTCATGTTTCTTTTTACAAATATTCTTTTTCAATTTCTCCAAAGAATTTTTGAAAAAATACGGAGACTTACTGTACTAAATATAAGAAAAAATACATGAATACATTTCGAAATTATTAAAAATAGTGCTTAGTTTCCATCTGGTCTAAGAATATTCAACTTGTGTCCCGCGGAGTTGCGAACTTATTGTTGTAAAGTTTAAATCCTTTTTATCTCTTTATGGCCGATGGACGCTGGAAGTTTTATGGGAGATAAAGTGAGGGGGGGGGGGGAGGGAGCTATTACTCTTCACAGATATTTGAAATGGATTGTATTTTTCTCATTTTCAATAGGAGAATATATTAGGTACCTAAAATAAGTCCTGTTATCGGAAAATTTTAAACGTAATTATTTTTCCTAGGTGGTGAGGAGAAAAATGACACCCGAAAAAAAAGGGCACTTTTATTACAATGGAACTTACAAAAAGCACATTTATTTTGTATATTACTATGCAGACTCTCCATTGACTTATTTATACATAGTAATACCTGTACTAAGCGGAATCTTGCCTTAAAAAAAGCCAAAGTTCTTTGGAAAATTTCTAATTCAAAATTATTATATTGCCCCTTATCATTTCGTCTTAAAGGGTTTCATTGTTAAAATTAAAACTTGCATTTAATCAGTAATACAGTCGTTCCCGTTTAAACGATTATTTTTGGTTCCAGAAATAATATTCGATTAAACGGGGAATCATAACTGTAATATGCGTAATAAAAAGGGAAAATACCCATCTACGGTATGTTTAATTAACAAAATAATAAATCGTTAATATAATAACATAAACTAAAATAGATACGAATGCTAATATAAAGTAAATACTTATTAATTTAACGTCAGTATATGCATTTATATGGTTTACATCACACTTAATGCAGCTCGTTTGAGTTTGGTCAAAACTTTGCTACTTCTAATTTATGTTACTTATACTGCCTTTAAAAAATCGTTTAAAGTGGTTTGTTTAAGTGAAATTTTAAAGGAGTAAATATAGAGTTATTTTTCGAATGAGTGCAAAATATCACAACGACCATCTCGAGTCTCGAAGTGACGACGCATTGCCATTAAAGCCTGATTAACAGCAAGAAGCGATGGTGGTGAGATCAAGGTGGGGAAATCATTCGACCTGTCCATTATATACCTGCCGACCGAAATCATTGCAGGAAGAACTGAAAATTTGTTTTCAGCGTAAAGGAACCGGAAATGACAAAAGGTGGAAGGAAATTCTAGCTGAAACGGGCTTTCCGCGCCTATTTTCAAACATCGATCACACAGTTCTTATTCGATTAAGCGGGTAGGTTCGTAAAAGTTATTTGGTTTAAGCGGGGGAAAATAACATAGAACCAATAGGAATAAATTCGGTTCCGGAGAATTCTATTCGAATAAGCGGGGTATTCGATTATCCGTGACCCGATTAAGTGGGGAGGACTATTATACATATGCACAAGTATTACACCTATAATTCATTAATGATGCAATACTATGATCACTAATTAATTACAGTAAAACCTGTAAAAATGAAATCCATGTATAACATAATCCTGCCTTAAACGGAGAATTTTATGTTCCCAAATACAAAATATTACACAATTACACCTAGTAAAACCTGTCTAAAACAGAATTTGTTTTCGTACCTAGTGATCTCGTATTAACCGGTTTTATTGTAATATACAGTGGTACTGTGCAGTGTTACTGATTAATTAATTCTGTAAAACTTAAATAATATATCTTTACTATCTCTAAACATGATTTAAGTATAAGAAATAGTGTACTTTATAAAAAAGAAACGCCTTAACATGTTTGGTTTTACTGTACTCAAACAATTGCCTGCCGAGACGAAAGGAAAGGTTGAAATAATTACTGCCACTTTGATTACATCAATAAATGTTTTTCTTTTAATGTTCTACATTTATCAGTAAAATAATAGGAATTAATAAAAATTCAAATTTGTTATCTGGAAGCTAAATTATAAGATCCAAAAATCCGCCTGTTTTTTTTTTTTTTTTTTTTTTTTTTTTCTTTTTTTTTTTTATGTATGGCTGGAAAAAAAGGTTGTCAGTTTGTATTTTTTTTCTTCTTTTTTTAAACAGGAATTTGCACATTTTGAAAATCTTATTAAAATTTGTTTTAATTCTTTTATTGCTCACAAAAAAAATAAGTTAGAAGAATTATCATTTAGAAGAAGATTTTTTCCATTTATTTTGAATGCGCATTTGAAATACTTTATAACAAATCACTTTTTTTTTGGTGGGGGGGGGGGGGGAGGGGGTTAGAATATTTTAATGTATTTTCAACTGGTATATTCATCAGGATAATGTACAATATATCGGCTATCTCAGATTTATAGCACAGAAAATCAAAGAAAGCAGATGTTACACTAATTTGCATAATGAGAAATTATTATTATTATTATTATTTATAAAAGAAAAAATAAATAATATTAGCATTAATTGAAATTGAGATACGATGAATAACCCTATCTAAAAGTGTAACTAAAGTGTACTAAACGTTTAATTGAGATTCGTTGTATAGTGAGATCTATCGCTATGCGTGCGTTTTATAAAATGTAAATTTATTTAAAAAATCGATTACTTCCAGTTTAATTTTGTAATTAAATCATTACAAATTAATAAAATTTACAAGTTTATGTAACAGAAACTGTTTAGAAAAAAAAATGCATTTAGAGGAAATGAAACATGCTTGTTATTACGAAGATATAAATTCTTTTCAAATTTAGATAAAATTTAATAGCATATAAAGCAAATTATACTACATTAACAGTTTGCAAACATTATTCTAAGCAACACGGAACACACACCTGTATTCCTGAAAACTGCTATTTCGTTACATGCTTTCAGATGTTGCCTGGGATTAACCAGACAATCGTTTTCGAAAGCTATTAGTCAACTAGTTTTAAACGCCCATTCACGCCTCATAAAAGACAGTGGACAGCCGTTTCAATCATTCAGTGTCAGAAAGAAGGGGAAAGAACTAAATCCCTTAGCACTTTTCAACTACAAAATCACATAACCCCTTCTACCTTTTCGAACAAAATTTTTTTTCCTATTCAAGGCCTTTTTAAGGTACATTTTTATAATCTAGTGAAACGCTCAATGGGTTAAATGTAACAGATTTTAAAATTGCATCTCAATTTATTTTTGAGATATTAAATTTTTGTAGTTTTAAACAGTACTTCTTTAACGTTGGCAACAGAAGTACTCCATTTCTGTAGAAAGTAAAGGAAAAATAGTGAAAATAATAGATTATTATAGCTTTTTGTTGCCATTTTCCTATAATAATTGAAAAAAAAAATGTAATTAAAATACGTCCTATTTTGAAAAAAATATAAATGGATGATTTCTGATAAAACATGGAACAATTATAAGCTATATATTTTTTTAAGTATCTATATTAATGTTACAAACAAATGAAGGAATATGAATCATTAGATAGCCGATTTTTTTCTTTTCTTTGTCGAGTTTATGAGATCGTATTTTGCTGGATTTGTGTAAGATGCAGTGTATTAATTTTTTATAAACATTTTATTTTAGATTTACTTATTTAAAGATTTTTAATATCCATTTCAGTTTTTAAAAAATCATATGACGCAATTAAAATAGTTTTGAAAAATTAATTTAAAGAATATATATTTTCGTAAAAAGTAGGAATTGAAATCTATAATTTTTTAAAACAGAAATCAATTTCTATAAGCTTTAAATGTGCAAATTCAAAATTACAGCTCATACTGACTTTGTGGATTTTGAGTTATGATTTAAAAACAACCTGCAATTTATGTTTTACAACAATTTCAAATGAATATAATATTAGGAGCACCTAATTTATATTCTTCATAAATGAAGTTTTTAAACTAATTGAATGAACAACTTCTCGTTTGGTATCCCAAGGTAAAATTTACCGTAAAACAAAATATGGTATACGTGTTAAAATTGAAAAACTTATGTCATTTCAGTACGAATACGACCTTCGAAGTTTATTTCTTTTACTTGGAATGAAAGAAGATTTAATTCAGAATTTAATGTTTATGTATATTTTTTACTCGGACAATTTGCTAACTAACATTGTGATTTTTTTTTACAACTGTACATGTTCAAGTTCGTTAGAAATTCATCTAATAATCTTCTTAAATTTAAACAAATTATAAGAAAAAAATTGGAAACGATTTATTCCGTAGAAGGTACATATTTTCATTTTCGAGATGAGCTGCTATGAAAAGTTCATTGTTGTTTAGAATAAAGCTGTGCCAGCCTCATCAAGGCCACCACGTGGTAAAAGAGACATAGTTAGATTTCAAGTTTAAGGAGAGGTGTGGGTGGGGGGAGAAGTTTAATTCGGTGAAAAAAAAAAGCATGTTAAAAAAAATTATTTAGACGATACAGGTAACGGTTTTTTTTTTTTTATTAATTTCCATATAATACAGTCGTGGCCACAAGTTTAGGACCACCACTGAAAATTAAGATCCAGACAATAAATTGAATACTTACTCGTTAGTAAAATTATCAACTCCGTTTATTACATGAATATTACATTTCTACGCATATAAATCACATACATTAAACATAAATTTTACAGAAAAATCAATATTTTGTTGGTCCGCTATTAACTTTCATTACGGCCTGCAAACATTTTGGCATGCTGTCTACCAGACTTCGGCAGTATGCATCTGATAATTCTTTCACCCAAACTTCCTTAATTCTTTTTCCAGTTCATTAGCACTTGTTGGCTGTTTCTCAGAGACCTTGTGCTTTAAGGGGGTCCATAAGTTTTCAATTGGATTCAAATCGGGACTGTTTCCAGCCCAGTCAAAGATTTGAATTTTCTTCGTCTTCAAGAACTGAGTAACAATTTTAGAGCGATGACATGATGCACCATCATGCATAAAATTGTTCATTTATAAACCGTCATGTGTAATTCTAACTTCTCGTTCAACAAATCTAAGTATTTTTTGCCATTCATAGTCGTCCCTGGTGGTAGGAAGAACAATGCAACCGTTCCGTTCACTGACATTCCATCCCACATCGAGACTTGGAAAGTGTTTAACAGTCTGTAAAGTGAATCGAATCGCTTTTTAGGAGGTCTATGGACATAGTACTTGAGTCTAGAGAGTTACTGTATGGTAGATTCAACCGAAAAAAAGCCCGTTGCTACTGACGAATTGTCCATTTGGCATGCTTATTGGCAAAGTCCAAGCGCTTAGCTGTCATGGCCGCTGTTAACCTGGGTTTTTTCGCAGTTTTATGGGATTTTAAATGAAAGTCGTCGAGCAAACGCCGACCTACTGTTCTACAACTGACTTCCGCACCTTTTGCAAGCAGTACTGACCGTATCTTGCTTGCGGAACTCATTGGAGAACGAACCGCTATGCTACTAATGACATAGTCATCCCTAGGTGTGGCTTTACGAGGTCGACCACACCTTTTGGCATCAACGTGTCCCTGTTTCTTTAAATTTCTTGATCTCATTGTGAACTGAATTCTTACTATGTCTTACTAGTTCACTAATTAATCGTTCTGAATATCCTTCATTATGAAGAATAACAATTTATGCACGCTGAGCTTCAGAAACTGACGATTTTCGACCCATTTTCATAGGTTTTCAAAACTCTTAAAACAAGCAACAATTGCGTCTGCGACGTTTATTACTCAAAGATCAAACGAAAAGTAAATACAGTACTCCATTGCCAGACGGAATGACGCCATCTGAAGTAATCGATTTGATTTATGACGTTATCAGTGGTTTAAATTGTAAAAACGCTCGTTTCTGCACAGTGGTCCTAAACCTTTGGCCACGACTGTAATACAACATCTGAACAATAGTTTCCTAAATTTGTATTGAAAAATATTGATAAATAAGCCATTGGCAGCAAATCTCCGCAGGAGCCTCGAAAAAAAGTTGTTTTGTGGTGTACGTTATAAATCTTCACTGGATCATCTGAAAGAAAAAAATGTCAAAATGCGTTTATTAGATGAGATATTTCTCAAGGTAACGGTGTCGAGTTTGTTTCTTTTTTCTTTTTTTTTTCCGGTAGGACTTGAAAGTCAAAAACTCGATTTTCTGTAAAAAAAAATCGGCAAATTTGTTATTGTAAAATAATAAATAATTTAAAAAAAACTCGACAGCGTTACCTCGAGAAATATCTGTAACGTACACGAGTTATAATGGACACCGCAAAACTACTTTTTTTTTCGAGGCGCCTGCTGTGATTTGCAGCCAATAGCTTATTTACCAATATTTTCAATAACATTTTAGGAAAATGTCGTATAGATGTTGTTAATATATGGAAATTAATTAAATGAACCAGAATTACCTGTATCGTCTAAATGTTTTTTGAAAATATGCTTTTTCCACCAATTTAACCTTACCCTCCCTTCCCCTTAATAGACTGTTTATTTAAATCAAAATATTGGAAGAATAGTCACAGAGCTTTTCATTTTAGACAACACTACTCTACACTTAAAAGCAATATAATCCTTGATCTTACAAATATAAATAATGCAAAGTTACTAAATCTAAAACTTACTTCAGTACAGAAAGGTGGGTTGCTCAAAAGGTATCTAAAAATGGCTTTAAAGTCGATCACAAATGTCACTACAAGCCGTTAAAAAGCTCAAAAATTAATTAAGCTTTGTACATTTTATTATATACTAGGATCTTGTGGTCGCTACAGAGATTTATTGAATAATGGTGGAAATTATTTCTTATCAAAGATGTCAGGTACTCTCAGCTTATTCTTGACTTCAAATTCCACTAAGCACGAACGCGCTTTAAATTTCGAATGGCAAGAGTACTCGTTCTTGAATTCATCCATGAGGAAGGTTTCGACTCAAGATCCTATATGCAGAGAAATAAACAGTTAAAATAATAAACAATAGCGTTATTATTGATATTATTTCAAAGAAAGAGCTAGTCATACTGAAACCATAATTTATCTAGGACTCTAACACACTGTCCTCTAATATTCCTTCATGGAGACATCTTTTGACAAATGGTTTTAAAATACCATCCCAATACTCTGTGACCACCCAAGATCTATCATAATTCAAAACTTACACGTCTTGAAATATAACTGGTATTCCAACAATGGAATTGGCAGAGGAATACCTTCGACCGGTATATGGGTGTATGAAGACTGAGGATTTCTATATGTTTTTATTATCTGATGAATAGTTTTTTGTGAAACTTAAAGTCCTTTTCGAGACTCATTTCTGAATAGAACATTTTTTTCCAACTCAAAAAAGTCCAATGAAGTATAAAATCCCGCTATTATATTTCGATATTTTATAAATCGCACTTTAAAATTATTCTTTAACGAGAAAAAAATGCATGGAATTTTAACATACCTCTTAAGGAAAACATAAAAAGCTAAAAACTGTACCCAAACACTTTTTTAGAAAAATGAAAAAAGTGTATTTAATGTTTTAATATTAATATGCTTACTATAATTTGAATTTAAGATTCTGTGTGTATTGGATTTGGGAAGGGAATTGCTACACCATCGGCAATTTTGGTCAAACTGATACACAGGTTGATTCCAAATTAGAGGAACAAAATTCTAGGATCAGAGGGATACACCTAGACGACTCGGAATCACACAGAAATGCAGGTTCAGAAATGTAATCCTAACGATTTATGGGGTTGATAGGGACTGAATCATTGGGATAGCAAATTGACGTTTAAAGATCATAAGCTTATAATATGTCATGACTTTCCTGATAAGGAAATTGCCCGACGTTTCTTAACGTTGGAATGAAACATACGTAACATGGAAACTAGGATGTTTTGAAAATAATGACATCTGTGTAAAGTTAAGCGTGAATACTTTGTGGTAATTTTATAGTAATTAGTTTTATTTAATATTTAGTTTTATTTAATAATTTAGATACATAGAATAATTGATAATAGTGATTAATTATGTGTTAAAATTAAAGTAAGATCATAAAAACCCTTAACATTTATTAGATTTTTATAATCTTCACAAATAATATGAGAATCGGTTAATACAAGTTTTTTACATTACTTCTGATGTTAACTGAGTTCGACTGTATATACTTTTCTGTTTTTCACTATTATTTCAGTTTTTTAATGATGAATATATATGTTATCTTTTAAACATGACCGATAATCCGAATACTTCAAGTATCTATACTATCCCAATGAATACGAATTCTACGCTTCCGACCCTGCTTATAATAATCTTTCAATTATATTCAAAACGAAGACATTTTGTAAATAATAAAAACTTTGTAAATAGTTTATAAAATTTGTGTAATTCCACTCCTATAAATTTTAATTGTATAGCAAGGGCATTATAATTCAATTATGCATCAAATGACTTCGAGCAATTTTTGACAACAAAAATCAAAGTATATTGTTTGGTAATTATAAAACAGTCCCATTTTTAACCCTCTTCATTCTCAATAAAACTTTTGATAAAATTATAGATACACAATAAAATGCATCCTTACATTATTTGTCTGTTAGAAAATTTTCATTCTAACAAATTCATTAAAAGAAAAAATATATAAAAAATTAAAACTATTTTGGATCAGATATTTTTAATAGTAAAAAATAGATCTACATAGTAAATTGTACCTCAAACACTCTGTGATAAAACTTCAGCATTAGTAATATCGCTTTTTAAAAATGTTTTCTTTGTTTTTAAAAATGTTTTTAAAAATGTTAAAAACTCAATTTATAACTTCACCACATGTAGAAATTTTTAACAGAACAAAATTATTTAAACTAAAGTATAAACGAAATCGCCAGAGTAGTTCTTTTCACTTTTCATCATTGAATTACGCCTTGACAGTTTAAAGAAATATTTGCTTTGCGATAACAGTATAAATTTAGAGTTAGGAAAAATGTCTAGTTTTATTAGCGCAAATTGTCTGAAAAGAAAACCTCTTTATCTGGTAAAAATTCAATTTCTTATGTCTTCCATCGTTATTGGAGAATTTGAAGTCGAGAAAAAGTAAAACCAATAATAAAGTTTGCTATTTTGCGAAAAAAAAAACTGCAATTTAATTTTCAACCAATTATGTCATTTCAAGAAAAGATACAATTATGTGTCACAAAATTTTGAAAATTGCACCGAGCTGAAAAGTGATAATTATATCCTTTTTTTACCATATGGGAACATTTAACTGGAAAAATTCAGAGTCGTTATACTTTAATAACACATTTTAAATAATATAAAAAGTTTTTGGGTTTTCATTTTCCTGTTAGTTGTTTCTAATTATTATTTTTGAATAAATATCAACATATTCACACTCTGTTGTTACATCTTTAATGAAAATCGATGTAATTCCTTTCATAGGTTATGAGATGTTTTCTCATATTATAAGTATATTGGAGGAAGCGTCTAAAATGTTTCCGAATTTTTAATGTGATGAAAAATTATTCATGATACTTATTTTTAATTTATTCTTATTTCTGAATAAATGATAATAAATGTCCACTCTATTGTTACGTCTTTAGTAAAAAGCGGAAGTATTGGTTCCCATACCTAGATAATAAGTGTATTTTACAAAATATTAATTTTTATACCGAAAGAAGGGAAATATGGTGTACATATTTATGTACAACATCAAAAAAGAGCTTTATAAATATTTAAGTATAAATAATATAAGATTATATTAATATATATAATTTTTTATAGAAAATATTTTGGAAAATATTTTGCAACCGCGAAGCACTGCTCAGAATTTATATCACAACATGAATGAAAATATCACGATACTGTAAGCACAAAAAACACAGGGTCTCTAGCACAATTTGAAATTGCAAAAAAATAGAATGTAATGAAGTATACAGACATAAAACGAGTCTCTGTACAGCCTCTAATCTAGAATAATATCTCGCCTGCCGAAGAATCCATTTCACACATTTGCTGTAATGACAATAAATATATCTTGATCTCTGAAAATCTTTCTCAACTTGAATGAAAATATCGCAATAAAGTAAGCACAAAAAACGCAGGGTCTCCAGTACAGTTTGAAATTACAAACAATTATAACGTAATGAAGTATACAGACATAAAACGAATCTCTGTACAGCCTTTAATATAGAATAATAACTGGCTTGCCGAATAATCCATTTTACACGTTTGCTGCTATGACTCTAAATATATCTTGATCTCTGAAAATCTTGGTCGTAAAGTTCGATTTTTAGAAGTTTTTCAATGAAAATTTGTTAAAAAATGTTGTCATCAGCTTGAGACGTTCAATGTCAAAATCTTCCTTTGTGTTGGTCAGTGTATCATCTTGATATTTTACAAGGGCTTTTAAATCTATTTTTCATGGGAAAACAGTGTTGCAATGATAAAAATATTTTCATATTCGGAAAAAATTAAAAAAAAAAAATAAATAAATAAAAATAAATAATAATAATAATAATAAAAACGCGTAGAATTAGAGAACAGTATTTTCAATGATAAACGTCCATAGATGAAACTTAACGCAAATTTTCTTGCCATTCCTAAATAGCAACTTAATAAATGATAAGTGTGCAACATGACATATTACTGGATGTTTGTAAACGTCATGGCTCATAACCGACAAATTTTAGAGTGCATTCAGAAAGGAAAAGGGTTCACTGTCATGGTAAAGCAATAAAATGTGGTTTTGAATAAAATGAAGGAAAATTTAACAAATGATGCAACAATGAAAAGCAGATAAGAAGATTGGATCTAACTTCTCCCTTTTGCAGGATGCTGCAGGACATCTAGCACTTCCCTGCAAAGCCATAAAAGATGAAAAACGTTTCGTAACCACAAGAAAGCTCCATCTGTTCAGGGCAAAAAGGCCGCGAGTAGACTGATACGTCTATCAGGAGCTTTAAAAATTTTATGTTAATAAGGTCCTAATAGTAGTTTTCGTTTAACGGAAGACGTTCTTTATTTCTTAGATGAATGTATGACTGAAATGAATTCTGAATTCCAAACAGCATTAACTTTTTCTTAATATTTTTTAATTTATTTTCAGTATATATGTTATGAGCATAAAACGTAAAATATGAATTAATATTTTATTAAAAAAACAATTTAATTACTAAACTATTTATTGATTACTAAATTATTCAAAGTACGATGAAACAAAAAAAAAAAAAATATTTTTGTCGCCCAGATTCACAAAATTCCCACTATGAAACGTTTGATACACTGACGATACACAACTTAATTTTCTTAAGTCCTTATGAATTGGCGAGTGTCCAATGTACTTTAGCAACACTTTTTTATTTATAATGTCTTGTATTACTTAATAGCTAAAAACTGTAATTAAACAATTAAAAAATATATACAAAATGGTGTTTAAAGTTAAGGATTCTGCCCAGTCTATGCAGCATGTATACGTGCCACTAATGCGAAGGTGTTAAAAAAAACGGCATCATGCTCACACGTGGGTTTTATTATTATTATTATTAGTATTTGAAAATATATTTCAACACTTCGGCATTTAGTTAGTGGCGTATTTAAAACTAAGATGGGACATAAAATAAATATATATCAGGTCGTCTAATAAAGTTATTTGCATAAGTAAGATACCATTGTATACAAAATTGACGAATCACTAGAACTTTGTAATTATTTTTTTCTCGTATACTATAACATTTTCTAGATAGGAAGCGTTACTCTGCTTTTTGACGCTTGATGGCACTGCAAGCTGTTTCAACGTGTAGCACGTATCCCTTTTACTATACTTAAACGCTATATTCCTGACTATAACTGCCATTATCCTGAAATTAATGGTTTGACAGGACTTTAGTTTGCAGGACCCGACTCAGTTTATCTAGGGCCCCGGTACAAGCAGCGTTATGGGGGTCCCTCTTCTATTAATCGATAGAAAGAAATTGTTCATTAACTATGCTGAAGTGATAAGTACTAAATTTGATACCTAATGTATGTATGCATATATTTAGTACCAGGTACTACTGACATATGTGTACAGTGTACTACAATAAATATGGTCACAGCTTTAAGACAAAATATTTGTAGGAAAATATTAGAACAAATGATTTGGTTCGTTGATGGGAATATTTGTTTGTAGACATTCCCCTTAGTTATCTACATACGTCATGAGATGTCTAAAAGAAAATTATTCGAACTTTAATAAGTCTTTATTAATTGTTTTAACTTATTGGTTATCTACGTATGTTATAAAATGCCTAAAAGGAAATTTCTCCCACTTGGTCTTTAATACTCTTTTTTAACTTGCTTCGTTACGAGGACACTGATTTATTTACCTGGTCTTTATTCTTCAAATCTGGAAATATCTATGCTAATAAATAAATTCGCTCTGAGAGTCTGTATATGTCTGTATCTGTGTGTTTGCTTCGAAGGCTATGGAGATATACGGAACGTACAAGCCTGGCAATTTGGGTGTGGGAAGTCCTAGTCCTAGTGTACCGAAGATACAAAATTTTAAATTTATCAGAACTCGCATTAAAAACTCCTCTATTTCCTTACGAGCTCTTGCGCATGCCCATAACTCTATTTACATACCGAAATGAAAATGAAGAACGGAAAGCGGGGATTTGGGGAATTTTTCGCCATATTTTTTAATCTCCAACAATCAAACTGTTTAATAAAGTTAAAAACGGAACACATATTTAGAAAGGTCGCACTATTGCGTCTTAAATGCTGTAATCAGTTTGAAAAAACATCGATATTAAGACTTCGAAAGAAAATTTCAAAATAGGTCGTTACGTATTTCTCATTATCTCACATATGGCTTCGCTTCCCTAGGGAGCAGTTTTGGAGGTACCGGTTAACAAAAAATTACTTATATAGAGCTTAGTTGTTCTTCTCATAGAAGGTGCAATCGGTTTTAGAAATACGAATTTTAAACCATTGGAAAAAATTCGTGATCGCAGGTCTTTTTGCGCCTTACGTGGACGATATATTTTTCTACGGTAAAAGTACCTAAAATATTCGTATTTCGACACAATCTTTTCAGAGCCCGTCTGCATACCGGGTATACATAATCTCCTAAAAATTCGAAACTTCCGGACGAGTTGAAATTTTTACAAAATAAGATGCGTGAAAATTTCGATGAAAACAATAGAAACCTAGGTATTTCGGGGCGATTTCGTTCGACTTATGCTCAAGTTTTCACTACTAAGTACGCATATTTTTTTCACGAAATTTTAAAGAAGTCTTGGATGCAGGTTTGTTTATAACATATTAAAATGTTTGAGAAATCGGTAGATGAAAGTATTAATTGTTTGTTATGCTAACGTAACCGAATTGAAAAGAAGAAAAAAAGGGAGAAGAAAAAGTGATTCTTTTTAAACTACGAGGGAATGTCAGTAAGTAGGTCACAAATCGATAAGAGAGGTCGGAAATTAGTAGTATTTTTTCCAAATATGCCATTAGGTGGCACCACTGTACAACTATAAATGTCAATTTCGAATTTTTGAGACAACAGTTGTACAAGATGAGCAGAGTCGTTCAAAAGTTGTTGATGAAGAATGAAGTGTTTGTCCTGTTGAGATTGCGACAGAAGAAACAGTGCGGAAGGTTCAGGAAATAGGTAGAGCTGACAGGCGAATAACAATAGACAGCATTAGCAACTGCAAAAAATGTGAGGTATTCAGATACATGAGAGAACATTCCAAAGACTTTTATGCAGAAGGTATAAGAAAACTCATAAAGAGATGGGATAAATGTATCAATGTAAATAACGATAATATAGATAAACTAGCAGAACTACCCGGCTTCGCCCGTGTCAATTATAAGTAGCCTTCCAGGTAAAATAAATTAAAACGAAATAATACGGCAATCACAATAACTCAAATTTGTGCATTCCCATCCACAAATCGTTATAAAGACAATGAAAAAACGCGGCGTTATTGGCTTGCAACCATAGTAAAAACCCCGAGCTTTAATAACAGAATGCACGTTTTCTTCGGCGGGTGTAAGAGAAAAATATGTGATTTTCCTGACAATACGAAAAAAAAATCATCCAAATCGCGCAGCACTTAGTGAAATTCTCGTTTGTATGGTATTATCTACATTATAAAGTAAAAACACTATGTCAGTGCCCATAAATTGTGCCTCATTAATTGTAACCCATAAAATGTGCCTTTACTGCAATTTTTCTAACTTTTAAACATCACACAATTTCATTTTTTACAATGTCGAATAGAAAAAAATTCTCACAAATGAAATTTGTTCGAAAATTGTACCTCAGTTTTCTGATTTTAATGGATTTTAAACTAGTTTTTAAGCATGGATATTTTTAAAGTTGAGTGCAACCCGATTACGAAAGATGAACCTGTTTACACTTAATGCAATAGTATAAAGAAAAGACATGTCTATGAGTAACGCTGGTATCATATTTTCGGGGGCAACAGCCTAACACAACAAATTTCCTTTTTACTGCCGTTTAACGTCTAAACATTGTACATTCGATTGTTCCAATGTATTATAGAAAACAAAAGTACATTCAGTAATATTTGTTTGTAATGTTTATCTCAATTTACGAATCTTTTATGGGTTTTAAAATAATTTTTAAGCATGCATATTTTTTAAATATGCTTGCAACCCAAATACAAAAGATTAACTCAATTGTTCAAAAACATTGTAAATAACTCAGAATTTGTTTGCTTTCGCGTAATATTCAATAACTAAATTGGCAAACGAAATTAAAACGCCAAAAATAAAATAAAATAAAACAAGAATTTAACAGATATCAAATCAAACTACTCAAAATAACCTGATAAGTATATAAAATTCAAATGGGAATATCGTTCCGGGTGCATGTAACTTCAATTCTTGAGAACGAAATTTCCATGCGACTTGCACTATTAGTTTTTAGGGAAGATTTTATTGCGTAACTATTGTTTTCCGTTGCTTAGTCATAGAATTATAGGGGAAAGTTATATAATCATGTGAACCCAATTATGAAGGATAAGTCTTATTAGCTGAATGAAAAATCCAGAACTATTTTTATATCTAAGTATATTGACGGGTTTATCTTCAGTAATGGGGCTGTGTTCTAGGGTATTCTTATATTAATGAGTGTGCCTGACACCTATTATGGCATGCACCTTTGTTTAAAATAATATAGAATGACTTATGTTTCAAGCGACTATCTGGCATTCAACTTGATTACAAAATACTAACCTGCAATAATGCTTAAGGTGCTTCTCCAGTTCCTTGCTCAACAACGCGAAACTTTCTGACACATTTTCTGACTCATTAAAAGTAAAGGCTTAAAATATGTAGGCCTGACTATTAAAGCGATTTGGAATTGAAATGAGTTTTTCCTTTTTTCATAAATAAATTGCTTATCGAGTTATGATCAATTGTGGTTGTGTGACGGCCGGTTTTTATCATTTATTGCACTGTTGCGTCCGAAATTCAGTTCAAAACACCAACTGAAAGATCTTATATCTTTACCAACATATGGAAACTATCTTTCGATTACATAGTTTCTAAATAAGAACTCCTGTGAATTTCATGCGTTTCCGAATAAAAATTAATTAAAAAATATGTCAGAAAATAGCTTCTTTGGATTTGAGAACAGCCTTAACTTTATGAACAGCCTTAACTTGACGTTTGTGAAAAAACTCATATTTTTAGTTTTAATTTTTGAAATCGCGAATTTAAATTCAGAAAAAGGATGTTCTTTTGACACATTGTGGTAATTTTTTTAACTTTTAAAATTAAAATACTCGTTTTCTTTGGCGCGCGTAACAGAAGTATATAATATCTTCCACAATACGGGGGAAAATGCAAAAAAATGCATCCAAATGAGGTAGAAATTTCTAAAATTTTATTTGGAAAATTTGAAATTTTATTGAAATTAAATCTACAATGATTAGATGAAATGATGTCATTTTCCATAAATTTTAAATCAAGACATCTGTCAAGACTTTTTTTGAAAATGTAAATAACCGCTCTCTTTTTGCTATAAATCACAGAAAATGTTAGCACTGATTCTAAACCAATACAACACTTAGCGATAACGTATAGCTATAAGATGTGGCTGTAGTATACAATCGAAGTAATAAGCAAAATATAGGAGCCATGTGTTTACAATGAGTTTGATTACGCGTTGAAAAGATTTGATAGAATGTGACGTCATATCTAGCCTTTTTTTTCTTTTTCTTAAATTGTTTTCATTAAATTTGACTGTTTGTATAAAAATAGATGTTTTAATTAAAAAAAAAACCATTCAAATTGAGGTGCTACGTTATTTTCCCTCTCTTATAGTTAAAGTTTTTATTTTATATAAAAAAAAATGTAAATTTTCTGTTTAGAATGACGTCAATATCAAACACGCAAAAATATAGCAAGAAAATCTGAAATTTTTATTAGCAAATAGAAACAAAATACACGCGTTATCCTTATTTTTTTCACATTATTGTGTCATTTTTTAGGGTGTGGCAACAGAAAAGAAATTGAATTAAAAAAGATTTAAAAGGAGGTATTTCTATAATGTTAAATTATGGAAGTGGTAGAAAAAATGGATAAATAGTGGTCTGATAATTTTTTAAAGTAAACAGTGATCTTTTCCACGTTCTAAAACGTATGTACACGAAGTTTCGTGCAAATCGGTCAAAAATTGAAGATTTGTATAAAGGACATACACACAGAGAACGGCTTTTATATATACGAGTTGGAACCCGTCGATATTCGACGAACTAAAATGTTAGAAAGGAACTGTCACATCGAATTTATAATAAACCTACAAAAATAATTACAATAAAAAATTCATCTAACATTGGTTGTCTCACTCTTAAAACAAATAATATTTTAACCTAAAATTACCAAAATATTATTTCCACAAACTTCAACTGCTTAAATTATTGAAAAATTAAACTCTATTAAAATACGTAATCAAGATGAGTAATTATGATGAATTTATCGATTGAGGCTTTTATGTTTGTTTTTATGGGATGAAAAATCAGTAAAAAGGATTTCGCTTTGTCGCATCATAAAATTTCCTCCCATGAAATCTAAATTGTACGTTATTTTCACATTCCCATAATTTACATACTTACCACTCAAATTCACAATTTGAAAGTATTTTAACGCGTAATAGATTATTAATGAATGTATTTCCAAACTTAAAGTCACGTTTGTCCGCTATAACTTTTCATGTGAACATTCATACAAATTTTAATGTAATCTCAATACCTGCGAAAAAAAAAAAATCAGAAATTTGCCTTTAGTTCTATTGTATATCACAGTATTGGCCATTTAGTATTGGTCAAATATTTAGTTTTATTCGTTTTATTTTAAATATGACATAATTTTTACTCACTGATAATTTTGCCTAGCGTCTCAAACTCAGTATCAGCGTAATGTAAAAATATTGAAATGTAACTGATTTACGAAGAAGAATGCGTATTTTTTTTTTTTTTTTTTTTTTTTTTTTTTTATGTATGACATCATTTTCTGTTCAAATATTATAAAAAAGCTACTTTTATTTGTAATGAGAAAATGGCATCAATAAGGATATAATCAATAAAAATAATAAACCATGACAATTTTCCCTTTACTTTTTCAATATAAATCGAGTACTTCAGTTGCCACGATTAAAAAATTTGTATTAAAAACAACAAAAAATTAATATCTCAAAAATAAATTAAGATACAGCTTTCAAACTAATTGCATTTAAAAGAGCATTTTTTTCCTTATACGACGGTGTTAAAATTTAAAATGTGCGATGTTTAGAGGTTTAAAAATTTGCCGTAGATATAATTGCAAAACCAAAATTTTATTTCAAATTTCAAAGTGTTGCCATTCGCAAAATGACGTATGCGTTACGCACAGATATGTTTGTCCTTTATAATATAGATAGATAAGCATGCCTTTTAAGTATGTATCTTGGTTTTCCTTTTTTATGGGCTTTTGTGACCTACTTACTGATTTGCCCTCGTAGATAACAATGTTTTTCCACGATTTTGTCTCACGAAGTGCATAACCATCATATTCATGAGTGCTGAAAATTTCAAAGAGTTCAGACAACAATCACTATTATTTTAACTACTGAAATAGACCAAATGAAAAGAAAAGTCGTTTTACGGGCCATTTTAAAACCAGGTATCAATATTTTTTTTGGATTGTTTCACGCAGGATACGAAAACTATTTTTTACTCCTAAAAATGTTTAAGTGTTTTTACGATAACTATTTTTTTTAAACATTTAGAACGCCGGACAAACCCCAGCCACTCCCTCCCACTTTCCTAGATATTTAAAAATTACACATTAGCACTGAAAGACAACATGCGCAAAATAGAAAATATGAAACATTATACACTTTTAATTATATTTGCAACACTGCAAACTATTACAAAACATGCAGAAATTAAACCTTTTGGAAAAAAAATTATACCCCGAAATCACTTTTCGTTTTATGCGCTCATTAAGCCGCATGATAAATTTTACGCATATTTGTTTTAAAAAAAATTATATTTAATTTTATACAGTAGCTCTGAAATTTTAATTCTATATACTATCGTTTTAGCTAATGATCAAGTATCGATTTGGTTCAGGTATAATCGGATTTAAGGGTGAAATAATCAGTTTGAAAAAAAAATCACTCAGGATTTCGATGTGAAAAAAAATTACACCTAAAACATTGACTTTTACAGTTAATTATCAATATATTTTAACGAAAATGACATAGTCATCGGAAACACATACCCCCCACCACAACCATCCCCTTTAATGTTGCAGTTATTTCGAGCATTTTGTTTCGCTAAATATAAGTTTTTTTTAACGTTTTTCACAAAGTTAGCGGGCAGAAATTTCTGAAATCATCCTCTCGTGGACAGCTAGCCGTAAGGTATAAGAGAAAAAGTCCACAAGAGGAAAAAAACGTTACCACTACCCAACCAGACCACGGTCAGAAGACCGAGCCCGGCAAGGAACTGGGATTATGAATGTCCCTCAGCCGTCCCTGCCAGACTTCCTAGCGAGTCCTTGAGGTAAGTGGTTGGTTTCTGTTTTGTTGACGAAGATTTATATAGAATTAAAAATATATACATATGCAATAATAATCACATATCTTGCCCACTTTCGTCCACGGCTTCAAATTTCAAACAAAATAGTTAAGGGGTCTCAGGACTCATAAAATTGGGGAACAAAAGGACGATTTTCAACATTTTAATATCTTAAAATTTATATGATTTAAAACACAGTTTTTATTGGGAATAAAATGTATAAGTATGTTCTTTCATTTCATGTATTTAAAAAATTGCAAGATGCAGAATTAGTATTTATAGGGGGCTCCAAACTGTCAGACATTTCTCGAGCAGAAAATTGATATGACAGCTTACACACAGGTTTACAAAATAAATTTTACAACTTGAATGAAAATTTTCTTGCCTCTGTATACTTCCGTTTGTAATAATTACCCTGAACCTAAATAAATTTTTATTTAAATTGTTTTTATAGTTTTAATACAAAGTTGTATTTAGCTAATACAGGAATTGGAATTTTTCAAAAGTATAATCACATACAAAAATATTTTTTGAGCAATAAAAATGAAATTTTAGGTTCAGCTTATAAAGCGTAATATAAAACATATGTTTTGAAAATTTCATGAAAAAATATTCAAAAGTTTTTGAGCTATTCTGCAAGTCATGCCCAAAAACGTCATTTGGAGAAAAAATGACTTCAAAGTGTCGGAAACGTTGCTTCACTTATTGTGCGAGTATAATTGTAATAGCAATAACTTCTGTTCTAATGAGAATTTCAAGAAAATAATCCTATCAAAAGTTCTTATCAAAATCTTTTCGAAAAGTTTGAAGCTTTAAGAGTCCTGAAACCAGTGTTGCTAGATTGGGGATTTTGTACCTCTAGGAGAATTTTTGGGGGACAAGTAGTTCGTGGGGAAATTTTTGGGGACTACAAACAATTTTGAGGAAAAACTTGGGGATTTTTTTAAAACTATTTTCTGTAAAGATTTCATGTAATCCTGTAGAAAAACTTGATCTGTCTCAAACTCAATTTTGATTTGAAAAACGAAAATACAATCCAGAAATCGGAAATATCAGTCATTATTCTCCCGGATGTGGTCGTGTTCGTTGTTTACTATATTACAGTTCACACGTATTATAGATGCATCAGACTCTTTATAAGCTTAAGCCTTAAACAGCTTAAACCTGCACGTGACTAAATCTGAAGAACTTATACGAAAAATTCTTTCGCCGTACTTGCATTTTTTTTTTAAATTTAAATATGTGGAAAGCAGATATTTTTCTCTGATGATATACAAAAGCATATTGATTGATACAGCGAAAATACTTTTCATTATGATCATGAACTTCAGTATAGGGATGACAAAAAAATTAAAACAGCTACCATCTCGGATTCATTCAAATCCCAACTGATAAGAGATTGTCTAAAGCTATCGATCTAAATGTAACAATTGTCCGACATTGTTAGACAATACTTTTAAAAACAAATGTAAAATAACTTGTCACTGCAAAACATATCTCTCAATCATTTAATGTAGCTACAGAATATGCATTCAGTCCAGTTTAAAAGTTTGTTTTTTGTAAATGGGGAATTTTTTCAAAAAGAGGCTTGATTTGGGGAAAATTTTTGAGCTTAAATTACTTAAATATTTTTTATAGAGGTAAATTGAAAATTTAAAAATTCCCTTTTTGAGTAAAAACTGAGTTGGGGACTTTTTCGGAAAAAAACACTGATTTGGGGGAAATTTCAGAATTTTTGGGGAAATTGACTTTTGACTATCTGGCAACACTGCCTGAAAACCGTTAAATACTTAAAACCATACAAATTCAAGAAAATAATCCAAATGTTCAGAAAAGATAGAAGTTTAAAAACTAAAAAAATAAAATTTTCGAAAAGTTTGAAGCTTTAAGAGTCCTGAAACCCATTAAAGGCTTAAAATCATAAAAAATCAAGGTTATTCTAAGAACATTATCGCGGATCCGGACTTGGGCTGGTTAGCTAGTTAAATTCATAAATGAAACATATTTATTCCAACAACAACTTAAAAAAAAATACATAATTGTTTTCATAAAAATTGCTTGCATAACTCCAGCCTGTGTCGAAATATAAATACATCTGCACGAGTCTTTCAAGGAAAAATAAGTCATCGTTAGTTTTTAAGAGATATAGTTTTAAATATATTTTTTGCATTTAAAACTTCCTTAGATGAAACATTTACAAAGTTACATTCGACAAAAAGATAAAAAAAAAATATTTAATATTTTCCTTTCATTAATTTCCTTTTTTATTAGATTTTTGAGCATAAAGAACTTATTTTTTTTCCTTTTTGCAATGAATAATATAAAATATTACAAAATATATTTCATATTTGAATATACTAAAAAAAAAAATACATTTGGAATAAGACATGAAATTAAAACTAAATTGCCTTCAAGCACAAATATATTTTGCAAGCCCGCATATTTTTCATATAAAGAAGTTGTGAAATCAAAGCCTGATGTAATCATTTTTGAATTTAGAAACGCATTTATATTTTGATAAGTTCTTTTTTAAGCATAAATTTCTATTTAAAAAATAAGACATAAATCCAATGCGGATGATAAGAAATTGAAAATATTTCTTTTTGTGAATAATTTTTGAGAAGTAAGCTAATTTTTTTTAATTTACACGGATACAATTTAATTATAAATTTTTAATGTATTAATTATGATATAATTGCTTTCCATAGCTCTAAATTTAAATTTAAATACAATTGTTGCAAATTATCATAATGTACAGTATAAATTGTAAGATTCACAAGTTGGATTACATAAAACATCAAAAAGTACAAGACTTTCTTTTAATGTCTTTTAACACCAAAATTAAGATTGAAATTTTTAACTAAAAAGATTGTCCCAATAAATAAGAAAAAGTTATTTGGATACAAACGATACTCGATAATTTAAACTCGTTGCATCTAAAATGTTTCGAATTATCGGAATAAAAATTATACATTTTCTATAATTCAAATTGTATTAAACATATTAAATTATAAAAGCATATTTCCTTCATATTAGGTACATTTGCATTCATATTACATTCATATTACATCTTGCAGCGGGAGCCCTTTGAATGCAATGGTTCTAAACACAAATTGAAGAACTTTTACCAATATTCGCTTGATTAAAAACAAGCTAGTCTGTTAGTCTGCTAGGTTTTCATGTACAAGAAAAATAATTTGGTCCACTTTCCTTTCAAACAGTACACTTAGACGACTCAGAATCATCTACAAATGCAGGGTCGGATATGTTATTATAACGAGATAAGGGGGTGATAGGTCCTGAATCATAGTGATAGCAAATTGACAATTAAAGACCCTAAACTTAAAATTGGTCGGACTTTCTGATAATGAAGATCCCAGAGGTCTTCTGCCTACGTGCGTTGTCCTTACCATTTACAGTTTTGCACGTTTGAGGTAGTAAGAGTGTTTTGAAAAAGCGCATCTTTGTTGCTACCGCGAACGTCTGGCGGGATCCCGACATATTTCAAAACATTCCATATTCCATGTTACGTATGTTTCATTCCCACGTTGCGAAGCATCGGGTAACTTCCTTATCAGGAAAGTCATGACTTAATTCATGTTTATGATCTTTAAATGTCAATTTGCTATCACAATGATTCAGCCCCTAACAACCCCCTATCTCGTTAGGATTACATTTCTGATCCTGTATTGCTATGTGATTACGTGCCGTGTAGGCCCACCAGTGGCCGAGAGGTTCTGCTCTCGAAGCTGGTAGACGGGAGGTGTATGGGTTCGATCCGAATCGCGCCCGTCGGCCTAATCGTTCGGAGTTTTCGTGGTTTTCTTCGAACCATGGATTTCCATGCGTAAATACGGGTTAGGTTCCCTTAGAAAGACCCCCACGAAGGGAACTCCCCCCTCGGGCCTGTATCCCTATTGTAGATAATCGGCCGTCAAAAATCACCCAAACAACCGAGCCGTCTAGGTGTATCCCACTGCTCCAAGAAGCTTGTTCCCCTAGTTTTGAATAAACGCATATATCAGTTTGATCAAAATTGCCGATGGTGAATTAATTCCCTTCCCAACTCCCCCCCCCCCCACACACACACAATCTTCAATTAAAATTATTGCAAGCATAATAATATTAAAACATTGAATAAACCTTTTTTCATTTTCATAAAAAAGTGTTTGAAAACAAATTTTTAGCTTTTTCAGTTTTCCTTAAGAGTTATGCTTAAAATTCATATATTTTTTTTTGTCTTTAAAGTATGATTTATAGAAGTTTGAAATAAAGTAGCGTGATTTTATACTTCACTGGACCTTTTTTTTATTTAGAAAAAATGTTTCGTTTAGATTTAAGTCTCGAAAAGGACTTTAAGTTTCATAAAAATCTTGAACTATTCATCAGACAATCAGAACGTATAGAAATGGTCAGTCTTCATACGCTGATATACCGATCGAAAGTATTCTGTTCAATTGTTGGAATGCCAGATATACAACGTCAAAATGTGTCAGTTTTGAATTCTGATAGGTCTTTGGAGGCCATAGTGTATTGGGATGGGATTTTGTAAACCATTTGTCAGTTTTCAGCCTTATATCTATAGCGGGTATATTTTCAGAAAGGAATATTATAGGACAGTGTATTCGAGTCCTTGATAAATTATGGTTTCAGTACGACTAGCTCCTGCTTTGACATAATATCAAACCTTATTGTTCATGGTTTTACCTGTTTTTTTCTCAGTATCAAGGATCTTCAGTCGAAACTTTCCTCCGAGATGATTTCAAGAACAATTGCCCTTGCCATTCGAAATTTAAAGCGTGTTCGTGCAGAGTGGAATTTGAAGTCTAGAATAAGCTGAGAGTACCTGATATCTTTGATAAGAAAGAATTTCCACCATTATTCAATAAATTTCTGAGCGACCATAAGCTGCTAGTATATAATGAAATGTACACAGTTTAATTAGTTTCCGAGCTTTTTAATGACGTTTAGTGATATTTGTGATCGCCTTCAAAGCCATTTTTAGATATGAAAGTTTTATAGTTAGTAACTTTGCATTATTTATATTTGTGAGGTCAAGGATTACATTTCTTTTAACTGCAGAGTTGTGTTGTCTAAATTGAGAAGATCTGTGGCTGTTCATTCAATATTTTGATTTAAACCATTTATGCCTAGCGTTCCCAAAAGGGGCCGCTTCCAAATTTATAAATTTGAATAATTTTCTTCTTCTTTATAACACTAAAATTGTTTGAAATAATTATCTATAAATATCTTTATCTGTTACCGAAAGATGACAGCATAAGATGATATTTTTTTGCTTAAAGAGGAGTTTATAGATTTTTCATTTTTCAACGTGACGAAATGTAAAAAGTCAGCTTATTTGTGTTTTTTCTACCAGTTTTTCAAATAAATAAGTCATAATCTTAGCTTGTAGACTTCTTTCAAATTCGCACTTTTTCAATTGTGAAATTATATGTTCAAGCACATTTTGTATGCATTTTTATAACGTGCAAAATATAGGGCGCTAGTCGCGCATGGGTACATATTTTGTATTAGTCATTTAAGGGACAGTCATTTATGTAAAGTTCTTTTCAAGATAATTATGAAAAAAATTATTTTTAAGCCTCAAATGCCATTATTCATAGTTTATTATTACTAATACTTATAATTTTATTAGCGGCTGTAAAGAGATAGTTATATTTTTTTAGTAATTCATAAAAATGCTAATTATAGTACATACTATTTATTACATACAATATATTATATTTATTGTATTTATATATTTTATTACATACTATTTATTATATTATTTATATACTACACTGGTGGAAAGGATTTATTAAAACACGGTTTTTTAACAAAAACTTCTATAATATTCATTAAAAATGGATGAAATTTCATGAGATATACATAGTATGTATAACAAATGAGTTACAAAAATACAATTTCATATATAATATTAAATATAAACAAAAAGTCAAAAATTGGATTTTCGTAATATGCAAACATGGAAATTGATTTATGAAATATCACATTTCATTGGCTATTCCGAAGTAATGTGACAAAAATTTGCATAAAACAAGGAAACGTGGCATGCACAGTAGACATAAAAAGTGTTATATAGTGGAAGCAATATGTTTCACTCGTACTTTTCTCTATGAGTAAACGAAAGATGTTGTTTGAGGAAAAACAGCTAAAATCTATGCATATCTAGTATGTGAAAAGTCTGCTCCGGAAATTAGTAAATTAATTAAACTATCAGTTGGTGTGATATATAACTATAGAAAAGATCCTGCAAATCATGGCATAAATTTTAAGAAAAAAGGTAATCCACGACGATTAATTAAGAGAGAGAAAAGGGGGATTTTCAACTTGCATCGAAAGCCGGTCACAGTTCAAAGCAGATTTATGCAGATCGATCCCTTCCTGTTACTTATAGAGAAGTTAGGAAAATGTTACATTTTTCACGGAGCATGAGATGGTCAAAAATGAAGCCTGGTCCAAAGTTACTTCTGCATCACAAGCAGATGTGTTTGCAGTATTGCGAGAAGTACATAGCAATGGGTGACAATTGGAAGAAATTCATTTTCTCTGATGAAAAAAGATTTAATTTGGATGGCCCAGATTGTTAGAAATATTATTGGAGGGATCTCCGAAAGAACCAAAATCTACATTCAGCAGAAATTTTGGTGCGACAGTTTGATGATTTGGGCAGCGATCGCTTATGATGGCAAAAGTGAAATTGTATTTTTAAACGGTCGTCAGATATATTTTGATTGCAGTTTAGTTTTAGAAAATTCATTTCTTCCATTTTCATGGCAATAGTATGGCTTAGATTACATCTTCATGCAAGACAATGCTAGTATTCACATTTCAAATGCAATGAAAGATTGGTTTGACAAACAGAGTATTGCTCTTTTAGATCATCCACCTATTAGTCCTGATCTGAACCCCATCGAAAACGTTTGGGGACAGCTTGTTTGAATGGTGTATGCAAAGGGGATGCAGAACACATTATTTGTAGAATTGAAAGCTTCAATCTGTCAGAACTGGAAATTAATTGATCAGAAATACATTCAAAGTCTTGTTTTATCAATGCCATCTAGAATGAAAGAAACTCTGATGAATAAAAGCGACTTTACTAACTAATAATTTCAATTAAATGTGATATTTCATAAATCAATTTCCATGTTTTTATGTTACTAAAATCTAATTTTTGACTTTATGTTTTAGTTTATTAATATGTATGAAATTGTATTATGCTAAATTATTTGTTATACATACAATGTACATCCCATGAAATTTCATTCATTTTTAATGAATATTATAGAAGTTTTTGTTAAAAAACCGTGATTTCATAAATCAATTTTCACCAGTGTATTACAAGTCATTTAAGGGAACGTTATTTATGTACAGTCCTTTTTCAAGATAATTGTGAGTAAAAATATTTTAAGTCTCAAATGCGATTATTCATAGTTTAATATTACTAATACTTATAATGTTATTAGCGTCTGTAAAGGGATAATATTTTTTGGTAATTCATAAAAATGCTAATTATAGTACATACTTGTAATAAAAAAATAAAAAATCAATCTAAACAATTTTATAGGTTATTTATGTAAATTTAGACAAAACATATAATTATGCATGTTATACTATTGCAAATGTTATGCATATTCCCGTCTTTAGTACTTTTATATTTTATCAAATAAATGCAATATATAAATGGTTATATATATACATACATATATATTTTTTTAGTCTTTTTTCAGTTCATTTTGCAACGTTACCAACAAATTTGGTAAAACAAAAATTCGGCTCAAATGCTTTAAATAAACAGTCTTTCTTAAACTTAAAAATCCCTGCCGGCCCAGCCTACAGGCGGAGGTAGATTTTGAAGTTAAGTATATTAATTGCACCAACAAAAACTAAATCATGAGTAGATATAAATCCACTTTAACAGTTTTATCTGGCCGCTTTTGACGAATTTTTATTTCATTTTTATATAATACCTGGTTTTATCAGAATCATGTTAAGGCGGTATTAAAAATAAATACTTTTCCATGCACCACAACTCGAAATTTTCTGGCACATTTTCAGATTAATTTTTAATAGAAAAAATACGAAACTTGCTGACTTGATTTTTGAAAGGATTTATAAGCGACGTGTGTTTTTATTTTTCTTTCAATTAATTGAAACTTGATTAATAAACATTTATTTTCTCAGTAGGGCGATATTTTTCTTTTCTAACACAATCGCTTCGGGAAATTCTGTTCAAAATACCCATTTTGACATCATTTTTTTAAATATATTCTGCCTCTATCTAAAAATCGATCATTACGGTACATTATATAGTTTCTGAAGAAGAGAATCTATCAACTGGACGCGGCTGAGAGCAAAAATTAATTTAAATATGAGTAAGAAAATAAGCAGTTTGGATTTGCATTGGATTTAATATCTTGAGAATTGACGAAGTTATGAAGTTTTTTCTCCCAGAAACCCAATTTTTGCGCCCCTTGAGCCCATTTTTAATTTTATCAAAAATCTGTGATACATAAATTTTTGGACCTATTTTTAGAAGTAATAAAAACTTTAAACTGATTTGATATGTACAAAAATTAAGAAGTTATGGGGGTTTTTCGGTTTTCACAAAACCCCTCCCTATTTCCACCCCCTTGGTCCGATTTTGCCCATTAATGAGATTTTATGCCCCTTGATTTTAGTATCAGTTTGGAAGAGATTTGTGCAGAATTGTGGAAGTTATCGTGTCCAGAAGAAAGTTATATATATATATATATATATATATATATATATATATATATAGATAGGTAGATAGATCGATAGATAGATAAAGTTTGATTTGATTTGATTTGATTTGATTTGATAGCCTAAGAGGGACTGCTCAGACCAGGATCTAGTCTGTAGAGCATAGGTCACCTTTATTAAGGTTTGTTAAAAAAAAAATACAATGAAAAAGTTACAATATTCAGCCCGAGCTGTACCCGTCGCTAAACGCGACAAGGGGCGGGTTGAAAATAAGTCTGCTCAAGACAGAAATAGTAATTATAAGTTATCGTCTAAGACCAGATCGGCTCTGCCAGGGATAACCCTCAACGCGACAGGGGGCAGAAACTGAGAAGATATTTTGCATTGGAAATTGCAGCTGACGGCTACTAGGTAAGGTTTGAGAGATCTCTGAGAAAAAGATATATTTTAAGTAGTTTATTGTTAAGGGCATGTCTATTAAGGATATTGCGAAGCCATTCCTTGGGAGGGATGGCTGGCTTTTTAATATGCCACTGTGCTGTTAACGGGCAGGTGAAATAATAATGGGATGGAGACGCCACTACGCGACACTCGCAAAGGAATGTGTCTGCACATTTAAATTTGTGGAGGTAAGTTCGAAATGGACCATGCCCCGTGAGAAACGCTGTTGTGTGTGGGGAGAGGTTATAGTGGGTTACTGATACTTTCGGTATTAGATTACATGTATGTCGGCCTTTGTCGGTATTGTTCCAGATTAATTGCAAATCCTTAATTATTTTAGATTTAAGTGAACGTTTTATGTATGTTGGTGGAAGTGGGAGATATAGTAGGAGAGTAGATAGATAGAGGAGGAGGATAGATATAGTGGGAGTAGAGTCTATATGTGGTTTAACAGTTTCTTCCTTTGCGAGTGCGTCTGCTGTTTCATAACCCTGAATGCCCGTGTGCGCTGAGACGTGGCCAAGACCTACTCTATTTTGGAGATACATTAACTTAACTTTTATCTCGAGGATTAGCGGGTGTTTGGTTCTATGAGCATAGATAGCTTGCAGACCAGATAGACTGTCACTATACATTTGCACGAAGGGGTGTGTGGTGTTTATTTGAACCCAGTCTAGGGCTTTTAAAATTGCATACAGTTCTGCTTGATAAACAGAGTTGTGATCATCTAGTCTGCAAGCCCACTGATGGGTAACGGCGCCCCTTTCCATTGCACAGAATGCAGATCCTACGCCGTTGGCTATTCCGGATCCATCAGTAAAAAGAGTAATCAGAGCTGATGGGGAGAAAGAATTCAGTTTGGTGTTTATTTGGAAGTGAGATGTCTCATCAGAGGGCTGTATCTGCCAGCTTGGAACTTTGTTTTGTATTGTGATGATTGGAAAGAATTCACTTGCAGTCGGTTCATGTTTGAGGTGGAGAATACGTCCCTTGGTGTATTCATAATTGAGTATTGTGTGGATTGGTGGTATGCCTGTTATAGTATTTAGCGCGTCCGTGGAGATTGTTTTGTACCCTCGGCAGATTTGTAAGAAAACATTCGCTGAAGTGAAATTAATTTAGTTATTGCTTGTTTTGTTAGGTGTCCCCCATATACTTGCGCCGTAAGTTATTATTTTTTCTACTATAGTGCGATACCATATTTTAAGCATTAGGTTGCTAATGCCCCATGTTTTTGATGTCATTTTAAGTGAGTTATGATAAAAAGCTATGAGTTTTAGTTTAAGATGATGTAGATGTGCTAGCCAATTTTTATGTTTGTCAATTGTTATGCCTAAAAGTTTAAGATACGGGACATGGTGCACACTGATCCCGTTGACGCGAATAACTGGATTCCTGCTATGCAGGGGCCGTGGTTTTGCAAATGTCAGTGCTTGAGATTTTCTTGGTGAGAGTTGAAGGTTTAGGGATTCCAGTAGCTGGCAAAACACAGGAAGAGCTGAAGCTGCCTCTTGCTCCAAGTCCAGACGGATACGGCCCGAGAAAATAAAGGTGAAATCATCCGCAAACGCGTAGAGGAGGAAACCACGTTTTTCTAATTCTTTTAGGATTAAATTTGCAATTAGTAGCCATAAAATGGGTCCGAGGCAAGAGCCTTGTGGACAGCCCTTTTCCAAGTTGTGTATTGAAGTGCCAGCACCCCAATTTATTAGAATGCTGCGCTGTGATAAGTAAGAGCGGATGACTCCAGCAATATTTTTTGGGCATTTGAGTACTTTTAGCTGTTGTATGATGTCGCGCCATTCCACGTTGTCGAAGGCCCCCTGTATATCTAGTGAGACTAGTGAGGTATAGTTTCCTTACTGAGGGTGATTTTGGGTTCTAGGGGCCATGATCGGTGTAGATCTGCAAAAATGTTTCAGAAATTCCAACATAGGAACGACGCCAATAGGTAGTAATTCATACGAAATCTACGAAATCTGACTATGTTTCTGTTACAACATAGTGACCTTGATGAGGAGTCGCAGCTTTATTCTAAATAATAATGAATTTTTCATAGCAGCTGATCTCGAAAATGAAAATATGTAACTTCTACAAAATATATATATTTTTTAAGAACATTATTAGATTAATTTATAACGAACTGAACCATGTACAGTTTAAAAAAAAAAGGGGGGGGGATCACACTGTAAATTAACAAACTGTCCGAGTAAAAATATAAGTAACCATTCAATTCTAAATTAAATCGCCTTTCATTTCAAGTTAAACAAATAAATTTCGGAGGTCGTATTTTAACTGAAATTAAATAAAATTTTCAAATGTTTAATACATACACCAAATTTTGACACACTATTTGGTTTTCCGGTAACATTTATCTTGGGACACCAAACGAGAAGTTATTCATTCTATTATTTTAATAATTTCCTTCATGAAGAATATAAATTTTGAACTCCTAATATTATATTCGTTTGAAATCGTTAGAAAACCCCAAAATTTCCCGATGTTTTTAAATCATAATTCAAAAACTACAATGGCAGTATGAGCTGTAATTTTGGATATGCATATTTCATGCTTATAGAAATCGATTTATGTGTAAAAAGAATTATATATTACAATTCCTACTTTTTACGAAAAAATGTATTTTTTAAAATTATTTTTTGAAAACTATTTGAATTGCAACCTATAATTTTTTAAAACATAAATCGCCATCAAAAGTCTTCAAATATGTAAATCTAAAATAAACTGGATTTCCGCCCAGTTGTTATTGTGTCATGCTGAAAACCAACCACGTTGCAATCTTTCTTACAACGATTACAAATAATTTTAACATTAGGAATTAAAAAAATTAAATCATCGTAATTTATAAACTACTATACCATTTGATTTCCTGATATGTGTCGAAAGGTAAGATTTATCTTAAAAAGAAATTATGATGTCAAAATTATGTGTTGGTATTGAAAGTTTAAGAGTTTTGTAAAATTTCAGCATGAAGACGGCATCCTAAGCTTATAAATATTGCATGAACTGAATAATGAACTAATGAACTAATTAATAATAATGTTATATTAAAATTAATGATGATAATTAATAAGAATAATGCTATGTTAAAAATAATGATAACTATTAATAATAATGTTATTTTAAATTAAGTAACAATGTAAATATTAAAATTTTCTAAATATCTTTATCTAAATTAATTTTTGAATCACAATTTTTTAAATGCATTTAATTGATATAATAATATTTTATTTCAATAAAAATATGCCCCCCGAAATCAAAAAACATAATAACACATAGTGAGTGTCCTGTGTTTGGAGAAACAAAGCAATTAAATTTTGACATTCGTATTTTGCCAACATACAAAGATGTTATAAAATACTATTTATGTCTTCCCTTTAACATATAATCTTACAGCTGAAATCGGAAACTTGTTTATAAAATATCGCAGAATATTTCTAACACAATTAAGAATATGTAGCTCAGAATTTTAATTTTACATAAAAAAAAACTGACTTCTAGTATTTTTTAATGTAATTGATGTAGATTTAATCACTCTTTTAGGGAAAGGGTATTTGATTTTCTTTAATTCGAACTTCTATAAATAAGCCTTTCTTCAATATTTAAAAACGGATGTTTATTTTAGTTCTTTATTACCTCCATACCGTATAAAATACCTCGACATATAATGTAAAAATTAAAAAAATAAAATAATACGACAAAAAGACATATCCCGCTCCTTTAACCGATTTTGATAATGCTTCTTTTAAAAGAAAAATTTCAAAAGTAAATTTTTATTATTAAAACAATTTTCTTTCAACGAATTATGAGTATGCTTTTCCATTAAAACGCTTAGTTTCATTAAAATCCTGTCTTCAATGCGAATTTTCTAGATTTTTAATGAAAAAAACTTATGTATATTTTTAACCTCATTATTTCAATAAAAATGTCTTTATATATATTTTGTTTCTTTCTGTTTTAAGCGTATATTGAAAATCATTACAGAAGAATCATTTATATACGATAATTTACGATGAATAATTGTGTAGTTTGGTTAAAGATTAGAGCGATTTAAGAAATATTTTGCAGTAGGAAGAATATGAATGAAAATAATCAAAAGTAGGAAATAAAAATTTCTTATTCTTCGAATATTTACTTATTTATTATGAACTGTAATATGATCGTTATTTATTTTGCATCACAATTCTTAAAATGTATTTGTTTGATAAAAAGATTTCTATAAAAATATGTCTTTTGATTTCAAAAATGTTATTTGAATGCAGATTTTATATTAAATAAAAATTCTGACATCTAACAAAATCTTTAAAATATGTATTAGTTTTTTTCTTTCATTAAAATCTAGAAAATTCAAATCAAGGCAAGATTTTTAATTAATCTAAGGGTATTACTGAAAAAAGCTTACGTTCAAAGAAAATTATTTTAGTAATGAAAAGTTACTTTTAAAATGTTTCTTTTCTTCAAAAAATATTTAAAAGAAACATTTTGAAAATCGGTCAAAGGATGGGAATGTGTCTGATTTTCCAATTCTTTTAAATGGAGATTTAGAAACTTTTTTATTATATGTCGAGGTCTTTTATATACTACGAAGATAATAAAAGAAGTAAAATAAACGTTGGTTATTAAATGCCAAAGTTCAAATTTAACGCCATTTTCTCAAGAGAAACGAAATATGTATTTAATAAACAAATACATATCTCGTTACTCTTTAGAGAAATGCGATTTCATTAAACTCTTTTATTACCTATGTAATATATAAAAGACACCGACATATCCCTTTAAGACCCAACCCGCACGATCGTACGGGTTAGACATTCATTTAAATGTTTGCTTCTGAGTCGTATGTAATAAAAACTCGAATCGAATGATAGGTCTGGTTTGCAGATAGAGTATAGTATCATTTTTTATTAACTTGTAGCGATTGCAATCCATGTTTTAATTACTACAGGTATGATTAACTTTGTTTACAAATACATCGGGTCTTAAAGGGATATAAATTGAAATTTTCTAAAACCACATTAAAAAAAGTACAAAAAAAAGATACATTCCCCTCCTTTAACCTATTTTGAAAATACTTTTCAAATAACATTTCAATAAACACCTATTATCTAAATAACATTTCAATACAAAAGTTTTTATTGGTAAAATGATTTTCTTTCAATTTAGTCTTTTTTCATTAATCTACATAGATTCATTAAAACCTTGCCTTCAATGCGAAGTTTCTAGATTTTAATGAAAAAAATAACTAATGCACATTTTTAAGCCCAGTTGAATATTTCTGTTTTTAAGAGTATATTGAAAATGTTTATACAAAAAATAATATATACGATAATTTTGGATTAATAATTGTGTAGTTTGGTTAAATATTGGAACAATTTAAGAAATACTTTGAAGGAGAAAGAATACAACCCAAAGGAATCAAAAGTAGGAAATAAAAAGTAACTACAATGTATTTCTTAATTTTAAATATATATATATTTTTGGTTTATTATGAAGTTCAATATGATCGACATTTATTTTGCATCACAAGTCTCAAAATGTATTTCATTGATAAAATGGTCTGGATAAAAATATATCTTTTGATTTCAAAAATGAAATGTTCATTACATAAATATTCTGAAATCTTGTATTTATTAAAACAATGTATATTTCGTTACTTTAAAAAGCGATTTCGTTAAATTTGAATTATGACACCAAAAGCCTTTCTGTGGCATTTAATAACGAACGTTTATTTTAATTCTTTTATTATCTTTGTATTGTATAAAAGACCCTGACATAGAATAAAGAGTTTTTGAAAGTCATAAAAAAGGAAAATTCCTCTCTTTGACAATGTTCAGAATGGTTCTTTTAAACAATTCTTTAATAAAAAATAAATAAAACTTTTGAAAGTCGCTTTTTATTTCTGAAATGATTTTCTTCCAACGAATTGTAAGAATTATTTTCTATTCACCTTCTTAGATTCCTTAAGGTGACAGTTTACCTTATGCCTGTTTAATTGTGAATATTTTGACATTTCATTTATATATATGTGTTTATTATATCAGGAAAGATTGTAAATTGTGTTAATACACTGAGCCGTAATTGACCTCACAAATTAAAACTTTAAATGGATTTTTCTCCATGTTCTTATTTTCATCACTTCTAAAAGTGCTAAGGCTTTTATTTTTTTTTTATTTTTTTTTTATTTTTTTAAATTTGAGATAAAGATTTAAACTTTTTTGTACATGTTCTTCATAATTTATATTATAAATCGGCGCATGGAATTAACCTTCAGGGTTTTGTTATTTTTTAAAAATAAAAGTATATGAATGTCTGTTAAATTTCCTCATTTCACACTAGATGTATCAGTAAAAAAGTCTATTAAATGTAATATAAGATGCATATAAAAACACATGCGCGGTCTTGTGCAAAACACATTTGAACATCATTAAAAACATTTGGGTAAGAACATCAATTTTTTTTAAAGTGGCAAGGATTTAAAAAAAATCAAATTTTTTATAAACTTTTTAAAAAAATTAATGAAATATGCAGTTAAACTTTTTTCTTTTGAAAACAGCAGTCAAACTTTTTTTTTTAATTTTTTGTTTTGTTTTTAGTTGAACATTGAAATACAGTGATTTCACCATTTGAACCAAATTTTTATAAAGAACAAAATTGTTGAAAAGGTGAATTGGTCAAAATGTAAAATCTAGAATTTAATACAAAATTTCTAGATATTAATGAAAATACTAATGGTCATTTTAAGTTTAGTATTTGAATAAAAAATGTGTTCCTTATAGATTTTGTATCTTCATATTTTAACAGCTTTTGAAAATGGTTATGAAAAAAATTACAATAAATTACAATACATAATTATGCAGTACTATTTGAATCAAAAATCCGTTATAAATAGACTTTGTTTCTTTCGAGTTTTAAGAGAAGATTGAAATTGTTATTGAAAAAATCATTTATTTACGATAATTTTGATTTCAATTTCGAAATTTTGGGATTTTAATGGAAACACTAATTGACATTTTAAGCTTGGCATTTGAGTAAAAAATGTATTTCTTCTAAATGTATTTCTTCTAAATTTTAATAGTACATTGAAAATGGTTGAGAAATAAATCAGTTACAATGATTTACAACAAATAATTTTGTTGTTGGTAAAATATACGTACAATATAAGAAATCTTTCGAAGCAGAAAGAGTATGAAGAGATGAATCTAAAGTATAAAATTAAGATCTAAATGAAGAGTGCTTTTTATTGTTTCAATATTTCTTTATTTATTATCATCTGCAATATGATCACCATAAACTTTGCATCACAATTCTTAAAATGTAGTTTATTGATAAAAGGTGTGATTTATAAAAAGATCTCAATAAAAATAGGGTAATGTGGGGACAGACGCCGCGGTGGGACAAATGCCGCAGAGATTGTGAGGGTGACACTAGCGCTCTCTAGATCAATTTAAGAAGTTCATAGTGTTCATCCTCACTGTGTGCTGAGTTGTATACGTTTCCACCGCTTAATTGTCAGTATTTACATATCTATGCCAGTCTTTAATGTACAAATCTACGTGGTAAGTTTCCAAAATTATTCTAATAAAGTTTTATTACATATTTTAAAAGCCAAATAAACAGAGATTTTATCCCAAAATCGATTGCAACTGTAGACTAGATCCTCGTAGAATACAGACATGTACTTGCATTTCTCTCGCGTCACTCAGATGACACAAATGGCGGCGCGGCATTTCACCCGCCACTATGGGACAGATGCCGAACCGAGGTTGAGGGTCAGATGGCCGAAAAATGTATTTATGTTTTTCGGTTTAATAAATTCATCACTGCGATTTAAGTAGATCTTACACTTACATGAACGTTTATTAGCGCATTCTACTACTTATCAAATACTCTCAGCAACAATGTTAGTTCACCATATGTTAATAAGGAAACCGTAGGCCGTTTACAATTCTCACCATCTAGATTGTTAAACAAAATATTTCCTATCCCAACGGTCAAAAGACCTATACAGGCAAGTAAGAGAAAGCAAAAGGATGTAAATATTGCAAGCACAGAGTTTATAAGCAAGAAAAAAGAGGAAGAAAATAAAAAAGCAAAAGACACTAGAAAGCGTCAAAAAACGATAGCTTGGCGGAAGTAAAATATGCATAAAAAGGAAGCTAAAGATCAACTTAAAAACACCTTATTTGAGGAAGAAGCTAAAATATGATTCATCTTCTGACAATGAGTAAATAGTTCCTCTTATGGATTCTGATGTCAGCATTGATTGGAATTTAATGACTGTGAATGTGCTTAGTGTCTGGAGTCTTATCAAGAAATAAATTCTAAAGCAGATAGCATTCTGTGCATCAAATTCAATCGATAGCTGTATGAAAAAGGCTCACTTTACTTTTGCAACGAGAAGTGTGGTGTGATTGTGGGCGAATGGAAATGCAAAATCAAAGAATGAGAAGAAAAGCCAAACATAAACAGGCTAGGGCCAAAATAGAATAGAACTAATTCTTATATTAAGAGGAAACTGCAATGTTAGCCACGATGTAAACCAGTGATTTATATCTTTTTTGTAATTATGCTGCCTGTTGTTTCCAGTAATTATGCTGTCCATTCATGTAAATTCAAATGTTTTTCTTCTCGTAATAATTTTTTGTCTTAAGTTTCATTTTTTGAGCTTACACTTTTCCATTTTCGTTAAACTTTTCTCAATTTAGTGATATAAATAATTTTTTTCAAGTTTACTGTTATTTATTTTCATTTTAACTACTTTGATAAAATAAAAGTGTGATTTGCTTGAAAAAAAAAATCCCTGCCGCCCCGGCCTACAGGTGGAGGCAGATTTCGAAGTTAAGTGTATTTATTACACAAACAAAAACTAAATCATGATTAGATATAAGTCCACTTTAACAGTTTTATCTGGCTGCTTTTGACGAGTTTTTATTTCATTTTTATATAATAGCTGGTTTTATCAGAATCATGTTAAGGCGGTATTAAAAACAAAATACTTTTCTATGCTCAACATCTCGAATTTTTATGGCACATTTTTAGATTAATTTTTAATAGAAAAAATACGAAACTTGCTGACGTGATTCTTGAAAACATTTATAAGCGACATGTGTTTTTATTTTCTTTCAATTATTTTCGTTTTTAACACAATCGCTTCGGAAAATTCTGTTCAAAATACCCATTTTGACATCATTTTTTGAAATGTATTCTGCCTCTATCAAAAAATCGATTATTACGGTACATTATATAGTCCCTGGAGAAGAGAATCTATCAATTGGACGCGGTTGAGAGCAAAAATTTATTTACAAATGAGTAAGAAAATAAGCAGTTTGGATTTGAATACATTCTTAATAAGATGATTTTTTTCTTCAACCGCTATGTATTTTTAATTTGTTTTTGCTGTAAGAATTGGTCCTATCATAAACTTGTCTATATAAATGTTGAAGACAATATTAAGAAGATATATGATAAATTCATGGGGATTTAATATCTTGTGAATTGACGGAGTTATAGAAAATTTTCTTCTTCACTCCCCCCCCCCTTTTTTTTCGTTTTTAATCTTTTTTTGCGGTCCTATCAAAAACTTGTGAATACAAAAGTTGTAGATAATATTAAGGTGATGTATAATAAAGTGAATTGGATTTGATATCTTGAGAATTGTGACGTTATGAATTTGTTTCTCCCAAAAACCCTATTTTTTGCTCCCCAAGGGCCCATTTTTAATTTTATCCAAAATCTGCGATACATAAATTTTTGGTCCTATTTTTAGAAGTAACAAAAACTTTAAACTGATTTTATATATACAAAAATTAAGAAGTTATGTGTTTTTTTCTGTTTTCACAAAACCCCTCCGTATTTCCATCCTCTTGGTCCGATTTTGCCCATTCACGAACTTGACCGAGATTTTATGCCCCTTGATTTTATGTATCAGTTTGGAAAAGATTTGTGCAGAATTGTGGAAGTTATCGTGTCCAGAAAAAGTGATATATATATATATAAAGTTTTTTACTGATGGTGGTTTTGGGTTCTAGGTTTCATGATCGGTGTAGATCTGCAAATTTTTTTCAGAAATTCCAACATAGGAACGACGCTAATAGGTAGTATTTCATACGAAATCTACCTAATAAACAGCCAATCTTTTTTCTCTAAGCGCCATCTGTCCAACACCAAATGCGGCATCTTAACCAGCACATAAAAATGATGTAAAAACAGGCTTTTGGGAAATAATTATCCGTACTATGATTTTAACTTGTTTAACATATAAATTAGATTCTCAAGGGTTTGATTAATGATTTATGGTGCTTAGTTTGTTGATTTCTGATTTATTGTACATTTTATATGAAGAAAAGTAAAACTGTGACATCTGACACCCTATGTTTTTCGCTTTCAAAAACCTTAAGTGGATGTATCTTTAAAAAAAAAAAAAAAATGATTTCTTTAAATTTGAACTTTGACTCCAAAGCCTTTCTGAAACATTTAATAAGTACGTTTATTTTATTTCTTTTATCTTCATAATATATACCTCGACATATAAAGACCTCGACATAGAATAAAAATTTTCGAAAGCTATATTTAAAGATTCGTTTTACTCCTTTTTTGCCGATTTTTAGAACTTATTTTTAAAAATAATTCTTTAAGAAAATTGAAATAAAAATTTTAAAAGAAACTTTTTATTTGTGAAAATATTTTCTTCCAATGGAATATAAGTATGCTTTTTCATTTACCCGCTTTGATCCTCTAAAACTTTGCCTTCAATAAGAATTTTTGTAGAGTTTTATGAAAACACTAATACATATTTTAAGCTTTTTTGAATAGAAAAATCTGTTATACAATGATTTTGTGCTGTCTGATTTTAAGAGAACATTGAAAATTTTTATTGGAAAAATCATTTATTTACGATAATTTTGATTTCAATTTCGAAATTTTTGGCACTTAATGAAAACAGTAATCTACATTTTAAGTTTTGCATTTGTGTAAAAAATGTGTTCCTTATAAATTCTCTATCTTCATGCTTTTGAGAGCATATTGAAAATTGTTATGAAAATGAAATAGTTACAATAATTTACAATAAATAATTTTGTAGTTGGTAAATGAGACGTACAATGTAAGAAATATTTCGAAGCAGGAAGAATATGAATCAGGTGAATTGAAAGTACAAAATGAAAATGTAAATGAAAAGTGTCCCTTTTTTTTTTTGTCAAGTGCAATATGATCTAGATTAATTTTCCATCACAATTCGTAAAAAAATATTTTATTGATAAAAATATCTCATTAAAAATATGTCTTTCGATTTCGAAATTTTATGTGTATGTAGATTTTACATTAAATAAAAATTCTTAAATCTAGTATATATTAAATAAATATATTTTTTGTTACGATTATGAGAAAGAAACTATTTTTAAAATTTTGAAATTTGTCTCCAAAGTCTTTCTGGAACATTCAATATTTAACGTTTATTTTACTTCTTTTATTATCTTCATAATATATAAATGACCTAGAAATAGAATTAAAAGTTTTCGGAAACCATATTAAAAAATATATAAAAAAATCATTTTCTCGTTTTTTACTACAGATTTTTGTAAATGTTTCTTTTAAATAATTCATTAAAAAAAATGATCAAAAATTTTAAAAGAAACTTTTTTTTTCTGAAATTGTTTTCTTCCAATATATGTAAGTATAGTTTTTCATTAACCAGGTTAGATTCATACAAATTTTGCCTTCAATAAGAAATTTATAGATTTACTTGAAGATACTAATGCATATTTTAAGCTTACTATTTGATAAAAAATCCATTATACATAGATTTTGTTTATTTCTGTTTATAAAATAATATTGAAAATTATTATAGAAAAAATCAATTATTTACGATCATTTTGATTTAAATTTCGAAATTTGTATATTTTAATTAAAACACTAATGGACATTTTAAGCTTGGTATTTGAGTAAAGAATGTATTCCTTATAAAATTTATCTTCTATTTTTAAGAGTATATTAAAACTTGTTATGAAATAAAAATAGTTACAAAAATTTACGATAAATTATTTTATAGTTGGTTAAAGAGATGCATAATATAAGAAATATTTCTAAGCAGAAATAACATTAAACATATGAATTGAAAGTACTAAATGAAAATGTAAATGAAAAGTATTTTCTGTTGTTTCAATATTTTTTTATTTATTATCACCTGCAGTATGATCACCATTAATTTTCTATCACAATTCTTAAAAAAATATATTATCGTAAAAAGTTTTACTCATAAAAATATCTCATTAAAAATGTGATTTTTTGATTTCAAAAATCTTATATTTGTGTAGATCTTATCTCTCTATTCTAAAAAAAAAGTAACTACCGCTGTCACCGCCGCCGGTTTTGAATTTTTTATGACCGGAGGTCTTTCTTCGTTAATATTAAGAAAAATAATGCATACAAAAATTTGAAAATCGGTAGTTTTATACAGAAATGTTCGATAAACACGCTGATGCAGGCAATTTTCAAATCGAAGAATTATTTTAAGAGATATTTAATGCTAAATTTGGACAAAATCGTTCCACTAAAAAAGTTTTATTTGAGCAGAAACTATTATACATCGGGATTTAATAAATTTTAGATCATTTTATACGTTATAATTTCCCGGTGTACAGAATTCATTTATTATTTTAATTTGACTCATTTTTCGAGGTTTTATTACTATTTTAAATTCAAATTTTCAGCATTTCGAGAGATATTTTTACTTATTTTAGAAAATTGTACTAATTTAACCTGTTGCCAACTGTATAAGCAACGGAAACAATAATGTTTGTTTCAAATTAAAAATTTATTTACACGTGACTATTATAAATAGAAAAGATACTTTCAAATTAAAATTAAATAATTGCTTATAAAAAGCAGGAACTTATTGAAAATTACGTCATAAAAAGTGTACACGTGAATTTTAAATGAGAAAGGATATTGTAAAATAATAAATTCATTAATATGCGTTAGAAGTCTTAAATAGGAGAAATTATATCATATTTACGTCACATTACAGTTATTACATAAAATGAACACAAAATAATATTGCAAAACAGTTTAAATTTAGAAATTGTGCTAGACATTTATTTGATATTTTGAGAGGATCTTTTCAACTATATTTGTTAGGAAAGCGCAAATAATATTTCATTTCTAACAAAAGTATTTTCACGTGAATATTTAAAAGAGAAAGAATAGCTTGATCAAATTTACGTCAGATTAAAAACGATTAATTTAAAATGACTCATTTAAAAGAACTTTCTTTTCGCTTTGTTAAAAAATACCAGGAGACAAAGACTCTGTTTACTTAATTCCTTTTATATTAGATTATTTTGAAATGTTGTTACACGTGTCTACGTCATCAAGTTATTTTGATTTCGACGTTTTATTTGTATTTTTATTAATGTTGTACTAATTTATTTGTTCTTTCGTTATTGAAAATAAAAATTATGTCAATTTGTATAATTTGGCGAAATTGGTCGAGTGGATAATCAAGTAGTACCGCAGCGGTTTGGCGTTAAAATTCCCCAATCAAAGAGAAATGAATAGAAATCCGTGTGACATCTAACTATAGGGCAACCAAAAAATTCTTGGATGCCTTATGCACCCCTTTTTCTGGAGGTTATATTTAACCTCGTGTTTCCAACTCTGGAATGGCCCTACCCGTAAGGCATGGTGACGTCACGGCGACGTCGTTGTGAAGTCACACTGTGACTTTGTGACCGTCACGTGACGTCGATGTGACGTCATAGTGACTAAAATGCGAGGTCGTTATGGCCGTTTTAGAGCTCGTTTGTGACGTCACATTGTGACCACTTTGTGAAGTCACCGTGTGACAAATTTGTGACAAGTGTGTCATTTGTGACTATTTTGTCATTGACTTTGTGTCGAAAGTGTGACGAAAGTGACAACACTTTGAAGTCCCATAGTGACCAATTTGTGTCATATGTGTCATTTGTGACGAAATTGCCATTAACACTGTGATGATTCTGTGACGACAGTGACAATGTTGTGAAGTCACATTGTAACAATTTTCTGAAAATTGCGTGATTTGTGACGATTTTGTCTTTAACCTTGTGGCGAAACTGTGACGAAAGTGACAACACTTTGAAGTCCCATAGTGACCACTTTGAAGTCCCATAGTGACCACTTTGTGTCATATGTGTCATTTGTGACGAAATTGCCATTAACACTGTGATGATTCTGTGACGACAGTGACAATGTTGTGAAGTCACATTGTAACAATTTTCTGAAAATTGCGTGATTTGTGACGATTTTGTCTTTAACTTTGTGTCGAAAGTGTGACGAAAGTGATAACACTTTGAAGTCTCATAGTGACCAATTTGTGTCATATGTGTCATTTGTGACGAAATTGCCATTAACACTGTGATGATTCTGTGACGACAGTGACAATGTTGTGAAGTCACATTGTAACAATTTTCTGAAAATTGCGTGATTTGTGACGATTTTGTCTTTAACTTTGTGGCGAAACTGTGACGAAAGCGACAACGCTTTGAAGTCCCATTGTGACCAATTTGTGTCATATGTGTCATTTGTGACTAAATTGCCATTAACACAGTGATGATTGTGTGACGACAGTGACAATGTTGTTAAGTCACATTGTAACAATTTTCTGAAAATTGTGTGATTTGTGACGATTTTGTCTTTAACTTTGTGGCGAATATGTGACTATAGTGACAATGTTGTGAAGTCACACTGTGACCAATTTGTGAAAAGTGTTCTCGTTTATGACGATTTTGCCATTTATTTTGGGACAAATCTGTGAGCTCATTTGAGTCTTGTCCTGGGTCGGATTTTTTTATTTTATTCAAACCCAACAAAAACAATAAGTTGTGTTTATTTTAGTTGCTTTACTCTAGATCGAATTTTCAGATTTTCTTATTGCTGTTCGTATTGGGGCTGCTTGAATTCGCTCGAATTTATTTTCTTTGGAAATGGATCTTTTTTTAATTGATATTCTAGCTACAATCTGGTGCTCGTGGATCGGGTTTTTTTCATACCTAACTCAAGTTGTGATTTGGGTTTGCTGTATTCTTTTGCAGTGAGTCTGGTTCTGCTAGGCATACAGATTTTTGTGCAATAGTTTAGGTTTTTCTTTGGTTCTATATGGGTTAGGAATAGATGTACCCCGATCCAAATCGCTAGTTGAATTTTCTGCAATTTTTTTTTTTATATTTGGATAAAATTGACAGATTTTTTTATGAGCGTTGAGTTTGGGTTGTGTTTTGTTTCAGATGGGTCGGAGATACCTGGCACCATCTGTTAAGAAAGTCCCTTATTTTATTTTAGATGGAAATATCTCAATTTTTAGTGATATTGAATTTATTTATTTGTATTTATTTCATGCAAATAATATTTAAATTATGCATAAGATTATAGACTTGTTTTCAAACTCAATTTACATATGATTTTAATAGATGTTTTTGGTAATCTTGCAATCCCTAGGTCGAGACTAGGTTTTTTTCGGACTTGCCTCGGATCAAGGGTCTTCCAAAATTATTTTATTGAATTCAGATCCGGTTTCAGGCTATTTTCCATTGTAATTTATGAGGTAGTATGAAAATAATCAGACCCAAACAGAACTTTATTTTATATATCAAGAATCTCTGTCATCTCCTCGTCATCTTTCCCCTCAGGCTTCTTACACATTTGGTGAATATATTTTTTTATTATACAATACTCTTTAAACAATTACGTATCTCTGTAAATGAAACTTCATCCATTGTTGGGACACAAGTTATTTGACAGCCCTTAATTTTGATATTTCTTCTTTACAAGAAAAAAAAAATATTTATTTTTCTCCAATTCTTGTGCAACATTTAAACTCAGAATTTTTCGCTCTGATCACCATTGTGGTGTAGAAGTTCACTCATTTTATTATGAGGCATTTTAAGCATATTCATAGTGTCATTGTTATACACTGAATACACTACCTAATGCTAATTAATTCAAACAATAATTCTAACTTTAAAGATAACATCTAATAAAGAACTTTTATATTTAATTAAAATGATACATTTATTACAGTTGCAGATGGCTTACGACGATACATATGAAATTTTGTTCAATTTATCAACTCTGTTTTTTCTTATAAATAAGTGTTTTAGAAACTTTTGAAAAACGTTACGATTAATATTCAATTTGAAGATTTTTTAAGTTGTTTTAAGCTTTTAAAGCGAAGTAAATGTTAAACATGATATGAATAAAGTTTTTTTTCTTTGCTTCTCATGGCTTCTTTTTTATATATAATCATTGCTTCACACTTGTGTTATTCTTTTCTTGTGATATTTATTATATAGATTCAAAATTCACAGTACATATTATGCTGAATAAAAGTTTCAAAAACAGGTGATCAGTTTTAACTTAATGCATTTCATCAAGTTTGGATCAAATAATAAATTGAAATCGAATTTTTTTTTATTAACTAACTTCGTAGTAGCAAACAATTTAGCAGAATATTAAAAAAAAACCTTACTGTGTAGCGTTAAAATCGTGTTAAGAATTTTTCTTCATGAAAATATACTAAGCATTATTTTTCATTAAATTATGTTAAGCATTTTTCTTCATGAAATAGCTACAATGCTATATACTTCATTGTTGCATCAGTGAGATAAGGCTGTAAATATTTTCAAAATGAGAAAATTATTGATGAAAAAAAAATCAGTAATTTCAGCTGGTTTATTTTATATATATTATTATGATTATTATACTATTTAGTTGTCGCGATAGGGCATTAGTTACTAGAAATGAAACTGTTCCTTATTACAGCTATAATTGCAAGGTTCCTACTTTGGAGTACCATCATTTACAAATAGTAATCTTTGTCTAATTTCTGTAATTAAATAAATTGAAGATTAGCATTCGGAAATAGGAATGCTGGGAAATACAGGGTCCTTTAATTACATTAACATAAATCGGATAAATCTGAGAAAAGGCTTTAATTTTACCACAGCATCAATGAAGTGTTCCATTACTGATACTGCTTATGATATCTAGTTAAATAAAGTGTACTTAAACATATTTTTTACATTCTTTTCTGATATTATTATTGATTTTATTTAATTATCAGAATGACATTTTACTGTTTTTAAGGGGGTCCGGGACACATTTTTAAATAATTTTTATTTATTGAGTTAAAATGCAGAATTTCTTTGTGAGGGTTAACCATAAAATTTGTAAACAAAATCACATGAAAAAAAATTGTTTAAAATTTAATGAGAAATGTTGAAAAAACCCATCATGAAGAAAAGCGCATTTTTTACAAGAAGTCATTTCCATGACAGCCATTGCTTGAAAGCTAGATTTTGAAAACAAGCCAAAACGAAAAAATTATATTTCTTGTCCTAATTAAGATAGAAACATGATTTAAAGGTCGTTTTAAGCAGGAAAACAGAGAATGTTTTAATGAAATAAAATGTTTTTAGAAAATTTAAAGATTTTTGTGTCCCTTTAAGAAATTACTTACATATCATGCTACTTGATTACATTAAAAAGTGTTACTAAATCAATATATATACTAATTAATGCTTTGTTGCCTTCTGTTAACAAAATTTTAAAAATGTAAAAAAAAACTGTAAATTGCCTTTGAAATGACGTTGAATAAATTCTGTTTTGTGAAATGGATCAGATTTAAAGAAAAAATAGGCATCCGCAAAATTTATAAATATTTAAAGCAATATTTTTTTTTTCACATTTGTTGTAGCAAAAAATTTTTCTATATCTTCGCATACAATTTGTTTTAATGAGAATACCACAGAAAAAGGATCGTTTAATTTTATAATTTTATTTAGTGCAAATAAAAGTTGCTTAAAAGGAAAAATTCCTTCTGAAAAATCTATTTTTAAAAATTGCAGAAAACTAGGCTTTAGACACATATTTTAATTTATCATAATATTTTTAAAAAATTGTAAATATTTTCCATATTGCATATAAGTAAATTTGCATGTTATATAGCATATCAAAAGATTTATCGTTGCTCTGAATTCCTCGACCACCGGAGAAACTTACTTCTAACTATATAATCTGTACAGGAAGTAGATGAACAAACGAGAACATTAAAATTTTATAATTCATGCCAAATTATAAGAATATAAGGCACAATGGATGATTAACTCAGAATGATTTTTTTTACGCCATTTTGACTTCACATGAATACGCATAAATGGTAGTATAATAATGACTATTCCCAGTCCCAAATCATATTATCAAAAAATAATTTTGTTTTGTGAAGGAAATTAGTAGATTTTAGCCGCAAAAAGTAAAATTTTGCATCTTTAGCCTTTTAGTTTTTGCTATTAAAAATTAGAAATGGTGAAGAAAAAACAATTTCAGTTTAAACACTTATTTATTATTGTATCCATTCAATTGTAGTATATGGCTACAAGTTTTCATTAAACTAAGAAATTATTTGCAAGTTTATTTGTTTATATAGTTCTTATTCCCAAATTTCATAAAACTCCAATTAAATTTAGGACTGTAACTATTGGTTGCAATACATATAATAATAAAGCCAATAAACTTCTCTTAAAAATTCTTAATCAATTATATGTACTTACTACAAACAATGATAATACACATTGTATAAAAAATAGCTATCAACTTGTCAATATTTTAAAAAATCTTCATTGTGTATATAATATAACAACATATGACTTCAAAGATCTTTTTAATAGTATAGACCTATTAGATTTACATAAAATTATAAATGCATTATTTAAAAAGTATTATAAAAAACTGGAATTACCATCTAATATTGATATTGCATATTTTAAATCTTTAACTAACTTCATTATCTATAATAATTATATCTTGCAAGATAACACTTTATATTTACAGCATGTCGGTATACCACAAGGCGGTTGTACATCCAGTTTACTCTCAGACTTATACTTATATCATTATGAACGTAATTTTACTAATAATAATCTACATTTATATCGTTATATTGATGACATAATTTTAATTGATACTGATCATTCTGCAATTACTCCATTTCCAGTAGATTATTCCACTAATTTGGAATTAACGGAAAACCTTTTATCTAACAATACAATTAACTTCTTAGATCTTAAAATTACAATAAAAGACAACAAAACAATCGCAGATTTATATGACAAACGTAAAGAATTTAAATTCAAAGTTAATACATTTACAAATTTTAAATCTTGTCTACATCATTCTGTATTTCGAAATATAATACTTAATCATTTATATAGAATAAAATGTTTATGTTCTTCTCCTCTAATTAACAATAATATTAAAAAACTAATTTATGATGCATTAAATTATGGTTTTCAAAAAAAATTCATATATTCATTAATGTACAATTAGTATTTTTCTTACATGATCTTTTAAAACAAATTAACACATGCGTAAACAAAATTACAAAAAAATTATAAAATAAAAAAATCTCTATAAAAAATAAAAATTGTAAAATAACATAAAAAAATTATTATAGGATGGATGGGTGGGTAGATGTTAGAGTACGGAGGAGGGTGGTGTTGTCTGGATAATACGCAATGGTTAATTTATATATATATATAAAAAAATGGGGCTTTTGTATTATTACTATATTTTTAATACGTATTTTATAAGGATGTTGATTTGATATTTTATATGTAATTGGTGAATTTCATTAATTATTAGCTTTATTATTGTTTAATCTTATTTACAATCATTTGTTATAAATTTTAATTTAATAAGGACAATATCATATTAATTACTAATAGTATGCCATTTTTATAGTGATTAATATACATATAAGTATATTTAACATAAATAAAGTTATACTGTATGGATTAAAATTGGGTAATTATATTTATTATTATTCCTCTATTCTTATTAATATTTTAATATTTATTTATTTTCACCTAGTGTTATATAATTTATTATCGGTTTATTGTTTTTGAATGTCCCACATTCATACTTTTAGGATTTTTATGGATGTATAAAATAATCCACACACTATATTTGTGCTTTTTAGGTAATTGGAATTTAAGTATCAGTTCACCTTCTTTATACTACCATATGTTTTTTATTTCCTGTTCATTTTATAATTATCTTATATATAATAGTTTTTATTAAAGATTTTTATATTTTTAATAATTATTTATATTAATTATTAATGAATTTATTCTGTTTTATAGCATATAGCTATATGCTATATTTTATCGATGTTCTAGAATTATTTAAATTCTTAGTGTAGTTTAAATAAACTTGCTAATAGAATATTTTGTATGCTTTTTAACTTTTATTAACAATAGTTTTTTTTTTTTAATACATTGTGTGGTTTATATTCAGTTTATAATTATCTATATATAAGGATATTTTTGGTTTTTCTGTTAATAAAACAATTGTTACATTCAATTGCTTACAACTGAAGCAAGTCTTTTGACAATTAAATCATAAATGTAATACTAGATGGCAGCACCACAATTTGTGTTTTTTTTTTTTTTTTTTTTTTCGATAAGTTCTAGATTTACTTCTTCCAGCTACATTTCAGTTATAATTTACTACACCAAGGGGAATTTTTAGCTAAATTTTGACGATATTGTTTAACGGTTTTTAATTAATTTAATTGTGCATTTTAATTATGTAATTACTATCTATTTATATTATTTTATATTATATTAAAAGTTATTTAACATTTATTTCAATATGTATTAACTGCATCCTATGGTATCAATTACTGTGATTTCTTAACTGTTTTATTAACCTTAATCTTTACGATATGGGTGCCATGTGAGCGTGGATTTATTCTAAAATATTAATCGGTATGGTGTTTATTATTTCATTTTATATTCTATAAATATTTAAATAGGTTTTATTGTTTTTTCCAATTCATATTATTTGTTTCTATTCTGTTTTCATTTTTAATCAATTCACTTGATTTTAATGGTTGTTAGGGCACAGGGGAAAATAACTTTTAGCTTTAGCTTATTTTTCCCACAGAAAACAACCATTTTGCTTATATCATTGAATTCTGTGCCCTTGAAAACGTAATTCAATATATAAGCATTTCCATTATTTGTCGGTGTCCACTTTCTTATTTTTCTTCCATAATAATTCTTATAAATAATTTAATCTTTTTTTTTATATATACTTACAGCTTTAATTCATAATATTACGGTTTTTGATGGTGGTAGGTTATGTTTAATTATTGGTTATATATATATATATATATATATATATATAATAATAATAATTACATCATTTAAGCCATGAATAGCATAGAATTATTGTGTATCCATTTAATATACAGTAACTGTAGTCATTAGGATATTTCAAAAATATTTTAAAATTGAATATTTATATCAAGACTATTATATTTATGCATACCACACAATGCACATTTTTTGAAAAATGTTTCATGCCTGTGAAATAAATAATTATTTTCTATATATTGAAAAATATGACTCTCTGTTATGAAAAATCTGTTAAAGAAATAAAAAACTTTGGTTAAAACTTTTTCTTTATAAAATGTACTAACCCTCTGACTGCTTATCTTGCGATTTCCACGGGCAGGATATTCGTATAAAAAAATTTGCAAAACTTTTGAAACAGTTTTGTTTTATAAATTCCACAGCTAAAGGTGGTAAAAATGTAACTATATATTTGCTAAATATTTTAAATACATCATGATTTTAAATGTGTAATAATAATGAAGATTCTTAAATATTGGTGTTGAAGATTTTGAAAAAAAAAAAAAAAAAAGCGATCAGAGGATTACAAATATATTTTACGTTTTTATTGTGCGCCATGTCACTGGTACAGTAAAACACATTCTTAAGCTTAAAAACTATTTTCCTCTTAATAAACTATTGAGATTTACATTTTGTAAAAATAACAAATCAAGTTGTGGAACTAAAGCATATCAAATTTTTTTCAACTATAATTTTTCAATATTCATTACTGCACTGGTGAAAAATTTTGAATTATACATAGGTAAATTACATCACAAATTGTGTTGTGATGCGATATCTCACAAATCAAAGCCTGATGATGATATACCCTCCATTAATTTGAAATGTGTTCGTCTGAATTCAGTAGTTATTAAAAAACTTGACACATTAAACAAAACCCTAATTTGCAGAACAAATTAAAAAAAAACAAAATTTATTTCCTAAATTGTTTAAGCCCGAGAAAGGGCAGGTATTAAGATATTTCATTCAATTCGTTCTACATTTAATGTTAAATTTTTGTAACAAATAAGTTAAACCAATTGAACATTAAAAAATAAAAGTGAAATTCATACAATATAATACTTTAAACACCTATATACTTAAATTCTGTTCAAATGAAATCGAAATAAATCTTAGACTTTTTCCATTTTTAAGTTGAAATATTTTTACTGCAGATTTTGCATTATGTTTATGACGATTGTACATAATATAATAAGTTACATGCAAAATACAAAACTTTAAAAAAAGTCTAAGATTTATTTCGATTTCATCTGAACGGAATCTAAGTATATAGGTGTTTAAATTATTATATTGTATGAATTTCATTTTTATTTTTTAATGTTCAATTGGTTTAACTTATTTGTTACAAAAATCTATCATTAAATGTAGAACGAATTGAATGAAATATCTTAATACCTGCCCCTTCTCGGGCTTAAACAATTTAGGAAATAAATTTTGTTTTTTAAATTTGTTCTGCAAATTAGGTTTTTGTTTTATACTTATATTTATAAAAGCTTACTGTCTTATAACAGTTACATATAATACTCTGAACCAAATACTTTTATATTTTGAAAGCTATAGTTTAGTTATTTATTTACCATTGCAAAGTCAAGTCATTGATATATTCTATGATAATTCTTTACCTATAAGTAAATAATTTTCTCAACAAGGATAAATTATTAACACTAGAACGGCGGCGAGGGATCTTTTTGACCTTTACGAATTGAATACATCTCAATTCGAACCAGAAAACTTTTTATAATATAAGATTAATATATGCTGCACCAAAATAATTTAAATAACTAAGTTAAATAGTTTTAAGTAAAAAATTTGATGCCAAATATTTTTGTAAAACTTGAGTAAAATTTCCCGCTGTTCTAGAGTTAAAGCACACTTAGAAAAATGTTAGTAAAAAGAGAAGTTTTTAAAGGATAACCTATTAGCTCTGAAACACATTACATTTAAAGTTGTGTTCATTTAAATGGTAATGATTATGAAATATTTACACCAGACAAACATCTACACACAAAAACACTTTAATGTTATTAATGACTTCTACAAATATTAAGATAAAGCAACTAACTACTAAAAAATATCACAAAATTTACAGCACACGGGAACTATCAAATCTTAGACTATATAGTTCTATATAGACTATATAGTTAGAATATAAAGTTCGTATTTTTGTATTAAAAGGGCACACATCTAAAAATTTCTAAAATTCAAACAGGTCTTTAGGGCCATCCTTACGCATCTTCAGATACATTCTGACGGCTAACCTTTTTCTGTCGTCTAAAAATAAAAATAAAATGTTGCATGCATTTAATACAATGATAGAAAAATCAAACTAACAGAAGTAGCTTTTTAGCCTATTAAGGGCTGCCCCTGGCGACCCTTTTTCTATTCTATTCGTACCACTATAAAAAAAAAACAGATTTTGTAGTATATTTCTCTTGAAAATGTTCTCGAACAGTATGTCAATAATTCTTGTTTTTAAAAAGTGGTGCGAGGTAGAATTAATAAATAGTCGCCTTTGGCAGCCCTGCCTATTAGTGTCTCAATCTCAAAAATCATACCACAATTATATTTTTAAAGATGCACTTCCGTAACAATTGTCTTTTCTCCCTCTGAATAAATAATTATTTAAGTAAGTTATAATTTGTTTTTCATGTGACTAAATATCCGTTAAGATCGCATTATGCATTATTTTAAAGAAGCTAATTTTAATTATGGCTACAAAACTTTATTTTTGTTTGTAATGTGTTATTTACACTTTTTTTATTTGTGGTCTTTTTTTAGTGTGACACATTAATGTAGTATTTTATCTCATAATCTTACAATTGCTTAATTCATGCTCATCAATATTATAAACTTTTAGTAAAAATAAATAAGAATTCACACAGAATTCTATTTTAAACCTTTATTTTACACTTATCGGATTCTCAACGTTTATAAAAGGTAAAAACAATACAAAACACAATATCTTCCCTGCTTTCTTTTTTTTTAAACTTCACCTTTCAAGAGCCTCATAATCATCTCGCGATATCGTGTAGTTACTAATTGTACCCTTGAGTCTATTCTCTTGTACTGTTAAGAATATGAATTTACAGATAGATATTACTTTCAATCCCATATTAATATTGCACACATATTATTCACAATTAGGCTTTAGAATTTGAAACATTATTCATATTAGATGTAAATTTCCAACTGGGCGAAAAATGTCCGGACCAGGATATTGATATATACTTTTGTACACTTCTCAGTACAAAGAAGTAGAACCAGAGTTTTCTCTTTTACTATAATTTATTTGTTGAAAAAATAATGCATGGCAATAGTGAGATTTATTATGTATGTGTAGCATTTCTAATGTCAACATTCCTTTTTCTATGCACACATTAAGCACAGAACGATGAACTTGTCATCATGTGAAAGGATTTTCAAACCTAATACTTCTGACATGGTACCCACAAATCTTAAAAACATGTTGCTTGTTTTTTAAAAAAAGTTAATTAAATTTTTTTTTAATGGCTGATTCCATAGATATTTTACAAATACAAAGTGTGAAAAAATACCTAACTCTTCTTTTCGCAGTCTTCTTTGTTTTGCGTACTTCAACCAATGGCTAACTGTCTGCTCCGCAGATTTTTCAGTCAGTTTTGGGAAGTGAATTTTTGCTGCTCCTAAAAGCAAGTGGAAAGTAATCATTTAATACATAGTAGGGTTGGCATGGTTTAAAGAAAGTGGTTGTAACCATAATTTAAACCAGTTGGTTTTTTGTTTTAAAAAAAAGTTTTTGGGACAAATTAAGTTTTTCGCATTATTTTTTATAATTTAAGTGTTTTAAATTATTGATAGAAGAATTTCTACTTTTAACACTTCATCTCAGCAGTGAACATGAGACATAATAAGTCTAGTTCATATTTCTATGCATATAGAATGAAAATTAGCAAGAGCTGATGAACATGTCTGGTACTCTAAAGATTTCTCTTAAAAAATACGAAATTATAAAAGATAAAATAGATAAATATTTTCATTTAAAAACTGCAGATTATTTACAGCAGTTAATAACAAAATACAATTATCTTTAAGATTTTGACAAGTTGGGATAGAAATTTTTCGGGATTGGTGGGAGATTATTCTCAAAGAATTAAAACAAAATTAATTAGGATATGAAATTGAATAACACAGATTGCGAAAATTGAGTGCTAGTTATATCATTTCAATAATACCAATCAGTCTTTTTTGTTACTTGCTAAACCTAATGGTAAAAAATGTTGATTTGGATATCTGGATTTATCCCTCTGAAAACAAAATAACTAGAAATATTTGATGAAATTTGAAAATATAATAAATTTAATTGTAAAAAATCAAATACTTACTAAAAATAGCTTTGTGCAAAAAGAGGTTCTTGAATTGTCTTTTTCCTTTCAGCCCCTTCCAGCTTAAGGTTTCTGCAAATGAATCAGAAAGTACTCTCAGTAGCATACGGCTAATACATTCTTGATCAGTACCTCCGCCTATGTCTGCAAGAAATGTAACCTAAAAAAATTCAATTAATAAATGAATTAATAAATGGAAATTGAAGCTCTCATCATAAGTCAGATTTTATTTCATTTTACAATCTACGCCATGTGTTTATCAGTTACAGAATAAGAAATTTGAATTTGAATATTCTAAAACGATATTATGTGTTAAACATACGCACTTTTCTTATACTTCGGCGATATTCAGTTTGTTATAACTTGTGCGTAATTCTTAATACTTGATTAATGGTGGGTATATAATAAATTAGAATTACTTCAACTTTAACATTGTAAACATGGGTAAATTAGAAATTAAAAAGCACAGAGAAATTTAATTAAAATGGAAAAACATTAATAAAAATAATTACACTCCCAGTACTTCATTTTGGTACCTCGAATATTAGATGTGTTTTGGGGTATATATAAGGGGCATCCCATATTAAGGCGACACATAAGACATGTCGTTTGAATTCGGTGGAAAAAATGGTTTAAAACAGGTTTGAAACAACTTCGTCCTTTATTTCGACCGGTTTATGCGCTACATGTTTCGCCTTCATGTCGCTTGTCGTCTCAGTGTGGGATGCCCCTAACTCGCTGAATAGAGAAACGACACCGGATTTTCCCCTATCAACACTTCATTCACTGATGGTATGAAAGGTGGGTCATTGATAAATTGTCTGGTTTGTGGATAATTGGAAAATCAAAAATGCTTGCTTTCTGTTTTTACATGCTAATTCCATATACCTTATGTGCTATGTATTAAAGCACGAACTGTTTTTATTCAAAGATTTTACAAATTGTTTCATTAAGCCTTGCTTTAAATCTAATGGTGGAAGTGTGATTCTATCTTCTGCTACTAAAGGTTCATTAATCACAATTCGTACTCTAACCAATACATATTCCCTTGGAATACGTAAGTAAAAAAGCGTGCAAAAAGACGTCCGTCTGATATTAGCCTTAATGTCGTTGTTTGTTTCTATTATTCCAGATCTATAAAAACGTACCCTAAAAGACTAGGGCTAACACGCTAAATACAATGCTGCTTGCCGTATCAGTACCTTAAATACAGCCTAAAAAACCTTTTTTGTTGTTGTTGTTGGCCAGTCAGTGTTATAAACGAGATTTCAATCTATTGTAAATTTACATTAGATACATCAAATATTTAGAAAATTAGTTGGTTATTTTCAATAGGATATTTTATGTCTAATTATTTCATGTCAAATTTAGACAAAAATTTACATTATGGAAACATAAATAAAATAATTTAACACAGAGCAGATTTTATTGTCTTATATAAAGTGGCTAATAAAACTTTCCAAAGTTCTGTTCATAGAAAATTTTGTAGAAATGGAAACCGAAATAATCCCGATGCATTTAGAAATAAATAAAGCAATGTTTATTTTCCTCTCTTTAAAAAATGCTAAACGTATTAAATAAATGATTTCCTTTTTTAGGTTATGGTACTTTAAAAATGGTGTAATTATGTGTAATCTGCAAATAAATATTGATAAAACACAATAATAAGAAAAAAAAGTTTATAAGAAACAAATTCAGAATGAGAATCTTTACATGTTTTGCAAAAGTCCGAAATGTACCTACAACCTTTTTTTTTTCCTTTAGAAAAGTTGTTTTTGATGTAAAAAGTTGATATAAGATGTCAGACTGTAATATATTTTCAGAACAATAATGTAATGCACAAAGGCAGAAAAATACATTACCTATAAATAAAAAATTTATAAATATTTTTAAACATATTATTTTGTATCGAAAAATTACTTTTATAAACACTGGAACTTGAAGAATTTAATAAAATTGTTAATCATTAAACAGTTTTTTGTTTTTACAAGATTTTCTGACACAAACATTATTTATTTATTTACCTTTTTAGAAATAAATAACTAAAATTAAATAGACATTCGTAATACATGCATACTGTACGTGAAACATGAATTTTGTATTTATTTTATGAATGTAGCAACAAAAAAGTTATAACTATTACGAATATATTTATTTTCAAAGTTTAGAAACAAATAAAAAAATTATTTGTCAATTAATAAGTTATTTTAGATTGGTCGTTTTTCAATATAATTCTTCTTTTTCTTTTTCAAAGTGAATCTATTATTATCGAAATTTAGTGAGAAAGCGACCAAATGTTACATGTTTTCAGAAGTTATATTACTTTTCTGTGCGTTTTTGATTTCTAAAATTATCAAAAAGATAGATGATTCTGAAGTATTAAGGTACATTCTCTTTGCAACTATTTTATTTTTTTGCCACCCTTAACTCTGCAACAGGGTTCTTATGCATTAGGGGATTCAGGGGATTTTAGGTGTTTTAGTTCCAGAAATGTAGTAAAGTACTGGTCGCTATATCTAATGAAATAATTTTTTTCATTAAATAAGCAAATTATTACTTTATGAAAATTATGGTAAAAGGTTCTTCAAGCGTACGAACCCTGTACAAGTATAATGCCATCATCTATTAATATAACTAAGAAAGTTAGCGGTGCATTTTTTCCTTCAAAGTAAAATCAGTATTAACGAACTTTAATGATAAATCTACCAAAAACGTCATGTGTTTTCAGAAGTTATACAGTTTTTTTTATATGTCTAATGGGTCTTCAAAAAAAAAAAAATCCGGTCAAGTTCGAGATTTACTCGGGCTCAGACGGTTCCGTACAATAAATATGTAAATTATTAACTGTATTATTAAAAAAAATTGTTTCTGAAAGAAAGATAAGACTTCTTACAAAACTATACAACCTAGGGTTGGGTATAGCTGTATATTCTAGAAAAATATGAATGGGTATACCATAACAGTTCGGAGAGATATGAAGCCTAAATGATATCAAATATTGCTATTCTGTCTAACGCTTTTTAAAATCTTATCCTAATCTGTTTATGATGAACTTAATTCGGTATTGACAATAAAAGTAGTGTATAATTAAATTTCATTTGGCATTTCATAAAACTAAATTCAGCGTAGTAGTAATCTTTTTTTTTTTTTACAATGTAGCTAAAAAAAACCCTTTTCAAAATTTAAACTTGGAATTGTGCTAAGCGCGCTTCGGAAAGAAGTCGAAAAGTTTCAACACCGCCTTGGTCCGTGCCGCGTTTTTCAGATAAGTTTTTAATTAACTTTTTAAAGACACGGAAGGCGTATTGAGAGATCCACTCACTGCAAACTATCCGCAGAATCCCATAGTACTTATGTGATTAATTCTAATTAAATTAGTCTATTTTTAATAATTTGACGTTTATTGCTTTTATACCGCTACTGGGCATTGAAATACACAAACACATCATTAAATTTGTTATCTAAGCTTTAAAAGCCGGTGGTTCATAGAGTACACCGCCCCTGTCATTATGCATGTCCAAACCGCCCATGTCTTTAAAAGTCAATATCTCGGCTAAAAACCGACGATTTTTTTCGAAAATCATTATCAACAATGCTTTTATACTTCTGCTACGACAAGTACCTCCCTCGCTCCTCAACACCTTTGCTGAAAGCCCGCAAATCGAAATTTGTGTGTAACGGAAAAATGCGCTTCTCTCGAAAAATAGGCCTAAAAAATTACCTAGGCTAATCCCTATAATTTTCCTGCAAAGTTTAACTAAACGTCCACTACCTCTAATTTTTCAAAATTTTAGTTTCAATAGATTTGGGAATAGAGGGGGGGGGGGGGTATATTTTTGCACTACATTTTCGACGGTATCTCTGAAAATATATTACCTAAAATAAAAAGATATGTATTTTTGAGTTCATAGTTACGAAATCTTCCATGCGATATCAAACAGAATATACAAAGAAAAGATTTTTATTTTTTCAAGTAACTTAATTAGCCCCTCTACATTTTTCTTAAATATATTTGTGAATGTTTAATAATATGAAAATATGTGGGTCAATAGTCTTTATTACTTCACCCAATTTGAACTTTCCACGTCCCACAGTTTATGAATAAAATGGCTGTGACAGACGGAGAGACAGACACAGGAGTGATCATTTATTGGTTCCGTTTTTACTTTTTAAGTACGGAACCCTAAAAAGACCATTCGTTTTGAAATATTAATCAGGCATTCTGTATATAACCATTCTCGACTTTCTTCACCTTATAAGATTAAAAATAATTATTAACATTTATAGAAATATCTAAGATTGCTACCAGAGAACGAAATGTCCCACATAACATAAACGGAAAATTTTGCATTAGCAAATCAAAAATTATAAATAGTAGGTGTTACCAGGTCATCAATTCCCTGTTGATGCAGCTCTACTTCTAAATCAGTCAGTGCTAAATCAGAAATCAATGGGAATATCCCGCTAAAATCTTTCCGAATAATTTGCTGATCATCAACCTTAAATTTTTTCGACAGTGTTTCTTCGATGTCTTCTAATTTATTCTGCAGTTTATTTAATTTTCTTAAAACAATTTTCTGAAATTCTAAAAAAAAATCAAAATTTGTAACACAATTTTAAAAATCTTTAAAAAATTTTCAAATTTTACATTTTGTTACAGTTAATAAACCCCTAAAAATTAAATAATTATGCTTAATATCGACAAAGCTAGCGAAATGTGTTATTTCGTAAACTTAATAGGTTTTGTAATAAAAGATAAACCATATGTGAATTGACTATTTTCGCTTAAACAATTATAGGTACTATTACTTTTCTAAAGATGCATTGAGTTCATCTTTCAACAAAAACATAAAAAAGTAAGAAAAATCATGTATCAAGCATAAATTATGAAACACTTTCCAACACTTCCAGAATCCTTTAACTAATCTTCGCTGTTTAATAATGGTAACAAGATACCTAAGTACACATTTTGGAAAACGCATAACACAATTACATTTAGATTTAAGCAGTTACTGTCCCATAGCTGGAAAATTGTTCCAATTCTTTTTTACAGCCATCTATGTAATCTATAAGCTTTATATAAATTCTAATTGCATGCTAATATTTATTTTAGTAAGAAAACGCATAACACTGATGAAAATCCATAATATACCTTAATTACGTGGCAACCGGAGTATACTTACGAGAGTTAGAACAAGGCGAGACAAATCCAATGACTGAGCATTTTTCAACTATGTTGAAAAGTGTTAAAAAATAACATTGCCCTATAAAGTGATTGTGGAACTGAAATTCAGTAAACTATATTAATTCAAAACTCGTGCACTTTTTTTCAATCATCAGTATTCACATCTACCATGAAGGGTTAAGTGATCTTTATTAAATTTTGCAAAAAGTTACTAGTGCCCTTTCATAATTAAATTCATTTCAAGATCAACGATTTATTGAATGAATAAATATTATAAACTTTTTGAGACTGATTATTTTCTGCTTGTGGTACATGGTTCGTATGAGTCCTGGAACTTACAGACAAGGAAATTCTTCCGTACCAGTATTTTCTCACAGAAAATCTCTCTTCGAGTAAGGTAAAATAAAGCATTATTGAACTAGATTTATTTTATATATAAAAAAAAATACTGATATTTCACCTGAAAAATAACGGTACCCGTACGAACCCTGGTAGTGAAACACATTACAAGTGATGACAGATGTGCTGCTGTAACAGAAAAACAGGCCCTGTAGGATGTTATTGCACCAAATATAGCTTGGTGTGCATTATAGCCACAAACGCAGTTTTCCACACTTTGGAAATACAGAACAATTCAGTCTTAATTTGTCTGAGATTACTGAACCTCTTGAATTTATACATTTTTACAGAATTTACGTTTAATTGTATTTTAAAAGTTAAAAAAAATCTTTTTGGATAATGCAACATATAATTTCAGTTACTCATTAAGAAGCAATTACAGATACGATATCTTATTACTAAAAATAAAAATAACCATCTTAATTTAATGAAAACTTGATTTTTGCAAACAGTAAATATTTAAATGTCTAAAAAGAATCATACCCGCAGTTTATTTGCACAAAATCTTTTTTTTTTTTTTTTTTTTTTTTTTTTTTTTTGTATATTGCAAGAAATGTATACTTTTACTTTATTAACTACATGATTTTCTGATTTTACTCTGTTAGGAAATATTACAACCAATGCTAAATAAAAGAAAGACGATGAGAAATACTTAGGATACTCACGTACCAAAGAAAGGTGATTTTTCAAGACTTTCGGTTGGTGGGGCCTTTTTAGCATTTATTGATTTCTTGGTGTTCAAGTAACTTGGAGATTTTTCCTGAAATATGCAGCTTGAAGAGCTTGAAGTGTTTTTATCGACTACAACTGCATCATTGAGGATTTTTGATAATGGAGCTGTAGGTAGTGGTGGTAGTTTTTTATTCCTACATGAATCATCGCTTTCAGAGTCAGAGGAATTTTCAACTCGACAAGGTTTTTTTCTTTTAACTGCACAAATATTTTGAGTTTCCACATCTGACGTGTCTATGTCAGATGTAAATATTGCTTTCTGTACTTTGCGAGCGGCATTTTCGTACGTATCTGCAAAGAAATAATGTATAGCACTGAGTTGGAGAATAAATAAAATGTATGTATGTCAGTATGATAGTATTGACATGTATAATTTACCTGCTGTTCCAAAAAATCTTTTTACATCATATAACGCCCAATCTTCTTTATTTGGAGTGGCCTCTTCTGAAATTAATTCGGTTAGTTTTTGTTGGCTGATGCAATGCATCGGCCAAAAACATTTCTTCTGCTTTTCATTAAACCACTTCTTTGGTACTATCTGTACACCATCCGAAAATTCTAAGATTGCATATGTCGCCATTTATCTAAAACAATTCAATCTTTTAAAGTTTGTACCAGTGAAAATTAATGTAATTTAAGGGGACAGTTTACCTTTTCAACATTTTTTTTTAATATGGTTGAAATGGTGAACTCACTGCATTTAAATGTTCAACGAAAAGTACATTTTGAAAAAAAAAATAAACTGCATATTTAATTAAAATTAAAAAAAATATATAAAATTTTAATTTCTTTAAATCTTTACTACTTTTTTAAAAAAAGATATTTTTGCCCATTTTTACTTTAAGATTTTCAAATGTGTATTACATAACTGCGCATGGATTTTTAGATACATCTAATTTTTTTACTGATATATAGAGTGTAAAGCGATGAAACCTATCAGATCTTCGTATACTTTTTTTAAAATAACAAAAATCCTGAAGGTTAATTCCATGTGCAGATTTATCACATATATAATAAAAAGCATGTACTAAAAATTTTAAATATCTACCTCAAATACAAAACAAAAGGTAAATTGCCCCCTTAAAATGCAATTACAAGATTTTAAATGTTGAGAGTATAAAAGTTTAAATTATCTCTCAATTATTGGTAAAACAACATTCCAAAAGCATATTATTTATAACATGAAGGAATTTTTATTTCATTTTTTCCCATGCATTAACGTAGGGACAGACATAAAATACATTTTGTAATTGAAGCTACAACTTCTTTTTTATGTGTATAACCAGCAAGCCTAATATATTCCTAACTATTTACATGGCCATAAATGTTTGCTTCCGTCAGAATTAAATGTATATAGTGGTAAAAACAGACCATTTGACTAAACTTCCCTGTTTGCTCATTTTATGATTGTGCAGCCTGAAGAAACGCATAAAATACACAAGAAAAAATTTACAAATTTTTATCTGAAAAAAAAAATAAAAAGTGAATCTTGCTGTTTATTGTAGCTTCTGCTATACTGCTGTATTTATTTCATTTAGATAATAATGCAAGGATAAATCCTCAAACATAAATAAAAACGCATATATATATATTTTTTCATTACTATTCTTAGCAAGGTACCTCAAGATCTCCAAAAACTTCTTTTCCGAAATTGACTCTCGCGACTACGTATTTTCTGCATAATTTAACATTGCGCAATCCGGTTCTTAAATTAATATACGAAATAACAAAGCATTCTTAAGAAGCGTACATTTTTCTCTTTGACGACATCCCCAGTTAAAACATGATATTGATACTAATCCTTACAATTTATTTTTTTCCTTGAAGTCATTTCACGCTCACGTTAACGGTTTTGTTTATATTGCACAGAAAATTATTTTGATGGCAGGCACTACTTTATCAGGCATTGGGCGAGATACTATCGGCTGCAAGGCTCTAAGGGTCTCTTCACTCACTTGAAAACAGCCGCTGTCTAAAGTTAAATCTATGAGAAGGTTGTTTTCGAATTTCTCGTTTAAATCTGAATATTTTAAACAATATTTTTTAATAGGAAAGCTGAGGTCTATCTTTAGTATGGCTATATTTTACTTTTCGATTTCGGTAGTAGATTTTCTTAATTTTCTCAAGTAGAGTTCTTTCACTTTCGGAACCGGTTTCGAAACTCAAAGTCCCCTTATTTAAACTATCTGCAACCGTAATCATAAAAGTAAAAAATAGCCATATTTAAGTTCGACCTCATTTTTCCCATGCAAAATTTAAATTTAAACAAGAAATTTGAAAACAACATGCCAATAGGTTTAACATTAAGGGGGAGGGGTGTGCTTTCAAGTGAATGAAGAGTCCCCTTAACACTAGGTTCGTTTAAAAAGATTTTCCTTTAAAAATTTAAAATTAATACTTACCGGAGCATGAGTTTTCATTTAGATATATTTTCATTTAAAAATAAAATTGTATAAATTCGAAAGTGTACGCTACTGAAGCAATGGGGCCCTCCACGAATAAGTTCATTCGGAAAGATTTTCGTTTAAAACTATAAAATCATTCAACAAACTGTTTTTAGGTACATTTAAGGTTAGTATCATGGGCCCAACTGATGCCGAGCGGTTCATGTAGTTTATTAATAAATTAACCTTTTATGAACACCAGTAATGCATGACAAATACGAGGCTCACATTTCTCAAAATAACAAACTAATTATTATACATTTTATTAATAAATATAAACACTAATTTAAATAACGACAGATTAAGAAGTTAATTATATTGAAATATAATATATATATATATATATATATATATACAATAAATATATATATTCGGCGTGTTAACGAAATTATTTTATTAAAATTACATTTCTGGACTGTAAAGCAATGGAATCGGATGATATATTTTAAAGATAATTAGTATTTTAAAAAAATGATTTCATAGGAATCAGAAGATCCCATATTAATTTATGTTTTTAATATTTTATATCAGGTGTTGTTGAAAAATAATAATTCGAACTGTACATAACTTAATTTTACCGTAAGACATTAAGTTTAACCACAATAGAATTTTGTAAGAAAATTCACTTCATTGCTCGATACAAACACGTGTAATATATCAATATCATTCATAAAAATTATTTTTTAAATAATAATAAATACTTTTTAATGAAGAAGAATGTTAAATACATATTCAAAATAAATTGAAAGCCCAAGCACGTATCGGAACTTGAATCTCATGTACCTCTCGTCTCAGGCATGAGTAGGGGAAAGTAGGGAATGGCGCTCACTTAAGGGAAAACATGAATAGCTAGTCAAATTTAGACAAAAAAAAACACCAATATTTTATTAACGAAGTATAATTCCAAAGCATAAGGAACAGTTTACAATCAACTAATTTTCATAAAAGTTTTAGGAATTTTTTTTTTCGAGTTTTATTTAAAAAACCCATCGATTGAGCGCTAATGCCCGACACGGTAGGGTAATTGCGCTCAGAGTTTGAATACAACATTTAAGTAAGACAAAAGTCACATATGTAGTTGTGTGGGCTGTTCACACCACTGCAGACTTTTTGCAACCACTTTACACATATTGCACAAACATATTGCGTTAGACATATAGTGAGCTACTTTTTTTATATTTAGTTTTTTTTTTTTTTTTCACCACTTTTTTTGAAATCGTAAAATTCTCCTTCTTTAACGACATATTAATTAAGGCAAAAACAGGGGAATTTTACCATTTCAAAAAAGTAGTGTCAATCAACAAATTTGAATTTAAAAAATGTTGCCCACTGGCAACACTTCTGGAATTCCACGCGAGCGCCATTACTCGCTATCACCATGTTGGGTTTTAATGCATTATAATTGGCGTAACAACGTACTACAAAAATAAATAAAAGCATGAAAGTACAGCTGAATGTATATATTTTGTAGACATAATGAGTTAAATAATATTTGAAAATAAGAATGTACACTTATCTTCAAGTTAGATGTTGTAGAATTTTATAATAAATCAACTTCAAACTAATATCGTGAGGACACAAAAATACTTTCCTCACGACGTGCACTAAATCCTTCCTGCGAACTTAGGATAAAGTTCGCTAGGTGCCGGTACCGATCGGACGTTTTCAATTCTATTCTGTTTAGAGATATTGGGAGATCGGGATTACCCTTCTGAGCGTCATTACCCTACTTTCCCCTACTAACCATTGAGGGCCATCGCTAAGACATTTTCTTCAGGGGGGGACCTCAAATTGCCAAGTCAAGTTTCGGTATTTGCTAACTAGTTTTATAATTTTGCCAAGTTACCACAAATACAAAATATAATACAGTTCTTATTTGTAAAAAGTTTAATAATATTCCCTATCAGATTTATAACTATTGCCAAATCTATCAGAAATAGTCAGTGCATTATAGTTTTTATTAAAGATTAAAACGAATTTGCCAACTAAGTTCGTAAATTTCCCAAATGTATTCGCAAACGCTTTGGGGCGGGAGGCTCCCCCTGCCCCCCCCCACCCTTAGCGAGGCCCCTGCAACCATTATGCTATTATAATAACCTCACAATACCCAATAATTAGGATGTGGGTACAATACACGAGTCTTTACACAAATGCAGATTTATGTTAATGTTATTGGAAAAAAGAATAACAAATGAAGAGGCGAATAACATAATCTGAAGTTTATTAACGAAGTTGCAAGACAATTTTGTTTAAATTCAGATCTTTGTTTTCTCCAATTCTCTGCGTCTCTGTTATTACGCCATGTATATCACGCCAAATCAGTACATTAAATTAAATTTTGATGTAAATGTTACTTATATTTCTGCATTTTTGACAACCTTACATTTGGCATTTTAGGCAAATTTGTATATTTAGAACATAAATACAGTTGCTCAAGTTGTTTAATATCTTAACTAATATTAATTAGTTTTCAACATAAATGTTTAATAACGTATCACAGAATCGAATATAAAAAATATGTTTACTATTTTTTTTTAATGTCTTCTTGATACAGGTGAATATAAGAGAAACTAGAAGTGTGTGTGTGTGGGGGTGGGGGATTAGTTAATTATATTTTTCGATTCAAACTGAATATAAATTTGAAAAAGAATTGTAAAAAATAGTATATATAAAAATTTTAAAAATTAAACAGAAATAAATTTCAAATTTAGTAACTAAAGATATAAATATCAAATTGATTTATGAAAAGACTTACCTTTATCTTTATTAAACAATATTTGAAATTCTGCAAAGTTCTTCTCAAAACACTTTCTTTTGATAAAATAAATTTTGTGCTTTTTGAAGTCAAAAAAGGCGTTTTTTTTCGAAACAATATTTGGAGGACTTATTCGATTTAAATAAATATTCTACATTAACAGTGATAACAATACGTTTATAATTTTATGCTTACAATACTTAATTTTCTAAATCATTAGTTCATTTTACAGACATTTTGAAAAACTCATTTGAAAACTCATTCTTTTTTACTTTTAATTTTTGTTTCATTTATGAAACTTATTGTGGATTTTCAAGAATTTTAAAAATTCATTTACTTTTAAATAATAAAATATGTGTATAAATGAATATGTTTGTATGGGTTATTTTTACTTCAATCTAAATTGTTGGGTTTTACCACAATATTTCATTCGGCACAATACCAATGAACAATAATATTTACATTCTTATATATAATGATATAATGCATAATAAAAGCTAAGTGTAGTTATACTTGCCAAACGCGTAGAGAATTTTAAGCACAGTTGAAAGCACTATTTTATTTTCAACAAAACATGTAAACACAGCAATAAAAAAGCTATCTATACTTTTTCTTTTTTTCAATAATTCTCACAGGTATGATTAATGTTACATTTAACTATAAGTAATACTCATCGTGTTTAATGGACAGCTTTCTTTTAATAATTTCGTTACATTTTTAATAACTTTGTTAATCTTGATAGATTAACGCAGTTTGGCAGTTGTGAATAACATAAGGTTTAATACTCAGTTTCGTCATCGGAGACTCTTCTAATTAGTATGGTAAGAACAAGTATAGTAAGAAATAAGATAAAGAATATAGTAAGAAAAAGAAAGAACGATAAATTAGACTGCAAAATACTCATGTATATTCAAAAGTTATTTCTATACGTAAATAAAATGTATGATTTCATATCATATTCTTATTTTTTCTTCAGTTAACAATAAATAAGCATGCTTTGAAAATTTTGTTGATTTTACTCACATTTTATGCATTTATTATAGCTTAACATGGATTTTAAATGTAAATTGAAACATTTTTGCACGTTTCACATATGAATTAATGGTAGAGCTACTTCATTTTCACCAAATGGCATTTTCCACATTTTGTTCTGAATGTCACTACATGGCCACATTCGTAATTTATCAATTTCTTTGATAATAATGATAGTTAAAATTTCTGAGTTGCATGGTTTATCATATAAATGGCCTAAACATTTGAATTTGTGTCCCAAAATAAAATGTTCATTTAAATTAGAATGGAAGATGATATTTTAAACTTTTACCACCGACCCATTTTTTAAATAAACGGAGTTGTCTGCATTATTGTTGCAATTTATAATGGATCCGTTAAACTCATATATTTTATACTGTTCAATATCTTCTTCTTCTTGAAGTAGGGGACCATCATAATGTCCATTATACATAGCTTTGGTTTCGCCAAAGATCGGGTTTTCATCCTTTGTATCCATTAAAATGTTTTGACTTTCTTTATATCTTTTAATCAACTGTTGTAAAGGTTTGTGTGATTTGTGTACTAGCTTCTTCATTTTGTACATGTAATTTTCAAATCTGAATGCACTAAACTCATCAAGGGGTCCGAACTTTTTAACATCATCAGCAATATGAACTAAACCATGAACATTATGAGATACTTTATCTTCTCCATACAATATTCCATATGATGATACAAAATATTTCATCAGATCATTGGCATAATTTAAAAATTTTGTTGACAAAGTTGGACTGGCTAAAATTGTTACTGCTACGTGCAGGCATAAAAAATGATAATAAATTTCTCGTTTTAGAACTGATCGTAGAACTATTGGTCCAATATATAAAAGAAATTGCCGGTACTCTGTTGCTTTCCAATACGCAATGTCTGATAAAGCTCTAGGCTTTCGAGAAAATTCGAGTGGTGTACTACATCTGAATTCTAATATTCTGCTTGATATTGCTTCAACTGATTTCGAACTAATTTTTGTTGGTAGTGGACCACTTATCCACGATGTTATTAATTTTTTAACGACGCCAAGGCAGATAAGATGCATATAATCAAGGGGGACATTTGTTACCATACCAAAATTAGGAATTTCTGTTAATAAACTCTTTTTAACATGGAAATCCTCATCGCTCATTTCTCTAAATTCTTCATTCGTTCTCAATTCACTTGAACCTCCTGGAAAACAAACCCGTCCTTCTTTATACTTTCCTTCTATCTTGCATTTAGAACAACTAAAGTAACCTGCGTGTCCTTTAATGCCCAATACAAAAGATTTAGTTGGTGCATCACACATTAATACATGTATATTAACGGTAATCCTTTTTTCCAACGTAAAAACCCTCTCTAATTATTTCGGTTGCCTCATTGACAAACATTTCTAAAAATTCATTGCTGTTCCTGGGTTTTTCATAGCCATGGTATAGCCCGATTATGAAAACATCTTTTATAACTTGATCAGAGCATAAAATGGGCCAGAAGCAACTTTTTGAAGATTTACATAATGGCAAACCATCAATATTTACAAGAATGTCTAATTTATTTAAAGTTAAATTTGCCGCTTCATATCGAAAAGTTATGCATTTTAGAGCCTCTGCGAACCCAATGTGGCAATAATTTCCAGGAGGAACTAGAATCACGTTTTCTACGTAAAGAGGAGTTCTTAATAATGTTCGAGAGTCCTTTGGAATATTTTTTTCGGGAAAAAAAGAATTAAGCATCTTTAATAAATCAGAAAAAGCATTACGTTTAATATCATAATGAATTGCCCATCTAGACAAAGTTTCTGATATATTAAACTCGTCATGAACGCTCGAAACATTCGCTTCAGAAATTGCATCACTATTATCATAATCAATATAACCAGGATTTTCATCAAAGTTTATTTCAAACATGTTTGCAGCTAAATAACTTTTAATTCCGGTATTTTGGACAGGAAGGAAATTACGGAAATTTTGAGAATTCTTTTCATTTGAACTTTGCAGAATTTCTGTTTCGTCAGAACTAGATTCTTCAGATATTTCTGTTTCTGCAAGAAGACTTTCAAAATCTTTCGTCGTTTCGTCTTTTATAAGCCTTCGAGTGTGGCGTTTCGAATAACACAATTTTCTCTTTCTTTTAAGCATTTTTTAAAACTGATCCACTTTCGGTTATTTCTATAATAATAATAAAAGCGAATGCATAAATTGGTATATTAAAATATTATTATTAATACTATAATTTAATTATATCGGTGTAAATGATCCGAACTTCCTTGCTATGGTCATTCTCACGAAAATGTACTTTTTATGGTTTGAATATTAGGAAATGCAGCAAATTTCCTTATATTTTCATTCAAAAGTATATTAAATAATCGATTTAAGTAATCGATTAAATGCATTTCTGACAAATTAATTTAAATATTTAATCTTTGAATTAATACAAGTCGAAAGTCTCCTCCGTGGATGTCTCTACACCTGAAGCCCAACGTTCATTTCACTAAACAATTTATATATTTTTTTATAATATGTAATTAAAATCCTTTAAGTTATAACATAATATTTTTTAAAAAATGATTTTATTTTTATTAAGGAATTAACTTAGAAACGTTGTCCTTAATAAAAATATCCTCCCTCTATGGACACTGAAAGAAATAATAATAATAAAAAGGCCATAGATTCTGACTAAATTATTCTGATGATACTGCCACCATAGATTCTGTACATGCCAAATTATCATTCGGTAGATTGGGAGAAAGAAAGACTTTTTGCTTTTAACACTTTCGAACATAGTTTACAAGTGTTTATTGATTCGGTTTTTCTGTTTGTCTGTCTGTCCTCGGTCTTCCATGAATAATTTCTGTAAATATACTCGAATTGCCGTGCAATTGATATATGTTATTAAACCTTATTATGACATGTTGGGTATTAAAAGGGAAATGTGTAGCACTTTTAGTTCCTTTACAGGTTCACTCAAAATAATACATTACATTATAGTCTATGGGAAAAAAATCATTTGAGTTTTATTTTATTGATGTTATATATCCTTTTCAAACATATTGAAAATTATATATTTCACTGAGGTACACTACAAGAGGCTTTGTATAAAATATGGTGTGTATATTACTTATAGTTCCTTTGGGGCTATACATTTATCACGTTATCGACTTTTCGGTAATTTTGGCCCCCCTCCAACCCTTTCGATATCATCCGTTATGATTCATCGACCCCCCCCCCCCCCCCATAATAATATCGTTAAAAATTATAAAAGTATTTGGAAGTGTTGGAAAGTTGTACATAATCTGTTCTTGACGCATACTTTTTCATTTTTGTTTAGACATAACTGCTTGATTGTGAAATTATTGGATCTTTTCGAAATTATTAGTTCCATTTTGAGTATTGTAAATTTATCAATGCATAAAAGCTAATTCATAATTATAATATCTACAAATTTTGGACAGCTTTAACATTGCACTTAATAAACAGAAATGCGCCATTTTAGAAAACCGAAAATCAAAGAAGTTAAAAATTTAAAACTTAATTTACGTCTCCTTCTCGGAATTGGCCTATCTAACTTTTCTTATTTTGCTTAGTTTATCAGTCATTTAATAAATATTGTGTGCAGTATAAGGAGGTAACAGACACAATAAGAAGTTTTAAAAATAATGTGATCCTGATGTGCATCATTTTTCATAAATGTTTATTGTAAAAATTCAAATGTTTAAAATAATTTAGCCATTTTTGTCTTTTCTGTGAGAATGACCTTTAACAGTTTACTTATAAAAAATATATATTTAACAACTACGCCTAGTAATTATTTAATTCTGTCATCACTTCAATTTTTGTAATGCAAATATCCCTTCTCATGGCCTCCGTGGCCATGTAAGGAAGGATTTAAAAAAAAATCAGAAACTTGTGAAAAATAAATTGCAATATCTGATCACCAATATAATGCTTAAAAGTTTTACATAGTTTTATAATACCTGTTATCAAAAAAGTTATCATGTTTCAGAAACGTGCAACAAGATTTGAAATAAAAATTACAACTACTGAAAAAACTGAAATTTATAAAAAGCTGCCTTACTGTCAAATTTTATTGACTTGCTAAATTCCATAAATACTTATTAAGGCTTATTTCAAATCAACCTTTTTTAAAAATGACAATACAAGAATCCCGATTCAAAACCTCATTAATAATAATTGAATTATTTCGATGGCTCTTTTGAAATAAAATACATACAGGGTGATTCTAAATTGTTTTTACAAAATAAGAGTGGTGATAGTACCCATCCAGACGAGTAATAATTACCATAGAACATGGGGTAGAAAACCACTCGAATATGTTCGAAATATGTACATATGCCTGATGAGCATATCTGTTAAGTTTCCATTATTTTAAGTACCACCAGTCTCGAATAGGAATATCCGCTTTATTTAATGGTGGAATCCTGTTATTAAATAAAGTGGATATTCGGAAATTAGGGTACACAGAATACAGGAAACATAGCAGATATGCATATCAGACGTGTTGATATTTCGAACTCTGAGTATTTCTTAGTTATTTGCTTATTTATAGTATTTATATGTTTTTAATTTTTTTTTCCTTTTTTTGTGATTTCGAAATTAAAACCTGTGTAAAAGGATTTTAACCGATTAACCAGTTATTGAATCGTAAGTTTAAAATATAAAATGTACTCATTTTTTCTTTATTTTAACCCTGAGGTTTTTTTTTAAATGTTATAGTTTTGTTCGTAAATAAATGTTAAATCACATTCTAAAAGGTAGGTGGTTATGGGAGTACTTAAAAAAGAGAATGTCCAGTTTACGGTCCTGTTATGAAATGATATAGAGAAATAAAATACAGTGTATTAAATGAGAACAGAAATATTAAAGAAAATATAGTAAAGAATAAAATAAAAGAAATTGTACAAATAGGGAAAAGAAAATGTTACATCTCTCTTCAGCGATAGAAATTTTAAAATATATAAAATTTAAATTTCGTGTCAATTTAAAATTTCGAAAGATATTAATTTATCAATCATCTAATATATCGCGATTACCTATCTGCATACAGTCACATAATTTTAAAATATAAAAAAAAGAAATGTTGTATTCAATATCGACATTAGAAATGTTCATTAAAAAAATATTTTCAACTGCATATCTGAAAAAAGCTTCTTATCTCTTTTTTCATTCGGGCTTTATCATATCGGTGTGAAATGCAGTTGTGAAATCGAACAATTTTTTTATTCCTTAAACTAAACTGTAAAAAAAGTATATCATTATAACATTTAATCTTAATAAACGGAGAAAACACTCCTTAAAACGCATTTTGTATAAAACTGAAATTATTTTCAAACATTTAAAAGAATGCGAGAAAAACTGAAATAAAAGTATGTAATTATCGTGTACTTACTCAGTGTAAGATATCCGGAGAAATGGCAGACGAATAACTTGCTTCGGATTAGTTTAATATAAAATCCCGCGCTAATTAACACCTGCTTGGTACAACGCGTGCGCAATTCCACAGTATCAGAGTAGATTTCGCGCCAAAACTATGAAAAATAAACTTGGCTGAGTTCCATATTATAAAGTATACTTTATTCCACCTTAAGTTGACAGCGTTGGTTATGCTACGAATGCCGAATCGAAGCCGTTGCTGTAGCAACCAGGGTTTGCTTGAAGAGCAAAGGATCACTAGTAACCAAGGAAAAGCGCCATTTTGGCGGAAAAGTATAATGCGTGTGCAAAAATCTGTACGTTTTGAAGTTCCTATGAAATTAATTATATAATCTATTAAAATAACGAATTGCATTATTATTCTTTTCTTATTTTTACATTTTTTAGACTGATTTTAGCGCTATCTTATATTATATTAGCTGATCCGCCCGACGTCGCCCGGCCCGCAAAATGCGAAAAAAATTTTTAAATAGCGAAAACTTTAAAAAAGGGTGCACGAATTGTGGAAAAACTTTATTGAAAAAATGTCAAAATTTACTGTTTTAAACTAAAAATTTGAAGTCGAATTCCATGTACTGATGTTGAAAAAATCACATCGGAAAGAAATAAATCGCATCGAAAATTGTCTAAGAAATTTAAAATCGCGAAGGGCAAAATTTTCTATATTTAAGCTCCAAGTTTAAAACAGAATTCCTCTGACAAATGTCAAAAAAAAAAAAAAAAAAAAAAAAAATTAAAAATCAGATTTAAAAAATTGAGAAAATTTAAAAAATCGCTGTACGAATTCCGAATGAAATTTACTGAAAACAAAACAGTATTATCTATATTGGGTTAAAAGATTAAAACCAAACTATCCGGAAATCTATTTAAAACAGAAAAGTTGTTATTTATACCAAAACCTCTGGCAGAAATTCGGAAAAGGCTAGATCTCACACTGAGCTCATCTCATTTTTAATGTACATTTTTAATTATAGATATTAGGGTGTAAAAAAGTCATGATTTTTTAAAATCAAAATAAGCTGATTTTTAAATAATTAAAAATTGCATTTAATATTAAATTGTTAACACTGCTGAAAATTAAGGGACTATTTCACTTACGCAAAAACACCCGCTTGCTAAATCTAATCCTAAGGAGAAAAAAAAATAATATCTCGTTTGCATTTCAGTATTTTTAAATTATTTTTTTTCTTTTGCGTTGGATAGCTGAGGTCGATCTCTACAAATAACCTTTTTTACCTTTTCGATTTTGTTTGCTTTTTTTTTTTGGGGGGGGGGGGGACTCTGAGTATGCCCTTCATTTACCCATGTTTCATCAAGGTAGAATCATTAGAAGCATTTTTTTTCTTATACTCTGTAATTTTTCTCAAATAATTTCTGCGCCACAAAATAATATCTTGCTTCTCAAGAAGAGCTGCCTCTCTTTTCCGTTTTTCAAAAGAGAATCCCAAATCTTTTAATATTCTGTACAATTTAGTCCGGTTAATATTTTTCGAAAAAATTTCTTTATCATCGTTTACAACTTGAAAAACTTTATCCAAATTTGGTATGTCATTTCTGCGAAAAAAACTATAGATTTTTTGTCGAATGCAAGATAACGTGAATTCGTCATATTTTCCCAGCCTTCTGCGGTTACCCACTGCACGAGGTCGTTTCTTTCCGGGTGTACTTAAAGGGCTAGATGCATTTTTCTCTTTTTTCAAAAGAAAAATTGTTCTTTTCGAAACACCTGTAAGTTGGGGAACTTCTTCTACGATTTCATTAATTGAATGTTGGGGATTTTCTTGACGAAGTCTGGAATAAACATTTAATATATTTCTCCGAGCTGCCCTTTTGATTGACTTTCCTCGCCTTGAAGGTGTGTAAAGCGTGGATGGAGATAATGCTTTATGAGACATGTTATAATTCAAATAAATATTTAACTATGCAACAAATTTCTATGTTATAATTCAAATAAGTATGATTCAAATAAATTTTTAACTATGTAACAAATTTTAGAAATACTCAGTTAATAAACAAATAAATAATAACAATAATTAACAGTAAAAATAAAAAACTATGAACACGTTAAAAAGAAAAGTAAAAGCGAAAGCAAACAGCGAGTATTATTAAAACTATTCATAAGAACAATAAGAATGCGCGGAGTAGTAGAGCACTAAAACGCGCCAGATATTTAACCTTGAAGATTTGTTCCTCGCCAAAGGAGTGTTTTTTACGCCAAGATTTTTACTTTATACGTTCGCTTTAAATACAAAATACTTTTAAATTAAATACTTTTAACAGAGAAATTACATTAAATATATGCTTCAAAATACCGAAATTAGTAATTTATAAACATAATCATATAAATTTGTATGCATTTTCACCATTTAAGATTAAAAAATAACGGAGAACTACTTTTCAAGGCGGAATGTTACTGTTTCTACCTTTCACAGTGCTGCCAAGTTGAGTTGGAATAGAGTTTTTTTTTTTTTTTTTTTTTTTTTTTTTTTTTTTTTTTTGTAGAAATGGCATATGTAAATTCATATATTGCAGATATACTGTAGATAGAAACGACTGTTGAAGTGAAAAAGAAAAGAAGGGGATAGAGATTTATTTAATCGTTAGGATAATAAATTATTTGCAAATGGATTTTAACTATCGCCTAAAAATAACATTAAACAAGTGTTTTTTCAATGCACTGTACTTTCGCATAATCAAGAAATACATTTTGTAGTTTCAAACTGACAGATTTAACTAATCTTCTTTTGTATTACATATATATATAAACAGTTCAATGTATTTTTATATATTCGTGATCAATTGCATTAGCTCAAACAAATATTAGAGTAAAATACACAGAAAAACGCAATAATTAGTAGACATAATAACCCAGACAACACAAACACATCCTAAGAACATCCGAAAGATGTCATATTCAGGACAAGCTGATATCCTGCGGACCGATGAATTGGTCCTGCCGACCGTTTTAGGACATCCCCTGGGTTTCAAAATGTCCCACCTGTCAACATCCTATGGATGTCATTTCATGACACCTTTTGGACGATTATAGGACACTTGTATGATATCCTCTGGATGGTCCTAATGACATCCTAAAATCATCCAAATAATGTCATATTCAGGATAAGCTGATATCCCGTGGGTGGATGCAGTCGTCTTGCAGACAGTAATAGGACATCCCCTGGCTATCGAAATGTCACACCTGTCAACATCCTGTGGATGACTTTTTTATGATGGCTCGATAACCTCTGGATGGCTTAATGAATGTTACTGCCTACAATTTGCATTTTTGAAATTTATGGCAATTCATTGATGTCTTGTCACTTTTAATTATTATAATCAATTATAACATAATTATTTAATAAATTATATAGCCTGTAAAAAGATTATTCAGTAAACCTTTCTTTAAAAAAAATCAATCTTCAAGATATCTTAGTTTATACAATTTATTAAGTAAAAAATGTTTTCAGTGACAATATAGGAATTTCAAAAATGCAAATTGAAGATAGTAATATATCTTACATATTTTTGATACGATTCAAGAATATTTAAGAAATTTGGTAAAATTCCTTACTTGCATACAATAATAGTTTTACATACTTTATTCTTAATTTAAACAAATATTATCCAAAATGGTGCAATTTAAAAATTTTCCATCATAGCTTCATCACTATTTAAGATGTTGTCTTGCAGATATTTTTTAATATCTGGAGTTGAACATTTTTCTAATTTACTATTTTTGCCATAAGAACCATTTTTCAATGACAATTTTATTCATTTTGCAATTATTTGATTTACTTACTAAAAAAAGCATGGGACTACCTGATCCACCATGCACTTTAGGAACACCCAGTATCTGTAACACATGTTATGCATTTGATTGTCCTGTGATGAAGTGCCACATGAAATTAAAAAAGTATAATTTTGTTGCTCCGATGATTGTTTTACATTTTTTTTTAATAGAAAAAAGCTACTGCATAAGACATCTTAATATTTTTGAAGTCAAATAAATAAAGTACAAAAAGTATGCCATTTTATATTTAGTGACCAAGGCACATTTTACTGTTGTGATATACATATTGCTGTAAAATACAACTTTGAATTTAATGTTTTACTTACCTTTAAATACATTACCTTACTTTAACAAAATATGATAGTGCCATGGATACATTTAACTTTATACAATTGGTAATAGCTCAGTAAATGCCTTTTATGAACATGAAGAATTAACACAAACTGCAGAAAAGTTAAGATACTCTTTTCATCCTTTGTTCTTATTTTAATGAATAAGAACTTCTATATTTTAATTGCATTTTAAATTGCACATATTACACTAAATGCTGAATATAAAACAATAAACTTAAATTATTTGACAAAGAAAAGTTTAATCTTTACGTAAAAATTATCAAAAGTGAATACCTGAAAATGTTATTCAAAATAAAAAGTCAAAGTTTACTCCTAATTTAATTTAAGACCAGTAAAGGAGAAAAAATAAAAGACAAAAAGAAATACTTATAAAATATATTCTGCAGTGTTAAGAATGATAGTACGAAAAAATGATAATCGCTGTTGAATTATTTTGTTTATTAATTATTAAAATAATTCCTATATTAAAAAGCTTAAAGTTACGAATTACACAATAAAACAGTCACATTAAAAGCAAAACAAGTATTTATTTACAATTTTCACAGCAAAATACAAAAAATATTTATTTAAAACTTTCACAGTAAAATACAAAACAAATATTTTTTACAACCTTCCACATTACAAAATATAGTTTCAAAACTTTTTTTTAACAACAATCCAACTTTCCAGTTTCTCCTGCCTGCACTTGTTACAAAATATTTTTTACGCTGCACACATCTATAATGAAGAAAAGACAAAATACACATTTCTACTAAACTTTATTGGTGCATCACTTTCATTCAAAAGGAATAAATCAATATATACACACAAGATATACAATAATTTCTTATTGTTTGTTTCTTCAAAAGATCTTTTTGTAAAATGTACAGTTATTTTTAGGAATTTTATTATTTTAAGCCCTAGGAAATGCTTGAAAAAACTATTAAAAAGTGCAAAGCAGCATAATTGCACATCTTATTTTATGTCAAACATCAACATGATGCACCTGTCTCATTTTGTATCAAAAGAGAGTTAATATTTATAACTGATGAGAATACCATTTTTAATAATTAAAAATTATGGTAATTACAAGCAACAGGACCATGCAAAGAGAAAACTGTGCCCAGGGTAAAGTTTAGTTTGCCTGCACCCCCCCCCACACACACACAGACCTTCCCGATTAAGGAATGTAAAAACCAAAGTTCCCTGAACCAGAGCCAAGCGGATACATACGGTCCTCCTTTCTAGGGGATCACGTAGCAACCTGTCCCAAAAGGCATCAACTGACGCCCAATCACCACGACATCAACCTGCCATTCGAAACAGCTAAGCGAGGAAGACAGAAGGCCACAACACAACATAGTCTCTGCTGCAGCCTGATAATTTATTACACATGGAATATTTTGACGAGTCCGAGAGTCAAGGAAACATCTGCACAAGGTTGGCTATGTCGCAAAATAAATAAGACGCTGCCAAGTAGGCTAAAGCCAGTGGGCCTCCCACTGGGGAACAACAGATACCATCAAACCAACAAGTACTCCATGTTCAGAAACTTCTCACCATGAATTGCTAACATTATACCTCGAGGGTACCCCTCAAGTACTATAAGTGTCAAGCACAAGAGCTACCTCACTTAGAACTCTGCACATCAAACAGGGCAGAACCATCACTCCATAAAGCCGAAAGCTACATGCATCCTAGACTGTCACTAGGCATTATGCCTCGAGGGGAATGTAACAAAACACCTTCCAGGTAGGTACCGAACGAAAGTTCAAGATATCCTTTTTAGAGGCCTACAAGAGTAGTACGGGCGGCCCAATCGCTCCTCTAGACCACAAGCCGAGATTAAAGCCATGAAAGATCGCAGCTCTCGACCCCAGCCAGACACAAGGAGAAGTCCACATAAGGCATGTCACACACTGCAAGAAAAGAGAAGGTAACTGCTAATCCAACCAGCAGCGCAGTAACTTCCCCCTACACACAGTTCAGAAAATTAAACAAAACAGACCTAAAACAATTTCTAAAATAGAAGAAGCCCTTAGTCAGATATTTGTTTTGGCATGTTGGGTAAGGGATGGTGCAATAACTTTGAAACTAAAAATAACTACTTTCATTGGGAAAAAAATTCTCGATGTGTATATATATAATATATATAACCATTATATAATTACAATTCATCACTTTTCTCCGTTTATTAAAAATAAAATTAATAAATTGAGCATCAATACATTACACTGACATTATACAAAATAAAGCAGGATCATCTATTTTTAATTTAATGAATCATTAATGAATTGTGTCTACTATAATGTACCAATATACTGATCACCAACATATAATGAATTAAAATCTTTACGGAATTTTACGGATTGCTTAGAGCACTTCAGTTTTTATTATGCAAACAATTGTTTTAATGCCAAAAAGAGAAAGGGAAGATTTTGTCAACTGAGAGACAAGAAGCGTGCAAATTTTTAGGATGAGCAGAAAGATGGGTGCTAATTTTTTGAAAGAGGGGTCAGAGAGGTGCTATTATATAAACCAAAAGACAGGTGGGGTGTTATTCTATTATATTTTTTCCTAAACATAAAAAACTATAACAAATATCTTAAATAATACTAAATGAGTTTCATACTTTTCTGTTATACAAACCAGGGATATGTTTAGGAAAATTTTAGCTCCTTTAAAGGACCCTTCACAAAATTATTTATCTTAAAACAGGACCCTTCACAAAATTATTTGTCTCTTAAATAGAGATTTCATAGAATGTTTTCGCTTTCAAATTGAACTTTTCCACAAATTTAGTCATTTAAAAATAAAATCAGGCCTGTAAGTAAGCAGTTGAACTCACCAAAGAGCTTATTACTTAGCTTTTTATACAAGAAGGATAGAACATGAAGACATCGATAATTTAAAATTCGCAAAATTATGAGTAGAATTTTCACAAAAATAAGAAAAACTTAAGTTTCACAAAAACAGGACCCTGTCAGAAAAGTCTGGACAGATCCCTACAAACACCTTGCCAAAATGTATGCTGATATCACAATCCTATCCATGCAACAGATTTTTATTGCAAACCATGCCATTTTCTTGGGTTATAATTTACAAACAAAAAAAGTTTGCCAGAAAGAAAATCTTTAGCATAAGGAGTTAAATAAGCTATTATTATTAAATTATTGGTTCAAATTTATGTAACTAGATTTCATTTTTCATTAAAAAATGTTATTTTTCACAAAAAAAAATTAAATTTCACGAAAGCAACTTTTGCTTTTCATAACATAGGCCTCATAAAAAAAAAAAAAAAAAAAAAAAAAAAAAAAAAAAAAAAAAAAAAAAAAAAACTGCATTGACCCCTGGAGATACCGACTATGAACATTTCACACTCTAATTAGAAACAATTTTGTTGGTGCTGAATATCATACCCAGTCTATTAAGAGAATATGGATCGTCGCAAAATGCTATAACAAAAGCAATATATGTCATTGTTTACAATTTTATCGCATTGATATCGTGTGACATCTTTATATATATATATATATATAATCAAATGTTTGCTACAAACAATGCTAAGAGACACTTATAACTTCATGACTGAATTAAAAACCTAGTTTTACTTTATTGTATAATATTCATTTGTTCTTTTATTGTAAGTATATTTGTGTTGATATAGTAAAATAGTGTGAAAGTTTGAAACAGTATATTTTTTAAATGATCACTTTTATACCAACAGTTTTTTTCTTTCTATTTGGCACCAACTATCATGCTTGGTACAATGGTGTTGATATAATAGAAACGCACCTAGAGTTTAAATATTAAAAATCAAAATATGTTTCAGAATGTTTACATTCGAAATAAAGCTCATAGCCATAACCAGGGGTGTAAAAATCTAAGCACCAGCGGGCAGTCTCTCATCAATAAATTTTATTCATTATTTTTTGTCTAAATTTTTTGTAAGAATGCTAATAAAATTTAAACGAAGAAAACTAATAAAATTTATAGGTGAGAGACGCGTTGGGCACCTACACTTTTACACCCCTGGTCATAACATAAAAAATTTCCAACATAAAATAAAGATTTATTCGAGCTGAAAAAGAATACAAGTTGAATTAAATGTATTTGGCAGGTAAAATGTATAATAGAAAATTTCAATAGTCACACGACTGAAAAAAATATCTTTGACGTAAGCATTTTAATAGTCATTGCTTTTTGGCTGGTATGATATTGTAATTTTCTATACATAAGTTAATTTGGGATATCCATAAATAATACTGCAGTACTCAAATTCATGTGAAAAATACCAGAAAAAAAAAACATTTCATAATGTTTAAATTATAAAATACAGTCGGCCCCACTTAATCGGGTAATGGATAATTGCATACCCCGCTTATATGCATAGAATGCCGTGGAACAGAGACGTTCCCCATAAGGCTAATTTTAAATGTACTCGTTTTATCGCATAACAATCCTCGGTTAATTGCATAAATATCGCCAATCTACTAGTAGTAATCCGGATTTTATGAATTCATGTTATAGTGGTGAATGGAAAAAAAAGGAAGAACTTTTTTTTTTGTAATAATGGTTTGTTATATTTACAATCAAAGAGCAGAAATAGTCGTGTAAGATGACTTATCTTAATTCTGGCAACTTATGAGAGTGTTGAATTTGGACAATTGTGTTTTTCTTTTAAAGCTTGTCGTACATATAGTGACTCAAGATGCTGGGGGGTATTTTTTGAAAAATTCTGGAATCGGGGGAAAGTAGACCAATAAAAGATCAATATTTAGCGCTGGAAGTGGAGAAATGCAATGTCAAGATATGAAAAAAAAAAATATACTAAAGAATTTTTTGTGTAGGCAAAAGAAAAAAAGAGAAATAAATTGACAAATAATTGAAAAATAAAAAAGAATTTATGCAGAAACTTTTATTTTCAAAGGTATGATTTAAAAACAAAAATTTTCTATTTAACTTTCATTTTAATTTTCACATAAATTATAATGAAAAATTAAACCATGTACCGTAAATAGTGTTATAATACCTTATACTTTATTACATATACTTTTATATATAGAGTAATAATAAATTATTTATTAAAGTTATTAATACAGTAGTTTTTAATTTATTAGGTAAATAATTATTCTCCATTAATATTTATCATATCTGTGGCATATAATCAAATGATAGCGTTTGCTGATAACATTAATTAATGTCCTCGCTTAAATGCATACAATTCAGTGGAACCAACTGTATGCAATTAAGCGGGACGGACTACATTTTAAAATTAAGTCTATTCTCTAAACTTAGGTTGAATTTCTGACAACAGGAACATTTTTAAAATTATCGGAAAAAAAAAAAGTTTTCATAACAAAGCAAACTTTCTTTTTTTAAATATCAAAATATCCCAAACTGGCACAATTCATAATTATGTTTGAAACTAAAACTATTACTATTCAAAGAAAAATATTATACTGTATTAAATAATAATAAAATATAATAATTTAAATATTTTAATAAATACATGCTCACATGATCTTATATTTTTTAGAAGAAACAACAACAACAAAAAAAAAATTCAGTTAAACTTACCACTGTTGGGGAGAATTTTTGATGATTTTTTTTGACAGCATGCAACTCGATTTGTATATAGATTTTTCACTAATTATCTCCAAGGTATCTAAAATAAAAGAATAACTTTAATAATAATTATGGTGTCAAAGTACAATTTAGAAAACAAAGTTTTATACAGAGATAGTTTTTGAGACTACTGTATACATTTAAAATTATGTGTAAAATATTATAGCTAAAACTACAGGTACTTATCATGGTTTTTTGGTACACCGTAATATCCCGTTTATCCACTTTTCTCGATAACGCCCTCTCCCTCCACCTTTTGTTAAAAAAAAGATACTTCTTAGTTATCCCGTCGACCAAATTACTGTCGCCAAATTGTAAGATTAAATGCCAATAATGGTTGCCATTCATTAATTAATTGTAAGATTAAATGTCAATAATGGCCAATAAAACCATTAATTTGAGATTTTATTTGTTTATTTATTAATGTTTTACTAATTTATTTGTTCTTTCGTTATTTAAAATAAAAATTATGTCAATGTATATAATTTGGCGAAATTGGTCGACGGGATAACTAAGAAGTACCAAAAAAAAAAAAATCCCAAGAAAGCATCACCTACTTCCAAAAAAGTTCCACCCTGCATGTCAATGTCAGAATCAATACCAAGTATTTTATTTTTTCCCCACATCAGAAAGGGGCGTGAATTCTAAACATGACATTCCCAACACAGGGATTATTCTGTTCCGAATTCTCTGAAAAATTAAGCATTCGGTTGAGAAAATAAAAAAATCAGGCATCAGTCCATAGTCCAACAATTCGGACATAATAAAATGTGAATTTCGACAAACGGTCACAGAAAAAATAAATTTCATCAATCGTTCACAGAAAAAATTGCCAATTTTGTCTTAGGACTGCAAAAAAAACATGAATTACACCAAATGATAGCAGAGACTGCACATTTTGTCTAAAGATCGCGAAAAAAGCCAAATTCGTCAAACGACCGCAGAAAAAACATGAATTTCATCAAAAGATCTTGGAAAAATGCAAATTTCGTCAAAAGATTGCAGAAAAAAGAAATTCAGTCAAAGAATCCAGTGAAAAACACACATTTCATCAAAGGATCGCGAAAATAGATACATTTCAACAAAAGATTGAAATAAAAACCCTGCACATTTCATCAAAGGGTTATGAAAAAAAAAAAAAAGAATTTCGTCAAAGTATTACGGAAGAAATGTGATTTTGGTCAGAGCAATGCGAAAAAAACTCCTGCAAGGTTCACCAAATGTCCCCAAAATCCCCCACAAATGTCGTGAAAAAATCTTGTGCAAGCACCCCCCAGATTATTTTACAATTTTTCGTCATGTCTTTCTTAGGGGGAGGGGAAATAACAGGATTTTACGGTACAGTTTTAAATAAAGATATTTTAAAAAGTTATAAATGCAATTCTAGTGTGGACCCTAGGCAAAATTTGCAGGGTGCAACACCTGGCAGCTCTTTTTAACTCGTTTATTTGGCGTCAGAACAGCCTTTTTTACACAGTGTATGCATCTGGCAGCCCTTTTAATTATTTTATACACCCTGTGTCCCTTGCTGACATTTCAGGGGTAGAATTGATAGAAAAAATGTCACTGGTCCCAAGGACCAGTAAACATCAGAGTTTACTGGCCCGCACTTATCGTCACTGGCCCGCTACATAAAATTCTATTATGTTATTAAGTACCTTTAACCCTTTGAGTGAAACCCCCCCCATCCTCCTCCTAGAATATAAACAAAACTTCCTTACAGTTACCAAAATTTTCGGCATAATAAAATGTAAAATTATAATTTGCTAAAAATTAAATAAACAGTACATAAACAAAAACAAATAAAATATTAATTATATATTTTATTTCCGATTATTTATTTCAACTAAGTTTTAATGCACTTTTTTACTTATTAATTTTTTTTAAATAAAATAAAATTCTGTGGTTTTGTGTTTGGTTGCGATTTTCTCAGGGACGGGAAAATTTAAATTTACCTGTCAGAGAGGGAAAAAAGTTACTGGTCCTGCGGACCACTAAATCTTTTAAATTAGTGGTCCGATTGAATTTTTAGTGCTCTCGGACCAGCGGACCACCAACCACCAAGGATTTCGAACGCTGCATTTATGATGCACCCTTTCGACTCATTTCTTTTCTTAGCTGTGAGGGGAAGGGGGGGGGGGATAACTCATGAAATATGTCCATTATTTACAGGAAATATTATATAAATTTCAGCATTTGTTTGTGGGGAAGTGTTGCAAAATTTGTCAATCGGTCATGTAGGAGGGGGGAAAAAAGAAATTTGACAGATTAATTTAGTTAGAGAAAAAAAAATTGCAAAATTCTTCAGTCTGTCATGAGAAAATAATATAATCGCTTATTTCGCCATTCAATCACATGGAAAAAAAAAACTTTGCAAGTTTTGCCAGTAAATCATGAGGAAAAATCTTGAGTTCATCAATTGCTTCATCGATCTGCCATGGCGAAATTGTGAAATTCAAGTACCGATTATATGAAAAAAAAGCCCCAAAAGTTTTGCAAATCGGTAGCAAAGGACAAAAAAAGGCAAATTTCACTAATTGGTAGAGATAAAATATCATAAAATTCATCAATCGGTTGGATAAAAAAATTGCCTTTCAGTTTTCAAAAGAAACTGAAATTCGCAAGTCAATCGCTGGAAAAAAAAAAAAAAAAAAAAAAAAAAAAATGTTCAGGAAGTTGCTTTGAAATACAGCAAAATTTGTTAATCAATCACAGGAAAAAAACATGAAATTCAACAGTCAATCGTGAGAGAAAATCATGAAAATTTTCAGCCAGTTGCAGAAAAAAATGCAAAATTCATCAACTGATTGCACGGAATAAATCTTGAAACTCATCAATCAATAAGGAGAAAATTAGCAAAATTCACTCAACTGCGGGAAAATATAGCAAAAATCCACTGATAAAAAGGAGTCTAAACAAATTCAAAAATATTTTTTGCGACACAAGTGCCATTTTTTTAAAAAATTCCAATCCGAGAACCCCCCCCCTTTTTTTTTTCTCTAGAGTCAACATGAAGTTCATCTAAAATTTCATAATTATATTAAAGAAAAATATTTAATTTTTTTAATTTAATTGAAATGTAACAACACAAAGTGTTGAGCAACAATGGAGTGCTTTATTTTTTTACTGACCTGTACATAAAAACACAGGATTGAATATTTTTATTTATCGAACAAAATAAAGCAAAAATATATTGTTTACAACATGTAACTAATAGAAATTGATAATCCAAATCATCTTAAATTTTTAAAGTGACCTGCTACATCATTGTAAACATTTTCAAATTGATTTATTATCTGAATCTTTTAAACAGCCTTGCTACATCAAAAATACTAAAACAAAATTGAACAGATGCTGCAGCCACACCAAGGTTGGTGCTTTTTTTTTTTTTTTTTTTTTTTTTTTTGGAGCCATTTTGGCAAGAAAACCCTGGTCTGAAATACTTGTTGGGCATACTGTGCAAAAACTACATGTTAGATGCACTTTAATATAAAACACACACATTTATATATATATATATATATATATAACACACATTTACGTTATTGTAAAAAAAAAAAAAAAAAAAAAAAAAAAAAAAAAACACTTTTTTCTTATTATAAGGCACACACATTTACTCTATAATAAATAAAACATTACACATTTTTTTAAAATACAAATTGTTTTATAAAACAGACACAAAGTTTAATTTAATAAAAAACACACTATCTGTTTTGCCGTGTTGTCATACCAGACAAAACATTATGATTTTTGCACCAAAAAGAAATATTGGTGTATCTACGAGATAACTACCAAAACATATTTTCTACAAAGAAAACCATATAAAATAGTGTTCACATTTCTTTTAAAATAGAATTATAGAAATCAGCATTTTTCATGAATTTTCAGGAGAGGGAGAGGAATATCCCCGCTGGTCCACCCTCTGAATTCATCACTGACATGCATTATGAAGACAAGCTGAAATCATATACATTTTAAAAGCAATGTTAAAAACGCCAGAATAAACAAAAATTTTTTGCGAATTTTTGTTTATTCTGGCGTTTTTAACGTTGCTTTTAAAATGTATATCATTCTGCGGCATGTAGCATCTTAATAATTAAGCTGAAATCATGCTATGTTTTGAGAGAAATGAACATATAAATCAAATAAGCTTTCCATGGATTACTAGATGTAATATAATAATGCATTTATAGTAAAATCGGCAATGCTAATTCAATTCAGTTACCCTTGAGTATTCGCCTGGAGATGGGCAAGATTTTTTTTGCCAATTTTAAATTTCTTCATTTGTAATTTTTTTATGTTAATATCCGAATCTTTTTTGTCTGTAAATTTGAAATATATACTTTTAAAAATGAATATTTCCTTTATTCTATTGTTTTAAAATTTATGTATATTTGCTGTCTGCTATTTACAAATTCCCACTCCCTATTTTTCTTTTTACAAATAAGGTTTAGAATGCCGATTTCTGTTTAAAATTTTTCCATTTGGATTGTTTTGTTGTTGTTATTTTTAATCTTTGATTTTTCGAAAATTAAGCTTAAAGTGGTTATAAATGAAAAAAAAAAAAAAAAAAAAAAAAAAAAAATAGATAGCGGACTCAGGGCGAATACTCAAGTTATTCCTTTAATTCTATAGCACTTGAATATTAATGCCTGCAAATTTTATGCGCATATAAAAATGACTTTGTTAATGCACCAAGAAATTCACACTATTCAGAAGTATTAATTTTTTTTTCAAGAAGTAATATTAATTTTCAGAAGTATTTTTTTATTTCAAGAAGTAATGGTAATTTTCAGAAGTATTATTTATTTTTTCTAGAAGTAATATTAATTTTCTGAATTTTTTTTTTTCAAGAAAAGCCTTAAATGTATTATCTAATGTTTTGATATGCAAAAACACCTGCATAGAAATTTAAAAAAAAATATCGTAATAAGACGTTACCTACCCTGTTTAGAACCTAAATAAACATTGATAAATATTAAATTAATGTGAACAAATAGCGAAAAGGGGGTGTCGAAAAACGCGGCTATTTTTCAAATTTATTTTTAAGTGGTTAAAGAATGAATTTAAAATGTCAGCTTAAATTGATGTGTCTATAAAAAATCTTATACGCTTACTGTTTATTTTGGAATTAAGAATACAATTCATTTAATTATGTCTGTTTTAACTTTAACATATATTGTAGTTTTAATTCAACCGACAAGAATTGCTGACATCTTTTTCCTTCTATTCCACGTTTTAATCGTGCGATGACTAGGCCTAATTTCTTTTTTAAATTTCATCTTAATAAAGTAAAAGTTTTTTTAACATAATATAAATATATAGACAGAATAGATATAAAGAAATGCATTACAAAATGAAAGAAAATTCTTACCTTACATCCACATTCACTTTCTTCATATTTGAATTTGCCATGACCAGCGACAGATCTCATCTAAACATCGACGGAGGAATCAAAATAAACGCCATTTCTGGTAAGTAGGTTGGCTGGTTTCACGGTTGCATTCTCGAGATCCGTCTTGGAATATCCTCCGGTCGTTTTGAGGACGGTTGCAGCTGGACGGTTTCAATTGGTCCATTCTTTAGTATTCTGCGGACATTCACAGATAGTTTTATAGGATATGACGACTACAGGATTTTTAGGATCATTGTAGAGCGTCCGAAGGACGACTGTGGTTGTCTGAGAATCAATTTCATTTCAGATATTCGTACTGCTTTTATTATTATTATTATTAAGATTATTTATGTATACATTTTTTATATGTAGTCGTAAAAGCTTTATTTTAAAATTGTTATCTTAGAAACAAGATTTTAATGGAATTTTAAAGAAACTTCGTATTGAGCTCCAAACCATTTTTAGGTGCGTTCGTAATTATATAAATACGTAGCACCTATAGCCGTCGTTCAGTCCGTCTGTCTGTCCGTCCGTCTGTCCGTCCGTCCGTCCGCATATAATAGAGCAAAAACTACCCAACCGAATGGTCTGAAATTTTAAATATATGATTGTTGTAAAATTTTGTCGAGCCATTTCAAATTTTATGAAAATCGGATGTATAGTTAAATTACAGGGACAGTCAAAAGTTTTTCTTTACATTACGGCCAATGGGAAAAATTATTGCACGTGCATTTTAATGATGTTAAAGCTTTCCGAATGGTCTCAAATTTTAAACATATAATTATTGAGACATTTTGTCGAGCCATTTCAAATTTTATGAAAATCGGATGCATAGTTTAATTACAGGGACAGTCAAAAGTTTTTCTTTACATTAAAGCCAATGGGAAAAATTATTGCAAGTGCATTTTAATGATGTTACAGCTTTCCGAATGGGCTGAAATTTTAAATGTATAATTGCTGCAAAATTTTGTCGAGCCACTTCAAATTTCATGAAAATCGGATGTATAGCTTAATTACAGGGACAGTCAAAAGTTTTCCGTTACATTAAGGGGAATGGGAAAAAATTATTGCAAGTGCATTTTAATGATGTTACAGACTATGCACTTATGAATTGCAAATAAATACACATTCAGTACAATATGGGGTGCAAAAAATAATTATAAAACTAGTTATAGTACGAACGCACCTCATTTGCCACGTTTGACGAGCAATTTCCAACTTGTTTAATATACTTCTGTTTGAGGTCTGTTGTTCATTCTTTCCTGTTTTTTACTTTCTTCTATCTTTACAAGAAGAAAGTATTGGATTCATGAAAATTTTCGAATTCCGGTTTTCGACGGATTTACACGTTTTAGAGGTCAGAGAACCCGAAAAACATGTTTTTACAAAATGTCTGTCTGTGACTCTGTGAGTCTGTCTGTCTGTCTGTCTGTCTGTCTGTGTGTATGTGACACAAATTTTGTGGGCGCTCTATCTCAAGAACTAATGCACGGAATTTAATAAAAATTCATATTCAGTTAGTCCCTAATACAAATTGATGCTGATTAGTTTTTGGTGCAAATCGCTCAACAGATGGCGCTGCTATGCTGCATTTTGTATGATTTCCGAAATGGCTCTATCTCAAGAACTAATGCACGGATTTTCATAAAACTTCAGATTCTGTTAGTCCTTGATATGACTTGATGCTGATTACGTGTTGGTGCAAATCGCTCAACAGGTGGCGCTGCTATGCTGCATTTTTATGATTTCCGCAATGGCTCTATCTCAAGAACTAAATCACGGATTTTCATGAAACTTCAGATTCAGTTAGTCCTTGATAAGACTTGATGCTGATTACATGTTGGCGCAAATCGCTCAACAGGTGGCGCTGCTATGCTGCATTTTTTACAATTCCCGCAGTGGCTCTATATCAAGAATTAATGTACGGATTTTCATCAAACTTCAGATTCAGTTAATCCTTGACATGAATTGAAGTTTTGTACAGTTTGGTGTAAATCGCTCAACAGGTGGCGCTGCTATACTGCATTTTTTACAATTTCCGCAATAGCTCTATCTCAACAACTAATGCTTGGATTTTCAACAAACTTCAGATTCATGTATACTTTGATATGAATTAGTGCTGTTTGTGTTTTGGTGCAAATCGCTCAACAGGTGGCGCTGCTATGCTGCACTTTTCAGAATTTCCATTATAGCGGTATCTGAAGAACTAATGCAACAATTTTCACTAAACTTCAGAATCAGTTAATCCTTGATATGAATTGACATTTTGTACATTTTGGTGTAAATCGCTCAACAGGTGGCGCTGCTATACAGCATTTTTCACGATTTCTTCAATCGCTGTATCTCAAGAACTAATAGACATATTTTCATCAAACTTCAGATTCAGCTACTCTTTGATATGAAATGATGCTGACTACGTGTTGGTGAATATCGCCCAATAGGTGGCGCTGCTATGCTGCATTTTGCACTATTTCCTCAATACCTCTATCTCAAGAACTAATGCACGAATTTTCATCAAACTTCAGATTCAAGTACACCTTGATAAATGTTGATACTGATTATGTGGTTGTGTAAATCGCTCAACAGGTGGCGCTGTTATGCTGCATTTGTCATGATTTGCGCAATAGCTCTATCTTAGGAACTAATGCACGGATTTTCCCCGAACTTCATATTCAGTTAGACATTGGCACATGTGGATGATAATTAGGGTCTGGTGTAAATCACCCAATAGGTGGCCCTGCTATGCTGCATTTTGATGGATTTACACGATTTCATGGGCAGTAATATCTCAAGAACTAATGCACGGAATTTCATCTTTTTAGAATCGTCATGATGAGCATAGATGCACTGTGATAATGAATTTTGAGGTATTGACAAGTATGAGATAGAAGAAAGTTTTGTGATGGCCACAACATACTAGTTTATCCATCCGTTCGTAGCAAATGATTTTAATAAAATCTGTTTAATTACAAAATAAAGTATTATACAATTTCAATTGCAAAGCCTTCTCAGATTAAAACTAGCTACATTCTGGCAACTTTCCTGAATAAAATTTTATTTGGCAATGCTTAAAGTTGAGACATTCTTATTCAGAAACTATAAAATTGAACAGGGTTTTCCATTTGTCGGCAAAGGCGAGAGAATTATCCGACAATTCTATTAAAGTTGAAGATTCAAATCTCGATTTCCGTGCGCGACAGCGCCAGAAAGGTAATTGAGGAATAAAGCACTCATAGCTAGTAAGATGCAAGACATTTATTGAAAAATGAAATCGCTATTCGAGTCCAATTTTTTGAATAGTTACGCCTGCCAATTTCATCATCTATACCTTAAGAATAAATTCTTCAATGTATCAGAAAATGTCGTGCTGTTGAGAATTTTAATATATTTTCTGAAAAGCGCTCTAAAGCGAGAAAAGGAAAAAAAATAACATCAAATATAAAGGCCGAATTTAAAGAAATAAGACAGCAAATAATCTCAAATTAAATATTATGCTTGATAATATTAATCGAATAAATTTTTTTCCATATTGATTATCCACTATTATTATGTATATTTAACATTGATCTGCTGTATAGTTTTTTAGAGCAATTTTCCTCAGTCATAACGTTAATATTTAAAATTATTAAAACAATTATAAATTTGTAAACATTTCATGTAGTATATAGCTGTATATTTTAATGACTTTTCACAGCGCGAATTTAAAGTTGTTTTTGCGTTTAAGGTTTTGCATATTTGGTACAGGAAATGGATGGATGTCGATGCGTCAAGTGATTCTTCGTAGTTTTGCTTATTACTAAAATTTTCAACAAAAACGTTTTAAAAAGTCATAATTCCGATGTGTCGATAAATGAATTACTAAAATAACTTAATTTGTAAGATGCGCACAAAGTCAAGCTCCCAAATACATTTAGACGGTCTGTTTAAAGTACTGTTTAAAATATATCTCTTCATTTTCAAAGATTTTTGAAAGTCATATTTTTGTCACACTGTGACTTAACATTATGGTGGTTCTTTTGTCACATATGTGACGTGACGTACGTTACATGCAGTGACATAACAGTGACGTCACAAAAAATTTAAAATTACCATAAATTTTGTTTTGCAATAAATAACATGTTTTGAAGAATTTTTGTAATTTTTTTAAGTTTTCTAAGAAGTTCACATCTCAGTCACAATGTGACATCACTGAGTGGTGGCCTTTGGTCACAGATGTGACGTGACTACAGTGACTTACAGTTACGTCACAATGACGTCACTGTGACCATGCATGCTATGAGGATAGGGTCTCCACCAGGACTTCCAAATTATACTTTTAGGCCGTGCATTGTTTCGAAATTCATCCTTAGTTCTTTTTCATATTTAGTTGGAGGTTATGCGCGGCAGCGTTGCATGCCGCGTCGGCACTCCTTAAGCACCGCGATGGCATGTCATAGAAATCCGTTTATAGGGAGATCGCCACTGTTTTTTAAATTATAATTCAGTCTTTCGAAATCTTTTTTAAGCCGATTAAATTAGCGTGCATTTAGAGTCTGCGGTGTCTGGACGGGAGATGGCGAGTGTAGCTCGTAGGGGGCAGAGCTCCCTAGTATTTAAAAAAAATCCTGAAATCCAGTATTTATTAAATAAATATATTTTTCATTACTATTTTGACAAAAAACTTTTTTTTTTTAATTTGAAAATGGTCTCCAAATGCTTTCTGTTACATTTAATTATGAACGTTTATTTTACTTATTTTATTATATTCATTATACTATATAAACTACCTCAAAATAGAATAAAAAGTTTTCGAAAGCTATATTAAAAAAGTATAATAATAAACATTTTCTACATTTTGGCATATTTTAAAAAAAGTTTTTAAAATAATTCTTTAAGAAAAATTGAATAAAATTTTTAAAAGAAAATTTTTATTTTCGAAATGATTTTTTTTTCACAGAATTGAAACTATGCTTTTTCATTAACCAGCTTAGATTCATTGAAATTTTGCCCTGAATAAGAATTTTCTAGATTTTTATGAAAATGCTAATGCATTTTTTAATCTTAGTATTTGAATAAAAAATCCATTTTACATATATTTTGTTTTGTGTCTATTTCTTAGTGTAGAAAAAAATTATTTATTTACGATAATTTTGAATTCAGTTTCGAAATTTTTTTATTTTAATGAAAACACTAATGGGAATTTTAAGCCTGGCATTGAGTAAAGAATGTATTTTTTATAAATTTTTACCTTTATATTTTTAAGAGCATATTAAAACTGGTTATGAAACAAAATATAGTTACAATAATTTCCAATAAGGAATTTTGTAGTTGGCAAAAGAGACGTTCAATATAAGAAACATTTCGAAGCAGAAAGAATATGAACGAGAAGAATTGAACAAGCAAAATAAAATGTTAATGAAAAGTATTTTTTATTCTTTCAATATGTCTCTATTCATTATCAATTGCAATATGATCGCCAATAATTTTGCATCACAATTCTTAAAATGTGTTTTATTAGTGAAAAGAATGATTGATAAAAAGATATAAATTAAAATATGTATTTCGATTTCAAAAATTTTAACTGAATGCAGATTTTGCGTTAAATAAAATTTCTGAAATCCAATATTTATTAAATGAATATATTTTTAGTTACTCCTTTGAGAAAAAAAAAGCAATTTAGTTTAATTTGAACTTTGACTTCAAAGTCTTTCTGAGACATTTAATAACGGACGTTTATTTTACTTATTTTATTATCATCACAATATATAAAAGACCTCGAAATAAAATAAAAGTTTTCGAAAGCTATGTTTAAAAAAAAGTTTTTTCACTCTTTTTTGCTTATTTTTAAAATTATTCTTTTAAATAATTCTTTAAGAAGATTTAAATAAAAATTTAAAAGCAAATTTTTATTTCTGAAATGATTTTCTTCCAACGAACAGTAAGTATGATTTTTTCCTTTCCCCTATGAGATTCATTAAGATTTTTCCTTCAGTAAGATTTTTCTAGATTTTTATGCAAACACTAATACATGTTTTACGCTTAGTATTTGAATAAAAAATCTGTTTCACATAAATTTTGTTTCTTTCTTTTTTTTAAGAGTATGTTGAAAATTATTATAGGAAAAATCATTTTTTTTTAACGATAATCTTGATTTTAATATCGGAATTTCTAGATTTTAATAAAAACACTAATGAACCTTTTAAGCATGGTATTTGAATAAAAAATGCATTTCTTATAGATCTTGTATCTTCATATTTATAAGAGCATATTGAAAACGATTATGTAATATATATTTTTTAGAATAATGTAAGATAAATCATTGTGTAGTTGGTTAAAGAGACGCGCAATATAAGAAATATTTCCAAGCATAAAGAATATGAAGGACAAGAATCGAAGAAGGTACAAAATAAAAATATAAATGAAGAGTTTTTCATATTCGTTCAATTATTCTTTGTTTATTACAAATTGCAATATGATCGCATAAATTTAAGAATAAAAGAAAAATTAACAAAATGAAATCATTAATTATTTTTATGAAATTTTTTTTTCAGAAGTGTTTTCTTTAAGCGTATTTTAGATTTATATGCTCAAATAAGTTATTAAGTTCCTCAATGCATTTTTGTCGTTAGCTATTGCTACATAAATATTTTCTACTTTTGAGTTATATGAATTTGAGGCTAAATTAAGATTTTCATCACCGTGCACCATTAGTTAGTCACATAAACCAACAATTTCCTTAATGAAGCATCAAACAAGAGATACACTATAAAATGCATTATATGCATTAACTAACTTTTGTTATACATCATTGTGCTATTTAATATTTAACTCTTTTTAAGAAAGTTTTTGAAGTTAAGAGAGAATAAATAAATAAATAAAACCTTTATTATAAAATATGTTTATAAAATGCGTTCATTATTCTTTAATTAGTTTTTCTTTATTTTGACTGGCGTGTAGTAGGAGATATTTTATGTACACTATAAAAATTAAGAAATTACATAATTTAAGAATTCTTATAAATATTATTTTTAAAATGGATTTTTAAAAAAGAATAGATTTAGGTGTCTAGATAATTTCGCGCACTTTTTTGTATTTCGAAATTGCTATTTGCATACTTTCCACTTTAAAAATACAGGATTTAAAGAAACACTATTCTTTGCTATGGTAAAACAACAGAAGACGGAAAGCCACAAGTTCTTGAATGAGACATAGGTATTAGTACGCTGTAAAATATCTTGGAATTATCCTGAAAAAAAAATAATGCAGGACTTCAACTGGCCCGCGTTTTGAGTTGATTATCTAACAGTGATACTATTTGTATCTTTCTACAGCGTCTCCAATAGAAATACACCAAGGATATTATTCTTTTTTAAATTGACATTTCACATTCTGACCAGTTTGAATCTAGTTCATGTGTAGCTGTTTTCCGAATATGGTATTCATAGAAAATTATGACTTTCAGTTTCGAAACATTTTCTTTTCATAGTTTACAACCACAGTATATAAATCTAGCTAAGTTGGAGTTATTGATGATATTTTCAATAAAAGTAGCTTGAGATATTGTGGGAAACTAGATGATTATTATTTTTCCAGAACGATTCTGGATTGTCTTCCCAGTAGTATCAGTTGGAATACTCTTATGTGTAGCTGTTTTTTCGAAAATCTATTTCATAGAAATAGTTGTTTTCAATTTCGAAACATTTTCTTTTCAACGTTTACTACAACACTACATGAATAGAGCTAAGTGGGCGCTCCTAGATTTCCATGGAGTTTTTTTCACGGTAAACGAAAGATACATTGTGACATATTTTTATTAATCACCCTCCCTTTCAAGACGGGCATCATGTATTCGTTTAGTATCGGGTGCATATATTATTCTATTTTTTACTAGCACAGAATTCAAGTAGGATACATTTCATTATCTATTCGTAAGTTTAAATAATATGAAAAATACTATACATAATTACATGTAGTAAAATATCAAACTTCGTTAACTGACGCCCATTCCGAACGGGTTAAAGACATATACTTCTTATTCTCTTGAGACCCAAGCTCACATTTTTCGTGCAAATGTTACCATTCTTAGGATGAAGGCTCTTTATGGAGATAGAAAACTTTAAATATATTCATTTATTTTTAAAACTAAAAAATATATAGAGTTTCGGCGTGTCCAATATAATGGACATTGGGTCTTAGTCGTATTAAAACCATATTATTGAATTACATGATTCTGAATGTAAAATTCTTAATTGCAAAATTTTCTTTCATTATAAATGTGTTTTTATCGTTCATACACCACCTTTAAATATCGCACAATTATAGTTTTTTCATTATCCAAGGGAAAAACGTACTTTTGGATGAGATTTATTTGAAAAGTATAAATTAATTTAGTGTTTTTTAAATAGTTTTTTTTAAAGGAACAAAAAAAAACCTATCACATCAATGAAAGTTTTTTTCTAAATAAAATTATAAATAGTTAGTGGCGCTGTTATCACAATTGACATTTGGATGCCAAAAGGAAATTAAAAAGAAATAAAACGCAGTTTATTTACAATATTATTATCTTCAGTTATATTTTCTTTCATTATAAATGTGCTTTTGTCGTTCATACATCACCTGTAAATATTGCACAATTTTAATTTTTTAATTATCCAAGAGAAAAAGTATTTTTGGATGAAATTTATTTGAAAAGTATAAATCAGTTTAGTGACTTTTTAAATAGTTTTTTAAAAAGGAATTAAAAAAAATATCCCATCTATAAAATTTGTTTCTAAAAAATATATAAATTTACTGACACAGTTATCACAATTGAAATTTGGATGCCAAAGGGAATTAAAAAGAAATAAAATGTATTTCACTTATACTCTTAAATTATTGTCTTCAGTAATATTTTCTTTAAATTTTTATTTCTCTTTAAATTCGATTAAATTAACTAATTTAATTATAAACGACTTACAAACAGTAAAAAAATATAAAAAGCTTTATTTATTTTTTGTAGTTAAACGAATATACAAATACAAGTTACATTTCATGTTTACTTATTTTACATGCTTACTTATTTTATTTTATACTTATAAAGTAAGATGAAATCGCTACATAAGCTTCAAAAACCAGATGTTTAGCGTCAAGATCCTATTTCTTTCACTACAAACTTTGCTGACATGAGAAGCGTTTTTTTATCGTTTATACGTCACTTCCAAATATAACATAAATTCAATTTTTGCATCATGAAATAGAAAAAGTGTATTTTAACTAAGAAACGTGTTGATGAATTTAGTAATAATAATAAAAAAATTAATAACATTTTGTTTCTTTTTAACACTTCTCAACATCAGGAATTTGTTTGTTAGAATAATGATAATAAATAGTGGCACAGCTACCACACTTGGCAAGTAAATGAAAAGAAGAAATTTAAAAGAAATCAAAATGAGTTTATTTAGAATCTTAGAACGTCATCTTTAATTACATTTTCTTAGAGTTTTTTTGCTAATTAAATATAATAAAATTTATTAATTAAATTATAAATAGTATACTAACAGAATAATAATACCAAAAATAGTTATAAATAAGAATAAAACATAATAAAGGCTTAATTATCTATATTTACCAAATGCTGCACAACAACAACAACAACAACAAAAATCATTGAAATCCAAAAGTTAACAATGTACTGATCCAGAACAAGCATTTTATCAGTAAAATTATACATTTTTAGGATAATATTTAACTATTTTTTTATTTATTTAAGAATATTTGCTTTCTACTTCGGTATCTATTATTTGTTTAAATACTGTGTTGATTTTTAAGTAAAAACTAATGTCTCTCTTCAGTATACAAAAAGAGTCTAATATGAATAAAAAGAACTGATGGAGACCCAACGTCCAATAGAATGGACATTAAAAAAAAAGTTGTTTATGCTCTAAAATATACATTAGATTACTTTAACGCGATGTCATTTCATTCATACAACACTTAACATTAGATGTATGTAGCATTAATAGCAAAATACTTTTAAAAAATATATAAAATTAGCGTTGAAACTGTCTGCTTACCTTCAACAGTCTTTCTCTTGTTGCTTGCCACATTCAAGTGATTAAAATACATATTTAATTGCATTTATTTTATTTTTTCGGCATACAGATAGCAGCACCAGACTATCTAGCATAACGGACAGCAAGTATTTACAAGTTCCAACTGAAATTAAGTATTTTACTTAAAAAATAAAAATGTCCAATAGAATGGACGCGGGGTCTCAGAACATTGACATTGTGAGTCAGATTGTGTTTGCATGATTGGACAGGTAAAACTGAGCGATAACCAGTAAACTTGAGAAGATTAGTTCTAGGAAAAATAATATTGAATTGGTTACTATTCCAATATATATTAAATTTCATAAATCAATATTGTCATTTTTAGAAATGCATTGTTAAAATCAGAATTGTTCTATTAATGTTTAATCAACGAAACCGAAATTTAAGAAATGAATGTCAGATAAAAAACATTAGTTTAATAATCTTTTTGCACATGAGAAAGCCTCTCTCTCTCCAGGGGAAAACTCTACAAATCAGTTACATAGATGCTAACAACACAGAATAGTTTCAGTTTCAGTTTCAAGCCAGGCGCGGAAGCCTACCAATATGACTTTAGCTCAACAAGCTCCGCCCAACAGAATAACAACCATCATCATGGGCTGCTGTCGGGGACAGTTCCCGTAAAAACCTTCATGGAATGCCACCACTATATATAACAAGTAAGAAAAATCATGCCTACAGCATAGATTATGAAAGACTTTCCAACACTTCCTGAAAGCTTTAACGAAACTTTGTTACTTGGTGAAATAAGGTAAGTAAGATAAAAAAGTAAACATTTCAAAATCTGATTTCAGTAGTTACCGCCCATAGCCAAATATGTATTTCATTTCTTTTGAACAGACCTGTATACAGACCTGTATTCGATCTGTATGTTGATATATATATACTATATAATGGGAAAATTTAGTTCAGCAAGAAAATGCATAATAGGTTGAAATTCATTTTTCAGCAATTTATACTAATAGATGGAAACATACTTGAATACTTTTGCACAGCCCTGCAGTTTACCTAGTACCTTTACTACATGCCGCTATTTAGCTAAAATTTAATTCAAACTAAAACACCCGTAAAACTACTGAAATTACATTTCGAGAAATTATCACACATAGGCTGCCATGTATCCAACTCTTTGCGTGGCCTGTATATCATTTTATCTATATTCTACAAATATTTCTTAGTACACTGAATTCAGTTCAGCGAAAAAATGTATAACTCCTTTAAAACCCACCTTTAAGCAATTTATTCTCATACTCAGTAACCTTTACGAATTCCTTTCTGTAGCTCTGTATATGAACTATAGAATTTAAACGCACTTTATAGTATGCATAAATATAGTGAACAAGTAGGTAAGTGTGATCACAGATCGCACAGAGGGTTTCGTTTAATATTCCTTTCAAAATACTTTATCCTTTTGAAAAATCTGTTAGTTCCACATTTCGCAACCAGGGACGTACAGTATTCTAAACAAACCTCTATCCGAACGAAACTCCGTTTTATATACTATCCGTAGATATATTGTCGAGGGGACTGGGCCGATAGCACTCGAGATAAGTATGCGCCCCTAGCGGTAAAATATGAACTAAAATATGTAAGGCTATGGTGCATAATATGAAAGGACGGTCAAAGGGTGAAAAGGGCGGAGGTTAGAAAAATTGCTTAAAATACACAAGTTAGAACCCGTAGGAGTAAATAATATCAGACTTTTTGAAAATTTTATGATTTGCCGTGTAGTCTGAGGTATTCAGCTATACGTATGCAAATATTCATGTCTCCAACTTAATTAGGGGCTCTCTTAGAAAGAATTGCTTAAAATACATATGTGGTAGCTCAAAGGGTTAAACGTAAGACTTTTTCAAGATTTTATGATTTGTCGCCTGGCTTCAGATGTTCTGCTATAAGTATGCAAAATTTCAAATCCCCAATTTAATAAGGGGCTCTGTTAGAAAGAATTTCTTAAAATATGCATGTGCGAGCCCAAAGAGTTAAATGTACGATCTTTTTCAAAATTGTATGATTTGTTGTATGATATGTGGTGTTCAGCTATAAGTATGCAAAATTTCACGGCTCCAACCTAATTAGGGCTCACTTAGAAAAAATATTTTTAAATACACATGAGGAAGCCCAAAGGGTTAAAAGTACGACTTTTTCAAAAGTTTATGATTTGTCGTTTGATGTGAGGCGTTGAGCTATAAGTATGTAAATTTTCACGCATCCAACCAAATTAGGGGCTCACTTAGAAAGAATTGTTTGAAATACACATGTGGGAACTCAAAGGGTTAAATGTACGACTTTTTAAAAAATTTTATGATTTGTCTTATGATGTGTGGTGTTCAGCTATAAGTATGCAAAATTTCAAGTCTCCAACACGTATAGTTTCTGAGAATGGGCTCTTTGACAGACGGACAGACGGACAGACAGACAAACAGACAGACAGAGGAGCGAGACGAACAGGGTTTCGTCAGATGAACGAAACCCTAAAAACCGCATATCATAATTAAAAATGCATTTCGAGCAATAATTACTAATATACAGTAATTCGGATACAATATAGTATCTGAAATCTTTTAAAATACACCGCAAACAATTTCCCCTATACCATTATGTAACGGAATTCTCTTGTGTGGCCCTGTAAATGAATAACAACTATTCTTTGCACCGCATATTCTATAGAATGCATATTTTAGTGCACTTGATAAATGCATATCAATTTTATTATGTTTGAAAGCATGTAACATCATTAAAAATCATTTTAAACGATTTTTTCCCATAGGCCGTAATGTAACGGAAAACTTTTGACTGTCCCTGTAAATGAACTAAGAATACTAAAAACTTCATTTGAAGTAGGGTTCGCGCTATGGTAGAGTTCACTAACATTCAAAAATTTCAGAACGATCCGAGTATATTTACCGGAGTTAGAGCGCGGACAGACGGACAGACAAACCGAAGTCATAAACACTTTTCAACTTTGTTGGAAAGTGTTAAAGACTTACAAAGTTATACAAAAATGTTACAGATGGCAGCCCAGTTTTATCACTGACGTGAAGTATTTATCATTATACAATCTTATGTACAATGCAAACTTTGAAGAAGAAAATCATAATGCAGTGTCATGCATTGCTGGACATGCAAAATACACTAAACAAAAGAAGTCCAGACGTGAACCAAATGTGGAAAATTTACTTAATAGGACTTACAGATGCAAGAAAAACAAAAAGTGTTAAAGAAAAGTTATTTTTTCCATAGAAGGCACAATGCTAGATAAGAGTTTGACACATTAAAAAAAGATAAGAAAAGAAAAGAAATATGTACCGATACAAGAGACTATTTACAGAAAAGCACGATGCCAGGAAATAAATAACACTATCCAAAACAATAATGATAGAGCTGTTTTTGAAGCGAGTTTTAATTCTTATTTTGATGCCAATACACATACTCAAGTAAAAATTTAACCAAAGAAGATATGCAAGTGCTACTAAAGAAAAAAAATGCAAATTAAAATTAAAGCAACAGACTATTATTTACAAATGACATACGATGATGTCGACAACCTTAGCCCGATACAAAACAAATTTGGGCCTAAGGAATACTGTAATGTTGCCAACACTAAAAATGCCAAATAAGACAAACACGATTAGTCTAGTGAACTGAACGGTACAGAACAATCCGAAATGCATTTTGGAACACAGTTAAAATACTTTTAGTGATTGCATGGTGGCATCATTAGCTGAGTCAGATGAAAAGTTACAGCAGTTATTTTAGATACAATGTTCAATTATTTTAGGAAAACTCGTTTTGAACAGTTTGAACAATAAATTTAAAAAATAAAAAAACCCGACTGTGTAAAAAGCGAACTAATTAATTATTCATCCTCAATGTGAAACTATTTTTCATATTACTTAAATATATTTTTTTTTTACTTACTTGTATTGATGACTTTTAAGTTGTGTTTAATTGTTAGTTCCTATCTATAAACACTGTTTTGATGAGGCCTATAGATGTTTATGAAGGTTAGAGTTGAAGTAAATCTAGAGGTCCTACCTACAACTTCCTGGTTGTGTAATATTTAAATTGAGCTTCTGACTGTAAAATAGTCAATGAAACATCGTCTTCATTTTGAAACACCTATCCAATGATATGCCACTCAATAGGGTGCGTAAAATATTTTTTCGTCTCAACCGCCATTTTGTATGTTACGGGAGCATTTTCAAATTTATAAAAACAAAACCTAGCCTATAAAAATTGGACGGTTCAGACGAATCGATAGAGACGCCATTCATTAAAATCCATCCAGCCGTTGAGATGTTTCGAAGGTATAAAAATCCACATACACAGATACGCCTGAAATACATAACCCTTGTTGGCAGTCGGATAAAAATATATTCATTTATATTTAATGAAATATATGTGTATATATATATATATATATATATATATATATAACAGAAGATATATCAACCTATTTCGATTTATCTTTTAGTATACTATGCATATAGTAAGCTAGACAATGGAATATTACAATGATAAACAAAATTGGTTAAGATTTTTTTATGCAAGTATGTTCAAATATATATGGATTCAGCCTTTCCAGATGTGTACCACTGTTACACGAAGAAAATTCATTAAATCTGGGAATTACATTTAAATCTCACTTTTTAAAATCTTTTCTTAGAAGTTAAGAAAATTAATTTTATAAACCAAATTAAACAATTATTTGATTTATAAAATAAATGTCAGTTTTTTTTTTAATTCTGTTAATTTCAAGATTCTGTAAATCTGATTATATCTAATTGACAAAGATAAGTATACAAAAACAGATAATTTTTCCAAATATAGCTTTAAGTATTTTAACCTGTTAAAGAACATAATATTCATTGTTTAAAATTAATTATCTCAAGCGGAAGAACCAATAACAATCGCCTTACAGCGTCATTCATTGAAGATATAAACTGATTTTAAATTTAGATTTTTCCCAAAAGCATATGAAAGTAGTGTGTCGCAGATTAGAATGTTAACAACATTTAAAAGATTATATATATATATATATATATTGTAGCAAATTAGTGCATGATTGATTTTCCTTGATCATATATTTTTGCCCTTTCGAATTTTTTTTATAGCAGTAAATAATTCCCGGATACATAATTTATACAATTCTTTCATAGTTTTTTATGACATAATTAACATATTAATCATATATATATATATATATATATGATGATGATGTGAGTTTCAAAACTCGCCTTATCCAGAAAATCAAATTTTGGGAAATCGCTAAACCTTCTATCTACGTCCATTGGTTTTCATTGCAAACCAGGATTTTACAATGCCAGAAATACAGGATAAAACTAGTTTTTCTGCAGGTTGTAATGTTTTGTCGGTGGACGTTTATAAGTAGAATAGATTGATAGAGAAAACAAGATTTTGTAAAATTTTGGATAAAGCTATATTTGAAACTCACGTCCACACACAAATATATATATATATATATATATATATTTATTTATTTATTTACTTATTAGTTGTCACTAGTATCATATAAACATATCTATCAACAGCAGCCATATACTCGTTATGTAAACTCTACCGAGAATTCAAAGTTTTGCAGTCATAAACTCCTGGTTAAGAGTGGAAGATCAAGCCGACGTCCATTGGAATTTTCCCATAAATAATAACATCAAACATTTATTAGATGATCATAAAGTGCACCAAACTCCACTAGAAATGTTTTACCCGTGTTCAGGGAGTTGCTACGTCGTAAAATGTAAGCCACTAGATGTTAAAAATTGGAACAACAGGGCGGTCATGCAGGAAACAAAGCTCACCAGGTGACATTGCATATTTATGCAACCCAATATTCGTAAAAATCTCTCTCCCCTAGCCAATGCAACATGTTAAACACTTCCGAAAATGTCACGCGTATGAATACATTACAAGTGCAAGAACCAACCCTGTAAGAATAGCGGGAGGACGCGACGAGAGGCAGGCTTACGGTAAGACCGGGGGAAATAGGGAAGTACGCGTGACGCCGATGATGAACTATTTAGTCTCTGCGTCAGATTTTTAACGAAAAGAAATGTTGGCGGGCTTTGCAAGGAATTATGTGAAATAGAACATTAGAGAATAAATGCTATTAAAAACATTCGAAACAAAAATAATTTATTTTCAGAATAAAATGAAAAAAGTAATTTTTGGGGTTTTATAAGATTATACGAAAGGATTAAGGTTTTTAGAATAATAAAAGAATACGCATTTAAAGCATGGAAGAAAGATAAAAGATATTTAAGATACTATTAAAGCTAAGTAAAAACGGTAGATATGATAATAATTTGGAACAGTTTAATTAAGATAAAAGGGGGAAAATTTTATTATTACATATCCCATTCTCAAAAAGACTGGATGAACTGGTTGGTCCTACGAACTGCAAGTTCCTAAAAGGGAAAGGTTACATGCACTTGGATTACAATTTTGTCACCTTGAGTAGGCTTAAAATAAACTTTCTGAAATATTAATAATGACAACTAAATTTAAATTTTTAAGTTATAACGCGAACTAGTGGAATTGGCATGGAAAATACAAGGACAAGAGGTTAATCTTGTTTACAATTTACAAAGATATTTTTAGTAATATGAATATAGAATAAAGTAAATATGAAACTTAAGAGTAATCATTGTTTAGGTTATTACAGAAGAATGTTCTTATGGAACATTCATGGCTCATATTCCCGAGCAAGCATTAGAACATTGAATGTAGTTCGTTCATAATAGTTCAGTAATAAATTTTTTACTGTCTACCTCACTATGAGGAAGGAGTTGAATCGAGCTATTACAATATGAGTTGTCTAGTGAAATTATTTCTGACAAATGTCCCCAAAAGTAAATTTCAAATTGTGATTTCAAAATATAATGTTCGTCTAAAAAAATTATCCCTATACTAGGAACTCAATCTTTAAGTCTGTCTAAATAAATGAAATATATCACAATAATATTAAAATATTAATAATATCAAATTTCACAATAATAATAACAATAAAAATACAAAACAATTATATTAACAAACCTATTTACAGCATAATTTATTGAAAGCCTTCTAATGCTTTTCTGTCATTTCTGTCTGAAATGCCAGCAAAATATTTGATATGATATATCTAATGTGACTATATGACATAGATAATGTCATACAGTACTGTTGTTATAGTATTATTTGCCATATGGAGATCATAAGATTTCTAAAACTCTAAAACTCTGAAAAATTCTGAAATTCAGAAATATTGAGAATTGTAACTCTTCATTTAATGAAATTCTTAAAACCAATCTCTATAATCTACATTTTCTTTCCTTCTCTCTCCCTTTTTTGGTTTTGTCATGTTATGTTTGTAAGATTTAGCTACAGATCAGTTAATCATAGTCATACTCATATCACCTTAAGTGGGTCTAGAAAACTCTATGCTATATCATAGCTTTATGCTATGAGTTCTCTAACTCAATTAATGTTCAAGGTCAATTTTTGATCTATTACATTTATCAAAGTAATCAGTAACATTTTTCATTCTAAATTTCTACTAAATATCATATAATAATATTATAAGTAATAATAATTATCAACAATAAATTCAATATCAATAATCTATAAATTTGAAAAATACCAACCAAATCATCTTAACATAATTCTTCAAGTCTACATAATTCAAATATTTGGTTTAGATGTTG